>CM060431.1:8191836-8901639 GCA_030545235.1 Helianthus tuberosus | reverse complement strand
TGGCAAAAAAGATAGGATTTTTGTTAATATTTATCATCATTAGTCTTTTGTTTTATTTTTGTATATTTTTTATAATTTTTTCTTACCATTGTCTCTACTGACTCTTTGATATGTATAACATTTTGTGGGGTTATAGTCATACAGATTGAACTGAAAAGTGATTAGTGTTTTCAAGAATTTGAAATAGGAAATGATGATCAAAGTTTGTTTCAAGAATTAGGATTCCTTTTTTTTAAATATTGACACAATTTCTTGCAATATTTGATTTTATAAGGCTAAAGGGTGTGGAGGTCATGGTTGGGATATGATTCGCCACCTAGGAACATGAATAGAAAACTACACCACCCCTTGCTTGATCCACCATGGTTTGCATGGATTAAACCATGGTCCTCATTTACATTTTTCAAGAAATCATTTTCTTTTTTTTTTACACAAAGATAAACTAATAAATAAGGGTACAGTGGTTTGGGTCATGACCATACCCTTAGGGTAGTGGTTTTGGATGGTGGATTAGAGGTGGATGACATGACACTGACGTGGAGGGTCATGACCACACCCTATGGCTTCTTCAATAATTCGTGCATAAGGGTAAGGAACTTTGGATGAACTAATGCGAATGGGTGTAAGCCTCGCTGCTCGGAAAACACCCAGTGCTGACCACACTGAGAGACACAAAAGCGCAGGTAACGCCAGTTGGCGAAGTGGCGTTAAGCACGTGGCTCCATACCTTGAAAAATTGTATGGAGCGTTGTCTTTTTGTTTTTTTGTTTTTTTTTTTGTTTTTTCGGAGGGATTTCCCGGTTGGAGTGGTGAGATTTCATCTCCCCCTCCCCCGAACCCCCGAACCCCTCTTTTAAGGGCGAGTCAATTACTATACAATCTTCAAAGATCTTCAATTTAATTAGTATTTTTTTTTTCTAGAATTGTTGCTTTTTGTTATAATTACCATATAATCTTCAAAGATCTTCAATTTAATTAGTATTTTTTTATTATTTTTCTAGAATTGTTGCTTTGTGTTGAATCTTGAATCAGTTTGCAGTTTACTGGGAAAAAAGATAGGACTTTTGTTGATATTTATTATCATCACTATTATTATCATACATATTGAACTGAAAAGGGTTTAGTGTTCTCAAGAATCTGAAATAAGAAATGATGAGCAAAGTTTCAAGAATTATGTTTCTTTTTTTAAATATTGACACATTTTTTTGAAATCTTTGATTTTATTAACATATATTGTTTAAAGATTATTAATTAATATTTTTTTTATGAACAATTTATCAAGCATTACAAACTTCTTCATATGCCCAGAGATTTTTTTTAAATAAATAATTTGTTAATTGATGCTCTTCTTAAACATGAAGAACAACATATTTTTAAATTGGTAATTACTTGTGCAGATGATTGTGCTTGAAAGTAAGAAAAAGGAAGTTGAGAAGTATGATGTTGTTGTCAAAGAAACAAGCAAGCCAAGCCAATCAACGACTCAAGTAACTTCATAAAGACTATTGAAGAACTGGTGCAGTTACTCTAGCAAAGGGTGGTCAATTTGCTTCAAGTTTATTGTTTCCATATTTATTGTGTTTTTTAACTGTTTCTTATCTAACAAAAAATGGAAATGAAGGTGAAGATGGACTTAAAGAATGATGTTTTATGCTGATGGATGCTGGTGTGGCACTGAATAATGACTTTTAACTCTTTTTAAATGTAATATCTTGCTTTTTATAGCTTCGCTAGGATTGGTCTGGACATGTCTTGTTTACAAAACAAGTTGACGCGGCTCAGTTCATTTACAAGTGATCCAACTACAAACAGGGTGGCAACCCGGTCGGACAGCAATCCGGTCGGACGGCAACTCGTCCCAACTGTCTGTTCGGTCGGACGGCAATTCGTCCCAAACCGGTCGGGTGGCGGTTCGGTCGGACGGCACCTGGTTCGAGTGCTCGATGCGATGAGTTTTACCGTTTCGATTTCGATTGCGAGCGATGTGAATGTGATAGAGTTTCCTATTCAAATTACTTTTAATCCCAACTACTCATATCTCGCACTATCTCTTCTCTACTAGTTACCATACCATTTCGATTGCGATTGAGTTTCGATTGCGTTTCGATTGATTACCACACATAACATAAATAAACATGCACAAGTAACACATAAGGCACACACACACATATATTAATAATCAAAATGCGTAATTCGAGTTGCGATTCGTGTTATCATTCGATGTCGATTCGATTAGCATAGTTTGAGTATCGCTTAGTTAACTTTATCGCGTTGTTACTTCCTATAATTCACAGTCATAAGTCGATTAAATAACGAACAACACATGTTGATTACGGAGATTGTTGACACTTACTCCACATAATACAATCAAAATAAACACATATAGGAATTTCACTACTAGTCAAGTCGCGCGATCGGTCGTTGACTTTAACCTTGACTTCGACTTTGACTTTCCTGAGAACACGGGGTGTTACAGCCTCCCCTTGTTAAGGGAATTTCGTCCCGAAATTAGGCTGAAGCTGTAACAAATAGCTGCGGGTACTTCGCCTTCATGTCACTTTCGAGTTCCCAAGTGAACTCTGCGCCTCATTTGCCTTCCCATCGAACCTTCACAATGGGAATGCGTGAGAGCCTGAGCTGCTTGGTTTGTCGGTCCATGATTTCGACAGGCTTTTCCATGAAGTGTAATGTTTCGTTCACTTGTAGGTCCTCAAGAGGTACGTGTAAATCATCATCAGCTAGACACTTTCGAAGGTTTGAAACGTGGAAAGTCGGGTGGACGTTGCTAAGTTCCTCCGGTAGTTCGAGTCTATAAGCCACTTTGCCGATCCTTTCCAGAATCTTAAAGGGTCCTACATATCGAGGCGCGAGCTTTCCTCTTTTGCCGAATCTGACCACACCCTTCCAAGGTGATACCTTTAGGAGTACATGGTCGCCAACGTCAAATTCAAGGGGCTTGCGTCGTTTATCGACGTAACTTTTCTGACAATTCCGAGCTTTCACCAGATTGTCTCGAATTTGGAAAATTTTGTCTGTCGTTTCTTGCAACAGCTCGGGACCGGTTAATTGCGAATGCCCGATCTCGTGCCACACAATAGGCGATCGACATCTTCTTCCATATAGTGCCTCGAATGGTGCCATTTGGATGCTGGTAAGACAGCTGTTATTGTATGAGAATTCGACTAAAGGCAAGTATGCGTCCCAATTACCACCAAAGTCTATGATACACGAGGGAAGCATGTCTTCAAGGGTACGAATCGTTCTTTCAGTCTGACCATCGGTTTGGGGATGGAAAGTGGTACTTAGATTGAGCGTAGTACCAAGAGCAGATTGAAAAGTCTCCCAAAGATGCGAGGTAAACCGAGCATCACGGTCAAAGATGATGTCACGAGGAGTCCCATGTCGACAGATAATTTCGTCGGTGTAGATTCGGGCTAATCGTTCCACCTTATAGTCTTCCCGTATTGGCAAAAAGTGAGCAGATTTAGTCAGACGATCAACAACAACCCAAATGTTGTCGTGACCTGATGACGTGCGCGGGAATTTCGTTACGAAATCCATAGCTATACTCTCCCACTTCCATACAGGGATCTTGGGTTGTTCGAGTAAGCCAGAGGGTCTTTGATGTTCAACCTTGACTTTTGCGCAGGTTAGGCATTTTCCGACGTAGAGAGCGATATCCCTTTTCATACCCGGCCACCAGTACTTGTAGCGATGATCCTGGTACATCTTATCAGCACCGGGATGAATAGAGTACCGAGATTTGTGGGCTTCGTCCATTATTATCTTTCTCAAGTCGGTCCGTTTAGGGATCCAAATTCAATCCAGATAATGGAATATCCCATTAGACTTATTCACTAGCTGGGCTCCATCGTGGTGGATTCTTTCCTCCTGGAGTGTGCGTTCAGTAAAGGAGGCATGCTGAGCTTCGCGGATGAGGGTTTCAAGATCAAATTGGGCCTGAACATTACGGGTACTGAGCAAATAGCTCCGCCTGCTGAGTGCGTCGGCAACGACATTTGCTTTGCCAGGATGATAACGAATCTCATAGTCGTAATCGTCGAGAAGTTCCACCCACCGGCGTTGACGCATATTAAGTTCCTTCTGGTCAAAGATATGTTGTAGGCTCCTATGATCGGTGAAGATCGTACACTTTGTACCATAAAGGTAGTGTCGCCAAATCTTTAACACAAAAACAACTGCACCTAGCTCGAGATCGTGGGTTGTAAAGTTCTTCTCGTGGATCTTGAGCTGTCGAGATGCGTAAGCAATAACCTTGTCCCGTTGCATGAGAACACAACCGAGACCAAGGTTCGAGGCATCACAATAGACTATGAAGTTATCGTTCCCTTCAGGTAACGTGAGGACAGGAGCATTGCAAAGCATGTTCTTGAGGGTTCGAAAGGCAGTCTCTTGTTCAGTTCCCCAAATAAAAGGCTTGTCTTTATGCGTAAGAGCAGTAAGCGGCACATCAATTTTAGAGAATCCTTCGATAAATCGACGATAATAGCCCGCTAGTCCGAGAAAAGAACGGACTTCAGACGGGTTCTTGGGTGTAAGCCAACTCTTGACAGCTTCGATCTTCGCGGGGTCGACATGAATACCTTGACTATTGACAATGTGTCCGATGAATTGAACCTCCTCTATCCAAAATTCGCACTTGGAGAACTTGGCGTAGAGTCGATTCCCTTAGAGTAGCTCGAGAACCAAACGTAGATATTGCACGTGTTCGGTTTTCGACTTGGAATAGATCAGGATATCGTCGATGAAAACGATGACGAAACGGTCGAGAAAAGGTTTACACACGCGATTCATAAGATCCATGAAAACCGCGGGTGCGTTGGTTAAACCGAAAGGCATAACAACGAACTCGTAGTGGCCGTAGCGAGTGCGAAAAGCGGTTTTAGGTATATCCTCCTCTTGAATGCGTAGTTGGTGGTAGCCTGAACATAGGTCGATCTTGGAAAAACACGTAGCACCTTGTAGCTGGTCGAATAAATCGTCGATGTGAGGCAGTGGATAGCGATTCTTGATTGTCAGCTTATTCAATTCCCTATAGTCGATACACATCCGGAACGACCCATCCTTCTTTTTGACGAAGAGGACTGGTGCGCCCCAAGGAGAGGTGTTAGGGCGAATAAAGCCTTTATCAAGCAATTCCTGGAGTTGACTTGATAGTTCGTGCATTTCTGACGGTGCGAGTCGGTAAGGGGCTCTGGTGACAAGATTGGCTCCAGGAATGAGGTCGATGCAAAAGTCGATATCACGACTCGGAGGTAAACCTGGAAGATCTTCAGGAAAAACGTTGGGAAAATCACGAACAACGGGAACGTCTTTCACTTCCTTCTTCTCTTTTTTTCCTTCTCCGCTACTACAATATTGGCCAAGAAAGCTTTGTATTCCGTGCGGAGATACTTGCTAGCCTGGATGCATGACATGAGTTGCAATTTCTTCGAGGCGACTTCTCCATAAACACATAACTAGTCCCCATTAGCGAGTGAGAATCGAATCATCTTGTCGAAGCATACAACTTCAGCATGGTTTTCGCGAAGAAAGTCCATGCCTACTATGACATCGAAACTTCCGAGCTGCATCAGAATAAGGTCGATTGGGAAGATGAGATTGTTGAGTTCAAGAGTACAATCATGAAGAACGGAGTTGACGGCGACAGTTCTTCCAGTGGCGACTTCGACATCGAAAGTCGAGGGGAGATGGGCGCGCTTACGATTAAGGAGCTTTACGAACTCAAACGATACAAAACAGTTATCGGCATCAGTATCAAACAGACATGGAGCATAAATACCATTCACGAGGAACGTACCATTGACGAAATTGTTGTCAGCTTGGGCCTGGCGCACGTTGATGTTGAAAGTTCGAGCACGTGCTGCTTGTTGATGTTGCTGCTGCTGTTGTTGCTGAGGCTGCTGCTGCTGGGGCTCTTGTTTAACAACCTTGTTCGGGCACATGTTGGCGAAATGGTTAGGATCGCCACATGCGAAGCAGACTCTAGTGTTGATCGTGGGTGTCTGAGGAGCTTGTTGACCCTGAGGGGCGGTTAGAAGAGCTTGATGAGCAGGAGCTTGTCGAGCATGGCATTTGGTAGTGAAATGGCCGTACATATTACAATGAGCACAGAAACGGCAAGCGATGCTAATCGGGTGGTGGTAGGTGCAAGTAGGGCAAAGCGGGCGTGGCCCAGTATATGCAAGCTTAGCAAGCGGTGCATTTGCCATAGGCGCCGCTACTTGACGCTGTTGAGCGAGTACAACTTGAATCGGTGCAGCAGTGATTGCACAGTTCTTGTTGCTGGAGCTGTTCTTCCTCTTGTTCTTTCTCTTGTTGCTCGATGCGGTGGCAGTTTCAGCAGTTGGTGCGGCAGTGGTAGCTTGGTGCAGGTTCTTCGAAGCTTTATCCCAGACACCAGCCTTGACCCGCTTGTCGTTGATTTCAGCGGCCAATAGGTAAGTCTCTTCGATCGTTGTTGTCTTGGCCGCCTTCACGAAATCTGCAACACAGTCAGGCAGGGCTCGGATATACTTCTTGATTGCGATCTCTGGAGTCTTGACTTGATCAGGACAGATAATACTAAGCTGCTTGAAGCGAGCAGTGAGAGCAGCGTTTTCACCATCCTTCTGCTTTATGTGCCAGAATTCATCTTCTAACTTTTGGCGCTCATGAGGAGGGCAAAATTCTTCCAGCATGACTTCCTTGAGCTCATCCCACGACAGACCGTAGGCTGCATCGTTCCCACGTTTGTTCCTCTCAGCCGTCCACCAGTCTAGAGCACGGGACTGGAAGACGCCAGTTGCGTTGAGAGTGCGTAGATCATCGGGGCAACCGCTCTGTCGTAGTGTGACCTCGATGGAGTCAAACCATTGGAACAATGCCGTAGGGCCTTCTTCCCCAGTGAATTCCTTTGGTCCGCATGCTTTAAACTGTTTGAAACTGAAGGCAGCTTTGGGTGTAGCTTTAGGAGCTTTAGCTCTGGACTCTTCGGACGATTTGCTTACATTCTCGTATACTTCACCCACGGATTTTGCTACTTACTTAGCGATGATAGCAGCAAGACGTTTGTCTCTTTGCTCTTGGCGGGTGAGTCGTGGGTGACGAGGTCCAGATGATGGTCCAGTTGATATTGTTTGCAACAGACATCGTCATAGGTCTCAGACACGTCATAATCGAATCTCACATCTCAAGTCTAATACTACTAAAGCTCAGGAACACGTACTATTACATAAACACATAAACACAGAAGCACATAGTCACGTAAGCACGTAGAGTACAGAAGCACATACGCATGTAATCACAGAGGCAGTCAGAATACAGAAACCTATCATTCAAGTTGTCGAGTAGTGTAATATAAACGTATAACAGGGCATAAGGTCGTCCATGATTTAGCGATTTGTCAGCGTTTTGAGATAGAAATGCAGTGCGAGTCGTGCGTGTTGATCGAAGTGAAGGAAAAAATCGAATAAGTCTCCAAAATTTAAACACATAAACAGATAAATACACATATAAACACATAAAATCGACGAATCATCAGAGTAAGCAGTTGCAGGCTCAGAATCGAAACACATAAAAATCGAGAAATAGACTGTCTGCGGCTATTAGACATTGACTAACCAAGGTGATTCGACTATTCACAAGGACTTTCTGAGCACACTTTGACCTTTGGAATTGCGCCTTTGCCTCGATTCTTGGGCGAATGGTACGCATCCTTCCGGCTTCACCGTGACTTCAAGTCGTTGGAGTCCGTCGAGACTTTGGTGAGAGTTTTGTAAAACTAAGCAAAACACGGACCTAGTTATCAAGGTTCGGGTTTCACCCATGTCTGAATAACTTTTGTCCCTGTTTTGATAAAATAGAGGGAAAAGTCACGTCGAAGTGCGGATTTCACTCCTAGTTCGGCGCAATTTCTCCAGTTTATAGAATAAAATGCGAGTCGAACAAGCGATGTGGTCGAGAGTTTGCGGTTTTCACACCTAATCTCGGCCCAATTACTAGTTCATCTTTTTGAAATTTCGAGTGTAGTGATAGTGCAGCATAGGCTAGAATAGCGAGAAATAGTAGGTACGCTCACACATAGTCCCTACTGGACTAGCACGAGTCGGTCTGTTGGCTCCTAACTATAGACTAGGTCTCTAAGACTTTAACCCGGACTAGGTCGAGTCTTGCCTAATTCCCTATAGTTATGGCTCTGATACCAATCTGTCACACCCCAACCGATGGCGGAATCATCTGGGCATGGCACTGAGCGAAACACATTGTCCAGAAGTTTCCATAACAACTATACTTACCAAATATTTAAAGCAACATGTCCCATACCATGTCATAAGTGATAATATAATCATTACAGACAAAATCTAGTCAAGTAGTTATGTTCCGACAACTCAGATTTATACATAGATAGTTATTTATTGCTTTCTAGGACCTCTTCCCTAGCTTCAATTTCATCACCAGCACAAAGAGCATCCTAGACCTTTCCTTGCCTCAATTTCATAGCAAGCTAAGCATATAAACAACTTAAGCACATGTCACATACGTTAAAGTAAAAGTCAATACACATAGTGTAAAGGTGAGCATACAAGTTTGATAGATATAATAAATTTCGAATTCGTTTACGCATAACCAGCATGTACGCATAGTGAAATGAAGCACGTTAGTTATCGACATAAACCTATCGATACCAATGACTGCGGGTTGACTGCCCGAGGCAGTTCGCCATACATGATTACCACCGTAATCCATGCAAGCAATTGTCCTTAACAACCCCTGTGAACAGGTGCTGAGTCCAAACTATAGTACTATCGTTGCTAAGGCAGGTAGACAACATTCCATGTGTAAACATAACAAACAAGCATTCATTAAGCCACGTATAACATGCAGCAACGGTTAGCGTTTAAATAGTGTTATGTAGTGCGTTCGATGTGATTTGAATATTCGTAACGTATGTAACACCCAAAAGTGCATAAAGCAAAAAGGGTTCGAGTATACTCACATCGTTGATGGATTGAAGGGAGCGCTAGAGAGTAGGGTTAGCCTGAATAGATTGATAGCATAACGATAAGCGACACGTAAAATGGAACAAGTGAAGGTTGGGTCGATCATCAATTCGATCGGATGGAAATCTGATCGGACGGATAGTCGGTCGATTGACAATCCGCTCGGATGGTCATCCGGTCGGGTGACCTTTCGAGTGGATTGTTTCCACCTTTGAGAATGATATGTTTGTGTATGATGGTTTGGCTTTTGAAGTTTTCGTTGTAGTATTTTGAAAACAGAGAAGTATCTCTACCCTTCAGGTCGGTCGGTCGAACGGTCGTTCGATCGGGTGGCTACTCGAATGGCGAGGCTTCCCAGGGAGAACAAGTTCACAGCGGGGTGGTCACTCGGTCAGATGTCCATCCGGTCGGGTGGCAACCCTGTTATCGAACATGTTGAAAATTGTTTAAGTTTTGAATCAAGATGCGACTCGAACGGACGGCGGGTCGAGCGGATGGCAACCCGGTCGGACAGCAGTCCGGTCGGACGGCAATTCGTCCCAACTGTCTGTTCGTTTTGTTTCTTGATTTTGTTTGAAGTGTTGTAACATGATCAAGACGTTGTGATGGTTGGTTTAAACAATGGGAACCCCATCTCGTCCCAATGACCTGACCGAACAGGAATCACCCTAGTCTGACGGTGCACGGTCCGAGACGGTTGTTCATGTCCAAACCCGAAATCACTATCCTACAGATGGAACTTGGATCTAGCACTGATGCATCACTATGAACGAGTAGACGATCAGTAGTAGTTCCGATTCCACCAGGTTTGAGTGCGTTGAGTGTAAAAGATGTGTCATGTTAGGATGGATATTCCTTTCAACTCTTTTATACTTGAAAACACTTAGATTTGTATGAAAACATGGATTACTCTTGTGGAAATCGTTCAGATTCAAGTTGTTCTTGGTGGATTGAAGCCAAAACATGAAGTTCCTAAGAACACATGATGACATCATCCTAGAACACCTCAAACCTAGTGATTTCACGGTTAAAAGTTAAGATTCAAAAGATAGAAAGGTATAGGAGTGCGTGTAGATTAAGGAAGTACAAGGTTTAGGACGGGATCTTACCGGAATTGCGAGAAATCGAAGAAAAGGTGGGGAGCACGAGCTGGTCGGACGTTAGTTGCCAAAAGTAGAAAGTTTGAGAGTGGCAAGGGGTATTTATAGGGTTTCCCAAAGTGGAAAGGGAGGGACAAGTTGGTCGCTCGGGTGGCAACTCGCTCGGATGGCAGTTCGGCCGAGTGGCACCTCGGTCGGGTGGCTGCCCGGTCGGGTGGCGGTTCGGTCGGACGACACCTGGTTCGAATGCTTGATGCGACGAGTTTTACCATTTCGATTTCGATTGCGAGCGATGCGAATGTGATAGAGTTTCCTATTCAAATTACTTTTAATCCCAACTACTCATATCTCGCACTATCTCTTCTCTACCAATTACCATACCGTTTCGATTGTGATTGAGTTTGATTGCGATTAAGTTTCGATTGATTACCACACATAACATAAATAAACATGCACAAGTAACACATAAGGCACACACACATGTATATTAATAATCAAAATGCGTAATTCGAGTTGCGATTCGTGTTATCATTCGATGTCGATTCGATTAGCATAGTTTGAGTATCGCTTAGTTAACTTTATCGCGTTGTTACTTCCTATAATTCACAGTCGTAAGTCGATTAAATAACGAACAACACATGTTGATTACGACGATTGTTGACACTTACTCCACATAATACAATCAAAATAAACACATAAAGGAAATTCACTACTAGTCAAGTCGCGCGATCGGTCGTTGACTTTGACTTTCCTGAGAACACGGGGTGTTACACCATAGTTGATTCAGGAACAACTCTGTCATACCTTGCTGAAGATGCTCTCAACCCGTTTGTGGATGCTGTAAGTATAATAGGTGTCAATGTTTTGTGAGATTGCCTTATTTATCTGTTATAGAGGTTGCAAAATACCTGTATATTGTTGGTTTTCATTTACAAAATCCCTTCATTTTGTCGTCATTATCGGTTTTTGGGTTTTGACTAATGGTCAACCATAATGTTGGTGTCACTCTTATTTCTGCAGATCACACAGGCGGTTTCACAGTCTGTACAGCCGCTAATTTCAAAGAAAAATAAGTTTTATATAATTACCTCTAGGTTTTTCTTTCATACATATTAATATTAGCTATATAATATGATCGTTTAACCAATAAATCAGCGTATAATTGTATAAGATCACTAATATTATCAACTTTTAATGGGTTATGTTATGAAGTATCTTATAACGATATCCTAACAAGAACATATACAAATTTATTACTATCATATGTCACTATTTCTTAAGCCTGGAAAAATGGGCAGGCACTTCATCATCAGAATATTTCATTTCAAAGTAAATAATATGGTTTTGGTTGAAACCCGCGTATTAAGCAGGCATTAACTTAGTATATATATATATATATATATATATATTTAGATGAATTAAAATTGTCGCAATTCAATAAATATACGGATGTCAAATGCAAATACCATGTCACACCCCGATTTCCACGTGTCACCGGTGGGCCCGGTAGGGAGTATCGTGACGTCATGGTTGGCAACATAATGGTCAAACAACACAATATTATTAAGCACAGCGGAAGCAATTGAAATATAATACAACCGAATTTATTGTTGTAATATCAACTGTCACAATATTCGGAAGTTTATCCACAGAAGGATCGAACATAAAATGGAAACAATAGTTCAACAGACTTCAGGCATCTTAAGCTTGCGAGACTCTTTATTGATGCTAAGGAGACAATCCAGCCAATTACGTTTAGTACCTGCATTTAGTCTTTTTGGGAAAATACGTCAGTTTACACTGGTAAATACAATCAACTAACTCATTTTGGAAAATGATTTAAAAATTGGTTTGGATGCACATGGCATAAATGTTTTATAATTTGATTAAAATGCACAGAGGCAAGATTAATCTTTTTAACTTGGGAGAATTATTTAATATTATAATCTTGTGAACGAATTACATGTTACTTATGCGTTCAGTGGCCCGGATCTTGTCCGGGTTAAAGATCAATAGACACACCACATAATTGAGTTATACACTGACAGGTGTACGCCTACACCCCGTGCTCAGGTCGTGGCCATCTCGTAAGATGATGCCAAGGATATCCGGGACATGGTCATTAACCCCCCAAAGGCTGTAAAGTAAACAAGACTGTTTAAACGAGCCGATCAAATTATTCAACTACCCACTTAATGTGGAGATTTGATGCCCGATCAAGCGGTATGCTATATACCGTAACCCAAGCCCGTATAGGGAAAATAAGTTAAAAGTATTTACCTGAGCAAAGTATAATTCACAATTAGCAAAATGCACGTAGCTTTTACTGGTCCTCCTAATCTGGAACGAAGGTTTTATAATAACCTATTAGAATCCTAACGGGTCTTTAATTAAGCTTAAGCTTAGACCGGATAGTTTCAAGATACGGTTCGTACGCACGATTAAGCGAAGACCGGATAGAATGTGATTTAGACCCGACAAGTTTGAAGACTTGTTTAATATGGGTTTATTATTCACATTCTGGATTTTGAAATAAAACCGTTAAGGTTTGACCCGTTTCGGCTAATTTATGTAAACTTGTTACATAAACCGAACCGTACGCGTAATAAGCGTGACGGGTATTCATGAGAGCTATATACAGGTTTCCTAAGTTAATTATGCCTCAAATATGTTGTGACATCCGTAAGATGTCTTTCATTATGCACGAAACGTGTTTAAACACAAACTAGGCCCCGTAGGGGTAGTTTGGTCATTTAAAAGTTTATAAAAGAGTTTAAGTAACTACCTGAGTTACAGGTCTTATGTAATCAGCAAATATACTCAATTTGCTAAGTTATATCAGTAGGTTAGAGCATATATGTGAAACTTATCATTCCTAACCAAACTATGCCCTGTAGGGGTATTTTGGTAATTTCACACAAGCCGAAAAGCTCAAAACTGGGGTCTGAGTTTATCAACATTTGCTTACTGTTAAAATATTATAATTTGCCTCTTATATCAGTAGGTATCAACCCGGGTATGTCCAATATAATTTTGATACATACTTTGCGTTAAAAACGCTTAATAAGGCGATTAAAGGCCCTTTCCGGGTTCGATACTTAAATATGATATATTTATATTTCCAGAAGGCTTAAAATAATTTATTTATCATATGTGATCAGTAGCAAAAGGTTTGGAGTCGTTTAGATATGTACAACTCATTTTATGGCCCGTAAGGGCAAAACCGACAATTACCGGATTAAGCCTACGACTACTAGTTATGCTCAGCCTAAAATTAATTAAAAATCTTTAAAAATCCCAAAATAATATATTACATTAGTGGGTAAAATATTTGATATTAAAAGTAGGCTTAACTAGGCTATACGCTAATTATGTCGTTTAATTAACATAAAGCTTTAAATTTGCGATATTGAGCATAACTCTTAATCTATAAGTCAAACTGATGTCAAACTTTGCATACAAGTTTATATATCAGTATTTAAGGTTTCTACACTTTTACATTTTTATAAATCACGTTTTAAGGTAATAAGGGCATAATGGTCAACATATGAGCAATTAACGGAAACATGCATATTAATTGGATAACTAATGAACCAAGGTGTATAATCACAGAGGGTTGTTCTAACATGTAACCTAGTCCAATTAAAGCTCTAAGGCATTTCTAAAACATGCCTTAACGGGTCAGAACTGAAAGTCAAAATGAAAGTGAAAGTCAAACTATGTGACTTTCGGTTCCGAACCAGGTCTAAACAGGAAATTGTCAGGTTGAACATGTTTAGACATGTTCTTACACTTATTACTAAGTTATAACAATGATCAAACATGTTTTATATAGTCTATAATGTTAATTATGCATAAATAGCATTTTAGGCTTCCAGTTGACTTTTTAAGAATAGGTTTGACCCGACTTTTGACCTGGTTAGAGTGGTGATCAGGGAAAACCCTTTTGAGGTTTTATTACCCACATAAATACCAATCTATAACTACTTTTAATTCGAGATATGACTGAGCCATTGTTGACTATTCTCGAAGTCAAACCGTAATTACGACGGTTTGACTTTTAGCTAAAATACTAAGCTAAACTCAATTAGAGAAGGTCTAGCATACTTACAAGTGCTTAATGGAGGATTAGGAAGGCTTGGGTCAGCTTTGGAAGCTCCACAATTGCTCCAAATGGCCAGATGAAAGTGTGAGGAATTGTTGCAACTCAAGACTCTATTTATAGTGAATTCAATCACCATAAGGTGTTGACAACAAAGTCTAGCACTTACCACAACATCCCAACATGTGTCCTAGTATTCTAGGGGTTATTTTAGGGGCCAAGGGATGTGAAAAAATCGATTAAAGTCGGATCCAAGTGCAAAGGCAGACAAGAATCAACAACAATCAACAATTCTGCCCAGATCAAGCCCTCGCGTAGCGCGAGGGTGAGCAGATTAGGGCTCGCGCTACGCGAGCCTATGGGGTCAGCCAACATGTTTTGATAATTTGCAGTTTGGTCCTTGGCTCTTCAAAATGCGATTAGGCACTTGTTTTCTTGCAGTATGAACCCTTATAATTGACGTATAAGGGCTTCAAGACATATACCCACTTTGTTAAGTCCCCGGGTAACTTTATTGTTACCCGAAAAGGCCTAACTTTTAACGTTGACGCTTTAACCCCTCGCACACGAATTTGGTCACAACTTTCTCATACGTTGACGAAACTTTATGCAATTTTAATCGTGTATTCTAGTGAGCATAATTAACCGTTAAAAAGCTTTGGGTTTGTCAAAAGGTCACTCAGAGGTATAAATTAAACATGTTGACACATTTAGCCCCTGTAGTTTGTAATCTCTCACTTTTAGCTTCGTATGATCCATGATTTATTCGTTTGAAGGTATGAGCACCATGTAGGGTTAATGTACATTATATTTATTCACTGTTGACATTTAGAATACGTATATCCACATACTTTCTATGATTGTCAACTTTAGTCCTCCTATAATATTTCTTTCACACGTTTAAACATTTGACACGTGTCTACACATTATAGGACGTGAATTTTCGAGGTGTTACATCCTCACCCCCTTAAAATAAATCTCGACCCGAGATTTACTGAAATAAGTAAGGGTACTTTTCTTTCATCGTGGATTCAACCTCCCACGTGTATTCGGGACCTCTACGGGCATCCCATTTGACCTTTACAATAGGTACATGCTTCCTTCGAAGCTTCTTTACCTGTCGAATCTTCAATCGACAAAGGTTTTTTCCACAAACTTTAAGCTCTCATCTATATGCACATCTGTATGTGGTATAACCAGTGATTCATCAACGAAGCACTTCTTCAGATTGCAGATGTGGAACACATCGTGAATTCCACTGAGCTCTTCTGGTAAGTTTAACTTATAGGCAACTAACCCGACAAGTTTGATAACCTCGAAAGGTCCTATGTATCTCAGGCTTAGCTTGCCTTTCTTACCAAACCGCATCACTCCCTTCCAGGGCGACACTTTAAGTAGGACTTTGTTACCTACTTCGAAGTGAAAATCCTTACGCTTCGGATCTGCGTAGCTTTTCTGCCTATCTCGGGCAGCTTTGAGACAGTCGCGAATCTGGACAATCTTGTCCGTCGTTTCGAATTCTATCTCTGGTCCTGATAATTGGACATCTCCAACTTCCGCCCAACAAATAGGCGATCCACACTTTCTACCGTATAATGCCTAAAAGGCGCAGCCTTAATGCTGATATGGTAGCTATTGTTGTAGGAGAATTCGATTAATGGTAGGTTCTTATCCCAACTACCACCCAAATCGATCGCACATGCTCGAAGCATGTCTTCCAAAGTTTGAATAGTACGCTCACTCTGACCGTCAGTCTGAGGATGATAAGCCGTACTAAAATTCAAACGTGTGCCAAAAGATTGTTGGAAACTCTTCCAAAAATGTGACGTGCATCTAGTATCTCTATCAGAGATAATAGCCACAGGTATGCCATGTAAGGCTACAATCTTATCAACGTACAACTGGGCTAACATATCGGAGCTATAAGTCTCCTTGATGGGTAAGAAATGAGCTGACTTAGTCAGTCTATCAGCTATAAGCCATATTGTAGCATTGCCTTTCCTTGTCTTGGGTAACTTGGTAATAAAATCCATAGTTACCATTTCCCACTTCCACGTAGGAAGTTCAGGCTGTTGTAGCAAGCCTGACGGTTTCTGATGCTCAGCTTTGACTTGCGCACAAGTCAAGCATTTAGCTACTTAAGCAGCCACAGACTTCTTCAAGCCTATCCACCAATAGTTTGCCCTTAGATCCTGGGTAGCTGATGACAAATTCTTAATCGTTGCCTAATTAGGGCTGCGACATTTAATACGTAAGCAATATGAACCGTCTTTCATAAAACCCCCAGAATATTGAGTCAGGCTATATGAGCCTATGTCTTAAAACCTACTTAATCAAGGTTTCAATTATTCCATAATCAATATGGAGTTTTCACAATACTCCAGCCCACAGCGGGATACAAATCTTAATTCTACCTGCCTTCCAGGAGGTAAGTAGGGAAAACTTATGAGAAGATAATCAAGATGCAAGGAGGCTACAGAGATTTTCCATATCTCAGGCTCCAGTTCATCCATCATTGCTTGTGTCAAATAAGTGACACATTTATGTTATAAGTCCACGAATTCCTTAATCGGGAACATTTACTTGGACAATTCCATTCTGGATATCTTCCTTGAATACTACTAGTCGACTTTAGTACAATATGATCATTGGGATATCTTAGGGGTTCCATGTATTAAACCTCCATACTGATCAGGCATGGAAGCAATCTATGGGACACACTAGGACACGCCAATCCTCATATGGAACTTTTATCAAACATAGTTTGGCATTCGTAGGCGATAGAAAATCGGTTACTATGGTTTCCTTGGTAATTTATACCTTGTGGATAATATAAAAGTTTGCTAAGCTTATGGTTTATGAAGATTTATTATTGCCTGTATATAAAAAAAACAGGACAATTAGCAAAAGTTATCATTGGTAAATGATAAGGAATGTATTTGAGGACCTCGTGAACTGCCTCTTGGCGTTCGTCAGGTGAGTTCAGGCATTTCTTCTCTTAGCCTTTCCAGTGTTTAGTCAATCATAAGCAAGCCAAGAGTAACCGAAACATAGAGGTAAATTCTTGGATTCTAATACTTAGTCAACACAATGAGGATAAGTAGGTGACTTATAGTATGAAGTAAGGAAGTTATTGTACATGTGCTTATATTTAACCAAAATGGAAATTTCACAAACTAGGCACCTAGCTCGGTTGGCTAGGCGCGCGAAAGGGTGCGGCCTAGACCCAGGTTCGATTCCGGGGACAGCCGGTTCCACCATTTTTTTGTTGCTTTTTATTAAGCCTGTACTTGCTCTCTTCCTTAGATTTCTGGGAGTCATCTTCCTCATTTGGTTCATCCTTCATATACGAAGTGCGAACAAAACTCTTCTCATGAGCAATTGAACATGGTTTTCCATGAAATTCAGAGCGAGGAGCATTCGGCTCTTTGGATTGTTCCATGATCTTTCTATGGTTCTTCCAACTGCTGCGTCAACCACAGCCTGGGGATTAACTCCATTAATATTGAGGTTTACGTTTGTAGTTTTATTAACTTTCGTCGCATTAATAGTATTGCGACTGTCGTCTACCTCATCCGAGTTTTCGATACTCCAAACTTGGTACTAATCACCAAGATTTAACAATTATTAGTCATCATCCTGATGACCTGACTTAGATTAGCCACGGCATTCATAATCCGTATGGGCTATTCCGTTCTGAACATTCTTAATGAATGCTTTTTGAATGTATATCTATTACATTTTGCTTAGGTCACAAAAGGACTATCAATGGCATTTAAGGTTTGGAGCGAGTCCAATACCTGCTTGACAGGGGACCAAAATGTCACAATTGTCTTTGTCACAAGGACGATTATAAATAGCTCAAAAGGCTTGCCTTACAAGACCTTTATTATATGTATACACATATGGCATAGAAGCCTGTCTCGATGGACGTAGAAAAATATGGCATAAAGCCTAGTCACAAAGGACATAACTGATTATACGGCATGAAGGCCTTGTCGTAAAGGTCATTTAGATATGGCACAAACGGCCTTGTCATAAGGACATTTATCAATTCTGGCACAAAGGCATGTCTCCAGGAATGTTAACATTTTAATATGTTAGCTTGTCTCGAATGACAATTTATAGCACATAGGCTTGTCATGAATGACTTTAAAACATGACTCGATGGTCTATCATCAAGGACCTTAATTTATTAGCCGCAATCTTATTAGATTAGGGCTTCAAGGTTTGAACGTGGTTCTTCACCTTTGGACAGGGAGTCATAGACTACAACTGTCATTGTCTTTGAAAGACGATTCCTTTGGCAGAAAGGTAAGCCAAATCAACATCACTAATGGATGTTTATATATAACCATCGTATTTAATGATATTAGTCATGATCACATCGATCATATTGACTATTAGGTTTGGGTATAATCACACCATTTTGAACAGGGGATCATAAAGATCACTACTATCTTTGTCTTACCGACACTAGAATAAAGTATAGCCTGTAGGCATTTCATCATGAGGAATGTTAATATTATGATCATCATACTGATGATACTAGTCAGGATCGCAATGATAGTATAGACTATGGGATTTGAGTATAGCTCACCCCCTTGGGCAAAGAATCACAAAAGATTACAATTACCTTGTCGCAATTGGACAATATAATATAGCCCTTAGGCATAACATTATTAAGGATGTTAAAATCTTTAGTCATCATATTGACGATCTTTGTCATGATTGCATTGATCATATAGACTATTAGGCTTGAGCATAGCTCACTACCTGGGACAGGGGATCGTAAAGATCACAATGTCTTTGTCACACATGGGCAATATAATATGGCCCATAGGCGAAACATCACTAATGGATGTTTATAATAGGTTCATCCTATTAGAAGATATAAGTCATGATTGCATTAATCATATTGACTATTTTGGCTTGAGCATAGCTCACCACCTCAGACAAGGAATCATAAAGATAACAATGTCAATGTCTCGTATGGACAATATATTATAGCCCGTAGGCGAAACAGCACTAGAGGACGTTAAATAATATGTTCATCGTATTAGATGATATTAGTCATGATCGCATTGATCATATAGACTATTATGTTTGGACATAGTCCAACATTTTAGACAGGAGGTCAAAAGACCACCACTGTCGTTGTTTTATTGGACAATAAGTTTAGCCCGTAGGCACTTCATCACTAACGGATGTTCATAATATGATCATCTTATGGGATGATATAAGCCATGATTCCTAAATCACTAGGTTAGATAAGGGAATTGGAAGAATCCAATATAAGGATGACTGTTGTGATTTTCTCGAATCACATTTGTCAAGAGTGCTAACACGTTCTTAAGTGTTAACAAGGATCTGAATCCCTTGAGTAGGTTTCACCATCTTGGCCGCGTAGGCTAGGTTTTACCTTTAAGATTCCCTTTTGAACTGCATACTGGCAGGGAAGGAAGGATATTTATTTAATTCAGGATTTTTATCATAAATCCTAATTTATAAGTTAATAATAGCACAAATAGCCTAGTCGTGTAGACAAGTTTAATTTATAAGCCATGATTTCGGAGAATCGAGGCATTAAGGTTTGAATCAAAGTTCATTACCTTTTCTTGACAGGGAGTTGTAGGCTACCACTGTCTTTAGTCTCAGAGGACATTAACTATAGCCCGTAGGCACTTCCCTTCTAAGGGATGTTTATTATGGAATTGCCCCTTAGGGTAATTCATTAACCATGGTAAACAGAGACCATATTCGGTTAATTTATTGCTAACATTTATTTAGGACTTCTATTATAATTTATTCTAATTATAAAACATTAACAGTTTTATTAGTGGCACTCAAGGCCTGGTCACATGGACATTTATAAATTATAAGCTTATGATTTCAGAGAATCAAAGCATGAAAGTATATTGGCACAATTGGCCTAGTCACAAGGACAATTATAAATTTTAAGCTATGATTTCAGAGAATCAAAGCATGAAAGTATGTTGGCACAATAGGCCTAGTCACAAGGACAATTATAAATTATATGCTAGGATTTCAGAGAATCAAAGCATTTGAGGTTTGAACCTAGTTCATTACCTTTATCTGACTGGTAGTCATCGCTACCACTGTCTTTTGGCTCATATGGAAATGAGCAGGGCCCGTAGGCATTATGTTACCACGTATGGTTAAAATATGATCATCTTAATTAATGATGTAAACCCAGGATTCAGAGATCATTAAACTGGGTTAGGAATCTTTTGAAGAATCCTATATAAAATGACGTGTGTGATTTTTAATGAATCACGTCTGCCAAGAGTGTTAACATGTTTTCAGATGTTAACAGGGATTTGAATCTTTTAAACAGGTCTTACCATCTTGGCCCGGTCTTATAATTGACCCGAAGGCTAGGTTTCACTCTTAAGATTCTTAATTAATAATTTGAATCTTTTTAACAGGTCTTACCATCTTGGCCCGGTCTTTTAATTGACCCGAAGGCTAGGTTTCACTCTTAAGATTCTTAGTTAATATTTATCGCAGAACAATTTCTCAATTGAAATGTTAATAAGGATCTGAATCTAAATTGAGGAACTGCCATCTTGGCCGGTCTTAATATGACCCGAAGCTAGGTCTTGTCCTTTTAGATTTTGCCATTTTATTATAATGGTAGATCTTGCAAAAAGGAAATGTTATTTTCCATTTATTTAATATTTCTTGTTTAGAATGAAAGTTTAAACTTAATCATTCCATTATATAAAAATAAAAGTATAAAGTTGCCCTAAGCGGGACTTGAAAGAAATAATGTTGTCCTTGTAGGGACTGAAAGATAATTATGTCCTTATAAGGACTAATAAGGAAACGATCTTCAGTAAAAGGAGTTTCTTCTTCATTTTATTTCTGAATGCTTTCTCCTTGGATGCTCGTTTCATTCTAGCCGTGGTACGAAGCTCAGCATCTCAGGGCTCCGGGTGTGGAGAACTCCTATTACGGCTTCTTCGCTTGGCGACGTATCCAATAAAATTTTGGAAGTAAAAATTTCTAGATTAGGATTGAGAATATTCCTAAGTTAAGTCTAGACTCAGAAGTTTAGATATGTGCAATTGTGTAACTGAGATTAAACACGAAAGGTTAGTGTTTAATTCAGTCAGTGTTGGCTCTGATACCAACCTGTCACACCCCGATTTCCACGTGTCACCGGTGGGCCCGGTGGGGAGTATCGTGATGTCATGGTTGGCAACATAATGGTCAAACAACACAATATTATTAAGCACAGCGGAAGCGATTGAAATATAATACAACCAAATTTATTGTTGTAATATCAACTGTCACAATATTCGGAAGTTTATCCACAGAAGGATCGAACATAAAATGGAAACAATAGTTCAACAGACTTCAGGCATCTTAAGCTTGCGAGACTCTTTATTGATGCTAAGGAGACAATCCAGCCAATTACGTTTAGTACCTGCATTTAGTCTTTTTGGGAAAATACGTCAATTTACACTGGTAAATACAATCAACTGACTCATTTTGGAAAATGATTTAAAAATTGGTTTGGATGCACATGGCATAAATGTTTTATAATTTGATTAAAATGCACAGAGGCAAGATTAATCTTTTTAACTTGGGAGAATTATTTAATATTATAATCTTGTGAACGAATTACATGTTACTTATGCGTTCAGTGGCCCGGATCTTGTCCGGGTTAAAGATCAATAGACACACCACATAATTGAGTTATACACTGACATGTGTACGCCTACACCCCGTGCTCAGGTCGTGGCCATCTCGTAAGATGATGCCAAGGATATCCGGGACATGGTCATTAACCCCCCAAAGGCTGTAAAGTAAACAAGACTGTTTAAACGAGCCGATCAAATTATTCAACTACCCACTTAATGTGGAGATTTGATGCCCGATCAAGCGGTATGCTATATACCGTAACCCAAGCCCGTATAGGGAAAATAAGTTAAAAGTATTTACCTGAGCAAAGTATAATTCACAATTAGCAAAATGCACGTAGCTTTTACTGGTCCTCCTAATCTGGAACGAAGGTTTTATAATAACCTATTAGAATCCTAACGGGTCTTTAATTAAGCTTAAGCTTAGACCGGATAGTTTCAAGATACGGTTCGTACGCACGATTAAGCGAAGACCGGATATAATGTGATTTAGACCCGACAAGTTTGAAGACTTGTTTAATATGGGTTTATTATTCACATTCTGGATTTTGAGATAAAACCGTTAAGGTTTGACCCGTTTCGGCTAATTTATGTAAACTTGTTACATAAACCGAACCGTACGCGTAATAAGCGTGACGGGTATTCATGAGAGCTATATACAGGTTTCCTAAGTTAATTATGCCTCAAATATGTTGTGACATCCGTAAGATGTCTTTCATTATGCCCGAAACGTGTTTAAACACAAACTAGGCCCCGTAGGGGTAGTTTGGTCATTTAAAAGTTTATAAAAGAGTTTAAGTAACTACCTGAGTTACAGGTCTGATGTAATCAGCAAATATACTCAATTTGCTAAGTTATATCAGTAGGTTAGAGCATATATATGAAACTTATCATTCCTAACCAAACTATGCCCCGTAGGGGTATTTTGGTAATTTCACACAAGCCGAAAAGCTCAAAACTGGGGTATGAGTTTATCAACATTTGCTTACTGTTAAAATATTATAATTTGCCTCTTATATCAGTAGGTATCAACCCGGGTATGTCCAATATAATTTTGATACATACTTTGCGTTAAAAACGCTTAATAAGGCGATTAAAGGCCCTTTCCGGGTTCGATACTTAAATCTGATATTTTTATATTTCCAGAAGGCTTAAAATAATTTATTTATCATATGTGATCAGTAGCAAAAGGTTTGGAGTCGTTTAGATATGTACAACTCATTTTATGGCCCGTAAGGGCAAAACCGACAATTACCGGATTAAGCCTACGACTACTAGTTATGCTCAGCCTAAAATTATTTAAAAATCTTTAAAAATCCCAAAATAATATATTACATTAGTGGGTAAAATATTTGATATTAAAAGTAGGCTTAACTAGGCTATACACTAATTATGCCGTTTAATTAACATAAAGCTTTAAATTTGCGATATTGAGCATAACTCTTAATCTATAAGTCAAACTGATGTCAAACTTTGCATACAAGTTTATATATCAATATTTAAGGTTTCTACACTTTTACATTTTTATAAATCACGTTTTAAGGTAATAAGGGCATAATGGTCAACATATGAGCAATTAACGGAAACATGCATATTAATTGGATAACTAATGAACCAAGGTGTATAATCACAGAGGGTTGTTCTAACATGTAACCTAGTCCAATTAAAGCTCTGAGGCATTTCTAAAACATGCCTTAACGGGTCAGAACTGAAAGTCAAAGTGAAAGTCAAACTATGTGACTTTCAGTTCCGAACCGGGTCTAAACAGGAAATTGTCGGGTTGAACATGTTTAGACATGTTCTTACACTTATGACTAAGTTATAACAATGATCAAATAGGTTGTATATAGTCTATAATGTTAATTATGCATAAATAGCATTTTAGGCTTCCTGTTGACGTTTTAAGAATAGGTTTGACCCGACTTTTGACCTGGTTAGAGTGGTGATCAGGGGAAACCCTTTTGAGGTTTTATTACCCACATAAATACCAATCTATAACTACTTTTAATTCGAGATATGACTGAGCCATTGTTGACTAATCTCAAAGTCAAACCGTAATTACGACGGTTTGACTTTTAGCTAAAATACTAAGCTAAACTCAATTAGAGAAGGTCTAGCATACTTACAAGTGCTTAATGGAGGATTAGGAAGGCTTGGGTCAGCTTTGGAAGCTCCACAATTGCTCCAAATGGCCAGATGAAAGTGTGAGGAATTGTTGCAACTCAAGACTCTATTTATAGTGAATTCAATCACCATAAGGTGTTGACAACAAAGTCTAGCACTTACCACAACATCCCAACATGTGTCCTAGTATTCTAGGGGTTGTTTTAGGGGCCAAGGGATGTGAAAAAATCGATTAAAGTCAGATCCAAGTGCAAAGGCAGACAAGAATCAACAACAATCAACAATTCTGCCCAGATCAAGCCCTCGCGTAGCGCGAGGGTGAGCAGATTAGGGCTCGCGCTACGCGAGCCTATGGGGTCAGCCAACATGTTTTGATAATTTGCAGTTTGGTCCTTGGCTCTTCAAAATGCGATTAGGCACTTGTTTTCTTGCAGTATGAACCCTTATAATTGACGTATAAGGGCTTCAAGACATATACCCACTTTGTTAAGTCCCCGGGTAACTTTATTGTTACCCGAAAAGGCCTAACTTTCAACGTTGACGCTTTAACCCCTCGCACACGAATTTGGTCACAACTTTCTCATACGTTGACGAAACTTTATGCAATTTTAATCGTGTATTCTAGTGAGCATAATTAACCGTTACAAAGCTTCGGGTTTGTCAAAAGGTCACTCAGAGGTATAAATTAAACATGTTGACACATTTAGCCCCTGTAGTTTGTAATCTCTCACTTTTAGCTTCGTATGATCCATGATTTATTCGTTTGAAGGTATGAGAACCATGTAGGGTTAATGTACATTATATTTATTCACTGTTGACATTTAGAATACGTATATCCACATACTTTCTATGATTGTCAACTTTAGTCCTCCTATAATATTTCTTTCACACGTTTAAACATTTGACACGTGTCTACACATTATAGGACGTGAATTTTCGAGGTGTTACATACCATATGCATATAGAGGTGGCTAGATTAGTTTTTTTTTTTTTGGTTTGGTTCCAACCCGTTTGGAGTCCTTTCGGTTTGGTTCTAAAGCAGTTAAAAAAATAAAGAGTAAATTACAAGTTTTGTCTTTTATGTTTGTACCAAATTGCAGGCAGTGTCATTTGCCTTTAAATTTGACGAGTCTTGTCCTTAACGTTTCAAAATCTTGCACGTTATGTCATTTAGCCCTAACTCAGTTAGATTTTTTTTGTTAAATATCGTCATGTGCCTTGCATATGAGAGTATTCTTGTCATTTACCTTTCCAGGGACTATTGAGTAAATAACTTATATTAAGAGACTAAATGTGTAAAAAAGATTAAAGAATAAGATATAATAAAGAGTAAATAACTTCCGTTTTGCTCGCTGTGGTTTGGTCACTTTAACGGTTTTGCCCCAAACCTTTAAAAATAGCCATTTTACTCCCTGATCTATGTAACCTATCTTTATTTCACTCCCCTCACCAAACGCCATCCATTTCCACTGTTAACTAGAAGGGTATTTTGGTAACTTTACAGATAAGTATTTAATTAATTATAATTAATAAAATATATAAACATATATTATTTACACCTCTCTATCTCTAGCCTCTCTCCCTACTCCCTCTCTTTAACTTCTCTCTACCATCCAACACTAGCAGACCATCACCACTACCAACTGCCACACTACCACCACTTGCCGACTACTACTGCGATCCTATTTTCCGATGAAATGTTGGGGCGATGGTAAATCTCGGGTCTCGCTTGCAACCAGATTAGATGGATTTATGGCTAATTCCTCCAAATTGGAGGTCGATGGTGGAGATTCTCCCACCTCAGGAGAAGAATCCAAAGAAACAATCACCTAGGGTCTGAATGAGGAGTATACAATAGTGGATCAGGGGGAGAAAGGTGGAGTCGGCTATGGTTATTTATCATCTACACCATTTGTTGCCGGAACCCTAGGTTGCCGGAAATCCCGACTCCACTCAACCGCCACCATATGTTCACCATTACCCGTTCGTTTTCATCATTTATGTGGTTTACCTGTCACACCCCAACCGATGGCGGAATCATCGGGGCGCGGCACTGAGCGAAACAGATTGTTCAAGAGGATCCACAACAACTATTAAATAACCGAATCTTTAATGTTAATATCGCATACTACTAACAAATAAAGTAACCATAGTTATTACAGATAATTGTCTCAAAAACAAGCAAACTGTTCCAACAACTCAGATTTTATTAGATTTGTTTCTAGACTCCATCCTAGCTCGATTTCCAGCAAGTAACAAGCAAAGCATCCTAAGCACCTGCTACATACGTTAAAATAGAGGTCAATACACATAGTGTAAAGGTGAGCATACAAGTTTGATAGTATAATAGTAGCGAAAGCGATTTACGCGTAACCAGTATGTATCATGTATAATGTGAAGCAAGTAAGTTATCGACAATGAAATATGCACAGACGTGACTGCGAGTTGTAGAGTGCGTAACACATATCACCACTGTGACACATGAAGAAATACCCTTAGCAACCCCCGTCCACGATAGGTGCTGAGTCCAAACTATAGTACTATCGTTGCTAAGGTGTCATGAAACAATCACTGTGTAAACATAATAAACAAGCATTCATCGAGTAACACGTATAACATGCAGAGGAGGTTAGCGTATAAAAGTGTTTGCGTTGTGTGATCAATGTGATTTGATATAAGTAACGTATGTAACACCCAAAAGTGCTTAAAGCAAAAAGGGATCGAGTATACTCACAGATCGTGTTTAGTAAATAAACACTCTCTTGGATTGAAGGGAGCGCTGGGGGAGATTATCCTGATCAGAACGATAACATAAGCGATAAGCGGCACGTAAAACGATGCGATGAGATTAAGTGTCGAGGTGACATTCGAACGGATGGCAATCCGTCCGGGTGGTCATTCGTTCGGATGGCCATTCGGTCGGTTCGCCACTCATTTGGGATGGACATGTTTGTGTATGATGGCTTTGAAGTTTTCGTTGTAGCATTTTGAAAACAGAGAAACATCTCTGCCTTTTAGGTCGTCCGGTCAAATGGTCGTTCGATCGGATGACGATCCCTACTTCCCGAGATTCGGGGGGTAGCTCAACCAAGTCCCAGACTTGATTATCACACATAGATTGCATCTCAGCGTTAATGGCTTCCAATCATTTCACAGATTCAGGATCTGAGATAGCAGATTTGAAGTTATTAGGTTCGTCATTAGACTCATCTACTACCAAGACATCAACACCTTCGAGATGCCAAAGGTATCTGTCAGGTTCTTTACGAGTCCTGCTACTTCTGCGAATGCCTGTGTTCATGTCTGATTCATCAGCAACAATTTCTTGTTGTTCAGACGTTCCGACTTCATCGGCGGTTGTTGTTGGTTCTCGAATTTCTTCAAGATCAACCACATTATTTCCAGTTCCTCGATTGAGAAGTTCTTCCTCGAGAAAACGCCCCTTCCTTTTGATGGAAATAACATTTGCCTCAGGATGGTAGAAATAATATCCGCTTCTTTTATAGTATCCGACGAAAACAACCTTTTCGCCTCGAGGATCGAGCTTATCATCAGCATCACTTGTGATGTATGCATCACATCCCCATACTTTTAGGTATTCCAAATCGGGTTTACACCCATGCCATATCTCATATGGGGTTTTGTTTACCTTTTTAGTCAGAGCCAGATTGGCAATGTGGGTGGCAGTCATAAGAGCATGACCCCAAAAGGAGTGAGGCAAGTTAGTTCTATACATAATTGATCGAACCATATTAAGTAGGGTTCGATTTCTCCTCTCGCTCATGCCATTATGTTGGGGTGTGCCACGTGGAGTGGATTCTGAAATTATTCCACACTCTTTGAGATGATTGAGGAACTCTAAGCTGAGGTATTCGCCACCTCGATCTGATCGAAGTATTTTTATCATTCTAGTAAGTTGGTTTTCTACTTCGTTTTGAAACTCTTTGAACTTTTCAAAAGTTTCATGCTTATGCTTCATAAGATAGACATAAGCATATCAACTATAATCGTCGATGAAAGTAACGAAGTATCTTTCATGGTTCCTTGTCATGGTTCTGAAAGGGCCACATACATCAGTGTCAATGAGTCCTAGCAGACCATTGGCCCGTTCACCAACACTAGTGAAGGGATGCTTTGTGAGTTTGCCAGCTAAGCAAGATTCGCAATCATTAAAGGAGTCCTGTCCAGTGGATTCAAGAATCCCCTCGGATTGGAGCCATTTTATACGTGCCTTACTTATGTGGCCAAGTCTACAATGCCATAGAAAGGTTTCATTAATACCAGCTTTGTTACGCTTAGAAATATGATATATGTTATTGCATGTTTGAACATCAATCTCATAAATACCATTTCGAGGTTTAGCCTCAAAATAAAAGACATAATTCAAGTAGGCAGAAATAGAAATACCATTAAAAACGTACTTGAAACCTTGTTCAAACAAAAGGGAAACCGAAATAATGTTTCTGGTTATACCAGGTGCAAACAAACAATTATTTAAATTAACTACAAGGCCAGAAGGACATGAAAAATGAAATGTGCCAGTTGCAAGAACATGCACTCTTTTCCCATCACCAACAATGAGTTCCATGTCGCCTTGTTTCAGCTTCCTCCACTTTTCAGGCTCCTGCAAAACATTAGTGATGTGGTAACCACACCCGGTATCAAATACCCATGTGTTGCTAGAGACAGTAAAAAGCTCAATAACATAAATGAGAATACCCGAAGAAGTGCCAATGTTATTGGCCTTGTTCGCCTTCAGCTTGGCTAGATACTGCGGGCAGTTCCTTTTCCAGTGCCCCATTTGGTTGCATTCAAAGCACTGACGCTCCTGGGGAGGGGGTGGTTTAGTAACCTGCTTGTTGTTGGTAGCAGATTTGGCAGCAACAACAGCCATTTTCTTGCCTTTGCTGTTATGAGCCCTTTTCTTGTTGTTGGGCTTCTTAACACCACCAGACTTGACCATCAGAACTTGGTTGGTTTTATGTGGAATGTTCATCTCGGCCATTTTGAGCATACCATGTAGCTCAAACACAGTCTTCACCCAAGCATTCATATTATAGTTCATAATGAACTGGTCATACGAGCTAGGAAAAGAGTTCAAGATGAAGTCCGCTGCCATTTCATCTTGCAGGGGATAACCAAGTTTGTTCATCTGGTTAATGTACCCTTTCATCTTAAGCACACGAGTACTGACACACGATCCTTCTTGCATTTTACAGCTTATGAGCTGCTTCATGGTGTCATATCGCTCCTGTCGGGCTTGTTTCTGAAACATGCCTTTCAGTTGCTGGATCATGTCATAAGCATCTTTATCTTCCATGTTCTTCTGAAGTTCAGGAGACATGGTGGCTTGCATAAGGCAGGCTACCTCAATGGCATCCTCGTTATGCTTTTTCAGTGCCTTATGAGCAGCAGTAGTGTTACTTTCAGGCTCGGTAGGGACTGGGCCATCTAAGATATATTGTTTTTTTGCCATCTTGAGAACTATTCTCAGATTGCGGTGCCATTCGAGAAAGTTGGTATTATTCAGTTTTTCCTTTTCAAGTATAGACTTGAGAACGAAGGAGTTGTTTTCATTAGACATCTGTTACATAAGCAAAGAGATTTTAATTAGTATTTTCGATGTATATTTCCTTATTTAATTAATGACCGATTACAATAATTAGAACAAGGAATGAGAATCTGGCTATGTCAGTAGTAAAGGCAGCTGTGGCATGCACTTTAGTAAGTGACTAGGCAGACTGACAACGAGTGTCAATTGTGAGAATTGCACAACTCTCGAGTATGAGGCCGCTAAGACAACTCTTGTCTATGCATTGATACGTTTAGCCTCATCTATGCCGACTTTCTACTTTCGAGACAGCTGGAGCATGTGGTGAGAAAAGAAAAAGTAATAGTCGTCCTAAAAGAGGTACTTGTGGAAGGGCCGGATGTATTAACGAAACCCTTGCACCTTGGAAGGATATGCTAGACATCAAGTGTGCTGCTGTGGCTCCAAACACTGATGGTTCGCTTTTACGTTCCAAGTGTAGCTTGCGATAGGATGGCATAGACTATTGATTTTAATTATGGGTTAATTTAATATTTACCAAATAGGGTCGTAAGAGCCAATTTTAGTAGATATTTAGTCGTGACATCTTGATGAACCCTTTCATCTCTCAGGACACTTAATTTTAAATACCTATTAAAATAAGTTTGTCGCGACTTGTATAACCATTTAAAAGTTAATAGTTTTAAAACTATAATGGTTATTATTTATTTTAAAATAAACTATTTGTTTTATAACAAATATTTACAAGTTGTAAAAATCAATTTAGAACTTGTTATAATTGATTGTGAATATTTTAAAACACATTTTAAAAGTTTGGTATTAGGTTGGTATGTTATATAACACCTTATATGATAAAAGCAACCATAATAGCAAAAAAAATATGTAAATCTTTAGGCCATTTTGTTTGATCTTGCTAGAGCCAAATAGCAAGACCAAACTGGGTCACGGGGTAACAACAACCACAAGGATGGACCTAGTGCATCTAGTTGTCTTTAGCACCTCCTTGATTCCTGTAATGTCTTCAGTTTTGTCTTCGGGTCTTCAACATTATAATAATAATATAATAAAATTGAAACCCTAATCTATTACAACTTTGAGTCACAAAGTGGGCCAAAAACCATAAAACAAAAACAAAACAAGAACAATAATACAAGTACAAGGACTTCCAGATTTACATATTCAACACAATCATATTAAAGAGGGCAATCTTTAGGTCAAATAAAAATAAATAAAACTTTTCTTTGTGATGGTATCTAAAAAACAAAGTGAATTCCCTTTTTCTTTTCTCTTACGACAGAAGTTCATATTCAAAAGAATATGATTATATATAGTAATATAAATTAGGTTAACTACCCTAATTATATCTTAGGCCCCAAAACCCAATATAATAAGTTCAAGCCCAGACGCAATACGAAGCCCGAAAAACAAAGCTTAATTAAATAAGTAATTAAACGTTATATTATTTATAACCCGTATAAATAACAAATTCCGTTTCTCGTGGATATATAATTATTCTAGATAATTATATATTTCGTTCCGTTAGTTGTTCGTCGTCACCAGTTAATCAAGTTAAGTGGATTTAATGTTCGTTGCCCAAGGTGTAACTCTTACGGGTCATAGCTTGGTCAGCAGCGTTGACTTATCGAACCCGTACATATAAATCCGACATATACTTCATTGTACATTGGGTCCTTAATGTATACAAACTACACTAGACATTCCTAATGAGAATTACTATGATTTTTTGGGTAGAATTGCTAAATTTGAAAAACTAGTAGTTTCAAACTGACGCGTTGTGCCAAGGGCGATTGGTATCAATTCGGTTCGTAATGGTAAGTGAAAACCTTGCGCATCGTGGTGGTATAGGTACTCGTAAACTTGAAAAAATACGGACACGGTAAATGCTTAGTGAATCGCGCGTTTCCGCGCCGTTTTTACTCATTGAAGGGGCCTTTTTTACTTGGTGGTGAAGTGTAAGGAGCATTGTAATTTCGCAATGTTTTTACTCATTGAAGAGGCCTTTTTTACCTGGTTCTAACTGAATCTCCACCTAACTGTCTTATGAATAGTTTTTTAACAACATACATAATAAAACTAAAAACCTGCCAAATAAAAAACTATAAAAGAATAGAAAAAATAAACAGCAAAACAAACTTGCATGCAATTCAAGTGGACTTCAATGACAAATATGGGAAAAATGAAACACATCTTGTTATTCAAAGCTGCAACGAAAGATTCTAAATTAAATAAACAACCAATCACTAATAGAATAATATGAAAATTTGGATAAAGCTTAATAACAAAATGTATTAATGCATGTCACATGGACCAACTTTATACGTTTATACATTTTGTTTAAGCCAGGCAACACATGGACTTACTTTATCGAACGCGTTATGCGAGCGCCAATTGTGTACTAAAAAGGGGTCAGAAACAAATTAAAAACATTACTTCCATGTATAAACATTGTGATGGACCTGCTTCATTGACTCATGGACCTAACCACAAGTTGAGACCTGCAATGTAATATCATTGCTTCCATGGTTTAGATTTAATCAATGCCCCAAACTTTGGTCAGAAACAAATTAAAAACATTTGCAAATAATCATCTTCATATCCAAAGTAAAGATATAAACATTATACCTCCAAAGCCATCTTAGTTTCAACTTCACTTCTAGCAGCATCCTCAATATTTATAGGAAGCATAGTTGCAGACCTGTTTACATAGTGAATTTTGCTCACTTAAATGTCAACCTACAAATATTCCACAAAACATTCACTACTCAAATATCACAATCCAATTTTCAAACATTTTACTAAACCTACAAACCCTAACTCAAAATAACATAATCACCACAGGCACAAAGCAACAAAAAACCAAAATAAATTTATAAATCCTATATCAAAACAACAAAATTTTCAACAAAACAATAAAAAACCATGACAATGCAATATGCAAATCTCACAATCTACTTTGTAAACACTTTAGTAAACCTACAAACCCTAATAAAAAAAATAACATAATCACCACACATAGCATCTACAAATCAACAAAATAGCCATGATAATCTCAGAATCTACTTTGCAAACATTTTAGCTAATGTACCAACCCTAAATCAAAACAACAATGTCACCACACAAAGTACCTACAAATCCACAAAAAAACATAACGATCATATCAAACATTAAGCTCAAATGAAATTTACATGTTGGCTTAATAGCCTCAGAATAGAACCGAAACAACTCATTCAATATAAAAAAATGACTCCTTACTAACACCAGCAGCAAAGTTCACCATCTAAGCACTCACAACCTAACGACCACCAACATAATCATTTCAACAATAATACAAAAAAACGAAATCATCAACGCTAATTGACTCAGATCAAAAAAAGATCATCATCGTGGTTGAACCCGCATAGTGGCGCTACGGTTGCAACCGGAGTTGCCATACCAAGTAGCAAGCCACCATCATCGTTGGGTAGGTGAAAGGCTGAAACCTCGCAAGACGTCTAGCCGTCGTTGCCTAAAACGCCGGCTAGGGTTTTACGTTGAAACTGGTTGCCACCAAAACGGCTGGACACAACCGGTGGTGACCCTCCGATCACCGCCCCTCTCTCTTCTTAAAGAGGCGTACGATGTAAAGCTGGAGGACACGTGATGTGTGTAAATGCAACATATAAATTACATCAAATGAGGCATAAAACTAACCCTTTTTAAGTACTAATATTGGAAAAAGAGTGTTTTTGTCTTCCTTTTGTATTTTCAGGATTAAATGAGCTCAAAAACGCAAAAGAAGCAAAAAGACAGCTAAATCCAACATAAATACAAGAAAAGGAATATTAGTGGACTGCCCGACCCCTCAACGGCACCTTCCAAAGCAAAATAGAGAAATCAGAAGACTGAACACGCCCCGTGCTCAGCCAGCACGGGGCCGTGCCCAAGAAGCAGCAGAAAAGACAAACCTATAGAAGCTTCTATTGCCCACCACGGGGCCGTGCTCAGCGGACACGGGGGCGTGTCGAAAGTACAGCAGGCGCATTTATTGTAATTGCGAATTACAATTAATGAGGAGAGAGATTGTCAGACAGACACGGGGCCGTGTCCAGCGGACACGGGGCCGTGTCCAGCTCTCTGTTCAGCCTATAAATAGGAGTGCTTGGATTCATTTTATCTCATCCCTTGGCACACCACCTCTCTCACACTTCATCCACCACCCACCACCATCACAACACCATCATCCACCACCATCATCCATTGTCCATCGTAGAGTGTGTGAGTCATCTCGGGATCCAAGATTGATCGTAAGAGTTCTTGACAATCAAGGCCATGTTTGCCTAAGTCTCTTACATCACTTGGTGAAGACAAAGTGTCTAGTATAATACTTTTTATTTCTAATCTTTTGCACTTTTTATTTGGTTTTGTATTAATGACTTTAATAACTAGTTACTTATGTTGAAGGTGATCTTTCCTTATCGTTTGTCCGTGGTGTCTTGGCATTATTTTACTGTCTATATAAAATAAAGGATTTTCACCATTCATATCTCCACGGTCTATATGGAGATATGTTGGCTACCTGGTAGGGGGTTAAGGGAACGGTTTGGTAAAGGTCTTGCCATTGTTCAGCGTTTAGAGGTCCTGCAATGGACCTGGGTCAAATTTAGTAGGACCTCCTTCAATACTTCACGGTATTGGATGGCGGGGGTCCAAACTCTTTGATCCCCTCATAAGTTAACTACTATTAATACTATAACCCGGCTATTTAGGACTGTATCCCTGCTGACTCAGACTACTTAGCCGAGGGTAACGTCACCGCCAAAAGCGGGGCCTACCACAATACTGCATTAATAACTTAATTCATTATCTTCCAATAATCCACCCTTTTAGGATTGTATCCCTGCTGACTCAAACTACTGGGGTGAGGGTAACGTCACCTTCAAAAGAGGGGCCTACTACAATAACTAAGATAATCTCTTAATTATGTGCAAAAGTGCGGAAATAATCAAAGGTTATACTAGATACGAGTCGGAACCAAGTGATTCATCTTGTCTATCTGTTTTTCTTTTATTTTTATTTTCAGCATTTTAGTTAGCTTTTAGTTTTCTTAGTTTAAAACTTTTTTTTCTAAACTTTTATTTTGATTAGACGTTGAGGATAAACCGGTACTAAAAGCTCTTGTGTCCTTGGACGACCTCGGTATCTTACCAACGCTATACTACACTCAACGATGGGTGCACTTGCCCATATGTGTGTTTAGTGTTAGTGAAATATCGTGTTTTATAAATTTAAAACTTGGCTAAAATAAGTGTTAAAAGGGGCTTAAAATATACACCTAATATATATAACACTTCACACGCATCAACACGCATATCAAGGGGGATGTCCACCCAAATAGGTCAATCGGGTCAAACCACAAACACAAACTCTGTTCATTTCCAGGCCGTCTAGAGAGAGAAATGGAGATTTGTAGAGAGAGGAAAAGAGGTGGTGCTATATAAAAAGAGCCCAGCAGTCGTATATAGGTAAAAACCCACACAAAACAGAGACACCAGATGGCAACCGACGTGTGGTGAGACGGTGGTGACACTCCGGTCACCGGCCCTCTCTCGTCTTTCTCCGGTCACCACCCCTTTCTTCTCTCTCTACAGAGGAAAAAACCCCAAAGAAAACAGAAACACCGGAGATGGTGATCGTCATGGTGGTGTGACGGCGGTGATTCTCCGGTCATCACCCCTTTCTTCTCTCTCCTTTTTCCCTTTCTCTCTCTTCTGAAGTTTTTAAAGAAGGGGTAAGGTGGAAAGATGGAGAACACATGTCTCAAGGGGGGATTACCGTCCAAATAAGCCAATTAGAACAAACCAGACAAAAACCACTGTACATTCCGTTTACTTATTATCATATTAAGATTGTCGATTTTCGTCTTATTCTAACCAATTTGCTGATTTTGTGACATCTTTGACATATCAAATGAGTTTGATTTTTATAATAGTTGTTAGTTTGAAGTTAACACCCCATTTATAGGTGTGTATCAAGACAAGGGGGATGCCACATGTACAAAGAAGGAAATTTACCCAAGGATTAATCAATATGGTTGCACCGAAATAATGAATGGTGATTTTCTTGTGGTCAATTTTACCCAAGGATTAATCAATTATGTGCATGAGTGTGTTTAGGTTGGTTATCAGCTATTTCTATTCCGATTAATCATTTTTATCATTAAATTTAGGGATGAGTATTTGGTACATTATACTAAGCCATTTTCGATACCAATTCGGTATCCATTTTTTACATTTTTCGTGATTGATACTTCCGTTAGAGTAGTGAGCTCATCATTACATAAATTACACCTATTTGGGGTTGTAGCATCCAACCATTTTTGAAAGAAAGTGTGAGCCCCCCCCCCCCCCACACACACACTATCCAATACGGATTATGGTTCACAACAAATCATCCTCATATATAGATAAAGTATGCCAATTTTGATTACTAAAAGAGAAAAAAAAAAGATAAAAAATAAACAAAATGCATGATGAGTTCAGTTTTACCTTTATGCTATAAATAATATGTGTTTTTAACTTATTTAATTTGAATTTTTTTAAAGAAACTGAATACTAAGTTGTATTCAGATATACATTCTATTGAAAATGAAGCGGTATTCAAATTTGGTATCTTAAATCGTCATGAGTACCGGTATCGTTTTGACTCGACGCCTACAAACTCAACCTATACCAACTTCTCGTCGTATGAGGTAAGGAAATTTAATTACTTACACCTATTTTGGAGTTATAGCATGAGTACCGGTATCGTTTTGGCATCCAACCATTCTCGAAAAAGAAGTGTGAGCCCCCCACACTATGCAATGCAATGGGTCCAACAAGGATTCTGGTTCACAACAAATCACACTCATATTGATTACCAAAAAGAGAAAAAAAAAGTTCAAATTTTGATGCTTCTACATCACTCTCATCTCCCACATTCAACCCAAAAAAAAAAAAAAAAAAAACCAAACTTGTGGACCTCTTTCTTCCCTCCACCCTTCATAAATCCCCATGAATACACCCACATTACATTCCCCAAAACCCTAATCCCAAAATTGTAAGATTAAATATATTACGTATTAATATTTAATCTGTAGCCATTATAATCATTTACATTATATAGATCAAAATATATAACAATCCTATTAAATAATTAGTTGGTAATTGTTGATGGACCATATTACCCTTATTAACTAATTAGGGTTTCCTCCTGGGTGCTTATATAAGGAGAGTTATGTGGAGGTTAAAGGGTTACTCAGTTACACATTAGACACAACCCATTAGCCATAACATCATTGAATTCGACCTCCTCTCCTAAACCGAATCCCCTATTCGGTTCTCATCTTCACCATCATCAGTCAGCACCCTAAGGAGGAACCAGGCCAAGATGACAATCATGTCAAACCTTAATTGCTGCGACTCCATCTGGATTCTCTGCTAGCCTGTGCTGATGCAATCAAAGGTATGTTTTCATGTTTTCCATTATGTTCAAACAGAACTGAACCAACATGTGGTATCAGAGCATATGTTGATAAATCAGTTCTGATTTTGTATCCATTATTCTGGGATCAAAAATCTGGAAAAACGAATTTTTTAAAGCCTTGAATAATCACGGCTGTTTTCGAGTTTTGTTGCCGAAATCACTGTTTTCGGAAGTTAATGAATTAATGTTTTGACTCGAAATCATAATGGACAAACCTAATATTCGAAATCTGTTAACAAAAGTCTAAAATTTCAGATTTCGGAACCCAGAATTGTGTTTTAATTTTTTAGGGTTCATCATAATGTTCTAAGAAAATTCGAAAATTCCATAAATTTTGGAATGTAATTTGGATTAGTGGGTGTTTTAATGATTTTGATCTTAATTTTATCAATTACAATTTTCGAAAACTGTTAAAGGATTTACAGTTATTATTTTCGAAATCTTATGATAAGATTAGATCAGAAATAATAGGAAACATTATCTCACAATCCCTCAAATTTCGATTTTCAGTTAATTATCACAATAAACAGCATTAATAGTGGTTTTGAAATCATAATCGCACAAGTCCCCTTTTGTCGCACAAGATCAGATCAGTTAAGATCTGATCGCACAAGACATTCGCACAAGATCAGAGAAAAAAAAAAAAAAAGGTGATCTGATCGCACAAGACCTGTGGATCGCACAAGATAGTGCTGATCGCACAAAACTTGGGCCTGACTAATCGCACAAGTTTTGGGCTTCACTGGTCGCACAAATTATTGGGCCTCACTGATCGCACAAGTCCTCACTAATCGCACAAGACTTGGGCTTTATTTAAATCGCACAAGTTTTGGGCCTTATCGATCGCACAAGGCATTATCGATCGCACAAGGCATTACCGATCGCACAAGGCATTACTGATCGCACAAGGTTCGATCCGCGCTAACAGGTGGTTTGCTATTAAATACTTGGTTTTGTTTATACTTAATTACTTAATAAGGATCAAATAATGTTTTACAAAACCAAACTAGCTTAACTTGAATGAGCTTCTGATGTATTAATTCTGGCCAAAGCTGATTTAATACATCTATTTATTGTTCAAGTATTATAAAAGGCTATGTTAAGTATGCATTACAAACGTGAAATGTCTTAATTCTGGCCAAAGCTGATTTAATTCATTTATGTTTAGCATGCTTGACAAGTGCATAACTAAAGTGATTGTCTCATTTCTGGCCAAAGCTGATTTGTCACGATTACTTTGCACACATACTTAAATGATTACACTTCTGGCCAAAGCTGATTTGTTTTTTGTTTAAGTAGAATTTTACTAAGTCTATTATTTTGATGTTAGTAATAGACATATCACAATTTCTTCACTTAATGATCCTTATATTAATGATCCTCAATTAATTTTATGATCATTTCGTCTGTCTTATTCTTAGTACCCATATTTTTTTATCTCACTATAATTTACTTCTACATATATCTCATCCACTCTAATTCCTAAACCTAAAATGTTTGCTTTATTTAAAGTTTCTATTAGAATTAGCTCTTAAATTAAATCCTTGATTATTTCTTAAGACACGATAATCCTATTGCTCTCTTCTGCTAAAGATTATAAAGAAGAAAATTAGAGCATGATGATTAGGACAAATCGAACATGATGTCTCTTATGATAATCAAGAACTCTCTAACATAATGCTATCACTAAAGTTATATCAGATTAAGTCTTTCCTAAGGCTAATCGCTTATATATGGAATAATCACTAGAACTCCTAAGATGCATGCCTTCTTTTAAAATTCTAAACTATAAAGTTAAGTGGTATATGTGAATACATAATAATGTACAATACCATGACCCATAAAGTTAAGGGCTTACGCATGGAAATAAGTACATTTTCCAGTACATTACATATTAAGATTTTCACTTGTACAATTTGATGCCTTATAAATCAACTATAACACTCAAAAATACCAAAGTATAATGAGTGTGTTGATAAGCAACATATGTACAAAGAAATAAATGTTTGAAGCTGGAAAAATAAATTGTTACTCACCTTACAACCACTTAAAACCTTAAAAAGAGGATTGTTCTAAGGTCCATAGACAAATTACAACTGTTAATTCCACCTCTAAGGTTCTTAAAGGGAAAATCTCAATGCATCATTATGTCATTCGACTAGACATAAGCAACGAGACTATCCATTATTCAGAAGAACGGTTGGATAAGTTAATTAAATAGTCACTTACTAATGATATTTAAGTCTGATAATTTTAATATTCCAATTAACACATGATTAGTTGACTCTAGTTCCATAGGTTTCCTTACCAGCACTCGACAAATAACTAACATGAGAGTTAGTGACAAAGTTAAATGTTAAGACTATAAAAACCATAATAAGCAGTCTTCTAACAACGCTTTTCGATACTTTATATACTCTGAAGATTAATCACAATATAGTATCATAACTGAGCAATGTTATGAAGGTTGTGAGGTTTGCATAGTCAACATAAAGTCACACTTACCTTAAACTCTCATTTTATTTGTTCTAAATATCTGGATTGAAACATTACTAAGATGAAACTAGATGATACCTTACACTTTCACAACTTTTGTCATCATGCAAATGAAAAATTTGACAAAAGGAAGATGAGACTTACAAATTTCATCCATTATCACAAAAATTCATGAGAAATCATGACATGGTCAATGAGGATGATTTCTTATCTAATCTCATTCTAAGTGATTTTAAATCATGACGTTATAGCCCTAAATATTACTTGGCTCAAGGAATAAGTATGGGTCCATCATAAGTTATATTTCATTAACATTCGTGGAACTTATTCCAAATGGAATATTCAGACATAATTCATTTATCATTTAAAGACTATCTACTTGTATCTAATTTTTGTCGTATATGGCCCACAGTCTTATAAGAAATCTATTCATATATGTACTTAATAAGATTTCAATTAGACATGTCCCTAAAGTTTCTTATGATATCTGGACATTAAAGAAATCAAATAAAGTCTACTGTATATGTGATGGGTTCCTACGTCACGTAGCTCATTGAAACTTCTCTTGTAGCATTCTAGAGATATTAAAGATCAGTGGGAGCATTAAGTGTCTTAATAATAACTTGCAATAGTTGCAAGAGGTGGGGGAGTGCAAACTTTATATTACTTCAATTACACCTCTTGAACAAGACACTGCTCCATCTTGACACTGTTCTATCACAACTTGTCTCCTTAAAATCTAATGCTATTTTTACAAAGGTTTCATTGTTGCTTAATTGTGGGCATACTTAGATTTCTTATCTAAACTAACATAATCCTCAACAAGAGAAACTACAATGACTAACGTCACTAATATGTTTTCTCTATTATATGTTTTCTCTATTAGAATTTGTTTGGTCATTAAATATTGACCCTAAGCATGCTGAGTTCCTAAAGTTTTCTAAGGTCAGTGGGAGCAGTCAAAGTCCTTATCATGACTTGCAAGGAATACAAGAGGCGGGGGGAAGAGTGTCATTAAATTTCACTCCGAATTTAAGTGTCATTAAATTTCACTCCGAATTTAACTCCGATTACACCTCTTGTACACCATACTGCACCAACTCTTACAAACTTAGAATCCTGAAAATGATAGCAACATAATCAAGAGCTAATCCATAAAACTGAAACTTCTAACAAATCCTATAATCAACTCAGGAGGTCATCTAGGTTTAAAAGCCTACTAACTTTGATGATTACATAACCTCCCTAATTGAAGTTGAAATGGATTTTGGAAAAGTTTATTGATCCTATCTCTTCTTATTAAGCCATTAGTGTCAATCAATCTTCTAAATAGAATAAAACTGTTTTCTAGTAAAACTGTTTTATGTGTTCGCATAACGTTTGGGATTTGATTGAATTACCTAAGAGTGTTCATAACTAAACCAAATCCTGATATAAACGTTAAGACACAAAGAAGCATGATTGATTGTCAAAGGTTGTATTCAGGAAGAGATAAATTATTAAAGATTCTTTATTACATATCTAACAAAAGATTTCTTTTAGGATCATCACTGTTCTAGTAGCTTATAATATTTTTGAGCTACATTAGATGAACATTAAAACAATTTTCCCTAACAATTGGCTGACATATTTACATGTTCATAAAACAACCTGAAAGTTCTAAACTTAAGGTTAAAGAACACTTTATTTGTAAGCCAATAAAATCCATGTATGGGTTAGTGCAAACATCATAATGTGATGAAATCTTAACGCAATTATTTTCATCAACAACCAAGTGGAATAATGAACCTACCTCAAAATGAGTGGGAGCAACTAAGATAAACTTGTCTATATAGATGATATTCTTTTGACAAGTATATGTTACATAAGTCAAAGCATTGTTAACACAAACTTTGATATAATAAATCTCAGAGATATCTCTTACGTGATTGATATCATAACATACTGAGATAGACTCAATGGGACAATAGTATCGTTCCATAAGTTTAACATTAAATGGGTCCTTACATATGTAACAAACAATACTGCTTTCCTTTAGAGGATAATAGGATAAATGAGATTATTTATTTACGCTTCATTAATTGGAAGCCTTATGTAAGTTCAAGTCTATACTCGTTTAGATATTACTCACATTGCAACACACTAGATATGTCTAGATTAATGTGAAGCATCTAATGGAGTATTAAAATATCTATAAAAGGAAACGAGAGACTACAATTTGAAGAAGAAGTGAGAATTAAAACCGGTTTATTACTCTAACTTTGAGATATTCAAAGATGATAAAATGAAATTTCAGGTATATCCTTATGTCAGCAGACAAAACATATCTCATGGAGGAGTCATAATGCACTGATATTAACAACCTAAGTTATAACGACATAATATAGTCACTAAATGTTGTTGGAAATTTATCAGTGGACTCATAAGCTTATTAACTCCATATAATTAATGTTTTGAAGACTTAGTGTGATAAAGTCAGCTACCATGACTCCTTGAACAGTAACAGTTCAAGAGGTGCTGCATTAAATTTCGATACGCAATTAATTATTCGTTTATGAACGAATTGAGGAAACTAAGTTTGTATCGAATTCATTCATGATATGCTTAAGGATCCTATAACTGAATGGCTATTACCCATAAGTCTTATTAAGAGAGCTCATAGACGGGCATTAGTTAATGGCCATGCGCAACTGCATATCGTACTATGAATGACTAAGTATTAGTTAATTTTCCTCATCAGTTTGATTTTGTACGTCTCTAAGAATATGTCAAGTCGACATAATGGCATATAAGACAAATAAAGTTACAAATCAAACAAAGGGCTTATGCGTATTTTGATCATAACGATTAGGTTTTAAATTAAGGCTATAGTATGATTAATGGGGGTCCTGAGTCGCATAATGATTCAACGGCTGTATTTCTCTGCTATAGTACTTGTTTAAGGCTAAAATGAGTGTTAACTCCTGATCAGGCTTATCTAATACTCATAGTAAATGATTACTCGGCTAAGTGGGAGAATGTAAGATTAAATATATTACGTATTAATATTTAATCTGTAGCCATTATAATCATTTACATTATATAGATCAAAATATATAACAATCCTATTAAATAATTAGTTGGTAATTGTTGCTGGACCATATTACCCTTATTAACTAATTAGGGTTTCCTCCTGGGTGCTTATATAAGGAGAGTTATGTGGAGGTTAAAGGGTTACTCAGTTACACATTAGACACAACCCATTAGCCATAACATCATTGAATTCGACCTCCTCTCCTAAACCGAATCCCCTATTCGGTTCTCATCTTCACCATCATCAGTCAGCACCCTAAGGAGGAACCAGGCCAAGATGACAATCATGTCAAACCTTAATTGCTGCGACTCCATCTGGATTCTCTGCTAGCCTGTGCTGATGCAATCAAAGGTATGTTTTCATGTTTTCCATTATGTTCAAACAGAACTGAACCAACAAAAATGTCACTCACATTCAAACCCCAGATCACACCCATTTCACATTTCAACAAAACCCACAAAAATCCTTCAATTTCAACAACACCCATTTACCATTTCAACCAATTAACCACCCCCCACATTGTGTTCAGTTCAAGAAAGATGACGTCACACGCCAAGAAGATGACGTCACGCATGATCATAAAGAGTTCATTGATTGAACCAGATGGTGGGTTGCTTGTTGATCTGGTGGTAGCAGAGGATCAAAGGGGGGTGAAGGCTGCAGAAGCTGAGGGGATGGTGAAAGTGGGGTTGAAAAAGATTGATTTGGAGTGGGTTCATGTGGTTAGTGAAGGGTGGGCTAGTCCTTTGAAAGGGTTTATGAGGGAAGATGAGTATTTGCAGAGTTTGCATTTTAATTCATTGAGGGTTGGGGATGGTGGGGTTGTGAATATGTCATTGCCTATTGTGTTGGCTATTGATGATGAGTGTAAACAGAGGATTGGTGGGGATAGTGATGTGGCTTTGGTTGGGCCTGATGGTACTACAGTTGCTATTCTAAGAAGGTATCTGTATCTTGATTATGATTTTGCTGTTGTTGTTGTAGTTTAGGACGCCCCGCTTACGGTATGCGCATATGATGTATGTATGTGTGTGCACTCAGGGGGCAAAAGTGAAAGTGCACTAATTTTAAGTTATTTTACTAATTTCGTGAAAATAACGTTAAAAAGCGAGGGGCGGTTAATCCTGCATCATGTGGTGGCGTTGATAGCCGAAAGACGAGGGGTACATGACCTAATCGGCTTTTGTCCCAATTGTTGAGTGTTATGTGCCTTATGTCCAAGGCTTAATGCAAAACTACTATCGAGCCGGGTGTCTCACTGGAAGCAACCTCTCTATTCCTACGGGGTAGAGGTAAGGTTGGTCTACATCTTACCCTCCTCAGACCCTACCTTAGCTTTGCTATTGGTGGGATTTACTGAGTATGATGATGATGATGATGATTATGATGTTGTTGTAGTTTAGGGTTGAAATAATAATATAATATGATTAATATGGATTCTTAGTTTTAAAAATGCATGCTTGAGTTGCACCCATCTCTCCCACGGTGTGAGGCGAGGGGAATGCGTGAGATGTAATAAGGCGAGAGTCCATTGCTTTGACTGTGTGAGTTGACACACGTACATAAGGCGTACTTGAGGTGTATGGAAGCCTATTATAAATATAAAAATATTTTCTAACAAAACGCCGCACCTGCGCCTTCGTCTCTTGCCTCGGCTAAACGACCCATTTGCCTCGGTTCGCCTTGCGCGTTTTAAAATCATAGACATGTATGTGCCTTTTATTTGGATTTATCATGTGCTGGTACCAATTGTATGTCTATGATTGCATCTCTTTTGAGGTATGTGTTTGCATCCACTATGACAAAGAGACATGTATGCGCCTTTTTTTTGAGGTCAAAATGATCTTTGCAAGTTGAAGTTGCAATTATCATTTTTGGGTTGTTTTGTAGACAGATTATGATTATGGTTATCTTTAAGTATATAGGATTTAAACTGTAATTATGATTATGTGTTTGGATCAACTATAACAAAGATACATGTACGTGCCTGCAGTTAGAAGTCTTAACAATCGGTTTAAAGGGTGTTTGGATGTGAGGTCAAAATGATCTTTGCAATGCAATTTAAAGTTGCCTAAAACTCAGTATTGAGTGTTCAGTGGACAAATAGTCAAATACTAATTATGATTATGGTTATCTTTGACTTTGACTATTTGGGATCAAAATAATAACGTCTGGATGATTGTGTGAAGAGTTGCTGTTAGAATTCTGATTTTAAGAGAAACGTAAAATTGATTTGATGAATCATCAGTTCATCATTATGAACTTGAAATTAAGCTCTATATAAATATTGATTTGGCGAATCGCTTAATTGCATTTGTTTGATAACTGCTTAACTAGTTTGAAATGTAATAAGATATATGAGTTTGTCAATTTTGCATATTTTTCTCTATATTCTAGCACTACGATTATCCATAATATTATAACTCTGAAGTATAATTCATATAATGACATACATATCCTTTTGTTTTGGTGGCAGCATTGAGATATACAAGCATAACAAAGAAGAACGAATCGCCAGGACATGGGGAACCATTGCTCCCGGATTACCTTACGTCGAAGAAGCAATAACGCCAGCTGGTGACTGGCTCATCGGTGGAGATTTAGAAGTATTATCTCCAATCAAATACAATGATGGTCTTGATAATTACAGGCTTTCTCCCAAGCAGCTTCGTGAAGAGTTTGACCGCAGACAAGCCGATGCGGTTTTTGCTTTTCAGTTAAGAAACCCTGTGCATAATGGGCACGCGTTGTTGATGAATGACACACGTAAAAGACTGTTAGATTTGGGTTACAAGAATCCAATTCTTTTGCTTCATCCTTTAGGTGGATACACAAAAGCCGATGATGTGCCGTTGGATGTACGCATGGAACAACATAGCAAGGTACTCTTTAATCTTTATACTTTTATGTGTAAGAAAAATGGTTTATATATATATATATATATATAGTTGAATTACATGGAAATAATATAATATAACCTTAATCAACCCATTATCTGATTTTTGGCCTTAAGAACATTGTGTATTTTACTTTGGGATAATTTCATATTTACTCAACAAAAACCGTAGTATCAAATATGCTCATTTTAAGTTATGACAGTTATACCCTCCCCTTAAACTAGCATTAGGATAATGGGTCATATTATGAACTACATTTTGTTAAATGGGTAAATATGAACATTAAAGTATTTTGAATGTGTATATTTGATAGTATTTTCTTTGGTCGGGTAAATACGATATTATGTAAGTTTACAATGGTATATATGAAATTGCCCCTTAACTCTTTTAAAAAAACTTACTAAGTGGTTGTTGATAATAATTATTTTTTATTCAAATATGTTAAATTACCCATATTTGGAATAATTTTAGTTTTGCAATATTTTGAAGAATTTCAATCTTCTTCAGGTCTTAGAAGATGGAGTACTTGACCCCGAGACTACCATCGTCTCTATATTTCCGTCACCAATGCATTACGCGGGTCCCACTGAAGTACAGTGGCACGCAAAGGCACGAATAAATGCTGGTGCTAATTTCTACATTGTGGGCCGCGATCCAGCTGGAATGGGTCATCCTACTGAAAAACGTGACTTATATGATCCCGATCATGGTAAAAAGGTGTTGAGCATGGCCCCGGGGTTGGAGAAGTTGAATATTCTGCCATTTAGGGTATGGTTTTGTATTTCCTTCTTGTTGGATTGAACCGTTAGAGATAAAATGGAACCCAAATCATCTATTTATATTAATAAACGGATTGACCGAGACCTGTTATGTTGAACTCAGGCCAGAAGTAGCTTTGAGATTCAAAGCCATGGCTGTTCGTTCTTGTTACGATGATATAAACATCTCTTAATCATATAATTATCGTTGCAGGTGGCAGCGTACGACACAGTAGCCAAGCAGATGGCTTTTTTCGACCCTTCACGTGCTAAAGATTTTCTTTTCATCTCCGGGACCAAGGTATGTGGTTAAATTTTCTACTTCAACTTTGCTCCATTTATGATATTATATGATAAACCGAACAAATGATAGACCGACCAAACCGTCTAAACTAAGCAAGTCGTTTGGTTTGGCTGGGCTGAGATTTATACGGTTTGGTTTTGGTTGTTTGACGGTTTAATGGTCAGACTGTGAACCATCTTTATCATTTTAAAATATTTCTTATGAACTATCGGTTTTGGGGAAAAAGTACAAAAAAAAAAAAAAGAAATCGGTTCAAAATGCCAAGCCTCCAAAACTGAACCGTCAAACCGCTAAAACCGACCGGTCTTGCCAACCCACCCAACCCGGCCAGTTTGTCGTTTCCAAAACTGTAGTTAAATTTATCAAAACCAGCCAAAGCGGACCGTGAACACTCCATCGTATATTTACTTATTTAGCAGCCTTGTCACTGTACTTTGCCTTTGCCACGCCAATTCTCTTTCGATATGTAGCAGTTTCATCTCAAGTTTTTAACGTTTAGATAAACAAATGTTGCTTCTGATTATCTGATATAAAAATTACCAAAAAACGGCATCCCTGTAAATACATATAAACTGAAACCAAACCACTATAGTCTGTTATTAAACAGGTCATAACCGTCAGCATTTCAATTAGTTTGGTTAGTCGGTCACGGTTTGGTTTGGTTATTTGGTTGACCTGCTCGCGGGTGAATTGTGAAGTTTCACTATTCTCCTAGGGTTTGCGACATCTTTTTGAACTTTTTTTTCGGTGACTTGCAGATGCGGACCTTTGCGAGAACTGGAGAGAACCCACCAAATGGTTTTATGTGTCCGGGAGGATGGGACGTTCTTGTCAAATACTATGCGAGTTTGCAAACCGAAGAAGCCAAGTCTGTGGCAGTTTCGGCGTAGAAAATTTTCGATTTGACCCGATTCTTGCTATTGATTATGCTAATTGATTTGTTTTTTTTTAAGCTGAAACTTATTTAAGTGAACACTCAATTCTTGCTATTGATATTGCTGATTGATTTGCAACCTTACAGAGAGTTTTTGACGGGTGTGAATCGTGTTGGTTTGGCGGGTTGAAATTAACACCCTTATATTATTTGGTGCCAAAGACATTTATCCTAAATTGGATACCCTTAAAACCGAATAACCTAGGCATGAACCAATGGGTTTTGGGACGGGTTTGAGACAAGCTTATCTAACCGGGTTTGGGGTTGGGATTACCTAAGCCCGTCCCAAACCCAACCCATTGCCGTCCCTAGGTGTGAGAGAGATCCAAAATTTTTCCAGGGCCACAAAAACTATGCATTGACCGTGCCTGGTCCATTGTAGTCATCTCCCACAAATTTTAGCCATTATAATAAATCATAACCTGTTTTAAACCTCTTTTTTACTAGTTCAAAACATCCTTTTTTTTTTTACTAAGTTTTGATTTTGAGAAACTTATACTTATGCCGTATGTTTTGTTCTTAGACTCACTTTTATAAAATTTGAAACTTTTATAAAAGTTTGAGGAGTTATAAAAAATTATAAGTTTTTATAAATCAACTAGTGGGCGATTAACTTTTTGTAACAACCTTCAAATACCCCAGTGTTGTATAAGTCTTGACATCATAGATGTAGGCGTCGTTGAAATTGAGCTGAGTTATTTCATCAACAATTATAATATGTGTAAATACTAGTTTAGCATCCCGTGTACTATACGAGTAGCATATATATAAAGTAAAAATAATTTGTTCATATCTCGTAATTACACAACTTATAACGATAATTACGCAACTCATGCTACAATTATGTATATTGTACATACATAAAATATTTGTCTTCACCAAATGATGTAAGAGATTAGCCAAACATGGTCTCTGATTGACAAAAGCTCTTATGATCAATCTTGGATCCCAAGACTACTATACACACTCTAAAGTTGGTGGAATGTGATGGATGATGGTGTTGGAGTGGTGGTAATTGAGAGAGAGGGCTCCCAAGGGATGAGTTGTGTCACACCCCAACCACGTAAAACATCAAATCGTGGCGGAAACGTCGGGGAGTGTTGTAACAGAATTATTGTTCCACAACCATGGTAATTAAAATTACATTTTATTCAACAACCAAAGGTGAAATACATTGTTTCAAAACAAGAACCAAAGAGTACACAACATAATTAAACTAAGTCTATCTTTATTTTAAGTCTCTAAGGCACAGGTCCGCCCTAGTGTCACGATCATCATCCTAAGCGACAGCTCCTGAAAACACATGTGAAAATAGGTACGTCAGCATAAAAATGCCTGTGAGATACATAGGTTTTATGAAAATAGGATTCATGACTTGAGTTTAAAGAAATGTTTAATAAAAATTTAGTCATGAACCTTGTTAATTGTTTTGTTTTATAAATCATTTGAAAAACGATAGCAAAATCAGATGATATGTATATATAAAAGAATAATGTATGGTTAAATGAATAACCAAGTAAAATGAGTTTGTATAAATTGAGTTATTTGTAAAACAATGTTTAAGTGAAAATATGTTGTAAATGTAATATGTATAACTGAAATGGTTTCAATAACGCTACGATATGTAATATCATACAAGCACTTATATATAGGAAGTACCAGCGGCGTATCCACCATGCTTGTACCATATTGCACACGTCTCGTTATTTAAGTCACTCAAACCAACCAACATTGTAAAATATCCATGTTTAATCCAATAGTCAAATGTCATAGTATAATCCAAGTTGAATATAAATCATGTAATGTGTAAGCAAAAGTTATGTATGGTAAGTAAAATGAGACTACTTAAACCACAAGTAAAAATGTACAAAACAAAGTATTTTGAATAAATCAAAAGTTATGTTTTGTAAAATAACTAAATAAATACATGCTTTACTGATACAAACATTTATGCGGTAAGTTAACGCATACATTCAAGCCTTGAGACAGACGGATAACCCTAAGTAAAGGTTATCAAAAGAAATGTTTTCGGATTCAATCATTCCTTACATCCAAACAAACCTAGGATGTCAAGAACGAGATTTGTCAAGTCCTATGGTACCATTACTTACTACCGAGCGGCGTAGCTAATGTTAATGAATGTAGTTTAGTCCCGTTATACAAACCAAATGTCATACCAAAAACAAACATGTAATGAAAGTAATGTACTAAGTATGCTAAGTTAACATACAAAGCAGAAAAGTCATGTAAATCAATGTGCTAAATATGCTAAGTTAACATACAAAGCAGAAAAGTCATGTAAATCAATGTGCTAAATATGCTAAGTTAACATACAAAGCAGAAAAAGTCATGTAAATCAATGTGCTATCATGTCAAGTAAACATACATAGCAAAAGAAGATGTAATGTAAATTAATATGCTAGCATGCTAAGTAAACATACATAGCAAGACAAAATGAAATTATGTACTAATAATGTACAAATGAACATAGCAAGTATATAGTATGAAAACGTGGAAAGCATGAAAGTAACAAGTAGGCACATGTGTTTCACCCCAAAATGTTTGGAAAACAGTAAAAGAGGGGTCTATGTACTCACTTGAGATTGCTTAGAAGTCCTAGGATAACCACCAAGCAATGCTAGAAGATCACGGAATCAAACGACACCTAATATAGGTAACTACATTAATAAACGGACCTATTCGGAGGATCGGGTAGCATGAGGGTTCGTAAACCAAATGAGTGTAAGAACTCAAGTAATATGGTTTAACAAAGCCTACATACTAAAACGAAACTTATCCTAAGTGCTTTTGACCCGTTACGACCCGTTTAGGTAGCTTATGCTACTTTAACGCGTCGTTCGCGTAAAACGCATTCGGAACGCCTAACTAGTCTTATGACAAGTAATATATGCCTTAACATGTCTAATATTGTTGTTAAATCAGTTTAGATGTCAAAAGTTATGTTACATATGCTTAAAATGAATTTTGGCGTAAAAAGGGTATTTTGGTAATTTACCTAAGGCATAAGAACTACTTATCATACAACTACTTAAACGACGTGACCATAAGGTATAACATCGGAAGGTTATTCCCTATACAACTATGGTCACCTAAAGTGTTTGGTCGGATCCTAATGATGTAACACCCTTGTTATTATTTCACGTTTATCGTATAATTTAAATCCATAATCATGTAATAATAGTCACAATTACACTGAAAATACGGGTTTGTTAAAAATTTTTACAATTTAAAGTGATACAACATAATATGATTTAATTCGCCGTTTTAGAATAACGACGAAACAACGTTGCGGAAGCTTTGTTTAACGTGTGTTCGGTTCTTGCTCGATGCTTGATCTTCATCCGGGACTCACGACATTCACCTGTGATCAAAACCAACTTAAAGGTCAGTTTTGATAATTAAATAACTAATACAACAAGGAAATTAGGAAAATCCAACATTGATATCTTGATCCAAAAACAATTACTTGAATCTGGCCTCCACCATAACTTACGGTGGACACCGTAAGTTACGGTGGCCCCTGTGTTAAAATTTCTCTACCGTAACTCAGGAGGCAACCACCGTATCGATTTCAGCCCCACTGTAACTTACGGTGGGCACCGTAAGTTACGGTGGCCCCTGTGTTATGCCCCCTTCCATTTTGCCGTTTTTGACACGAAAATTTTCGTATCTTTCGATCCACGTATCCGTTTGACCTCCCGTTTCTTCCTACATGATCGTAATTTGATTCTCCATCTTGTAGAGTAAAATTCAACATTTAAAACTAATGAAATTCTAAATCTTTAAGCATTCGGCTTATTGTTCAGAATCAATATTTCGACCCGTTTGTATTTAGGACCTCTAAACTTGTTTCTAGTTAGTCATAAATCATAAACTAAGATATCTAACTTTAAATCTCTATCTTGGATTCCTAATTTTCATTTAAAAGATTAGAAATCAAGGCATTTGAACAAAATAATTAAATACAAGAAATTATATATTTTGTTTTCAGCCTCTTCACCCGGCCGTGTCAAAAGATCACCCGGCCGTGTCAGCTTAACATATATTTTTCACAGCCCCTTCACCCGGCCATGTCAAAACTTCACCCGCCCGTGTCAACTCTGCACGTTTATTTTTCATCAAATTTGCATCCAAACCTATCCAACTCATTTTAATTGCTTGGGGTTCGTTTCTTAACATGTCTAAGCTATCATCCATTACCCGGATCCAATATTCATATAGTTTATGCTCCAGTTACCCGGTTTACATTTTTTTATTACACTTAAGCCTACATTTCACCACCTACTTTATTTTGACCCGTTTAGAAGTTTTCATGCATTTGAGCATTCAAACTCGCTATTTTCTTTTCGCGCCTCTTCTCTTCTTGCTAATTAACTACTTATCTTCCACCCAAACTATTTCTATGGTGGATTCAACATAAGGAACCCAAAATCCCAAAATTTTACCCTTTGGCTAGTCCTTTTTCGCAATTGACTATTTCTAGGCGTTCGACCCACAAATGTTTTTGGCCTAGAACTTTTATACACATCTAAAGGTTACAAACTCATAGTATAAATTTCTAAACAACCTCTAAGGGTCGTTTACACTGTTTACCTATTAAGGGCTCTTTGGTCACATTTAATCCTTCATTTTTGCAATGAAGGATTTCGGCTAGATATTTGACCTTCTTTGCACTTTTAACTATAAGTCCACATATGCGTACCTGGATCGGGTCATAGCATCGACCCATATACATACCTTTTGCTTTAAATTTTCTAGTTAAAGCAATGCGATCATATGTTATATCCTGTTATCACAAAACTCAACAAGTAGTAGTCAGTCATTGTTGTCAAATGGTATTTGTACCCTATCTGACCCGTTTAGTCGACATGACCATTTGTCAACGTATGATGGTAGATTAATACCATCACGCCCCTTGAACCTATTCCGGTTCGCGCCATGGTTCTTATTACTTAAATGCAATATTTTTAAATTGTTTCGACCCATTATACTTTTACCAAATGGTGTCTTCATTTTAATCATTTTTATTTTAACTATTAATTTGACCCATTTGCTTGTCGAGTGAATTCCATCACTTCAATGACATATCAAACACAACCATTTTCGTTATATCAACATTACACATATTTAAACTAAGCTTGTCTACATAAATGTAACGGAGTGACAAGCCACTTACTTCAAAGCTTTCCCTTCAAACGAGCGTCCGCACCGGCTTGACTTCCCGACGCCTCGCTTGTGTTGCCTAAAATATACAAGCCAATTATCATTAGAACCTTTCGGCTCATAACTAAAGCTTGTTACTTTGCCAATCACCACATTTAGTGTCTATCAACGTCTTTTAGGCATTTTGTCGAGCACCTTATGTGCATACTACTTAATTAGCCATTTTTTATTCAATTAAACCTTGGTAAATCCAATAATTTCATTCTTATTCAAGCTTCATTGCTCATCACAGCCCATACCATCATACTAGTTCAATCAACCTAGATTATTACTCACATAGTTCATACAATATGTCTCATTCTAGATAGAAACCCACTTCATGATATGGCACATAGTTAAATTAACACACAATTTATTAATCTTTTTCACATGATTTCAGTTAGGTTTATGATCCTACACTCTAATCACACATTCTTGAATCATAACATTACTCAATCATTCAAGAATTTCTACTAATCAAACTTTACCCAAAAATCAAACATCACCAAATCTGAAATTGCAACTTACCTAGTGTTAGACAAGTGTAGGTGATCAAGATTTTTGATTCATGCAGTGATTACATGCCCAATTCACCCTTCAATTGATCAAATTGGATGAAATAAGGGTTTGGGGGTTCTTCCCCTCTCCTGGTCGCTCCCACGCACGCACACACTGATGTGTGTGTGTGTGTTTGATTTGTTTTATTTTTATAAAAATCAAGTTTGGCCATTTATACAAAATCAGCCCCTTTAGTTTATCTTTTTGGACTAATGCACATCAAACTAACTTCTTTCCTTTTAGTTCATAATTTAGGTGCTTTTAACTCACTTTTGAGTTAACACAAGTCTTGTGACACCTGTGCCTCCACGGCCATCAAACAAATACTGTATCAATGAAATATTGTATTTCATACTTTGGATTTGTATAAATATGTGTATCCTTTGCACATATCAATTCTTGTTCGATTTCAAGCTTTAAATCGCTTTCTGGAAGGTTATACGCGCACTGATGCGTAAATATAACCCGTTTAATGCAACGAACACTCCGGAATAGTGAAATAGGCTTAACATACCTTAAATAACCCTTAAATAACTTAGAAATAAGTTTTGAAGGCTTTGGTATGGCAAAATCACGTTAATTCGCTTACAGGGACTAAATTTGACAAACTGCGAAAGTATGCCAATTTGAACTGTAACAGACATTCCGGAACATGAACATAAGTTAAACATACCATAAATATCCTTTACATATCTTAGAAATAGGCTTTGAGGGGTTCGGTGTGCTAAAATAAACTTTTGGGTCATTCAGGGACTAAAAGTGTCAAAAAGTGCATAAGTTTGCACTTTCGCGCATAACTTACGTTCTGAATACATCCAGACATCCAAAAATTTATGTAAGCACTAAAATATTTTATTTTAGTGTTGGGCATAAGAAAAATCCATTCGTCACGCAATTTAGATCGTTTTTCGCGCTTATGCGCATTCCATCGTAATTAAGCGAACATCGCGATCGTACGGCCAAACGAACCGACACCCGAGATATTTTTGAACACATTTTAAGTTCCCTACACTTTAACTTCATTTTAGAGCTTTGAAATGGGGTTAACGGGCCTTAAACATGTCGGAAATAGCTCAAAACACTAACAGGGACCAAAAGTGTAATTCTGTGAAAGTAGGTCCTTGCGCACCTCAACACTCTGAGTGTTACGGTGCGCAAGCAGGGGCCAGATGCAGCAACTCGTTTTAACAGCCTGTTTCCAGCCTTTAAACCCCCCCAAAGGCCAATGCCACTTGTCAATAACTGGTGGTGGGGGCAAAATGATGCACCATAACATTCCAACACTTGTACGGATGGGATTCGATCACGTTATTCGAGAAACGATCTTAACGGCTCTACGAAAACTATAAATACCCATCCATCCCCATTGCAAAACCCACTTGAAATATGAGAATTCTCTAAGTTGGGGTGTTTCATCACCTCATACCTGAGAATACGTGGATTATCAATCTTGCGGGGACCCTTTGTAAGTGTTCCTTCGTTCTTTTATCGCTTTTCTAGTCCGAAAGTCGAACTTTGTTTGACTTTCTGCATTGACCAATTTATGGTCAATGCGAAGTTCATTTGAACTTCATAACGTGAGCGTGATCACGATGGTTATAGCCCCTAGTGACTATACCTACTGATTACCACGTTATCTAGGCTCAGTGACGAGTCGTAGTTTCGGCCAAAATGCGTGTTATTGCGTATTTTGTAACCAAACTACTTTTAGGTATCAAAACCGTTTGTTTTGATACCAAACCTGTTTTCTAAACTTAGTTAAGCATGTTTTAACATGCTTAGCTCGTCACTTTTAGTTTAGTGCTTATATAGGGTCGTAAGGTATGCGATCTAAACAATCGCTTATACTTTCGAACCCGACCCGTTTGGTCGATCATTAGGATTCGACCAAACACATTAGGTGACCATAGCATATAGGGAATAACCTTCCGAGGTTATACCTTATGGTCACGGCGTTTAGTTAGTTGTATGATAGGTAGTTAATATGCCTTAGGTAAATTACCAAAATGCCCTTTTTACTCCAACATTCATTTTAAGCATATGTAACATAACTTTTGGTATCTAAACTGATTTGGTAACAACATTAGACATGTTAAGGCATATTTTACTTGTCATAGGACTAGTTAGGCGTTCCGAACGCGTTTTACGCGAACGACGCGTTAGAGTAGCATAAGCTGCCTAAACGGGTCGTAATGGGTCGTAAGCACTTAGGTTAGGTTTCATTGTAGTATGAAGGCCTTGTTAAACCATATTACATGAGTTCCCCTACTCATTTGGTTTACGAGCCTCATTCTATCCGATCTTCCGTTATAGGTCCGGTTTATTAATGTAGTTACCTATTTTAGGTGCCGTTTGATATCCGTGATCTCTAGCATTGTTTGGTTGTTACTCAAGGACTACTAAGCAATCTCAAGTGAGTACATAGACCCCTCTTTTACTGTTTTCCAAACATTTTGGGGTGGAACACATGTGCCTACTTGTTACTTTCATACTTTCCTGTTTTCACATCATATACTTGCTATGTTCATTAGTACATTTATAGTACATGATTTCATTGTGTTTTATGCTATGTATGCCTATTGTACATTTATTATTCATCACATGCTTACATTTTGATATGATATTTGGTTTGTTTTGATGGATCAATATACATTCATTAACACCGATCACGCTGTTCGTTAGTAGGTAGTGGTACCATAGGAATTGACAACTCCCGTTCCGGACATCCTAGGTAGGTTTGGATGAAAGGAATGACCGAATTCGATTCTCATAACTTAGATAAACCTTTAATTTGTTTAAGGGTTTATCGCCTCAGTCTCAAGGCTTGGATGTATGCATTCTCACAATACCGCATAGATGTTTATATCAGTATAGCATGCGTTCTTTTTCACAAAACATAACTTTGATTTAATCCATGTTTTACTTCAATACCTTGTTTTGTGCATTTTACATATGGTTTAGTTGATATATTTCACTTACCATACATAAACATTTTGACATTTACATACACAATTCATGATTTACATTAGACATAAACATTAGACATAGACATAAGACATGGTTTTCACATAAACATTTTGACATTTGATTATACATAAACATTTTACTTTGGTGGTTTGGTTTGAGTAAGTGATTTAAGTAACGAGGCGTGTGTAATATGATACAAGCATGGTGGATACGCCGTTGGTACTTCCTATATATAAGTGTTTGTATGGTATTACATATCGTAGCGTTATTTGAATCATTTCAATATGAGACATATAACATTTTATACAAATAACATACTTTTCACAAGACATTGTTTTACAAACAACTTATCTTATACAAACTCATTTTACTTGGTTATTCATTTAACCATACATTATTCTCTTATTTATACATATCATCTGAACTTATTGTTTTTCAAACGATTTACAAAACAAATCAATTTACAAGGTTCATGACTGACTTTTCCTAAACAACTTTTTTCTAAACTTACAAGTCATGAATCCTATTTTCACAAAACCTATGTATCTCACAGGCATTTTTATGCTGACGTACCTATTTTCACATGTGTTTCAGGATATGATGCATAGGATTTATCAAGATACACTTAGGCGGACTTGGGCCTTAGTGACAATAAAAGATGCAAGACTAGTTATTTATTTTATGTTTCTTTGATTGTCAAGACAATGTAACTCTTTTATTTAATAAAACAATATTTCAATTTCCATGTGTTATGAAACAATGATTCTGTTACAACACTCCCCGACGTTTCCGCCACGTTTTGTTGTTTTACGTGGTCGGGGTGTGACAAGTCTTATAACTAACTGGGTTATTTTGTCCTAGTTAGTTTGTCCTTGTTTATTTAAAACTTTATAATTTTAATATAAAGTTTTATATTTTCCTAGTTATAAGGTTTTAACCCACTAGTATGTCACTACAAGACTTCTCTTCTAACTAGGTTATTATTATTCCTAGTTAACTTATTGGATTCCGGGAGTTATAACCCGTCTTATTTAAGTCCCGTTAACTCAGGCTTTTATCCCTTTTTTTCCTTGAAAGTTCTTATCCCTCTTTTAATTAATATTAGGATTATTTATTTAAATTCTAATATTTATCGGGTTGCTTTTGCCGCTAACGATACTTTACCCGTCTTTTAGTATTAACGGGGTTTGATTACCAAACCCGTTTTCGGGGTGTTACAAATGATCGACCAAATGGGTTGGGTTGAAAAGCATAAGCGATTGTTTAGATCGCTTACCTTTACGACCCTAGACAAGCACAAATCTAAAAGTGACGAGCTAAACATGCTAAAACATGTTTAGTTAAGTTAGAAAACAGGTTTTGGTATCAAAACAAACGGTTTTGATACCCTAGAGTAGTTTGGTTACAAAATACGTAAAAATACGCATTTTGGCCGAAACTATGACTCGTCACTGAGCCTAGATAACGTGGTAATCAGTAGGTATAGTCACTAGGGACTATAATCATCGTGATTACGCTCACGTTATGAAGTTCAAACGAACTTCGCATTGACCATAAACTGGTCAATGCAGAAAGTCAAACGCAGTTTGACTTTCAAGCTACAACGAATGAAAAGAACGAAAGAACACTTACAGAAGGTCCCCGCAAGATTTGATCCGATTTTCTCTCAGGTAGGAAGCATATACTTCCACTTAGAGAGCATGAATCAGATTCAAATTGTGGGTTGCAAGTGAACTATGGAGGGGTATTTATAGTTTTCGTAGAACCGTTAGGATCGTTTCTTGAAAACCGAGATTCAATCCCAGCCGTACACATCAAGCCCATAGTTTTACAAAACCAGGGGAGCCTCCAAACCAGCCCATAGATACATCAAAACCATGTGCAAAGGTGGGTAGCAGCTGGAACAAGCTGGAAAACACTTTCTGCTGAACTGGGGACACCTTACGGACCGTATGGTCCAGTCCTTACGGACCGTATGCTGGTCTGCAGACCAGCAACTTTCAAAGTTGACAGTTTTGGTCCCTGTGCGCGTATGGTCGTGTTTTGGCACTTCTAACACCCGTCAAACCCATTTTTAAGCTCCATAAGGATGTTAAAGCATAGGGAACATGAAACATGCTCAAAAATATGTCGGATGTCAGTTCGTTTGGCTGTACGATTGCGTTGTTCGGTTAATTACGGCGGAAGTCGTAACGAACGCAAAAACGATCCAAATTAAGAGATGAATGGATTTTTGACAAGAAAATCACTAAAACATAATATTTTAATGTTTACATAAATTTTTGGATGTCCGGATGTATTCAGAACGTAAGTTATGCGCGAAAATGCAAACTTATGCACTTTTTGACGCTTTTAGTCCCTGAATGAGCATAAAGTTTATTTTAGCATACCGAACCCCCCAAAGCCTATTTCTAAGATATGTAAAGGATATTTAAGGTGTGTTTAACTTATGATCAAGTTCCAGAATGTCCGTTACAGTTTAAATCGGCATACTTTCACAGTTTGTCGAATTTAGTCTCTGTAAGCGAATAGACTTGATTTTGCCATACCAAAGCCTTCAAAACTTATTTCTAAGTTATGTGAAGGTTATTTAAGGTATGTTAAGCATAAATTGATGTTCTGGAGTATTTGTCGCGTTAAACTGATTACGTTTACGCACCAGTTTGCGTATAATTCTCTAGAAAGCGATATAGAGTTTGAAATTGAATAAAAGTCAAAGCATGAAAAATGTAAAACATAAACAAACAAACATTGGGATCAAATAACTTTATTTCATTGATAACTGAACTGTTTATAATGATTACAAGTACAGATGTCACAAGTTGGAAGTGAGCCAAGCTCCTCTATTTATAGCTGAAATCAGACTCCTCACACAGCCCGTGCCCAGGAGGCATGTCCCCGTCTCCTTCTTTCTATATCTTCATTTAATTAGCAGTGTCAGATTGTATGCTCACACGGGCCCCCCGTGGTCAGCTTTGTGGGGTCCATTGAGAGATTCTGCATATCTGAGAGTTGACCACGGCCCCGTGTCCATGGGACACGGTCTCGCGTCTCTTATCTGCTTTGTTTGTCTTGATCTGCATAGATTCTGAACACATTCTATAGTGGGGCATAACCCTATGCCTTGATGGCACGACCCTGTGCTTGTCTTCTGGTTTGTTGTTTTGGTCTTAGGGTTAGCTTGGAGGGTAGGCATGGTGTGTCAACTCTTCTTTCTTGTATTTGTGTTGGTTTTTGCCGTTAATTTGTTTCTTTTGTGCGTTTGAAGCTCATTTAGTTCTGAAAATAAAAAAAGATACAAAGAAACACACTTTTTCCAACATTAGTACATAAAAATGGTTGATTTTATAACTGATTTGGGATTATTATCGGCCAAATTGAGTTAGGTGGAATTATTTATATCCAATTTGCCAAATATATAAGTTATACAGAATAGCATATAACATTTTATAGCAATGTCTGATAACAAAACTTAGTTTAATTCTAGTTAACTTTATTGTTTTTTTAACGATAAAGAATCTCATGTGTATTCTCACCTTGCTCAGGGATATGGTCAACTTCTCGGCCGCCATGAGACCGTACCCCCTTGATGCACGGGAAGGAAATCCGTAAACCCTCGCCCCGTCAAGTTCGAACGCGGGATTAAAGTCTCAATTAATCCCTTCACCCAGATGTCGGTCGAAAATGTCTCAAGCGGGAATTTAACATGCGTTTCCACTAGGGAAGGCATGCCTCTTACCAATAAACCGAACTCTCATACATAAACTTTAACTTTAATTAACAATAGAGTTAATTAGAATTTTTATTTCATACATCAAAAATATAAGTTATATATAGCATAGCATATAACATTTTATAGCAATATATCATTTGTAAACAATGATTTTTTTATGTTATGTTATTATTTCATACAATTATTTTTCGTTTAGAAAAATGCGGTTAAGACGAAGACACGTTTGAGGCTGATAGAATGCGTCAAGCCTGCCAGAAAACGTGGTTTAATTTGCCATAAATGGCTTCAGTCACATCCCCATACCATAACACCACGTGATGTTATATTTTTAAAAGAAAGATGTATAATTTATGGGTTTCACTATTCTTATACCCCTATTTTCTTATTTTTACATCTTTATATATATACGTGTCGTATAACATTATACAGTCCGTATAGAATGCTGTTGCACATAAATAAATGCAGTGGAATGTTTTTTGTTGTTATATATATATATAGGGTAAGGATAGTGTAAAAAGGACCTAAAGTGTGAGAAGTGTATTATAACACTATATAATATATATATATATATATAGGGGGAGGTTCATTTGAGAAGAAAATTAAATTGAGAAAAAAAAGAACAAAGGGTACAATTGTAAAACATTAAATACTTTTTCTCTCATCTCATTTATTATTATTTTTGACTAATTAATTAGTCATTAAGACTATCATCCTCCACACTAATTTTTTTTGCCTAAACACATCAAAATTTATCCTACACGTTTTTGAAATTTATCCTACACATACTGAAATTTATCCTACACAACTCGTAATTTATCCTACACACCTCATAATTTATCCTACACTTTAAATTATTTTTTTCTTCTTTGAAAAGATATATATTTTTTTTAAAAATAAGTTACAAATTTAATTTAGTTAGCTATTAAAAAAGAAGACTAACAATTAATGATCTATCTAATTTTACCAATATACCCTTACACCCATATTAAATACAAAAATTAAATGAAGTAAAATCAACCATTCTAATTGGTTGAAGTTTGTTCTTTTTTATTCTTACAAAAAATTTCTTCTCATTTGAACCCTCCACTATATATATATATATATATATATATATAGGGTAAGGATAGTGGGGATCCTACGGAAAGTGTGTTTTTCCTAAAAAGTGTAAAAAGTCATAAAACACAATAATTTCAGGCATAAAACACACCTAAAACTCACAAATAATAGAATGAATATTACTAAAACACCATATTCAAACTCTAATAGTCCATAAAAACTTCAAACACACCATCGTAGAACTATGAATATAAAACACACAATGCTAAACAACATAAAACACAATAATATTTGTCATTCCACAATCAGAGCCTTAACATCTAAAACACAACACAAAACCCACATACATGAGGTTTTAGTAATCTTCATCATATTATTTGTGGGTTTTTGGTGTGTTTTATGGTTGACATTATGGTGTTTTATGACTTTTTACACTTTTTAGGAAATTTGGACTTTCTGGCCAACTCCTATCCTATATATATATATATATATATATATATATATATATATATATATATATATATATATATATATATACGGGTCATATAACATCATAAGAGTCGTATACAATTGTCTACGAGCAGTATACAATTGTATACGAGCAATATAATGTTATATGACCTAATGTGTATTTTTGTGAGGTTTGCTCAGATTTTTTGGTTTTTAACATCTCTATATGACACGTATATAAGAGGCTTTTTTTTTGTAAAACCGAACAACTGTTTAATAAGTTTTAGCAATTGTTTAGATAGTGTTTGCCGTATTATTTAAATATACCGGATTATGTTACGAGTTTTTAAAACGTCTATGTTATAATAGTATTTGCCGTATTATTTTTTATATATATCGGATAAGAAAAACATGTGCATATCATAAACAATACGTTAACAATTATTATACAAACAACATAAAATATGAACATAAGAATAATATTTACAATGGTTTACATCTAAAACAACAAAAGATAAATATATACAATGTTTCAAAAGTAAAACAACAAAACCAAAAATACAATAAGCAGCTACGGCGGTAGTGGTGGTGGTGGTGGTGCATCGCCAGCTCGTGGAGGTAGAGGCGCGCCAGAATGCATAGCAATAATCGCCTCCACCATCCACTGTATGTCGCTCTGCATACGCGATACGACTACCCGTATAACAGCTACATCCGACTCGACCTGAGCCAATCTCTCCTCCACCCCCGCTAGAGGCATCACACGTGGTCTCACGCTCCGTCGATCGTACGGGTGATCAACCTGTACATCCTCCATACCCAGCTGCGATCTGTCGACCGCAACATCAACTCCCCCGTCTACCTCGCCTGCCTCGCTTCCCACTCCCCAGTCACCATCACCCTCACCTCCCTCGCCCCCTGGCCCGCCTCCCTCTGTAGTGGCTGCCATGGGTACCACTCAGTACGACCGTCATCAAGCAACCATATCACCTGGACCTTGTCTGATGGCACCTCGTAAGCAATCTTCATCGAGACTGCTATGGCCCTACCGATCGGATCAACCTGGTGTGTGATGGTCATATCATGAGCCACCTGTAACGCCTCGTATTTCCGTAATTTCATGTTTTTATAAAATTCGTGTTCGGTTTCTATTTTTAGAACCACAGTCAAAACCGGAATGAAAAACGGATTTAAAATGACAATCGTACGCGACTAATATCGATTATCGACACCATTTTACGTATTTTTGAACTTTAAACAATATTATACGTCATTTTACGACGCTCGGGTACGAAAACGGATCTCATAAATACGATTGGGGCACTCAAAACACGGGAATTGGGCTTGTGGGCCAGGGGCCTGACGTGAGGTCGAAGTCTCAATCAAATTTAATCCAAATACAACTAAATAGTTAGCGGTAAGTGGGTATCGAACACAAGGAGTTTGTGGAATATGTGTTATTTAAAGAACTATCTAACTTGACTAAAATTAATCTAATTGCAAATAAAATAAAATTCAAGAGTTGATTTGATTGGATTGGTTTTAAAACTAAATTAACTAGTTAAATTGCAAGAGAAAAGTTTTGGTTGTAAACAAATTAGAGACAAATGACCATCCTAGATTTCCGGTTTCAATTGACATTCATGTTAACATTCCACTAGAAAGAACTACATAGACATAGCTCATGTGTGACTACTCGCAGTGATGAAAGGGAACTAAGTACTCAGATTCCTAGACCGTGAGGTTGTTACCCGATGATCAATCGACCCTTACCCAAGCCTAACTATACCCATGATATCTCGATTGCCAACGACACCAAGAACGTATGGTTTCTAATTAGTTCAATGCAAGAATCAACAAGTTACTAACAAGCAATTACACACCATAACAAACACACCATTAAGATAGAGATTGTTATTCTAGAAATTAGGAAAACAACATGAAATGTCTCAAACAAACCTTCAATCCAGGATGATCACAAAGTGTTTAGCCACTCATGGCTCGAATCAACATCATAACACAAGTATTATCGTTCATAAAGATCAAAGAAAGTAAAACTAATGATTAAGACAGTGTTCTTCAAGCTCTAGTCTCCAAAAGTTTCTCCAAAATCATTCCAAGACAAGTGGTAACCGAAATCACATGATAAGACATCATAAATCCCCCTCAAGTAGTCAATAAATGCGAGAGTTACAAAGTGGATGTGATCAGCGCCGTAAGCTACGCCAAGCCGCCGTAGCTTACGGCGGTCAACGTGTTCCAAAAAGTCAGCAGGTGCCGTAAGCTACGCCACAGGGCCGTAGCTTACGGCGAGCAAAGGTCCCTTACGGCAAGTACACTCTGTCTTACGGCAGGGATATTCTTGAAAGAGTTGGGGCCGTAACCTACGGCCAGGTGCCGTAGGCTACGGCACTGAGCCTTGTTTCCTTTTATTTCTTCACCTCTTCCATTCCTTAACTCCACCAACTCTAGCATCCATCCAAACCACTTAAAACCCGCATTTTGAGCATTTTAGCACCTGCATCATCAAACGTAGAGTGGTTACCAAATTCAAGCAAATAATCGGACAAAGTATGGGATTCTATTCTATTTAACGGCATTAAAGGTTGTCCTACGGACCACCCGTCACATCCCCACACTTACCCGTTGCTTGTCCCAAGCAACCCATTCAACAACTATTCATAACCTCAAGCGATCAATCATGTAAACCAAACTAAAATGTGCCGTCCTTCTACTAACTTTCAATCATACCACAAGACACACCCCTCACAAAAACTCTCGGTGACAAGAAATAATAGCACATAATGCTAAACCACTCAATGCGTGTGTGTGTGTGCGACAATAAGCTTGTATACAAATCAAGTCTCCTTCTAACAAATATCTAGCATGCTTATGAATCAAAAAGGACTTACGGGTTGTAACGGGGCTAGGTGCAGAGGTAGGAAATAGTGGGATATATATATATATATATATAAGAGCTAATTGATTTGACCCGGTTATTATTTCTACTACTAAACAAAGAAAACACCAAATATATACAAAACATCATAAACTTCTCAACTTCTATTACAACTAAATACTCTTTTTGGTATTTTTCATATTTTTCTCTCTGTTTTTTTTTTAATTCAAACATAAACATAAAAGCTCAACAATATATACACGAACATCAACACTATATACTAAATTTCCTAAACCGGGTCATCTCAAAAGGTAAAATTTATAGGAAGTAGGCTTGGGTCGCAACCGAATGGTCTAAGGCTCAAACGTGGCTTTCTAAGGACCAAACCCCCACCCCTCACAATACCAAGCTCATATATGTAAAGTATGAGGTCCAACCGACCAATCCCGCACTCTCACACATCTAGACGAGGCTTCCTAAAAATCCCTTATCATTTTCAAAAGCATGCTAATTCTAGGATTTAACAAGAATTCGTACACAAGTTCTATTAACACACGACACACACCGCCACTCAAACAAAGAAATATCAATAACAATCATATGTGGCCCAAATTCTCACAAAAAAAAGACTAGGAATAGGTGTCGGCGTGTCAAGTGGGACAAAATCAAGCTTTCAAATTTTGACAATTTTCGCTCGGATTTACAAAAATTTTGAAATTCTCAAAAATTTTCCCCCATCCCCACACCTGGGATACATTGTCCCAATTTATGGCTATGAGGGAAGGATCCCTTTTAACCAACAACATTAGCCTTCGCTAATATTCTCAAATCCCAACTTTTTTTTTGTATTTTTTTTATATTATTTTTTAACTAATAACACCACCAACTTTCACATCCCAAAACAACACATCAACATCAAAACATCAAAACATCAAAACACCAAACTTCCTCCCAACCATAAACATAAACATATGAGATAAAAATATACACAAAATGTACAAAGGAGCAAGATACGACCTGGCTAGTAGTAATTCGGCTGTGGAGGCCCGAAGATGGATGTCATCATATCATTCCATTCGCCAAAACCAAATGCTCTGCTGCTACTGCTACCACCTTGATCACCACTCAGATTCGCCTGCTGATAACTCATAGCGTGTGGATCCACCCATTGAGAATGATGTAATGGTGGGGTGGGATACGACACACTACCGTCATAAGGTGGCAATGTAGTATAATCCACAACTGGCTGATCCGCTTCGATTGGTTGGCCCGCATGCCACTGATCGTGCACGCGTCTCTGGCGGTCGTCTAGGTAGCGATTGTTCACTTCTTCTTGATGGGCATACATATGAGCACGGTTCCATTGCTCACTCCTATCATAACTCTGCTTCAAAGCCCTCTCCATACTTGCCCCCATAAAAGTTTGTTGATCGAAGAGCATTTGGTTCGGTTCAGTCCATTCGCCAAACGTGGGTGGTCGCCTTTGTTCAATAATCTGGCCCATATTTCCTGAATGAGCCCAATAGGGATCATAAGCATGTTGTGCATAGTCGGACACACTCCCCACATAACCAACGCCCCTTATCTGAGTATCAACCACGAAAGTGTCTTCACGATAGTCATCGTCACCACTCACTTCTTCATCGGTCGTTTCGGGCTCATCAGCCTCGCCCGGTCGTAACGGTCTCGCATCCGCTTTAATGACTCTCCATCTTCTCCCATCTGTCTTCAGCTTATGATACCTCTTCGATTCCTTATACTCCCAACCTGGCCCCAGATTCTTAAGGTCAAATGGTTTAAACCTCTTGTAAGAACCTTTTTCATCACCTTTAATTGCCCCATATTTCTTTAGCAACGCCGTAATCAACCGGCAATGAGGAACAATCTTTCTTTCTCCACTATTGCTGCTCAACCAGATGTTGTTTAACACTAGAAATCGGAATGGTACCTTTGGAGAACCATGCATCATCATATACAAAAGCGACACCTTTTGAAACCGGACCTCCATCTTGTCACCCCACCGCGGGATGACATTGTATGTACACAGAACCAATAACAACTTTGCCTCCATTCTTAAGTTTCATCGATACAATTTACCATGTGTCTTACCCGGAAGAAAAAGGTAATCCAACATGTTTTGCCATTGAGGATGCTTTTCAGGCTCGTAATGGAGATCTTTGAGACTCGGGTAGATGTATTCATTAGATGGGCCATCATCAAACTTCGCTATTCGACGCAGCGAATCATAGGACATCTCAACTTTAACCCTGTTACACCATCCGACAAGCTTCATCTGTTTTGGAGCCTTAAACAGAGGACATTCAAGTGAAGCCATCCACTCTTGAATTTGAGTATCATACATCATCTTCACCTCGCCATCATAACACTTCAAAGCTGCCCCCCAACCCAATGCTTTAAACCTTGCCGTTATCCCAAACGGCCCGAAATCAACCTCCCGGATTTCCTTTTCACAGATAAATGCTTCAGCCCGTTGTTTCAATTTGTTCATTTGTTCGTGAAATAAATCCTCTCTCCATTCCGCGGGTTGGTCTAGCAATGAACCGGATGTCCAATCCGGTTTCGGACCCCTTGGAGGCGCATCCTCCTCCGAATCCGGGTCACCAACACGTGTCAATCTCCTCCTCTTTGGTTGATCCTCTTCCCCTTGAGGTTGGTTAGATGAACTTGCAACCGCTTTACCCTTTGTTTTCACCATGCCTACACACATTCATAAACCACATAAAACATTTCAAGTTAGTTCAACTCCAAAATCTTCCCCACACTTGCTTTATGTTATGGGTATAAATGTACAAAAACCGAAAATTCATCCTTTCAAACAAAAATTTGGCATGATGTCTCTATAATTCAGAATTTTTCCAAAAGATTTTTACTAGACATCAAATACATTCATACCCAAACAATCAATGGCTCACAAAATCCTATCATCTATCTCATACAAGCAAGTGTGTAAGCAAAAACTATAATGAAATCTTACAAACCTCAATGTACTTGAAAGAATGATGTAAAATTGCATACCTTGATGTTGTAGAAGATGAGAATAACAAGCTCTTGAAGTTCACACAAAAACCCACAAAACCCCAAAATTTTCGACAACCCTATGCTCAAATCCAAACCCGAAACTAAGGGATCTTCGAGATGTGAGTATAAATCTAGAATCCTTGTGAAATTTCACCAAAAATGGACTCAAGAATCACTAAAATCGGTCAAGATAGGAAGGAGTTATTGAGTTTTGAAGGTAACTAGGGTTCTTGAAAGAAAGAAAGAAAGAAGATGGAGAAGAAGAGTAAGAAAGATGAATGTGTGGATGGGGTTGATAGATCGATTTGTGTGGTTGGGGAGAATTCAGAGATATTTATTAAAAGTATTGTTATTATTATATTATTTTCGGGTTTTGTGTTTTTTTTTATTTTTTTTATGTATAACGCTGACACAGGGGACCCTTCCGTTTCAGCTCGGTGCCGTAATCTACGGCACCCAGCCGTAGGTTACGGTGGTATCTGGTGTCAAAAGGTGCGCCGTAGGTCAGGCTCCATGTGCCGTAAGGCTCATTTTGTGTTGATTGTCGCCGTAAGCTACGGCGAAATGCCGTAACCTACGACAGTAACTGGGCAAAATTGGGCCAATTTTTTTTTCTTAATTGTCAACTCAAAGTTTTTTTTAGCTTTATAATTTTTTAATTTTTATGGTTTTTATATTTTGAAAACATGAAAATTAACCCTACCCCCCGTTAAAAACCCGTGTTGTCCTCAACACTATGTTCGGGAAATTTGTAAGAATTTCCCCACACTTGTTTCAAACACCGGTTCTAAACGGGACTTTATTCAAAACATGAAACTAAGCTAAAATATGTATAAAACACCAAACCTGGGCCTCTTTAAAGTTTCCTCATCATCCAATGGGTGTAGAATGTAACCCACTTTGTCAAGTTCGAGATTGTTGATGTCGTTACCTTCCAAATATGGTTTAAGCCGGTGTCCGTTCACCGTTTGTTGCTTATTTGTTTGTTCGTCTTCTATATCGACATCACCAAATCTTCCCACTCTCCGGATGATGTAAGGACCCATCCACTTGCTATTGAGTTTGCCCGCAAACATTTTCAACCTCGAATTATACAACCACACCTTTTGACCCACTTCGAAAGTATTTTTCCTTAGCTTCGCATCATGAACTTTCTTCAGTTTGTCTTTGTATGCGGAGGCACATTCGTAGGCTTCATCTCTAATTTCCTCAATCTCATTCAATTGCAACTTCCTTACTCGTCCCGCTTCGTCATAATCCGCATTAACAGTTTTGATGGCCCAATGCGCTCGATGTGCTAACTCCATTGGTAGATGGCACCCCTTCCCATACACCATCCGATAAGGGGTGGTACCGATTGGCGTTTTGTAGGCCGTCCGATATGCCCACAACGCATCGTCAAGTTTACTTGACCAATCTTTTCTATCCGTTGTTACCGTCTTCATGAGAATCTCTTTAATTTGACGGTTGGACACTTCAACTTGTCCACTTGTTTGCGGATGATACGGTGTTGCCACTCGATGGTTCACATTGCGGGACCCGCCATCACTTATTATCACCCTTGGCACACTGAATCGAGCAAATATGTTGGATTGCACAAATTTACATACAACGGAATGATCATTGGTCCTTGTAGCAATGGCTTCTATCCACTTCGTCACATAATCTACCGCAACCAATATATATAAGAACCCATTCGAGTTAGGAAACGGACCCATAAAATCTATTCCCCATACATCAAACACCTCAACCACCAAAATTGGTTGTAAAGGCATTTCATCCCGCTTCGATATGCTTCCAACTTTTTGACAATTGATACAATTCCGGCGAACTCGCAAGAATCTTTGAAAATTGTGGGCCAATAAAACCCACATGATAACACCCGATAACCCGTCTTGTTCCCACTAAAATGCCCTCCACATGCCGACGAATGAGCATGGGTCAAAATCTCTAATACTTCAGTTTCGGGAACACACCTCCTTATCACCTGATCGGGTCCGATTTTGAACAAATCCGGCTCATCCCAAATATATTGTTTCACTTGACTTAGGAATTGTTGTCGCCTCTTCTTCGTCCAATGATTCGGAAGGTCACCCTCGGCCAAATAATTCACGTTGTGAGCATACCAAGGTGCAACAAAAGTAGAAACAGCTAACAATTGCTCATCGGGAAACCGTTCATTAATTTCACTCGGGTCATCAACACCTTCCAAAGGGATCAGGGACAAATGATCCGCAACAACATTTTCACATCCCTTTTTGTCCCGAATTTCTAGATCGAACTCTTGCAACAAAAGCACCCAACGAATCAACCGGGGCTTTGCATCCTTCTTTTCCATTAAGTATCGAACTGCACTATGATCCGAATAAACAATCACCTTGCTCCCCCAAATGTAAGCTCTAAACTTGTCCAAGGCATACACCACCGCTAATAATTCTTTCTCGGTTGTGGTGTAATTCAGTTACGCCTCGGACAAAGTTTTACTTGCATAATAAATTACCACCGGCTTCTTATCGACCCTTTGACCCAAAACCGCTCCAATGGTCGTGTCGCTAGCATCAAACATAATCTCAAACGGCTTCGACCAATCCGATGGTTGCAAAATAGGAGCTTTCACCAACTGTTCCTTCAAAACATGAAACGCTTGCAAAAATTCGTCAGTAAAATCAAATGGAACATCTTTCACTAATAAATTACATAAAGGTTTTGTAATTACACTAAAACCTTTAATGAACCTTCTGTAGAACCCCCCATGTCCCAAAAATGATCTCACCCCCTTAACATTCTTTGGTGGGGGTAGAGATGAAATTACCCAAATTTTTGCTTTGTCTACCTCCATTCCCCGGTCCGATATCACATGCCCCAACACAATACCCTCTTGAACCATAAAATGTCTCTTTTCCCAACTTAGCACCAAGTTTGTCTCAACACACCTTTTTAAAACTTTTTCTAATTCGTCAAGACAAGAATCGAAACTTGGGCCAAAGATGGAAAAATCATCCATAAACACTTCAAGAGATTCCCCGACCATGTCTGAAAATATACTCATCATACATCTTTGAAATGTGGCCGGGGCGTTACATAGTCCAAATGGCATTCGCCGAAAAGCAAATGTACCATATGGACATGTAAACGTGGTTTTGTGTTGGTCGTCCGGGTGAATAGCAATTTGGTTATAACCCAAGTACCCATCTAAAAAACAGTAATATTTTTGGCATTCAAATTTCAGTCGCTCAAATCTCGAAATGTCTCTCAATTCTCTGAATATTAGAATTAATATCGGGCATAATACCCCCTAATTAGCGAAGCTCTGCCTCGTTGGAAGTATTTTAACCCCCGGTTACGTATTAGATACGCTGCCTGATTAATCTAGTGCTCTGTAATTCTGTCTCGGGGATGGTATTACTAATGTAAATAGTAGGTTATTATACTAACACGTGTGCGTTGTTTATTTAATTAGATTATAACTAGGAAATCACAAAGGAAAGGCCTAAAATAGCAATGTGAGTAATCTCCTTTTTGCAAACTGTTTTTACAAATCCTCACTTAATTAATTATATATTAAAAATTTATTGAGTATTTGTAAGGATACAATTATCGTCGGTATGTTGGGGTTGTGTATACAAAATTTGTTACTGCCTTGTGAGGGGTAACATCTCCATAAGTCGGGTTGACAGTACCGTGGGTGGTAATTGATATGACTTGGAAACAAATGTAATTGCGAGACCGCCCTCAATACTGTACAATGGTTTTTATTAAACTTGATTAAACTGGGATTCACTCACTAGTATTTCCTGCTGATAAAATTTTTTAAACACGTGTTTCAGGTAACTTAGTGTGAAGCCAATAAAAGCCAGCTGGAGAGCACTGAAGGCTTAGAAAAGTGGCAATAAAAGTTACCTAATTAAAAAGGAGAATCATTTTCAATAATTGGGGTTATTCCCTACAAATGTATAAAAATAAAAAATCGGGTTTTGTCCCATCTATAAATGTATTATCAGAGAAACTTGGGTTTAATCCCATATCTTTAATTTAAATATTTTTGGTGTTTAACTCTGATAAAATATTTCCTAACTACGGTTCTGATGAAATTTTCAGCTACCAAATTGATAAACACCAATACCACTGAGATTGGCTCGCGCGGCCTCCCGTTCCCGGTTAGTTAGGGGACGGGGGTTGTGACAGAAGGTGGTATCTGAGCTATGCCACTGGTTTAAGCCCTTTAGGTGTTCTTCCAATACCTAAACCCTTAACCATTTGTGTTAGGAAATTAATATCTTATGTGTTATAATAAAATCTTAATATATTTATGTTATTTCATGAATCTTAAATTCCCAATATGTGTTATACTTATGCTATAATATATATATATATTAATAATATCATGTCTTAGTAAATTTCGTGATATCTTATATATCTATTATATCCATATATGTATATGTGGAAAAATAATGCAATATAAAAAAATATGTTAGGAAAATATACTCATAATATAACATTCCTTTGTGTATTCACATATCTACGTGGATACAATTTAAAATAAATTATATTATGATATTGGCATTAATATTTTAAAAATAAGATAATACCCTTAGGTATGATATCCCTAAAACATCACAATATAAAATATTATTAATGAAAACAATATATTTTATGATTTATGATATAATTTTTCTCGATTTAAAAGATATGTATTTGTCAAAATTTTGATAAAACATACAATTATATTAATTTTGTTAAAATATAATGTTTTAGCATTATTTAACAATTTAAAATACTTTGTAAATCACTTTATAATTCTTTATCGTATTATTGAATATTAAATATTATTTATCAAAATTTGATAAATTACGTAACATTCAGAAATTATGTGAAAAGTCAACATTTATGATAATTAATATATTAAAAAATTTTATATACACATGCTCTCTAAAGAAAAATCTTTAAAACATGTTGTTATTATTATTATTAATATAAAACACTAAACCAAAAATATTATTAAATCCTGTTTTAAATTAAACTAATAATAGTAATAATATTTTTGGAAAAATAAAATATTTGGCTCTTGAATAAAGTCATATTAGAAATGATTTTATAAAACGTAATCCTTAAATTTAATAACGCACACGAATTATTACAGTTCGACGATTCTAAAATTTAAACACATATACGTATACCACAGAAGATGCAAAATATTTTATAAAACAATATTTATAAAACCAGAATACATACAACAACTTGATACTGTATAATTAAATAATTTTAATACATAATACCTATGTATTAACAAGAAATAATCTAAAACTTATTTATAAGTCAAATATATGTATATTTTATATATACGACTTGTATCAATATTATAGATAATATTTCATCCATGAAGTAAAATATGTACAAAAATATTTAGTACGGTGTAACAATATTTTTAAAAATATATATATATATTTTAAAGGAAATACTTTTAACCATTTGATAAGTTCAATTCATTTCTTAAAATTATATTTAAGTCGCAGGCATAGATATTGTGATATAAGAATAATACTTCGTTCTTAATATTTCTTAATATATTCAGAATTGAATTCAGAAACACCAGACCTTGTATTAGTTATTACGAATCTTAAATAAATAAATATAATAAATTAAGAATTTGAGTTGAATTATAAATATGTTATAACCAAAATTGAGTAAACCTGTCAAGATTAAATTGCTCTAAAAAGAATCCAGAAAATTATATCTTTATTAAATTTATTCCTTTTGATGAATTCACTTTTTATTCTAAAATATTATCTTCAATAAATCCGATAGAAATTTATTTTGTTAATATAAAGAAATAAAATTTTTTTTGGGAATAAACAGAATAGTTAGTACAATTAGTTATGTAACTGAATTCTTATAATTTGGTATTATGTGAAAGTTCTAAAACCTTATATCTATACGTATGTATATACGAGACTCAATTTTCTTGATAAATTATAATATAATAATCAAATGTCTTTTGTAGAAGGACAAGCCTTTATATAACAGTAGAAACAAACCTACATGTTTACTCAAAATCTATTCTTTAATTTAAAACATACCTTAATGATATCTGTACTAGCACCACCTCTTGAACAACAATTATGAGTCAATAACGGAGAATCTCATAATTTCATATAAAACCCGTACCTTTATTTTCTGAATACCTATCCAGCCATAAGCCCTGGAAATATTATTAAATTAAGACAATATAAAAGCTATTACACCAAAGGAAGAAACAACACATATAAGATATACATTTTTCTTATATTTTGATAAGATATATAGTAAGAGAAAATGTTAAGATATAACATGTATATATGTTACCTTAATATATAATTATCAACGCATAATACTGAAAGCTATGACTATAATGGTGTTAAACAAAATATACCTGTATAATTGCTAGTTCTGTGATAATTATATCTGAACATGTTTGTAATTCAGATGTCAAAGGAAATGGCATGTGATCAAGAAATTCAGGCTAGTAATAGCTCAAGGAATATCGAATGCCATACCTTCGATCATTGAAGCTATTAAAATTTCTATGCCTATAAACGAAGATCGTACTATACACTGTAGGCATACTCACCACTTCAAACCTAACCCTAGTATCAATGGAAGTCCTGATATTCGTATCAAAACTTCACCTTCCAAACAAAGAAAAACACAACCTATGGATACTCCTATAAGGAATTCCGCTCCGACAAATCATACAAAGACCAAGAAATGGAACCAGTAATCACGCAGCCTACCAGCAACAACCATAACAAGAAACATGCAAGAAAACGCTATTCTAAGAAGACACTTCGCTGTAATTTCTACAAAAAGGCTGGACATGCAGAGGAAGAATGTAGAAGGAAAACTAATGTATGTTACAAATGCGGATGTCGCAACCCCCGATCCCTTATTCCCGGGAACGGGCGGACGCAATCTCAGTTGTGGTGGTATCAATTTATTTAATCTCGCAGCGGAAATTTTCATCAGGACCGTAGTTAGGAAATGTTTATCAGAGTAAAACCACCTTCTTTTATATTAATAATAACATGGGCAAAAGCCAAGTTTCTTATTACAATACATTATAGGGACAAACCCTATTTTATTGAATTTAAAACATCGTTTATTAGGTAACTTTTATAGCCACATTTTTTCCCAAGCCTTTAGTGCTCTCCAGCTGGCTTTTAACTAATTGGCTGTTCACATTGTGTTACCTATAACGCGTTTTAAAAACATTTGTCAGTCGGAAATACTGGTGAGTGAATCCCAGTTTAATCAAGAAAAAATTTATCAATTAAAACAGTATTGAGAGCGATCACATTGTTTATTTCTACACAATTACTCATTCAATATTTGCCACTCGACCGGATCTATGGCTATGGTCAAATTACCCATTGGCTAACTCGTCGTCCAATGGTAATGCACTGTCATTCAGACTTACTACTACTCGTAGTAAATTTTGTATACAAAACCCCATAATACCGGCAGTAATTGAAGAACTACAAAGACTCAATCACTGCTTAATCGCATTGTAAAATAATTAAGGTTTTATAAAACATTCCAAAAATGTTAACAAAAAGAGGATAAACTCACATTGCTATCTTAGGCTCCTCGTAAGAGTTTCCTGGATATAATCTATAAGTTATTCAAATGTACATTGGTTAGTATCATAACCCTTTGAAATTATTAATAATACCCTCCCCGAGATGGCATTCCAACAACTACGTCGGGCAGAACCACGACAGTTGTTACGGAACCCTAAATCAATCGGGCAGCGTAACTATTATGAAACTGGGGTTATAATACTTACAACGGAGCAGAACCTCGCTAATTAGGGGTATAGTACCCGACTATAATGCCTCTAATTCAGAAAGTGAGATTGAGAAATGAAAAGTGAGCGACGAAAAACGAAACCCGACGGCCTCCTTATATAGTTGTGATATTGGGTTTCCAGGCGGCCCGCGTAAGGTAAGGCTAAGCCTTACGCGGCCCGCGTCAACACACGGTCAACATATAGATTGGCCCGGTCAGCTTGTAGACTTGACACGATGTCGACACGTGTCGGCATCTGGTGTATCCGCGTTTTATGCGTCCGTGCGGCCCGCGTGAGCTTGGGTGGGATCCTACGCGGCCCGCCTCAGCTCTAAATTCATATTTTTATTTTATTTTTATAAACTATAATGTATTTTGGGTTCGGTTTTCACATACGGGGTATAATATAAGACATATTGGGACAATTTAAGATATAATAGAATGTCAGATATATTATGAGGGTGTCGGTTTTACCGAGGGTTGTTACATTCTCCCCACCTTACTTTAGAGCTCGTCCTCGAGATCTACTGAAACAAATGAGGGTATTTCCTTTGCATTTCTGACTCAAGCTCCCATGTGTATTCATGTCCTCTTTTGGAGTCCCACTTCACTTTGACTAGAACTAATCTCATATGTTTGAGATTCTTGACTTTCCTGTCTTCAATCTATAGAGGTCTTTCTACAAACTTGAGTTGTTCATTTACCTCTATATCCTTAAGAGGCACTATCAGTGATTCATCAGCTAAACACTTTTTGAGATTAGATACATGAAACACATCATGTATTCCTGCCATTTCTTCTGGCAATTGTAGCTGATAGGCTACAGATCCTACTCTTCTAATAATTTTGAAAGGTCCAATATACATGGGACTTAACTTTCCTCTTTTGATAAATCTTACCACTCCTTTCCAAGGAGAGACTTTCAACAATACTTTATCTCCTACCTGAAACTCCAATGGCTTACGTCTGTTATTGGCATAACTCTTCTGTCTATCACGTGCTGCTTTCAGTCGTTCCTTGACTTGAATAATCTTGTCGGTTATTTCTTGTACTATCTCAGGTCCAGATAGTTGCTTTTCCCCAATTTCTGCCCAACAGACTGGGGTTCGACACTTTCTCCCATAAAGTGCTTCAAATGGTGCAGCATTGATACTTGTGTGATAACTATTATTATAAGAAAATTCTATTAAAGGTAAGTGATCATCCCAATTACCTCCAAAGTCAATTACACAAGCTCTAAGCATGCCTTCCATGTTTTAATTGTCCTTTCACTTTGTCCATCTGTTTGTGGATGATAAGCTGTGCTTAACTTTAACTTAGTTCCCATTGCCTTTTGGAAACTTGACCAAAAATGAGAGGTAAATCGACTATCTCTATCAGAAACAATTGATAAAGAAATACCATGTAAAGAAACAATTTCATTTACATACAATTTAGATAATTGTTCCATACTAATTGTTTCCTTCATTGGTAGAAAATGAGCTGACTTAGTTAGTCTATCTACAATCACCCAGATTGTATCATTTCCTTTCCTAGTTTTGGGTAATTTAGTAACAAAATCCATTGTTATTAATTCCCATTTGTAGGATCGTTTGTACGACCAAACGAGTCGTTCAGAAGAGATCTCGTCCAATACGAGAGGCGGAATCAAACGTATCGGTGATATTTCAGCTATATACACACTAGAATCACTTAATCTATCTCTTGTATTGATATGAAAGTTTTACACGGTCTGGAGATACCTCGGCAGAGCTTCGCTACCGGAAATGCCAAAGTTACAAATGAAATAACAAGTCTACTATTTATACTAATCCCACTTCGTTTGAACAAGCACCTCCAGTTCATACGAACTGGTCCAGTTCGTATGAACTGGCCACTTCGTTTGAATGTACAGTTCGTTTGAACTATCCACTTTGTTTGAACTGGCTTGTTCGTGACTTGTTTCATCTATTTTATTACATGACTCGATACAAGACGAAGTCGACAGACGTATGCACCAACAGACTCCCCCTCGGATGTTGACGAGTCTTCGGTATGCCTTCAGAACATCTTCAGTCTTGAGCAGTCTTCAAGCTCTCTCCAAAGTATCTGACAATGTAAGCATCCTTAAAACTTTATCTCTTTCTCCTCTTCAGCATCAACAGACTCCCCTCGAACAATCTTTCCTCGGATGTTGATTGCAATTTGACTTTCACAGAATCAGGATCATGACCTGGCTCTTTACTCAGATTTCAGAATCCAGGCTATCCTGCACATCCTCTACCCAAAAGTAAAATTTTCACAAATTTAACATTTTACAAAATTTATACAACCAAACTCTTCCTCAAATTTATCCAGGATGATTTAACAATGTTAATAACTGATGAACCACATGTAGACAAATATTCAAAATCTTTTCTCATTTATACACACACTCCCCCTCACCACATGCTCATCATGTTTAGCACTTGGAATTTTGAAAATCAGTTCTCCAATATCAGTTGTCGAAAATCTTTTTGGATTTTTCAAAATTTATGCTAAAACACACTGAAAATCTTTTTGGATTTTTTTTAAATGAAATGAAATGCAATAAAGAAATATATACAGACAATATTTTTGTGAGTTTGTGTAAGAGGATCATATCAGTTTATGAGACAAATCACTAACACCGTTAAGCTTGATTTCATTTTATGCTCTAAACGATTCACATTGATTGACGATATTGTTGTCCACTTAAAGTCAATCTAAAAACTTTCGAAATGCTTACCGATATGTTAAGGTATATTAAGATAGCACTAAGTTCTTATGGACCCCACGATCTCAGCATATCCCCTCATCATGCAATACACTGACTCAAGTAATGCCTTTAAACTTTTATCAACTGTGAATTTGTGCGAAAACAAAGCAGAATGTTTAAACATTAACAATCAGGTCGATACTTCCGTATACGCAGAGAAAGTCCAATGTTTAAACAAAATAAGAAAATAAAACAAGTTGAAGTTGTTTAGGCTTTAACCACCAGGTCGATACTCACGTATACGCAGAGGAGGTCCAAAGCTTAAACGAAACACCAAAGAAAATAAAGCAGAACGTTTAGGCAACAACATCCAGGTCGATACTCACGTATACGCAGAGGATGTCCGATGCTTAAACAAAATAAAGAAATAAGACAAGTTTAAATCTTTGCAAAATAAAATGCACAATCACAGCGACTTTTTAGCAAAGTTGTGAAAGTTCACAAACTTAACCAGTTTTATGTCTTTCGACAATCAGCAATTACTGAGTAGGCACACAATCAAGAAGGACAAAACTAAGTACTATGCTTTTGACCATGTTTCCCACTAGAACTAGGCTTTTTCATTTAAGTTTGTATCGTTATCGCAAATCTACTAGTCTAGCTGAGCCTACCGTCACATCTTTAGTAAGATCGTTTATCACATTTGACATTTACATTTCTTTAGCGTGCTGTGACAGTCCAACTGATCTACTATCATTTCCTCTTCTTGACAACAAAACTCATTTTTGTTTTATCATGTTTTTGTCTTTTTCAAATTTTCAAATGTTTTTGGATTTTCTAAAAATTCTTACTCCCCCTAAAATGCAAACACATTTTAGGAAATTTGAAAATAAACTGTACAATAAACTTGACAACTGATATCGAATCACCTCAATTCGCCATTCACTTGGCATAAACAATCAGAACTCCCCCTCACAACAAACCATTTTCTCATTAAGATTTCAAAACACTTAAGTTTGTTTTAATCAAATTGATTTTTCCGGAAAATAAGTTTGTTTTTATCACTTGTAAGTTAGGGGTTCATCATATCGTTCCTCAATCATTTGTAGAAAATCAAGTACAACTTAATGTCCCTGATTTACCACTTGTAAGTCGAAAACCTTCTTCAACCACTACTCACCAACTATAACCTCATGTGAATCAAAAAATAACAATATAAAGATTTCACCTGTAAATTTACCAACCAAACATTTCAAAAAAAATGCCGATTCCTGCTCCACTCTTACCAACCTGGGAGCTCCGGCAAGTCAGGTTTTTCAAGCAAAGAAAATGTCCACCCAAGCCTGACCAGCCTTGGGTGTTTTCAATTCAGAAGCAGTTGGAGTGTAAGTTGCTTTCTTTTTAGCATAAAACTCCTTAACCCCTTTAACCTTCCCATCGACCATCTTTCCGAAAATCTTCTTAATTTTTCCATTAAACGCTTTCTCAACATCAAAGTTATCCTTTTTAGAATAACCCTGATTTGAGATTTCAGACTTTCCAGTTTTCCTTTTAAAATTCTCAGTCCTCAATGGTGGAAAATTCTCATCATCCATTGAAGGAACTGAGTTTTCATCACTCTCATCAAACTGTGGCTCCTCTGATTCTGTGGAATCAGATTCATCACCAGATTTTACTTCTGATTTCTTAACAACCCATTTTTGGTTGTCAAGTTTCACACTTCGCTTGTAAAATCTCTTCGAACATTCACCAACTTCAAATGTTGAATTTTTGAAAACTTTAAATTTTTCAGTTGGTGGTTCCGTATTATCAACAAATACTTCTTTGAGTTTTTCTGAGACTCCCTGTTTTGTATTAGTTGCTTTGGGACAGTTCCATGCAATATGACCAACTTCATTGCATCTGTAACAGGTTCTTGTCTCTTTCCTTTGAAAAGCTTTAGTTTTCTTCTTTTCAGTAAGAAATTGCTGATTTGACTGTCTCCAGAATGAGCTCTTCTTTTCTTCCTCAGCAGAAGGACCTGACACAAATTTTGTATTTTTAGAAATTTTCTCATTTTTATAATTTTCTGGAGGAATAAAACCTAAACCTTTCTTTTTGAAATTACCATTATGGTTTGATTTCTTTCGAAAATCTAAACCATAATTGTAACCCATTTTCTTGTTTATCTTTTGTTTTATTCTTGAGGTGTAAGGACTTGGTTTTTCAGAAAGATTTACATCTTTTATTTCAGAAATATTAATTTCTGTTAGTTTAAAAACCTTTTTGATCATTTTTGGTTTAACACCTCTTATTGGAAATTCTTTATCAAAATATAATTTGTCAGAATCATTCAGAGTATATGCAACTTCAAATGTTTTGTCATTCAAATTAGATTTTGACAACAAAAATTCTTTACTATACACCCATTTTCCTGATGACTTTGAACTCTTGACAAACGAACTCGAACTTCCGACAGACTGACACGAACTTTCGGACTCGGATTTTGACTCTGACTCCTCATCCTTATCCAACACCTGATCAACCACTCTTTTTATCAGTTCTGACTCATGATCTGTGTCGGACGCTGTGAACATGACATCAATATTGTCCGGTAAAACATCGGTTATCTCGGACTCTAACTTTATATTGACTGCCTTTTTTAATTCTTCCTCGTTAGGTTTTCTAGACGAATACCCTTCCCAAATCGGAGGCGGACACTTATTATAACAGATACCCTGTTTCTTACCAGTATCCTTTTTCTTCGGCTTCTTGTCTTCAAATGCCTCAAAACCTGCAACAGTTGGATAAATTCGATCAATTAAGTAATCAGAACTTGTATAACTTCTCAACAATCTTCTGATTCTTTCATTTTCAACTGTTTCACTATCCAACTCCTTCTTCCATTTTGCACATTCTTCAATGTAAAAGTTTATCTCTTTCTGCTTCGACATCATTGTTGCATTCAACATCTTCAAAGCATCTTCTTTTTCAGAATTTGTTTTCTGCAAACTAGTCACCGTTCTGTTTAATACATCGTATGATTCTTTCAAATTCTTGACATCAAACAACAACTTCTCTTTCAACTTCTCAAGCTCACAAAACTTTTTATCTTTATCTTCACATTGTTTGCAAGATTCCAAACATGTAAGACACGGTTTTGTGACTTCAACAACTTTTTCGATCTCCACAATCTTCTCAACTTCAACTACCTTTTCCACTTCAACTATCTTCTCAACAATGTTGTCTTCTTTCATTTCTTTTGCAGTTTTTCTCTCTTTAAGTTTCTTCAATTTATCTGCAAAATAAAATTCAAAACTGTCAGAAGATAAATGAGTTTTTCCAACATTTATCTGTTCAAGCTCTTCATCATCATCACTGCTTTCTGAAGAAATAGATTCTTCATCTTGACTCTTCTCATCATCAGATAACACTGCTATCCATTCCTTCATTAATTCTGGTTTTTGAACAATTTGAGCAATGAAGGCTTTAAAATTTCCATTTTCATCTACAAACTTATCCCAGCTAAATCCTGGTGCCATTTTCTCATCTTCTTGATCAATGATACCAAAATAAGCTTTCTTGTTTGCATCTTCGATCATCTTCCCATGAGCAGTTTGTGAATCCTTTTGTTGATGTGGTTGATGAGAAACTTGTTGATATATGGCCTTCTGATAATAATCATGACCACCAAACGGATTCTTTGCTCCACTAGCTTCCTGATTCTTGCATTCTCTCTTGAAGTGACCTTTCTTCCTGCATCGAAAACAAGTAACTTTAGATTTATCAAAACCTAAAGCAGAAAGATGAGCATCCAAAAAGTCATTTCTTCCTGTAATCATTTTAAACTTTTCAGCTCTTCTCAGGACACTAGCCAGACACCATTTAATGTCCATCAGCTCCAACTCTTCTGCATCAATCTGATCGTAATCCTCCTTGGTTAGCATAGGATTTCCGATTTTTCCGGCAATCAATCCTTCATAAGATTCCAAAGCAGTAACCAGTAAACCCATATGATTTTTCACAACTTCTTCAGAAAAGTTTTGACCCTTTTGAAGATGTAAAGCTACATTGCACTGAATCAGATGTTCATTTCCAACATTCGTACTTTGAATACTTGGAGGATTAACATTTGAAAATCCACTAGTGTTGACTGAACTTTGACTGCCTGTTCCAGAAGAATTTCCTGCACTAAAGGCGGTTTGGATCTTTGGACTTGATTCAACAGTTTGAACATTTCCTTTATAGTATAATTTGATGTCTTGTTGATTGCTTGAACTGTTCATTCTGGCAATCTTCTGCTGTTCAAGATCCTGTGCCTCAAGCTTTTCAATAAACTGTCCGATCGACAATATGCTAAACTGTCCAGAATTCTTCAGAATCATCAGAGAAGTACCCCATTCTTTCTGTGGTAATGCGTCAGCAAGCTTTTCAACCCATTATGCTGGAGTTTTAGTGATTTTCAGCTGAGACATGGTACGCACAAGATGACAGTATCTCTCAATGAGTGTCTTTGTAGTTTCACCAGGCATGCTAGTAAACAACTCAAACTCCTTTTTCAGTAACGCTGCTTTACTCTGTAACATCTCTGTACTTCCTTCAAATTTCCTCTCAAGAGCTTTCCAGATCGAATATGCATTTCCATCATGCTGGAGCAAAACAAATATATCCTCTTTAATAGCTTGCTGCAACAGACTTATCATCATTTTCTCTCCTTTATAACTCTCTCTCTCTCTCTTGGTCTGAAAACTCTGAGATAATTTTATCAACATTCATAGCAGTCTGTGATCTGATGTATGCTGTTTCAATACTTTCCCAAGCTCTTAGATGGTTTGCCTGAACCCAATTCTCAAAACGATTTTTCCATCCATGATACTCTTCAATTCCCATAAGTTTCGGGGGTTTTTGCAACGTTCCAGTTTCGTTTTCTGCGTTCATGTTTTGAGCAATGGTAGCCGGAGTAGTCGGGGTTGTAGCAAATGCGTTGTAGAACTCGGAATCCATGTTTTGGTATTTGAAATATCACAAATTCAAATTCTTCAAACGAGCTGGTAAACAAAACACCTCGATCACCTGACAACAAACAAACAACAATCAGTTTAAAGAGTTATCAATTAACAGAATAAGACTTGTACTCGAACTGATGAATATTCTGTGCGAACTGAAAGTTGACAAACTATACGAACTGATATGACCCAAATCGAATTCAAACGACTTGACAACTTGACCCTTTGAAACCTTTGAACTCCAATCCGTACGAACTGAATTTTTTTACACAACTTGATCACACTATACCACTTGACTGACAAACATACTGATCAAACCGTTCGAACCGAATAAATTCCAAACCTTATGACCTGATTTACTCCAAATGACCTGGCTTACAACACACGACCTGAATTCTCACTATACGAATTTAAGACAAATTGATGCTAAGTGATATCAAACCACCCAAAATGAAAGACTAATGCGAGCCAAAAATCAGTTTAGTGCAAACTTCACAATGCCGACAACAATTTCCAATACAAATCAATCTAACTGGTCAACATCAACTGAGATTACTTGACAAGCGACTTCAAATAAAAATAATTGACTGACAGCTTCAAATACATGATTGGACCACACACTTTCTCAATTAAAGTTCACATGTGACTTCGAGTGTGGCCGACAATATTAATATCTCGCATGCAACATCTACTTTAAATATGATAGAATCAATTGGCCGTCCACTTTAATTTTCACATGCACACTTTAACATGGCTGACATATTCTCAATTGATGTTTATGATTGGACCAATTATACCACTAAGCCGACAATCTTCAAAACAACTGATATTTTAGTCACTTCGTATGACCTTTCAAACGACCTGTCTACTTCGTCTTAATTGTTACGAACTGTGATTAAACAAACAACCTGATCAACTGTTTCAGACGACCTGAACAAAGAACAAACGAACTGAACTTCTTAAACGAACTGAAGTTCAAACAAACTGAACTGAGAAGCTTTCAAACGGACTGACGACTTCAGACGAACTGACAACCTTCGTATGAATTGAGATCTGGAAATTTCAAACGAACTAACACATTACAAACGACCTGGAAGCACTTCGTATGACTTTCAGACGAACTGAGCTTACGAACTGAACATTTTTTATACGAACTTGTATCTTTCAGACGAACAAGATTCAAAATCTCAAACGAACTGAGCCATTTTTCAAACGATCTGATGTAATTTTCTCAAATATGATCACGTTTTCGGTTGAATTAGAATCTGATATATTCAAGGAATGTTCTACTATGAATTCCGAACACAAAGATGTGATTTCTGTTCAATATAGTCCACTAAATCTTCGTAGATCTGATTCTAAAGTTTCTGTTCGTGTGATATGAAACAACCTTCAAACGAACTGATTGATTTTTACCAAAATGAACAAGTTTTACTTTGTTTTATGGTCTGATACTTTCACAGATTATCTAAAACACTGTTTTGTACAATATATTTCAAAATCAATTCATTTTATCCAGAAATTCTAGGTTAATTTTGAAAAACGTGACAGAAATGGAGTAGAAAACAGAATTTATCGGCGAATATCGGCTGAAATAGCAAGAGCTCTTCAACCTGGCTCTGATAGCACTTGTAGGATCGTTTGTACGACCAAACGAGTCGTTCAGAAGAGATCTCGTCCAATACGAGAGGCGAAATCAAACGTATCGGTGATATTTCAGCTATATACACACTAGAATCACTTAATCTATCTCTTGTATTGATATGAAAGTTTTACACGGTCTGGAGATACCTCGGCAGAGCTTCGCTACCGGAAATGCCAAAGTTACAAATGAAATAACAAGTCTACTATTTATACTAATCCCACTTCGTTTGAACAAGCACCTCCAGTTCATACGAACTGGTCCAGTTCGTATGAACTGGCCACTTCGTTTGAATGTCCAGTTCGTTTGAACTATCCACTTTGTTTGAACTGGCTTGTTCGTGACTTGTTTCATCTATTTTATTACATGACTCGATACAAGACGAAATCGACAGACGTATGCACCAACACCATTTCCAAACTGGCATTTCTAATTGCTGTAACAAACCTGAAGGTTTCTGATGTTCAGCCTTAACTTGTGAGCAAGTTAAACATTTAGAAACATAGACTGCTATATCCTTTTTCATTCCTATCCACCAGAAATTTTTCCTTAAATCCTGGTACATTTAATCATTTCCTGGATGCATCATATACTTAGACTTATGGGCTTCTTCTAATATACGATTACGTAGATTTCCTAATTTAGGTATCCACATTCTCTTTTCATGGAATCTCCAAATTCCATCCGTTCCTTGTTCCAATTCTTTTAACATACCTTTTAACTTTTCAGTATCTTCCTTGATTACTGACTCTTGTGCTTCTCTTATTTGATTATTTAAATCTACTTGCAGATTTAATTTAAGAGAACATACTCTTCTTGGCTTTTCATGATACTTTCGGCTTAAAGCATCTGCCACTACATTTGCTTTTCCTTCATGATACTGGATATCACAATCATAATGACTAAGCATCTCCATCTAATGTCTTTGTCTCATATTCAGCTCCTTTTGCTTGAAGATATACCTTAAACTCTTATGATAAGTGAATATGGTAAACTTACTACCATAAAGGTAATGTCTCCAAATCTTAAGAGCAAAAATTATAGCTCCTAACTCTAAGTCATGGGTTGAATAATTCTCTTCATGACTCTTAAGTTGTCTAGATGCGTAAGCTATAACTTTCTGACGTTGCATTAATACACATCCATAACCTAATTTAGAAGCATCACAGTAGACTATAAAGTCTTTAGTTCCTTCTGGTAATGCTAATATGGGTGTATGGGTCAATCTTTGCTTAAGGATTCTAAAGGCTTCTTCTTGTTTTACTCCCCATTCAAACTTAACAGATTTACATGTTAGCTTAGTTAAGGGAATGGCTATTCTAGAAAAAATCTTGAATAAATCTTCTATAATAACCGGCCAATCCTAAGAAACTTCTAACCTCAGTTGGTGACTCAGGGGTTTTCCATTTAGTAATTGCCTCGATTTTTGTTGGATCTACATGAATTCCTTCATGATTGACTAGGTGTCCAAGGAATTGTACCTGTTCTAACCAAAATTCGCACTTAGAAAACTTAGCATAAAGCTTTTCCTTTCTTAATAGACTTAAAAGTGTTTGCAAATGCCTTGCATGATATTCTAATTTATTGTAAGAATAAAGAAGATCTTCTTTATTCTTAGAATAAATTAGAATATCATCTATGAATACAATTATGAATTTATCCAAATATGGCTTACATATTCGGTTCATCATGTCCATAAATGCAGCTGGGGCATTGGTTAAACCAAATGGCATGACAGTAAATTCATAATGACCATACCTTGTTCTAAAAGCGGTTTTAGGAATGTCCTCTTCCTGTACCTTTAATTGATGATAGCCTGACCTTAAATCGATTTAGAGAAAAATTGAGCTCCTTGTAGTTGATCAAACAGATCATCGATTCTTGGTAATGGGTACCGATTCTTAATCGTAACCTTGTTTAATTCACGGTAGTCAATGCACACATACATCGATCCGTCCTTTTTTTTAACGAACAGTATCGGCGCTCCCCATGGCGATGAACTTGTCTGTATGAATCCTTTCTCTAATAATTCATCTAATTGTTTCTTTAGCTCCTGCATTTCAGCAGGTGCCAACCGATAAGGTGCTTTGGCAATGGGTGATGTGCCTGGTAGCAGGTGAATTCTGAATTCAACTTCTCTGTCTGGAGGTAGTCCTGGTAATTCTTCTGGAAAGACATCTGAAAACTGAGATACTACTGGAATATCTTTTAGTTCTTTTCCTTTAGTGTTAGTGATTATAGAAATCAAATACACTATAGAACCTTTTCTTATACAACTTGCAGTTTTCATCACAGAGATTAATTTAGTGGATCTAAACGGCTTATCTCCTTTAATTGTGATCGTTTTACCTTTTTGTGAATTTACTTGAATTAACTTTTGATCACACAAAATATTGGCTTTATTGGCTATTAACTAATCCATTCCTAGTACATCATCGAATCCTGCCAGATTCATGGGATAAAGATTTGCAATAAATTTCTGATTTGAAATTTCTATACTTGCTCCCTGCAAGATTTCAGAAATTCTAACGGTTTCTCCATTGGCTGTCTCTACTAGACATTCTTGTGGTAGTTTAGTTAATGACTGAGTTAGAATTTTGCAAAACGAAGTATTAATAAAACTTTGGTTTGCACCAGAGTCAAATAATACTTTAGCAAATATATCATTAACTAAAAACGTACCAGCTATAACGTCTGGGATCATCTTGGCTTCATCTGCAGTTAGAACAAATGCTCTAGCATTTTTAGTATTCTTGTTGTTTGCAGCTGGGGCCAATTTTGGACAGTTTAACCTGATATGACCTTTTTCTCCACAGTTATAGCATAATCCATTACTGGATTTCCTCTTGCAATTTTCTTCCTTGTGTCCTGGCATCTTGCGGTAATTGCAGAGATTTGAGCATTTTCCCGAGTGCTTTTTCTTGCAAATTTTGCAGTATGGTGCAGAGGTAGAACCCATATTCCTACGACTGAAATTTCCAGAACGAAATTCTTGAGTAAGCCTTTGGGTTAGGTTTCTCCTCTGGTCTTCTTCTCTAGTACGGATTAATTCATCTGTCAAGGTATTGGCTAGTTCTACAGTTTCTTCTATAGTTTGAGGTCTAGCTGCCTTAACTACATGTCTAATCTCTCCAATTAATCCCCAAATATAACGGGAAATTAACACTGGTTCTGGTGAAGCAAGAGTTGGTACTATTCTAGCATATTCAAAGAATAACTTCGTGTACCCCTTACTATCTACACCAGTCATCCTAAGGTTTAGGAATTTGTTTGCTATCTGCTTCTTTTCATTTGGAAGGCAGAATTTCCTTTCTACCATATTCCTAAATTCTTCCCAATCCATACTATAAATCCTATCACTTCCTCTAGATAGAAGGACAGTGTTCCACCATTCTAAGGCTGTATTTTTAAATAAATTGGAAGCAAACATTATCTTGTCCTCTTCCGCACATTTACTTATTTTCAGAACAGCCTCAGTCTTTTCTATCCAGTGTAGAGCTGCAATAGGTTCTTCATTGCCCGAGAATTCTATTGGTTTACAGGACCATAATTCTTTGTATGAACAACCGTAAGGCACAGTTCTTCTTCTTTTGGGAATGGGCATTTGAAGTATAGGTCCATTGTTCACGCTATGTTCTGGTTCAATTGGTCGCTTATTGCTATGTTTACTTTTATTATTCGCTTCTTGAACCGTTTGAAGAATAAATGGCATTGCATCTATAATTCCTTGTGCCACTATGTGTTGGATAGCACTATTATCCATCTGATTTCCATTGTTATTGATGCTTGGGTTTTCATTAACCACGTTAATGTTACTGTGATTATCGTTATTTGGATTTCCTTGATTTTCTTCGTCGGCCATCTGAATTTTAAACATTTACCCCGTATTAATATCACAAATAATAGGTAATATAGTAAATCACATAACACGCAATTTAACCAAAATCGTCGATTATTGCGACTTGTACTCTATTTTCATATACTATGCGTCTATTACACACTAGTACAGAAATAAAGATTACAATACCAGCAGAAAGAAAATTACACTAATAGTACTATGCATCTGTACACACATATTTTATTTTATTTTTATATATATTTATTTATTATTACTACTACCATTTCCTCCATCTCATTCACGGATATGGATTTATCCAAAAATCCATATTACGTTCATTGTATTTCCATACGAGACGTTCTCCCACCTGACGCATTCTCTCACTGCTTTCTAAAATTTCCTCCCCAAAAGTCCTAAGTTCTTGCACGTTTTCTGCACTCATTGGGGGTGCAGGTTCTCGGACTGGGTTTGGAATCTGGGGTGCGGTTTCCTGATATGGGGGTGACAATTCCTGAAATTGGTAAGGATCCTCTAATATCTCCCTAATATAGTTATCATGGTAATAGAGATCTAAAGGGTCCATACCTGGGTAAGCTTCTATGTTCTGTATGGGTGGATAGTCCTGAATAGGGTAATGTTGCACAAAGTCCCTATTGTCGTCCCACCAGGGGTCGTAATTCGGTTCTAGGGGATTCGGTGCAGGCACCTTAGGGATTTCTTCTGGATTAAAGTCGTGCATCTCTACTTGATTTTCCTGATTTTCTATCTCCATGGGTTGTTCTGGGTTTTGTGGTTGTGGGGCTACTAGTTGTTCCAGACTTGGATCAGCAGCAGTTGTAGCTAGGATATGGAAATTAGCTAGGCTTCTATTAAGCATATCCTAAGTATGGGCATCTGTTTCTCGCTTAATGGCTGCTAAAGCCCTTTGTTGTTGCAATTTTCGCATTCTCTTCATACGAGCAAAAGCTTCTTTACTGAACCATCCCCGTTTCTTATTAGGAAATGGCTCTTCAGATTTAGCTCTAAAGGCAAATATTCCCTCCTCCTGATCAGGAGAATACCCTGAAAGGGCAGGCTGTGATGATGTACCTTCACTCCTAGGTGAATCAGCTAACTGACGATTCACGTCTGGTGGTCCTTGATCACTCATACTGAAAACTAACAAATAGTCAAATAACACATAACAAATAATTACAGTTATACACGTATTTCCGTAATTTATTTCCTAACATAAATTTTAAAATTTCAAGTGTCAGCAGAACACTTCTTTGGCTTAGACTAGTGGCTAGGCTCTAATACCACCTTCTGTCGCAACCCCCGATCCCTGATCCCCGGGAACAGGCGGACGCGAGCTCAGAGTTTGGTGGTATCAGGTTGTTTAATCTCGCAGCGGAAATTTTCATCAGGACCGTAGTTAGGAAATGTTTATCAGAGTAAAACCACCTTCTTTTATATTAATAATAACATGGGCAAAACCCAAGTTTCTTATTACAATACATTATAGGGACAAACCCTATTTTATTGAATTTAAAACATTGTTTATTAGGTAACTTTTATAGCCACATTTTTTCCCAAGCCTTCAGTGCTCTCCAGATGGCTTTTAACTAATTGGTTGTTCACATTGTGTTACCTGTAACGCGTTTTAAAAACATTTGTCAGTCGGAAATACTGGTGAGTGAATCCCAGTTTAATCATGAAACATTTTATCAATTAAAACAGTATTGAGAGCGACCACATTGTTTATTTCTACACAATTACTCATTCAGTATTTGCCACTCGACCGGATCTATGGCTATGGTCAAATTACCCATTGGCTAACTCGTCGTCCAATGGTAATGCACTGTCATTCAGACTTACTACTACTCGTAGTAAATTTTGTATACAAAACCCCATAATACCGGCAGTAATTGAAGAACTACAAAGGCTCAATCACTGCTTAATCGCATTGTAAAATAATTAAGGTTTTATAAAACATTCCAAAAATGTTAACAAAAAGAGGATAAACTCACATTGCTATCTTAGGCTTATCGTAAGAGTTTCCTGGATATAATCTATAAGTTATACAAATGTACATTGGTTAGTATCATAACCCTTTGAAATTATTAATAATACCCTCCCCGAGACGGCATTCCAACAACTACGTCGGGCAGAACCACGACAGTTGTTACGGAACCCTAAATCAATAGGGCAGCGTAACTATTATGAAACTGGGGTTATAATACTTACAACGGAGCAGAAGCTCGCTAATTAGGGGTATAGTACCCGACTATAATGCCTCTAATTCAGAAAGTGAGATTGAGAAATGAAAAGTGAGCGACGGAAAACGAAACCCGACGGCCTCCTTATATAGTTGTGATATTGGGTTTCCATGCGGCCCGCGTAAGGTAAGGCTAAGTCTTACGCGGCCCGCGTCAACACACAGTCAACATATAGCTTGGCCCGGTCAGCTTGTAGACTTGACACGATGTCGACACGTGTCGGCATCTGGTGTATCCGCGTTTTATGAGTCCGTGCGGCCCGTGTGAGCTTGAGGTGGGATCCTACGCGGCCCGCCTCAGCTCTAAATTCAGATTTTTATTTTATTTTTATAAACTATAATGTATTTTGGGCTTGGTTTTCACATACGGGGTATAATATAAGACATATTGGGACAATTTAAGATATAATAGAGTGTCAGATATATTATGAGGGTGTCGGTTTTACCGAGGGTTGTTACAACGGAGACCCAGGCCACATTCGTCCATACTGCTCGAAACTATCTAAGGCACCGACAACGAGAATCGAAACCCCGATGAAGCTAAGGAGAACGCATAAATGTTTACAACACCGGAGGCAATAACAACTTTTAAAATAAACCCTTTATGTTTTGTCTGCACTTAAGTATTAGTTGACTTTTGATTCCGATCAAAACTTCATCAATAAAAGGTCTTTGTTTTTCTTTTATAGAGTCAACTCTCATTTGTCTCATCTCTTGACAAATTCCTATGTTGTGCATTGTTTGTCATACATGTGAATTCAATTCAAAAAGATCATCTACTCATGAGTTTTAATAAATTTCCCCTCCTCTGATTTTAAAATGCTGACTTTTGATAATCGAGTCAACCGATTTCTTGGAAAACTTCTCTTCTTTTCAAAGTTACTAAAATTTCATTAAAAACCATTTCTTGTCAATACCTATATCCATTGTTGAAATATGTCCAAACCAAGCTCAATTTTTGGACTTGTTCACAATACACATTCAATTCAAAATCCCATATGATGAATTGAGATCATCATATTCGAGGTAATCTCATTGTCTGAATCTCGATATATTATTTGTTAAAACACGACACCTTGCGGTGGCAATTTCTTTGAAACTTGAACTCATTTCATTTTCACACCTGAGGTACGAATTTATCTATTTATTGATTCATTATCCTAAACCAGTCTTAATACATTTTTGAGTTAAGATAAAGGTACCTAAATTTTTATTCTTATGTACCTCCAGTATTTCTTTCATCTTTAAATTAATCCTACAATATTTATTTCTTCATTTGAAACATCTTATCTTTTGAAATATCCAAATTCGCTTCATTGAAACTTTCAGTTAATTTCGAAAACGGTGAATTCATTCGGTCACCGTAATTATTAAATTCTTTCAGTCACTACAACACCTTGCGGTGTTTGTATAAATTTGTAGTCTGTGCTAATAGTAAACCCTAATCATACGTTATTCGTTTGACTCATCATTCAAGTAGTCTTGATACAATTATGTATTAAGACCATGATACACTAAATTCTATTGTATTGTCCAGTGTATCCTTGCCATTTAAATAAACATTATTGATTTCTGGGTTGATCATTGACACATCATTTTTCATACCTCCATTCACAAATTGAGATTATTAATTCAGAATCTCCCTCAATTGATAATCAAAGTAAGTTCTTTTCTGGCATTGAATCCTATTGTTTCTACAAGTCATTGCATTTGAAATTCTATCAAATATCTCTATTGATTCATGAAACTTAGTCACCTTGTTAATGGTATTATTTCATCTCATTTGGTTAACATCAAATCCTGAAACTAAAGTTTTGAGACCATTGAATCTCAAGTATCCTATGATATCCTTATATTCATCTTTTGGTTCTATTCCAGACACCTTGGTAACCGACTAAAAGACGTGACGTAACCCCAAGAAGATATCGTAGCCCAAATCTCGAGGACGAGATTTAAAACAAGGTGGGGAGGATGTAACATTCCCAAAACTTTAAAATAAAGTTACTACACGAATAGGTCATGGGTAAGTTGACCAGTAGAAATATGAGGTATTTGGCGAACGTAAGAACCGTTTAATAATTTTAATAATAAAAATACGTTATAATTAACCTTACTCTGTTTTTAATGAAACCTGGTTCAAAATGTAGATAAAAATATTCTCATTTTAATGGCATATTCATCATTTTATAAAACGTCATATTTTAGAAGTTATAAGCGCCAAATAAGTAAAGCAGTTAAATTAATTATAATATATATAATAAAATAATAATACAATAATAATTCAAAAACCAATATATCAAAATTGGAAATGCATGCATGAGACATGAAATTTGTGAAGTACTGTACAGTGGAAGTCAAAATGAAATTGAAGGAATTTAATGAGTGAGACGTGGCTCAATTTGAAGGAAACAGATGATTCTTGCGTGAACTTTAAGCTAAGCAAATTCAGTATAAATAGAACAACCTTCAACCATTCTAATTGTTCAGTCTCTGTCCGTCTCTTTAATAATTCCGTTTTCTTTAGTAATCCACCCCTAAATCCTACGAAGCTCTGCCCCGTTTTAAGTGTTGTAACCCCTAATCACTGATACCTTGTCCGATTGATTTAGGACCCACCAATGCATGTCAAGGCTCTGCCCGACTAAGTTCGTTGGGGTTCTATCCCGTGACGTAGGGATAAAGTTGAATTGAGTTACTATACTTAACATGAGTGCATTATATATTTATTAAAATAGCTCAGGAGTTATACCCAAAATATAAAAACACTCCTAAAATATTTTGAACACTCCTAAGCGCTCCTAAATGCACCCCGTATACGAAAAGTGGGCCCGCAATACCTTTATATAATTAAAAATCAAATAAAAACAAATAACTTAAGTCTGTCGCTGTCACACCCCGACCACGTAGAACATAGAAAACGTGGTGGAAACATCGGGGAGTGTTGTAACAGAATTAATTGTTTCAAATCCATGGCAATTGAAGTTTCGTTTTATTAATCAAAAGTGTTACAATGTCTTAACAAACAAAGAAGTACAACATAATTAACTCGTCTTGTCTCGTTTTAAATCACTAAGGCACAGGTCCGCCTAAGTATGTCTTGATAAGTCCTATGCATCATCTCCTGAAAACACATGTGAAAATAGGTACGTCAGCATAAAAATGCCTGTGAGATACATAGGTTTTGTGAAAATAGGATTCATGACTTATGTTTGTGAAAATGTTTAGTCATGAACCTTGTAATTTGCTTTGTCTTGTAAATCATTTGAAAGACGATAAGATCAGATGATATGTATAAATAAGTGAATAATGTATGGTTAAATGAATAACCATATAAAATGAGTTTGTATAAGATAAGTTGTTTATAAATCAATGTTTTGTGAAAAGTATGTTATTTGTATAAAATGTTCTATGTCTCAACTGAAATGATTCAAATAACGCTACGATATGTAATACCATACAAACACTTATATATAGGAAGTACCAGCGGCGTATCCACCATGCTTGTATCATATTACACACGCCTCGTTACTTAATCACTTAATCAAACCAAACCACCAAGATGTAATGTTTAACAATTGTAGAAATGTTTATGTATTGTAAGTAATGTAAGGTTAAACGAATAACCTTATAGTAGCATATCAAAAGTATACTTTGGATTTGTAAGTAACATATTAAACTATGTTTTGGTTTCATAAGTAACATATCAAAATATGCTTTGGATGTGATAAATAACATATTAAACTATGTTTTGGTTTTGTAAATAACATATCAAAATATGCTTTGGATGTGATAAATATATGTTGGTTTGTACAATACCACACATGAGAGTATATCAAACTATACTTTAATAGTGTGATTTAAGAATTCATTCAGACCTGGTGCATCAAAATACACCTTTGAGACTATAGAAATACCACAAAGGCAATCCCTATTTGGATGGAGCAACAAATTGGTTTCAGACATTCCATGACAACAGGAATGGGGTGTCAAATCCTATAGCGCTATATCATACTATCAATCGGTCTGGAGAACATAAAATAAGTACAATTCAACATTTTATTTTATGTTCATTGAGAAATCAGTATTTAAATCATAGATGGTCATTTAGTTTGTCAAAAGATAAGTAATAACATGTATAAACAAATGTCAAAATGTAAGCATGTGATGAAATCAGCTGTACTAAGTAATGCACACAATGGGCACACCTAGCATAAGATGTAATGAAATCATGTACTATAATGTACTAACAAACATAGCCGGTATATGATGTGAAAACAGGAAAGCATGAAAGTAACAAGTAGGCACATGTGTTTCACCCCAAAACAGTTTGGAAAACAGTAAAAGAGGGGTCTATGTACTCACTTGAGATTGCTCAGAAGTCCTTGAGTAACAACCAAACAATGCTATAGATCGCGGATATCAAACGTCACCTAATATAGTTAACTATGTTAATTAACCGGACCTAGATCGGAAGATCGGATAGCATGAGGGTTTGTAAACCAAACGAGTGTGGAGACTCGTGTGATATGGTTTAACAAAGCCTACATACTAAATGAAACCTAACCTGAGTGCTTTCGACCCATTACGACCCGTTTAGGTAGCTTATGCTACTTTAACGCGTCGTGCGCGTGAAACGCGTTCGGACCGTCTAACTAGTCCTATGACAAGTGTTATATGCCTAAACATGTTACATAATCAGTTATGTGACAAAGGTTTAGGTTACATATGCTTAATTACCAATTATACATGAAAAGGGTATTCTGGTAATTTACCTAAGGCATATAAACTACCTATCATACAACTACTTAAACGATGTGACCATAGGGTATAACCTCAGAAGGTTATTCCCTACACTATGGTCACCTAATGTATTTGGTCGGATCCTAATGATCGACCAAACTGGGTCGGGTTCGAAGGTATAGGCGATTTATCAGATCGCCTACCCTACGACCCTAGACAACGTGGTAATCAGTGGGCATAGTCCCAAGGGACTATGACCAACGTGATTACACTCACGTTGCGAAGTTCAAACGAACTTCGCATTGACCATAAGCTGGTCAACGCTGAAAGTCAAACAAAGTTTGACTTTCGGACTCGAAAAGCAATAAAATAAGGAAAAGAACGAAAGAATACTTACGAAGGGTCCCCGAATGCTAACCTTGATTCAAAAATCTCAGGTATGAAACAATAGTTTCAACTTAGAGTTTCTCAAATCAAAGTTCTTGTGATTTTAGCAATGGGGGTGGATGGGTATTTATAGGAATACCCGAACCGTTAAGATCGCTTGTCGAATATCGTGCCTTAATCGTATCCGTACAAGTGCCGGAAAGTTATGGTGCCTAAATTCCATCCTTATCCGCTGACTAAGCAAGTTAGAATGTGTGGTTGTGAATTAAACAACGGCTAATACATCGAATCTGGTCCCGAAAATGCAAAACTGAGTTTTCTGCCCAGATAAGGCACTCGCGTAGCGCGACTGCATAGGCCCTTAGGGCTCGCGCTACGCTACTGCCCCCATGTTTCAGCAATGTTTCAAAATTGGCAGAAATGGTCCCTGCACGTGTTTAAGGCCTTTTTCGATGCGTTTGAACCCCGTTAACCTCATTTTAAGGCTCTAAAATGAGGTTAAAGTATAGGGAACTCAAAACATGCTCAAAAATATGCCGGATGATGGTTCGTTTGGTCGTACGAACGCGATGTTCGCTTAATTACGACGGAATGCGCACAAGCGCGAAAAACGATCCAAATGACGCGACGAATGGATTTTTCTTATGGCGAACACTAAAATATAATATAGTCATGCTTACATAAATTTTTGGATGTCCGGATATATTCAGAACGTAAGTTATGCGCGAAAATGCAAACTTGTGCACTTTTTGACACTTTTAGTCCCTGAATGACCCAAAAGTTTATTTTAGCACACCGAACCCCTCAAAGCCTATTTCTAAGCTATGTAAAGGATATTTAAGGTGTGTTTAACTTATGGCCATGTTCCGGAATGTCTGTTACAGTTCAAATTGGCATACTTTCGCAGTTTGTCAAATTTAGTCCCTGTAAGCGAATAAACTTTGATTTCACCATACCAAACCTTCCAAAACTTATATCTAAGTTATGTAAAGGTTATTTAAGGTATGTTAAGCCTATTTCACTATTCTGGAGTGTTCGTTGGATTTAAACTGGTTATATTTACGCATCAGTGCGTGTATAACCTTCCAGAAAGCGATTTAGAGCTTGAAATCGAACAAGAGTTTATATGTGCAAAAGCTACACATATTTATACAAGTCCAAAGTATGAAATACAATATTTCATTGGTTTGGCATTTTTTTGATGGTTGAAGTGACACAGGTGTTACAGTCGCGGCCGCGACAGACTGCTCCTAATTCTACGCGGGCCGCGACCGCGCAACAGACGGCGAAAACACAGCCTGCCACGTGGCAGGACACGTGTCGATACCAGGGGTGACTTAGCAACAACTGCCGCCGCCTTTTGGCCCTGGTGGGGCGCGACGGCCACCTTTGATTCCATCGCGGGGCGCGAGGGACTGCCGAAGCAGCCCTATAAATGGGAACGAACGACATTCAAATTTCAGTCGCTCAAATCTCGAACTCTCTCTCAATGCTCTGAATATTAGAATTAATATCGGGCATAATACCCCCTAATTAGCGAAGCTTTGCCTCGTTGTAAGTATTTTAACCCCCGGTTACGTATTAGATACGTTGCCCGATTGATATAGTGCTTCGTAACGGCTGTCGAGGTTTTGCCCGACGTAGTCGTTGGAGTTTTGTCTCGGGGAGGGTATTACTAATGTAAATAGCGGGTTATTATACTAACACGTGTGCGTTGTTTATTTAATTAGATTATAACCAGGAAATTACAAAGAAAAGGCCTAAAATAGCAATGTGAGTAATCTCCTTTTTGCAAACTGTTTTTACAAAACCTCACTTAATTAATTATATATTAAACAGTTATTAAGTATTTGTAAGGATACAATTATCGTCGGTATGTTGGGGTTGTGTATACAAAATTTGTTACTGCCTTGCGAGGGGTAACATCTCCACAAGTCGGGTTGACAGTACCGTGGGTGGTAATTGATATGACTTGGAAACAAATGTAATTGCGAGACCACCCTCAATACTGTACAATGGTTTTTATTAAACTTGATTAAACTGGGCTTCACTCACTAGTATTTCCTGCTTATAAAATGTTTTAAACACTTTTTTCAGGTAATTAGTGTGAAGCCAATAAAAGCCAGCTGGAGAGCACTGAAGGCTTAGAAAAGTGGTAATAAAAGTTACCTAATTAAAAAGGAGAATCATTTTCAATAATTGGGGTTATTCCCTACAAATGTATCAAAATGAAAAATCGGGTTTTGTCCCATTTATAAATGTATTATCAGAGAAACTTGGGTTTTATCCCATTTCTTTAATTTAAATATTTTTGGTGTTTAACTCTGATAACATATTTCCTAACTACGGTCCTGATGAAATTTTACGCTGCCAAATTGATAAACACCGATACCACTGAGATTGGCTCGCGGCCGCCCGTTCCCGGTTAGTTAGGGGACGGCGGTTGTGACAAGATTCATGGAGATGGAAACTGAAAGAAAACAAATTACTTTCGGTCTCGATTCTTAGGAGTTAAATACACAGAAGAGAAGCGATAGAAGGCGATGTGGAATGAGCATTCTAGAATAAATGGGTGCCGCCAAAAGTCAATTTATTTGTTTGGAGAGCTGCAAAGAATCGAATCCCGGCAAACTAGAGTTGGCTCGTAGAGGGATTGCTTTAGAGAACAGAATGTGCTCGAGGTGTGGTGTCGAGCAGGAATCGGTAGAACATTTATTATTTAGAGTTAAATACCATTTTAGTCCCTGTGGTTTGGGTCATTTTGCCAGTTTAGTCCAAAGGTTTCATTTTTAACCTGTGAGTCCAAAAATGTTTCACAGTTGCCATTTTAGTCCACTGGGTTAACTTCATCTATTTTTATGTTAACGAGAAGGCCAATTTGGTCATTTTGTATGTAATTCTGTTAACTAAAAGGGCAATTCAACCATATAAAATGACCGAATTGGCCTTCTCGTTAACAGAAAAAAATGGATAAAGTTAACCCAGTGGACTAAAATGACAACTGTGAAACCTTTTTGGACCCACAGGTTAAAAATGAAACCTTTGGACTAAACTGGCAAAATGGCACAAACCACAGGGACTAAAATGACATTTAACTCTATTATTTAACTGCATACTAGTTCGTGCAACATGGTGGAACATTATGGTATGGTTAAAACTAATGGATCAGCAAGAGATCAACAACTGTGAAGACATTTTTTGGCGAGTGGAAGCATTTAAAGGATCGACAACGTGGAAGAATGTAATTAAGGCTATTATAATGTCAACGATGTGGCAAATATGGAAATCGAGGAATTCGCTTGAATTTAATGATTGCAATCCATCTGTATGGAACACGGTGGAAGAAATAAAGGAGAATTCGTTTCTGTAGACCAGGGAAAGATCAAAGATAGCAGGTCTCGTTTGGGAGAGATGGAAGGATTTTAAGTTTAGAGATGTCATAATTTAATTATTTGTTTCGTACTCATTTTTATTTTCTGTATTTGTACCTTGGGTTTTTTCAGCTCCGTTGGCCCCTTTTTCTATAATCATAGAATCTTTGTCGTTAAAAAAAACTTAAAACTAAATATACAAATACATTATACAGTTTTCATTATTTATTTATTTTCAATAAATTATTGGTTTTGGAATAATGATAATCATATATTATATATGTATATGTACGTATATACGTATGTGTAGATATGTGTGCATGTGCTGTATATATATAGGGGTAAGTTCGTGTGAGAAGTACCAGATTAATTAGAAAACTTGAGAAACATTTTGAACCACAAATTTTCCCTAAGTAAAAAATACAAAAAAAAAAAATTATTTAAAAAACCAGAGCTTTTTCTATAAGTTTTTTAGAGATTTATACACATATGTATATTGTCAATCTTTTAATTATACATATATGTATATACGTGTTTAAAATTGAAAAATAAGTATTGTACATCTATGATTGAGGTGGCCTATTTAGTTTTAGCTTTCGGGTTTAGGGTTTAACATTAATATTTAGGATTTAGAATTAGGGGTTAGTTTTAGTGTTTAGGATTATTATTTAGGGTTTAACTTTAGTGTTTAGTTTTAGTGTTTAGCATTAGTATATAGGATTTAGTTTTAGGGTTTAGCTTTAGGGTTTAGCGTTAGCATTTAGCTTTAGGGTATAGGGTTTAGTTGGTTTTAGCATAGGGTTTAGCCTTGAGGTTTAGATTTAGATTTAGGGTTTAGGGTTTAGAGATTTTGGTTATTGTTCAACGAGCCGGTCTCAATGCCGCTTGCCGTTGGAATGAGCTCAATCACATTCGTTTGACCCGGTTTCCTACACTTGTTAGGTTAAGAATATATGTATTTTTCATAATATACACATACGTATAGTTTAAAAATTGACTATATAGATATGTGTATAATTCAAATTTGACAATATACATATATGTATATATGAAAAAAAAAGTCTTCAAAACGTGCAATTCAAATTAAAAAAAATGGCTTGAAGAAAACTAGGTCCAAAATACTTCTCACACTCTATATATATTCTTATTATTTCTACGTTCTCCCTGTCTACCTATATATATTCTTGTTATTTCTACTTTCTCCCTATTATTTTTACAAGGATTGTTCATCTGTATCCCCTCAAAACATCCAAAGGATGTAAAGACTACAAGTCACTTTTGATTAAAAACTAGTAAAATTTTCCCACGCGTTGCGGCGGGAATCCGGTACAATTTATTACAGTATCGCTACGGTATCGACACTCGATATAGCAACCCAAAGACAAAACTCAAAAATAAAGTCATGATATGCCAAAAACAACAACGATACGTATTTTATATTGACGAAAACCATAAAAACAAATATTAGTAATGATTTTAAACGAATACCAATAATGATTATGTTGGTACCGTTACCAATGTTGTTCGCCTAAAATTGATGCAACACCAATATTGTTGGGACGATATACGTTTGGTTCGTAACGGTATTAGTATGATACAAATACCCAATTTACGATATAAAATAGATACTATATATATTGCTACCGAAGTTGTACGCACAATATTGATTCAGTTCATTCTAAGGAAAAAAAAGGTATAAGTTTTCGTCAGGGTACCAGTTCGGTTGATCACCCTAAAGAACAAAAAAATATCAGTTATATTTGATTCGTTTGATTTTGAACAAAACGTTTAGTGAAGCGAAGATAAAATAAGCACGTCCCACTAATTATGAATTCGATTACACTATATTATTGGAATGACGAAAAGGGTAACAACATTAATATATAAAAAATTAATATGTACGACTCTGCTAACGATTACTTGTACATTATCACTCACAAAAAAACTCGGTTTTAGAAAGAAAAAAAACTTTATATCAAAATGTAAATAAAATCAGGCATGTCGAAACAACGTACTAAAAATTATATAAATTATAATATAATTAAGTAATAAAATAATTAAAACTGAAAAATAATATTAAAAATCTATTAAGTAATAAAATAATTAAAAAAAAAACAATATTATGAAAATATTTGAACACTATTCATGGGGCACTTTATTTTAATATGTATACTAGTGAAATTCTCCCGCGCTTCGCGGCGGAAATTTATTCGGTATCTGTTTGGTTCGTTACGGCACCGATACTCATTATATTAATCGAAAGAAAAAACCTTACATCGACTGAAAACAATAAAAACGAATATTGATATTGGTAATGTTGTTCAGTTGATATCGGTTCGATTGGTTGTGCTCTATGTTCTTTTTTTCAACATATGATATAAACTTTATTGAAACGAATATTGTGCCGGTATCGTTCCAAAACAAACCAAAACAAACCAAAACAAATTGAACAACATTTGTATAGTATAGGCGCTATATTTATTTTATTGTTTTTGTTTTTGATAATCTAACGCGACATTGCTACCATATTGCACCGAATCGAACAACATTGGTACACGTATGTATTCATTTTTATGGTTTCTTGTCTGATAACATATATCGTGTCGATATCGTAGTTAACCGAACGAACAAAATAGGTTCGCTATCGGTATTTATTTTTATTGTTTTATTTTTCTTTCGTTAAAACTAATATTGTATCGCTATTGTACCGTACAAAACATCTTTAGCACCGATACCTGTATTCATTTTATGGTTTCCGGTTAATTTTTTATTCATTTATACAAATATGTCTGCAACAATAAATGAAAATCAGTACCAGTACAGTGACAATACAAACAGATCGATACCGTTTGAACAATATCGGTGTTGGTATTGGTGTTCGTTTTTATCATTACTGGTCGATGATATCGAGTGCATGTATCGTACTGGTACTATAAGGAACCGGATTGGTACCGATCCAATGCCTGTGATAAGATATTGTCACAACGTGCAGACAAATAAAGATAGATGCGGATGTAGATTTTTTTTTAAAGTACAAACGCAAGTTAATTACTAAAAAACAAATTAAATGATAAATAAAATACTACTGAAAACAAACACTTGAGAATTATTAATTACTATTTATAACTAAAAGTTTAAATGAATAAAATGATATATAATATACTACTAAAAAATCAAATACTTAAAAAATATTAGATACTATTCATCACAAGTTTCAAATAATATGTATAATAATAATATAATAATACCCGAAAATAAAATTCATGTATGAAGATTACGAACATATTAATTTCAATTATTTGTGTTTGGTGATAATTGAAGAGGTTTTGTGAACAGTGAAATATACAATTGATGTAAAGGTTTATTATATACCAAGCAAAAGAGGTTGAACCCTTGCATTTCCTTTGATTTTTAACTCGGTTGAACGATTATGAGAAGTTGAAACTATATTTTAAAACTAAGGGTTATTGGATTTTATCATCCCCAACTATCAGCCTTTGGCCGTTACCACCCGCAACTAACATTTTGACACCCGGCACCCATAACTTGACTTTTTGTTTGTAATGGCACCACCCAGTTAAATCTGCACTAACTTGGTTAGTTTTTTATCCGACATGGCACATGTTTGCTGAGTTGGAGATGAATACGTGGCGCTGATGTGTATCTAATCCTCATCTCCTTCTTTACAATATTTAAAAAAAAAAACAATAACAAATCCTAAATTCTAATTTCTATCATTTGGAAGATCTGGGCCTATGTTCATATCAATTTCATCATTTTCATAGCAAGAATATATTCAGACATCATCATCACAATTCATCTTCAAACATCGTTCATCATCTTCAAGAACATCTAAACCCCAGAAAATCAAAACATCTTCAAACATCATCACCAAAGTACATCTGCAAATTCAAGAAGAAAACAAAACCTAAATCCAATCCTAAATCTAATCTCAATAGACTGATGTGTTCTTGTGGGATATTCATCAATCTCACCGGCAACCATAAAAAATAACAACCAGACTTCTCTCTTACCTCACATTACCACAACAACAACCAGATCTGAACTTAGATATGAACTTCCGTCATCATCTGAACTTCCACAACAACAACTAGATCTGCCGTCGTTTGGTCATCATCATCCGACGACGATGCATCTGAACTTCCGTTCGACGATCAGCTCCCCTCCGTCCGACAAAAACCTGCTGTAAGTCTGTCGCAGTCCGCCTCCACCACTGCGTGGTCGATTCTGTTATGTCGGTGAGTGGTGGAGTGGGAGGTGCCGGAACCGGTGGTGGCGGAGGAGTTGAAGCTGAGGCTTTGGAGGTTGTTGTAGGAGAGATCATCGCCGGTGATGAAGATGAGGCTTTGGAGGTTGTTGTCGGAGAGATCATCGCCGGCTTTGAAGTTGAGGCTTTGGAGGAGTTGAAAATGAGGCTTTGGAGGTTGTTGTCGGTGAGTGGTGGAGTGGGAGGTGCCGGAATCGGGTATTGAATTTGGGATATTTATTGCCTATACATATATATACATACACATATTGTTATATATATAATATAATTGGCCACCTCATCATGTCACCTCATTAAAAACAAGCCATGTCATCAAAAAAAAACTAACCAAGTTAGTGCAGATTTAACTGGTGGTGCCATTGCAAACAAAAAGTCAAGTTGGGGGTGCCGGGTGTCAAAGTGTTAGTTGCGGGTGGCAACGGCCAAAGGCTGATAGTTGGGGGTGATAAAATCCAATAACCCTAAAACTAATATTAATCTTTTTCAATAAATAGTTGTAATAATTGTCAATTGAATCCGAAACCAAACCTAGACCCACTTTGTCAAGTTTCTTATACATGAACAGCTTTATACACAAGTCGAGTTTGGAAGCAGCTAACAAACGCTACGTGACAACATTAGGATATTTTTTTAATCAAAACGTGGAGATAGATGAACATCCCAAAGTTAAAGAGTTTAAATAAGAATGACACATTAAAATTATAAATTAGGAAACAAGAAAAAACACACATTTTCATAAATATTAAAAAAAAACTCTATTTCGATAAATATTTTTCTACCACCATCATTTTAGCAAAAAAAAAAAAAAAACTCAAAGAGAAACACCCATTTTAATAAGGTAAGTTGGATTTAAATAATCTTAACTTTCTCAATTAGCCGATAATAATCTCAACTCAGTTATTTGCCGATAATAATCCGAACTGTTCCACTTTTGGCCGATAATAATCCGCCGTTGAAAATAGCTTAACGTAGTTAAGTTTTTTTCCGAATTACAAACCGACGTTTTAGGGATTTTGATCAGAACGAGGATACGAGTCGATTTATGTAAAACTTACCTCGAAACGGTACTCCAAACGACTTGATTTTTGTTAATTGGAAGTTTAAACACCCGAATTAAAGCACTGTTTTCGTCGTTTGGGGCAGTATTTCGAGGTGAATTTTACATCAATCAACTTGTATGCTCGTTCTAATCGAAAGCCCTAAAACATCGGTTGTAATTCGGAAAAAAACTTAGCTCCGTTAAGCTATTTTCAACGCAAACTATTATCGGCTAAAAGTGAAACAGTTCGGATTATTATCGGCAAATCACCGAGTTAGGGTTATTAACGGCCAAATAGAGAAAGTTAGGATTATTTAAATCCAATTTGTGTTTTAATAAATACTAGTATACAAGACTTGTGCTTTGCGGCGGGACTATTAAATCGAATCAGAAGTAAACGTAAAAACGTCGAATCACGCACGCACGTTGTAGCGTTTTAACTTGCAAAAATTAGAACGAAACGTAAAACATATATAACAACCCTCCTGAATTTTTCGACACCCTAATATATTTTAAAAAATACCCTTATATGTCTTAAAATATACCCCGTATGTGAAAACCGAGCCCAAAATACATTATATCATTAAAAATAAAATAAAAATCAATTTTTAATGTCGCTCGCGGCCCGCGACGGATATAGCCCAAGGCTACGCGGGGCGCGACGACCTAGATACGAGGACGCACCGGAGCACGCCACGTGTCCGACGCGTGTTGGGTCTAGGGCTGACTCGGCAAGCCTATAACGGGACACGTAGTCCCTGGCGGGCCGCGTAAGCCCCCTTCTCATCTTTCGCGGGGCGCGACAAACCCCCTGAACAGCCCTATATATAGAATTTGTTGGCGACAGTTCACAAATCGTTCATAAATCTTTCCTCTCTCGAATTTATGAAGAATTAACATAATTTTTGGGTATAATACCCCCTAATTAACGAAGTTCTGCTCCGTTGTAAGTATTATAACCCCGGTTACGTATTAGATACGCTGCCTGATTGATCCAGGGTTTCGTAACGGCTGTAGAGGTTCTGCCCGACGTAGTCGTTGGAATGCCGTCTCGGGGAGGGTATTACTAATGTAAATAATGGGTTATTTTACTAACATATGTGCATTTGTGTAAATTATAGATAATCACCAGGAAACCCTTACAGAAAACCTAAAACAGCAATGTGAGTAATCTCCTTTTTGTAAATTGTTTTTACAAAACCTTAAATGTTTTACAATGCGATTAAGCAGTGATTGAGTCTTTGTAGTTCTTCAATTACTGCCGGTATGTTGGGGTTTTGTATACAAAATGTGGAACACGTTACCATTGGACAAAGAGTTAGCCAATGTGTAATATGATCCACCAGTCAGGATTGACAATACTGAATGAGTAATTGTGTAGAAATAAACAATGTGGTCTCTCTCAATACTGTTAACGGATAAAACTCTTCTTGATTAAACTAGGATTCACTCACCAGTATTTCCCACTGTCAAAATGTTTTTAAACGCGTTTCAGGTAACAAAATGTGAAAGCCAACTAGAAGCCAGCTGGACAACACTGAAGGCTTGGAAAAGTGGCTATAAAAGTTACCTAAATAAAAGAAGATGTTTTATTCAATAAAATAGGGATTTTCCCTATGAAAATGTTTGTAATGAAAACTTGGGTTTTATCCCAATATGTTTAATATTATAAAAGTGTGGTATTTACTCTGATAAACATTTCCTAACTACGGTCCTGATGAAATTTCCGCTGCCAAAATGCTAAACAAATGATACCACCAAAACTGGTCTCGCTGCCGCCCCTTCCCGGGACAGATTGAGGGCGGGGGTTGTGACAGAATGTGGTATCAGAGCTAAGCCACTGATTCAGCCACAGAAGTGTTCTGCTGACACCGAAATATTATTCAAATTGTTAGGAAATTAATTCTGGAAATACTTGCATATCTGTATTTTACTGTTGTGTGTTATTTGACTATTTGTTAGTTTACAGCATGAGTGATCAAGGACCCTCAGACACATATCGTCAGTTGTCCGATTCACCTAGGAGTGAAGGTACCTCTTCCCAGCCTGCTATCTCTGGATATTCAGCTGACCAGGAAGAAGAGATGTTTGTATTTAAGGCTCAGTCTGAAGAGCCATTCCCTCAGAAAAAGAGAGGATGGTTCAGTAAGGGAGCACACGAGCGTAGGAAAAGAATGCGAAAGTTGCAATAGCAAAGAGTCCTAGCAGCCGCTAAGCGAGAGTCAGATGCCCATACACAGGATATGCTTAATAGGAGCTTAGCCAATTTTCATATCCTAGCAACGACAGCTGCCGACCCAAACCTGGAGCAACTAGTAGCCCCACAACCCTTACCTTTGTTCCCTACGCAGCCGATGGAGATAGAAAACAACCCCGAAACCGAAGTTCAAATGCATGATTTCAACCCTGAGGAGATACCTAGGATACCAGCCCCTAATCCCTTAGACCCAGATTATGATCCATGGTTCGATGATCATAGGGATTATGTGCCACGCTACCACCTAAACGACGAACCCATGCCGAACTTAGCAGCCTATCCAGGTCTGGACCCTTTAGATCCCTACTACGATAACGATGAATACATTAGGGAGATCTTAGAGAATCCGTACCCTCAGGAGGAGCCCATGCCCTAGTACCCAGACCCAGTACCAGCACCTGCACCCCCAATGAGTGCAGAAAATGTGCAAGAGCTCTGAATTTTCGGAGAAGAGATTTTAGAGAATAGCGAGAGGATGAGGCGGGTAGGAGAGCGACTCGTCTGGAAGTACGACGAGCGCAATATGGATTACTGGATGAATCCAGATCAGTGAAGGTGATGGTGGAGAGAATAATAATAATAATAATAATAATAATAATATATGTTGTAGTATAAACCACTTCGTGGTTAGCGATGCATAGTAGTATTGTAATTTTAATTCCAGCTTTAGTGTGTATTAGACGCATACTATATAAGAAAGAGTAAGTCGCAATGCTCGACGCTTTTGACCAATATGTGTGTTGTGTGATTGTTGCCAAAATTGTTAATTATTTTGTGATATTAATAATTGGTAAATTTTTAAAATTCAGATGGACAACGAAGTGAATCAGGAAAACCAGAATAATGATAACCAGAGTAACATTAACCTGGATAACAAAAACCCGAACAACAACAATGGAAACCAAGTGGACAACAGTGCCATGCAGCATATAGTGGCACAATGGATAATAGATGCGATGCCATATATTATCAAAACGGTTAGGGAAGCCGAAAAAAAATTTAAACATGATAGCAAACGACCTTCTTAACCTGAACACAGTGTGAATAATGGACCCGTACTTCAAGTGTCCATTCCCAAAAGAAGAAGAACCGTGTCTTACGGTTGTTCTTATAAAGAATTTTGGTCTTGTAAACCAATGGAATTCTCGGGCAATGAAGGGGCCGTTGCATCTCTACGCTGGATAGAAAAGTCTGAGGCAGTCTTAAGAATAAGTAAATGTGCAGAAGAGGATAAGATAATGTTTGCTTCCAATTTGTTTAAGAATTCAGCACTAGAATGGTGGAACATTATCCTCCAGTCGAGAGGAAGTGATAGAACTTACAATATGGAATGAGAGGAGTTTAAAAACATGGTAGAAAGGAAATTCTGCTCTCCCAATGAAAAGGAACAGATAGCAAATAAATTCCTAAACCTTAGGATGACTGTAGTAGATAGTAAGGGTTATACTACACTATTCTTTGAATATGCTAGAATAGTACCAACCCTTGCATCACCTGAACCAGTATTAATCTCCCATTACATTTGGGGATTAATTGGGGAAATAAGGCATGTAGTCAAGGCAGCTAGACCTCAAACCATAGAAGAAGCTGTAGAACTAGCAAACACCTTGACAGATGAGTTAGCCCGTACACGAGAAGAGGATCAAAGGAGGAACCTAACCCAGAAGCTTACCCAAGAATTCCGTTCTGTAAATTCTAACTGTGGGGAAAATGTAGGTTCTACCTCTGCACCCTACTGTAAGTATTGCAAAAAGAAGCATTCTGGAAGATGCTCCACATACTGTAACTTTTGCAAAATATCGGGACACAAGGAGGAAGACTGCAGGAAAAATCCTAACAACAGGATATGCTACAACTGCGGAGAACAAGGTCATATCAAGCCTAACTGTCCAAAGCTAGCTCTAGCCACGAACACCAAGAATACTAAAAATGCTAGAGCATTTGTTCTGACTGCAGTAGAAGCAAAGATGATCCCAGATGTGATCACCGGTATGTTTTTAGTTAATGATGTTTTTGCTAAAGTATTATTTGACTCTCATGCGAACCAAAGTTTTATTAATACTTCATTTTGCAAACTTCTTAATCAATCATTAACTAAACTCCAACAAGAATGTCTAGTAGAGACAGCAAATGGGGAAACTATTAAGATTTCTGAAATCTTGCAGGGAGCAAGAATAGAATTTTAAATCGGAAATTTATTGCAAATCTTTACCCAATGAATCTGGCAAGATTTGATATTGTGTTAGGAATGGATTGGTTAATAGCCAATAAAGCCAGTATTTTATGTGATCAAAAGTCAATTCAAGTAAATTCACCAAGGGGTGAAAAGATCACAATTAAGGGAAATAAAACCTTTAGATCCACAAAGTTCATCTCTGTGATGAAAACAACAAGTTATATAAGAAAATGATCATTAGTGTATTTGATTTCTATAATCACTAACACTAAAGGAAAAGAATTAAAGGATATTCCAGTAGTATCCCAGTTTTCAGATGTATTTCCAGAAGAGCTACCAGGGAAACCTCCAGATAGAGAAGTTGAATTAAGAATCCATTTGATACCAGGAACCGCACCAATTGCCAAAACACCTTACCGATTGGCACCCACAGAAATGCAAGAGCTGAAGAAACAATTAGATGAATTGTTGGAGAAAGGATTCATACAACCAAGCTCATCGCCATGGGGAGCACCGATTTTATTCGTTAAGAAGTAGGACGGATCAATGCATATGTGCATTGACTACCGTGAATTGAATAAAGTCACGATTAAGAATCGGTATCCATTACCAAGAATCGATGATTTATTCGATCAATTGCAAGGAGCACGATTTTTCTCTAAAATCGATTTAAGGTCAGGATATCATGAATTAAAGGTACAGGAAGAGGACATTCCTAAAACCGCTTTCAGAACAAGGTATGGCCATTAAGAATTTACTATCATGCCATTTGGTTTAACCAATGCCCCAACTGCATTTATGGACATGATGAACCGAATATGTAAGCCATATTTGGATAAATTCATAATTGTCTTTATATATGATATTCTTATTTATTCTAAAAGTAAAGAGGAACATGCAGCGCATCTGCACGCACTTCTAAGTTTACTGAGAAAAGAAAAGCTTTATGCTAAGTTTTCGAAGTGTGAGTTTTGGTTAGAACAAGTACAATTTCTTAGACATCTAGTTAATCATGAAGGAATTCATGTAGATCCCACCAAGATCGAGGCAATTACCAAGTGGAAGACCCCTGAGTCACCAACTGAAGTTAGAAGTTTCTTAGGATTAGCCGGTTATTATAGAAGGTTTATTCGAGATTTTTCTAGAATAGCCATTCCTTTAACTAAGTTAACCTGTAAATCCGTTAAGTTTGAATGGGGACCAAAACAAGAAGAAGCTTTTAAAATTCTTAAGCAAAGATTAACCCATGCACCCATACTAGCGTTACCAGAAGGAACTGAAAATTTTATAATCTATTGTGACGCTTCTAAGTTAGGTTATGGATGTGTATTAATGCAACGTCAAAAGGTTATAGCTTACGCTTCTAGACAACTTAAGAATCATGAAGAGAATTATTCAACCCATGATCTAGAGTTAGGAGCTATAATTTTTGCCCTTAAAATTTGGATACATTACCTATACGGTAGTAAGTTTACCATATTTACTGACCATAAGAGTTTAAGGTGGCCCATAAGTCTAAGTATACGATACATCCTGGAAGTGATAAGATGTATCAGGACATAAGGAAAAATTTCTGGTGGATGGGAATGAAAAAGGATATAGCAGCATATGTTGCAAAGTGTTTAACTTGTTCACAAGTGAAAGCTGAACACCAGAAACCCTCAGGTTTATTGCAACAGTTAGAAATTCCAGTCTGGAAATGGGAATTAATAACAATGGATTTTGTTACCAAATTACCTAAAACAAGAAAAGGTAATGATACAATCTGGGTGATTGTAGACAGGCTAACCAAGTCAGCCCATTTCCTACCAATGAAAGAAACTTTCAGTATGGAACAGTTAGCTAAACTATATGTTAATGAAATAGTTTCATTACATGGAATTCCTCTATCAATTGTTTCTGACAGAGATAGTCGTTTTACCTCTCATTTTTGGACAAGTTTCCAAAAAGCAATGGGAACCAAGTTGAATCTAAGCACCGCTTATCATCCTCAAACGGACGAACAAAGCGAAAGGACAATTCAGACAATGGAAGACATGCGTAGAGCTTGTGTGATTGATTTCGGAGGTAATTGGGATGATCATTTACCATTGATAGAATTTTCTTATAATAACAGTTATCATACAAGTATCAATGCTGCACCATTCGAAGCACTTTATGGACGAAAGTGCCGAACGCCAGTCTGTTGGGCAGAAATTGGAGAAAAGCAACTATCTGGACCCGAGATAGTACAAGAAACAACAGATAAGATTATTCAAGTCAAGGAACGACTGAAAGCAGCACGTGATCGACAAAAGAGTTATACTGATAACAGACGAAAACGATTTGAATTTCAAGTAGGAGATAAAGTGTTATTGAAAGTCTCTCCTTGGAAAGGAGTGGTAAGATTCATCAAAAGAGGAAAGCTAAGCCCCAGGTATGTTGGACCTTTTGAGATTATTAGAAGAATAGGACCCGTAGCCTATCAGCTACAATTGCCAGAGGAAATGGCAGGAATACATGATGTATTTCATGTATCTACTCTCAAGAAGTGTTTAGCTGATGAATCACTAGTAGTACCTCTTAAGGATATAGAGGTAAATGAACAGTTAAAGTTTGTAGAGAAGCCTCTACAGATTGAAGACAGGAAAGTTAAGAACCTCAAGCACAAAAGATTAGTTCTGGTCAAAGTGAAATGGGACTCTAAAAGAGGACCAGAATACACATGTGAGCTTAAATCAGAAATGCAAAGGAAATATCCACTCTTGTTCCAGTAGATCTCGATGATGAGCTCTAAAACAAGGTGGGGAGGAAATAACAACCCTCCTGAATTTTTCGACACCCTAATATATTTAAAAAATACCCTTATATGTCTTAAAATATACCCCGTATGTGAAAACCGAGCCCAAAATACATTATATCATTAAAAATAAAATAAAAATCAATTTTTAATGTCACTCGCGGCCCGCGACGGATATAGCACAAGGCTACGCGGGGCGCGACGACCTGGATACGAGGACGCACCGGAGCACGCCACGTGTCCGACGCGTGTGGGGTCTAGGGCTGACTCGGCAAGTGTGTATATATATATATATATTTTGAGGGGTTCAAATGAGAACAATTGTTTTTAAGAAAAAATTTCAACCAATAAGAATGCTTCATTTTACTTCATTTAATATTTGCATTTAATTTTAATGTAAGGGTATATTTGTAAACTTACATAGATCATTAAATTTTTAACTTATTTTCAAAATATATATTTTGTCAAAATATAAAAAAATAATTTAGAGTAGGACAAATTAGTAGGTTTGTAGGATAAATTACAAGTTGTGTAGAATAAATTTAAATATGTGTAGGATAATTTTTGAAATGTGTAGGATTATTTTTTAAATATGTAGGATAACTTTTTATGTGTGCAGGCAAAAAAAATAGTGTAGAGAATAATAGTCTTTATGAGTAATTAATTACTTAAAGTTAGTAATAAATGATATAAAAAAACTACTTAATATTTTACAATTGTACCTTTGTTCTTTTTCTTATCAATTAAATTTTCTTCTCAAATGAACCTCCCCAATATATATAGAAACGAGATCAGGAGAAAACGCTAAAAAGTGTGAGAACGGTGAGAACGCATTCTGGCAAAACACGTGGTGCGGGACATGATCAGGGTCCGAGGGGTTTTTTTTATCTTTTCAATCTTCTTTTATTTTCCCAACGCGCTATAACATTTTCTGGCGTTTAAGATTTTTCCGGCGTTAATTGTATTTATTAAACTTTTTGGCGTTGAATTAACTGTTTTTGTGTCACATAGATAATTTTTTGGCGTTATAGCGTTTTCTGGTCAATTTTTTTTTTGTGTTTTGTGGCGTTTTGTATAATAATTCACTACGAGTCATTAATATTTTCATAAGAATAAGACCAATTTTTTTTGGCGTTTAGTGAATTTTTTGGCGTTTAGTGAATTTTTTGGCGTTTAATACATTTGAAAAGGTGCTTTGCCCGCACCCGTTCTCACAGTTTTCATACTACTAGCGTTTTGGTGTTTGTAGTTTTTGGCATTTTATATAATAATGTATTTTATTTGTAAAAAAATAGATGACAAAACAACATATAACTTGATAACAAAACAATATAAAATGAAAAAAAAATAAAAATGGTAATCTAATTTCTCTTCCGAATCTTCACTGTCATCAGCGTCTTTCTTCTTGAATTTGTTTTGGCGTTTTGAACCTTTTTGAATACCTTAGCTAGATGCCAACTTTCCTACATAAACCTCGTCTTTTTCAGACGAAGCTGCTTAGTGGCATCCTGTGTTTTGGTATGATATTCTTGTTTGGTGGCATGTCATTGAAGATCAACTCTTACTTGATGCTATTTATAATAATGGAGTCCAAAATAGCATTTTACACTTATGTTGATCCCTTTATTCCATGCCAATATTCATCAAGAACAAAGCTCACATGATGACATATCACTGTCATCAGTCTCTTTTTCTTGAATATTTGTCCATCTCATTCAGCAAAATATTATTGAGATAACCCCCTTAGAAGAAGAATCATTTAGTGAAAGCTTTGCCATCTGTGGTTATTTTAACTTACATTTTTTGGCGTTTTAAAGTGAGTGATTTCTAGAGGATATGGCGTTTGTTTTTCTGGGTGTGATCAATTCATTGTGTATAAACCCCCCTCTTATAGGAGTTTTTTGGCGCGTAGTTTAGGCGGGACTTTTTTTATTGTAATAAATGATAGTAATAAAGTTACCATCTTTTCAGTTACTGTTTTGGTATTTACTGTTTTGATCAGCTTTATAGGTGATAGACGTCCCATCTTCTAAGTTTGGCGTTTTTTTTAAATAGCGTTATGCAGACCAAGATAACAAAATACAATAACGGAGAAAATAAAATATTAAGTAGGAAAAATATTTTTTGTTATTTCTGGCGTTTTGTAAGCAATAACATTTTTTAGTATTTTTTTTGGCCTTTTGCAAATAAATAGAGAAATATATCATTTAATTATCTTAAAAAAGATTACACAGAAAAAAAAAGAAAAAAACTTAAAACCCTTCGTCAGAAGGTACTTTATCCGAAAAGTATCCATCACTTGTGTCATCTTCTTCCTCGGAGTCTTCATCTGGATCTTCATCCATGTCATCACCTTCACCTTCATCGGCTTCTTGTTCCTGAAGATTCTGAAGCCTCCACTTGAACATGTTTTGCATTAACTCCAATTTTGAGTCCATTTATGTGTTCAAACAAGTGGCATTATGCAATTCTTCCATTAAACCAAGTCCCTGCTTTGTCATGATGTTTTCAAGACAGTAAACTTCTTGCTCTACGCTGTCGTATATAACGGTCACCATGTTTGTTTCATCATCAAAATGCCATGATGTCATGACAGGGTCCGGCTTTACATCTGCTTTGATTGGTCCAAATTTCCTTGTTAATGCTTTCATAAGCATATGTGTTTCATGGCATTCGTTGTCCAGAGCGATGCCAAGGGATAGGATACCTGACGTGTGCGCGTATATACATATTTTTACCATGAATAAACACACGATTCGGTTTTAAATTTATAAAAGTGATTATTACTTTAACATCAAAACACACACGAAAGAGGCAAGTGTACCCCGTCATATATGTAGTAAAGTATATGTAAGAACCAAGTATCGATCCAAGGAAATGGGCGGAGAATTAATACTAGACCTTTGTCACTAAACTACCGGTAAAAACATAAGTTTTGTGATTTTAATTAAACTAAGGTAAGCGTAAACAAATACATAATAAAAACATAATAGATAATAGATAAAAAGCCTTGCTTAATACACAACCACAGCATGTCAACTAAGTCGGTTTTGGCACTAGAAGCATTCGGTCAATTTTCCAATTTAAGATAATTAGTATCCCTTTCGGGAATCCTAACATGACAATCATTCGGAAAGCTAAAACGACAAACACACTTTAACCACCTAAAATTGTTCTTTAACGTGCAGTTGATAAATGTCTATGAAATTCTCTTAAAAATAAGTTAGTCATCCGTTAGAAGTTTTCTAACCGCACTTAATCAAGGAAAGAGACACCGATAAACACAATGCAACCACCGAGACAAGCATAAACTAGATTAAATCACAACCGGGTTCATTTTACAAATATTGCACAATAATTCACCAAGATAGCAATTTTGGCCTAAACTACTAACTAAGCTAACAAATCATGGCAAGAATTTATAACGACACCATCTAACCCGTTAAGGTCCTTACATGACGGCAAGCTCTCTTGATTAACAATAATTACATTTTATTAAATCACTAACCATTTCTAGTATCATGATGCATACATTTAAACCAAGCTAAACTAGTTAACCAAGTTCAAAGTTTACCAATACAAGATTAATTAAGCTTCATTTTTCAACTATCTTAACTAACCAAGCATCAATCATCCAACATAATTACTTATAATCAAGAAATCAATATCAATAACAAGGTTGCAAACTAATCATCAAAGATTAACATAGAAAATACTTCAAAGTGTCATTACAAACAAAGATTAACACACTAATGGCTATAATCTAGCAAGGGATTGTTGTGTTTTTGCCCAAAGGCTACAATAATACATAAACATTAATCTAAATGCTTGAAAGATTAACAAAATCATGGAAAGATTAGAAAACCAAACCATAAACAAGCACTTGACTAAGAATCCGGATAGTAATGGAGCTAAACAGCACGATGTGGCTTGAATCCGGGTCAAAAGCATAGCCTCTGGAGCCTGTAAAATCGCCTGTGAAGCTCCCAAAATTCCAGAATATCGAACATAATGTTTCTGTTCTGTTTTTATATTTTTTCGAAGTCGCACGGTCGTTCTTCATATGGCACGACCGTGCACTTTAAGCAATTATTGGGTATGCGGCACCATACTGCATACGTCATCAGATCTTTGACCAGATTCGATATCGCACGACCGTTCTTCAGATGGAACGGTCGTTCATTACCGGGTTCTTGTTGCACGAGCTGCTGCACTGGTGGTGCAATTCCGGGGTTTTGCTAATGTTCGGATCCGCACGATCGTTCCACAGGCGGAACGGTCGTTCATCACCGGGCTGACCTTGTACGCCTTGCACGCCTAGTCGCACCCTCGTTCATTTCCGGGTTGATCAACATTTGTCGGAGATGCACGGTCGTGCATCAGGTCGCATGACCGTTCCACAGGCCCGGGTCAGTTTCCTTAACAGAATGTTCGCAACTTCGTCGTTTTGTCCGGAAAGTCCTCGTTTTCGCTATCATCTTGTCTGGTATGCTGTTTTAGGCCTGTAAACAAAAGTGTAGATAATTAAGTATCCGAATGACGGTTTTACGGCCAAAAACGCATAAAATCGGGGTAAAACGGGGGACTAAAATATGTGTAAATTAGCGAATATCAAATCTCCCCACACTTGAACCTTGCTTGTCCTCAAGCAAGCTAAACTAAAAAGCAATAAAAGACAGAAACGGACAAGAATGATAATTTACACACTATTTTATTGAAAACTACTATAAACGGTTAGCCGGTTTGTCGAAAGACAACATCAAAAGACTCAAACCCAACAAGCATATGCAATTATAAAGCGACAACCAAAAAGCTGTGACTTCACATTTAATTGACTCAACATGTTATTCTTCACACGACTCACAATGTTCACACACACTCGGTTTTATTTATGAAACATACATAAAATGTGTATGTGCAAACACTCAATGCCTCGTCAATGAAATGTGCAATATCATAAGCTTGTCATAAGATCTCGTCTCCACCAACTAACATGCGAACAAGTGTAAATCAAGAGGTCTTTACGGGTTGTAACGTTAGGCTCGGGCGAAGGGTATGGAAGTGGACATATAAAGTGGTAAAAATGGTTAAAACTCGGTAGTAGCGTTTAACTAGCAACAAAATAAACAACTATACATACAAATGCCTTAAAAAGGCGACTATTTCGCAATCGAGCTAATCAACGATATTTTAACGTTTAAGCATTCAAAATGGCTCGATTTTTATCAACTTCACCCTATTTTAGGGTGTTTTATTTTCTGTTTTTTTTTTTTTTAGAGATAGAATAAACAATAACAAGCGCTAGTTAAACGATTATTTTTGATCGAGTTTCAACACTAAAAAGGTTTAAAAACATAAAAAGGCTAAATTTGGGTAAGTAGGCGATAATGTGGGTAAACAAAGGTAAACGGGAAGGCTCGACATGGTTAATCCTAAAGGGTAATATAAGGTGAACGGGAAGCACAACATAAAGAACAAGTACACAACAAAGGGTAAATCTAAGTGCCTCTATCACTTTTACACAAATCCGCACGTTCATGGTCTTAACAAGCATACTAGTGACAAGTTCTAAATTACACATAACATCCGGCTCACTCCTATATCCGAAATGAACAAATATATAACAATCAAGGCTCAAATATGCTCACTTAACGGAAGGAATGGGTAAAAGTGTGAAAACTATCATGTAAGTCTTTCTTTGTTTGTCACGCTTTCCGGTTTCCTTTTTCAAAAATATTTTGCTTGTCGAGTTTTTATCAAGTCCGAAGCTTTCTAAAACACAACCAACCGGTTTATTTACTAAAATATATACAAAATACAGGTATTTTTGAATGATTTTTCTGATTTTTTTTATATAAGAGGACAAACAAAGTTAACAAAGTTAACCCCCTCCCCACACTTGAACTTCGCATTGTCCCCAATGCGAGACCCGAAATATAGAGAAATGGATAAAAATACTCCCCTCAAGATGATGTTGATGCCACGAGACTTCCGAAGCTGTATCTGGTACGTGCTCCGGTCCAAGATCCAATAGCTAAAACCTGCTAGTATGTCACATGTGCACCCAAAACATAACAGAAACAGAAAAATCACAAATCAACCATAATATACATAAATATAAATACTAAAATCCAAACAAAACATAAAGTAAATTGTCTGAAATACATAACCGGGGTGTTTGAAATAACAGTCAAAATAAACACCCAATAATAAATACAGTACTGAAATAGGAAACACCACCAACTGCTATCACCACCGCCAACTACTCGTCTCCATCATCATCGTCTCTCGTATAGGACGGGTCGGCATCGCCATAACCAGGGGGTTCCACGGTGGGAAATGCAGGGGATGCTGAAAGTACTCGGGATATGCGTGATGCATCTCCCCGAAAAGATACGAGAATCCCGCACTGACCCCCTGATATAAAGTATCCTGGCTCTGCCGAAGCTGGTCCTGTGTGGCCCGAAGCTGAGCCTGATTGGCCCGAATCTCGTCCTGGCTAGATCTAATCTGGTCAATGTAGGTACCATGCTGCTCCTGAGTCACTCGCATATCCTGGAACTGCTGGTAGAACTCGGGCCAGTCCTGATGCTGATGGAATGCATGGTGCTGCGGCGAGTGTGGTGGTGTCGGTGACTGGTGCTGCTGCTCCGGATTCTGCTCTCCCATCTCAACATCCTCATCTTCCTCCTCAGCTGGAGGCAACGGGTCCCAGACCTCGTTATTCAACCCCTTCAACCTATCCCCCCTATCAAGCTCTACAATCACCCCCATGGCCTTTAGTGACCTAATGTCGACATGAACACCCTCGGTAATCAGAGTGAGACCCTGAAGCACCTCCTCAGTCATATATCGCTCGTTGTACGCTATTTCGGTCACATACTGACCGCCATGTATCTCACTATTCGAAGTCCGCCCCGAGCTCTTGACAAAGTATTCAGCCATTCGTGCGGCTAGGTTGATAGGTGCTTTCTCAACCAACGCATATAAAAAGATCAAATCTGGTGTTGGACAGTTACCAAGACTGTCCATACGACCGCATATCGTATGGCTAAATACATGGTGCATCACTCGCACCAAAGGGTCTCTGAGTCGCGAGGCCTTCGACATCCTCGGGTTGTAGGGGCCCCCAACGACATTTTCAGCCCAAAATTCATCCCGTGCTGCATCAGAAGGGAAGGTGAACTGATCATTGAAGATGTCGGTATCATCCATGTCGTCCCTAGTATAAATCCCGAGTCTTCTACCCAAACGACCAACCGACCACGTATGCCATCGTCCACATAACCTGAAGGCTACCTGCTCCTTGTGGCGGAATTTGGGTTTCCTATTTGCAACCGGCTTTTCATAGGCATAAGATGCGAAGAACTCAATTGTCAGCTCCCGGTAAACGGGTCAGTTGCAACCGACCAGATTTGCAAGCGGGCGACTCATCATGTCGTCTAGTCTGTCATACTGATTGAGTTCCCGCATGACTTCCCAGTCCAGCCATCGGGGGACTCCGAACTGCCCCCGTCTTGCCCACAATGTGTCTCGTTTCGGGATGCATAAAGCCTCTCGCTCATCGTTGGGGTCGAATTGAAGGAAAGGATGGTTCATCTGTATAAGGAAAAACATGAGAGAGATGGAAACAGAAAAAATTGAATCAAGAACAGCCGTGCAGCTCATTATGAACAAACTGTGAAACTGATCTGGGCATATGGCACGGTCGTGCGACTAGACGCACGGTCGTGCGTTACCGACGACGAGCACCATCTGCCCAAATCTCTTGGAACCGCACGGCGTGCGACCAACAGCACCACCGTGCAACACCGACCAACAAACAAATATCGTGAAACAACGGCGAGGCACGACCGTTCCATACGAGGAACGTCCGTGCGACAGTGTTTTCTGCAGATTCTGACCCAGGCTCTAAGTTAGCCCGATTTTTCACAAATCAACAAGTTGTGACACACACAAGGGTCAGAAAATGCACCAGATGTTCACGATACTACGATTCAAACAAGGGTTAGGGTTTCGATTTGTTTATGAAGAGAACCCTAAAAATGCCTTGAGGAATCGGAAGAAATCTAACCTAGAAAGCAAAGAAACAAGAAATCTACAACTAGGAACGTACCGTGCGAAGAAGGGTGTGAGATCGTGCGAAAAACCATGCGATTTGATGAAGTATTGTTCTGGAACGGCCTGGGGCTGGTAGGGTTTCGCGAATTGTGAATGGGGGCTGCAGATGAGGGTATTTATAGTGCCAAATGACAAAACTGCCCTCAGCCTGACGCACGGTCGTTCTCCGTATTGCACGGTCGTGCGTCACCGACATCGCCCAAACCCTAACAACTGTTCTCGGAAATGCACCGGGGGTGCAATCCACCATGCCGGCGCTCGAAAACGCACGGTCGTGCGACCCGAGGAACGACCGTGCAACAGCTGCAGATACAGAATTTTCCGCAGAAGCTATTTCCAGTAACTGTTTTGGCCGTTTTTCGCCATTTTTTTGACACACCAACTGTTTAAACTATATTTCAACACAGAACCTTCGCTCGGCACGTAAGAAACTTAAACAAACTAACGGAAACTACCTAACTAATCTAAATTACGCTAAAACTACAAAAACAAAAAAGTGGACTATTTTACCCTTATAGCGCCAAAGACGCTCCTGCTACATTTTTGTCGGCGAGTCAGTAGCGTAGACTCATGCTAAATTTTTGTCGGCGAGTCGATAGCAAGACTCCAAGCTAAAACTAGAAAAACTACTAAAAAGACGATACTACCCCTAAAGCGCAAAATACGCACTTGCTACATTTTTGATCCGCGAGTCAGTAGCGTAGACTCTCTCCTCCCCATACTTATGATGTGTGCAGGGTTTAGAGCTCAATTACCTCCACCGCCGACTCTATTGGCCCGACAACGTACAACTTCAACCGGTGACCATTTACCTTGAATGTAACGCCATCCGCGTTCTCTACTGCAACAGTACCGTACGGAAATACCTCCTTAACTGTGTACGGTCCTGTCCAGCGTGAATGAAGCTTCCCAGGAAATAAGCGCAGCCGTGAATTGTATAGAAGAACAAGATCACCCGCTTGGAATTCTTTATGGTCCTTCAAGCGTTTGTCGTGAAGTTTCTTCGTGCGCTCTTTGTAGAGTACGAAGCTTTCGTAGGCTTGTTGTCGCAATTCTTCCAATTCATGAATTTGGAGAAACCGGGCTTCACCTCCGGTTTTTAGGTCCAAATTCGCGGTTTTCAAAGCCCACATAGCCTTGTGCTCCAACTCCACCGGTAAATGGCATGCCTTTCCGTATACCAACCTAAAGGGGGTGGTCCCTATAGGGGCTTATAAGCTGTACGGAATGCCCACATTGCATCCTCAAGTTTGTCCGACCACTCCTTGCGGTTTGCACCAACAGACCGCTCAAGGATACGCTTAAACCCACGGTTCGTGACTTCCACCTGCCCGCTTGTCTGCGGATGATAGGGCGTGGACAAACGGTGATGCACACCGTATCGGGACAAAGCCTTTTCAAGCTGTGTATTACAAAAATGAGTCCCTCGGTCACTAATGAGCGCTTTTGGAGCGCCAAATCGGGCGAACAAACTCTTAAGAAACCTCACAACTACTCTGGCGTCGTTAGTGGGTAAGGCTTGCGCCTCCGCCCACTTTGATACATAGTCAACAACCACGGGTATGTACTTGTTTCCACGTGAGGGGGGGAATGGTCCCATGAAGTCTATCCCCCAAACATCAAAAACTTCACATACTTGTATCCAGTTCTGGGGCATTTCGTCGCGTGCCGATATGTTCGTCGCTCTCTGACAAGCATCGCACGCTTTCACCCAACTCTGCGCATCACGGAAAATGGTCGGCCAATAAAACCCAGAATCCAACACCTTCTTCGCGGTGAAGTTGGCTCCGTGGTGGCCTCCGATAGGTCCCTCATGACACTGGCGCAGAATATCGGTCGCCTCAGTCCCTGATACACATCTTCTGATCACCTGATCAGCACCCACCTTGAACAAGAAAGGGTCGTCCCATATGTAGTGCTTTAGATCTGAAAAGAATTTCCTCTTTTGCTGATGAGTCAACCCTTTTATCAGAATTCTACAAGCAAGATAGTTCGCAAAGTCAGCGAACCATGGCGACTCATCGCATATCTCAACACCCATCAAAGATTCGTGTGGGAACTTGTCATTGATTGAATCCCAACGCGAATCCTCGATGTCTCCATGCTCTAACCGAGATAGATGGTCAGCCGCTACATTCAAAGCACCCTTTTTATCTTATATCTCAATATCAAAATCCTGCAGCAACAAGATCCATCTGATTAGACGCCGTTTAGCGTCCTGTTTGCTGAAGAGGTATCTAATGGCTGCGTGATCAGTGTATACAACGGTTTTCGAAAGCACTAAATACGATCTAAATTTATCAAATGCGAAAACGACCGCCAAGAGCTCTTTTTCAGTCGTGGTGTAATGCTCTTGAGCGTCGTGAAGAGTTTTGCCCGCATAATAGATCGGATGGAAGTGCTTTTCCTTCTTTTGACCCAGAACGGCCCCTATAGCGTAATCACTCGCGTCGCACATAATTTCAAATGGCAGACTCCAGTCCGGTGTGACTAAAATAGGGGCCTCAATCAACTTTTGCTTGAGAAGGTCAAAAACCCTCAAGCAATCATCTCTAAACACGAACGGAGCATCTTTCTCCAACAAACGGGTCATGGGTCTGGCCATTTTTGAAAAATCTTTGATGAATCGCCGATAGAACCCGGTATGACCGAGAAAGCTTCGTATAGCTCTAACAGAGGTGGGGGGCGGAAGTCGTGAAATAACGTCGACTTTAGCTGGATCGACTTCCATGCCCGCGTGAGAAATTTTGTGTCCCAAAACTATGCCCTCCTTCACCATGAAGTGGCATTTCTCCCAGTTCAGGACCAGATTCGTCTCCTCACACCTCTTCAACATTCTTTTTAAATTTTCCAGACATTGATCAAAGGAATCCCCAAATACCGAGAAGTCTTCCATGAACACCTCCATGGAATCCTCAATCATGTCGTGGAAAATGGCGACCATACATCGCTGGAAAGTGGCCGGTGCATTACACAGCCCAAATGGCATACGCCGGTAGGCGAATGTACCGAAGGGACAGGTAAATGTGGTCTTCTCCTGGTCCTCAGGAGCGATAGGAATTTGAAAGTAACCAGAGAACCCATCCAGAAAACAATAATATGACTTCCCTGACAGACGCTCCAACATTTGATCAATGAATGGAAGCGGGAAGTGGTCCTTGCAAGTGGCGTCGTTTAGTTTGCGATAATCAATGCAAACCCGCCATCCAGTGACCGTCCTAGTTGGAATGAGCTCATTCCTATCGTTTGTGACCACAGTCATGCCCCCCTTTTTGGGCACTACCTGCACTGGACTGACCCAAACAGAGTCGGAAATGAGATAGATCATACCAGCATCTAACAACTTAATCACTTCCTTTTTAATGACCTCTTGCATGTTTAGGTTCAGCCACCTCTGGTGCTGCGCACACGGCTTGAACTGATCCTCCATTAGAATTTTATGTGTACAGAAGGAGGGATTTATTCCTTTTATGTCCATGATTTTCCAGGCGATTGCTTTCTTATGAAGTTTCAACACATTAAGCAGTCTGCTCTTCTCTTCTTCTGCCAATCCAGATGAAATAATGACAGGCAAATGACGCTCCTCATCCAGAAATGCGTACTCCAGGTGCGGTGGAAGCTCCTTAAGCTCCAAGGTCGGAGGATCTTCTACTGACGGCTTCGACTTCACTTCACTTGCGCGATCAATTTCTTTGAATCGATCCGGACTCTGGGAACCATCGTCACCAATCTGATAGACTGGCTGCTCTAAATCATGGCCCTCCTGCGTAATGCCAATTAGGTCCCCACACAACAGCTGTGTGTCTGAATCTTTGTCCTCGATCGTACCCTGGAAATGCGTACTCACATAAGTATCGACTATGTCGACATAATAGAGTGCGTCGTCTTGACTCTGAGGATGCTGCATAGACCGTTTGATATCAAAGGTCACGTGCTCATCATTCACTCGGAGTGTGATTTGGCCCGCCGCCACGTCCACAATCGTCCGAGCGGTATTCAGAAACGGGCGTCCAAGTATCAGAGGCACTTTCGAATCCTCATCCATGTCCAGGATAACAAAATCCACGGGAAATACAAACTTGTCAATCTTAACAAGCATATTCTCGACAAACCCGCGTGGATAAATGATAGATCGATCAGCAAGTCGAATACTCATTCTTGTAGGTGACGGCTCACCTAGATCCAACTTTGTAAAAACCTTATAGGGCATAAGGTTTATACTCGCTCCTAGATCTGCTAACGCATTACTGACAGACATATTGCCAATGAGGCAAGGAAGCGTGAAACTGCCTGGATCTCCCATTTTTGCAGGCAAGCGATTCTGAAGAACAGCAGAGCAACTTTCATTCATAACCATGCAAGACATGTCCTCGAGCTTTTGTTTGTTTGAGAGGATATCTTTCAGAAACTTTGCATACGTTGGCATCTGGGCCAAAGCTTCAACAAACGGTATGTTTATATGCAATTGCTTAAACATTTTGAGAAACTTACCGTATTGTTCATCAATCTTCTGCTTCTTCAGCCTTCCTGGATAAGGCACTGGAGGCGTGTAACCCTTGACCGGCTCCTAGACTTGTGCTGTACTTGCTGGGCGTAGCCTGGCATGCACCTCGTCCGGTGTGTCAGTCGGGACCACTTCAGTGATCGGCGTTGAGTCCGATATGACGGGTCCGGTAGGTTTTCCACTCCTGGTCATCACGGCGTTCACATCCCTGTACCTGCCCGGGTTAGGTTCGGTATTGCCCGGAAGACCACCCTGGGGTCTTTTAGACATCATCTGTGCCAGCTGACCAACCTGATTCTCTATATTCTGAATCGAGGCCTTGTGACTCCTCATTTCTCCCTCATGAGAGAGAAAACGATCCTCGCTCTGCTGGTAGCGTTTTTCAGCTAACTGATTCGCGCTCGAGGAGCTAGTAAGAAGCTGGGCCATCATATCCTCCAGCTTAGAACTAGACTGAGGGGCCTGCTGCTGGGAACTACTCCCAGAGCCCTGATTCTGATACGAGTATGGACGCTGCTGGTAAGGTTGGTTGTATTGCTGGAACTGCTGACCTTGACCCTGCTGTGGCGCTGGAGCGCGCTGATTAAATCCCAAGGGGTTTTGATTGCCTGTATTCGCTCGCCACCCAAAATTTGGATGATTTCTCCAACCGGGATTATCAGTGTTGTTGTACGGGTTGTTCTGCGGCCTCACCTGATTACTCACGAAATCTACCTCTTCGTGGCCCTCGTATACGACTCCCTGAAAACATGCCCCAGGCTCGTGTGACACTCCACACTGGTCACATCCCGAGCTCGCATGCGCAATCATCTGGGACCTGTCGAATCTCGATGCGAGAGCCGAGATTTGTGCAGTAATGGCCGTATAGTCGTGAGCTGGATTTCAACGCGGCTTTCTCTATAATATCATACGCTTCATTCGGCGTCTTAGTTCCTAGATCGCCTCCCGCGTTCATGTCTAATCGCTCCTGTGTGTTGTAACTGAGCCCCTGATAGAACGTCAAAACCAGCTGTCTCTTGGAGTAGCCATGATGTGGCACATCAATCAACAAATCCTTGAATCTCTCCCAAGCCGCATGCAACGACTCGCCCTCGTCCTGGTGAAAAGATACAATTCGGTTCCGTAGCTTGTTCGTTTTCTCAGGTGGAAAATATTTCTGCATAAACTGCTCCGCCAACTGATTCTAGGTCCTGATGGACCCGACTGGAAGCGACATAAGCCAAGCTCTAGCTTTGTCACGTAACGAAAACGGAAACAACCTCAACCGAATTGCATCCTCCGAAACACCTGTAATCTTAAACGTAGAACAAACATGGAGAAAAGCAGCAATATGCCTCATGGGATCCTCGTGCTCACGTCCGTCAAACTGTACTGAATTTTGTACCATATTAATAATACTAGATCTAATTTCAAAAGTAGGTACATCAATAGTAGGTTGAAGGATACTCGGCTCCAGGCCTGCCCTTCCGGGCTGATTTGTCTCATTCAACGGTCGCTCATCGTCTGCCATGATTGCGTCTCCTCCTGAGCCCTCGGCTTCAACAGGTACCACCGGCTCCGGCTCACCACTGGCGAGCAGTAGCCCAACCGCTCGACCTCTCGCGCGTAGACGTCTCCTAAGATCACGTTCGGGCTCGTCTGACGGTTCAACAACTTCTGGAGCGGGGGTCGAGAACATTAACCTGCAAACGAAAATTTGACACAGTGAATATTTTATTAATAAAATAATGTTTTTTTTTCCAGCTGAATAGAAACAGAATATTATTAAAAATGGGATGAAAATTTTATAAAAATCCAAAAATGGGCCCGAAATTTTATAAAAATCAACACAATAAAAATAATCGAATCGGCTAATACAAAAATGATTCAAAGGTGCCGAAAACCCAATGAATAAATAAATAAATAAAGCTGGATTGAATAAATAAATGGAATAAAGATTTACAAGTGTACAAAAAAATGACTTGGAAAACGAATAAATGAAATAAAAGCAAGAAATATTAACAAATAAATAAACAAATAAATAATCAAGAAATTATACACAAATATTAACAAGTATATACGCCGATAACACAATGACTCGGGTCGTTCCTAAAACTCGCCATTTCCCCGACAACGACGCCAAAAACTTGACATGTGCGCGTATATTCATATTTTTTACCATGAATAAACACACGATTCGGTTTTAAATTTATAAAAGTGATTATTACTTTAACATCAAAACACACACGAAAGAGGCAAGTGTACCCCGTCATATATGTAGTAAAGTATATGTAAGAACCAAGTATCGATCCAAGGAAATGGGCGGAGAATTAATACTAGACCTTTGTCACTAAACTACCGGTAAAAACATAAGTTTTGTGATTTTAATTAAACTAAGGTAAGTGTAAACAAATACATAATAAAAACATAATAGATAATAGATAAAAAGCCTTGCTTAATACACAACCACAACATGTCAACTAAGTCGGTTTTGGCACTAGAAGCATTCGGTCAATTTTCCAATTTAAGACAATTAGTATCCCTTTCGGGAATCCTAACATGACAATCATTCGGAAAGCTAAAACGATAAACACACTTTAACCACCTAAAATTGTTCTTTAACGTGCAATTGATAAATGTCTATGAAAATCTCTTAAAAATAAGTTAGTCAACCGTTAGGAGTTTTCTAACTGCACTTAATCAAGGAAATAGACACCGATAAACACAATGCAACCACCGAGACAAGCATAAACTAGATTAAATCACAACCGGGTTCATTTTACAAATCTTGCACAATAATTCACCAAGATAGCAATTTTGGCCTAAACTACTAACTAAGCTAACAAATCATGGCAAGAATTTATAACGACACCATCTAACCCGTTAAGGTCCTTACGTGACGGCAAGCTCTCTTGATTAACAATAATTACATTTTATTAAATCACTAACCATTTCTAGTATCATGATGCATACATTTAAACCAAGCTAAACTAGTTAACCAAGTTCAAAGTTTACTAATACAAGATTAATTAAGCTTCATTTTTCAACTATCTTAACTAACCAAGCATCAATCATCCAACATAATTACTTATAATCAAGAAATCAATATCAATAACAAGGTTGCAAACTAATCATCAAAGATTAACATAGAAAATACTTCAAAGTGTCATTACAAACAAAGATTAACACACTAATGGCTATAATCTAGCAAGGGATTGTTGTGTTTTTGCCCAAAGGCTACAATAATACATAAACATTAATCTAAATGCTTGAAAGATTAACAAAATCATGGAAAGATTAAAAAACCAAACCATAAACAAGCACTAGACTACGAATCCGAATAGTAATGGAGCTAAACGGCACGATGTGGCTTGAATCCGGGTCAAAAGCATAGCCTCCGGAGCCTGTAAAATCGCCTGTGAAGCTCCCAGAATTCCAGAATATCGAACAAAATGTTTCTGTTCTGTTTTTATATTTTTTCAAAGTCGCACGGTCGTTCTTCATATGGCACGACAGTGCACTTTAAGCAATTATTGGGTATGGGGCACCATACTGCATACGTCATCAGATATTTGACCAGATTCGATATCACACGACCGTTCTTCAGATGGAACGGTCGTTCATTACCGGGTTCTTATTGCACGAGCTGCTGCACTGGTATGCCTTGCACGCCTAGTCGTACCCTCGTTCATTTCCGGGTTGATCAACATTTGTCGGAGATGCACGGTCGTGCATCTGGTCGCACGACCGTTCCACAGGCCCATGTCAGTTTCCTTAACAGAATGTTCGCAGCTTCGTCGTTTTGTCTGGAAAGTCCTCGTTTTCACTATCATCTTGTCTGGTATGCTGTTTTAGGTCTGTAAACAAAAGTGTAGATAATTAAGTATCCGAATGACGGTTTTACAGCCAAAAACGCATAAAATAGGGGTAAAACGGGGGACTAAAATATGTGTAAATTAGCGAATATCAATACCCCTCTGTACCTCTTCTTCCATCTTCAAAATTGCCTTGATTCTGTTGTCAAAACGCATGACGAATCGCCTGATTGCTAGAGTGTATCTCCACCAAACGATTGTTCGCATTTTGGCGTTTTGGTTAAATTGGCGTTTTTGGTTAAAGATGTTTTTGCATAAATGGATAGATTGAAGTGATTGAAGTGATTATGGAAGCGATGTTTTTACGTCATTAATATCATGATGTTTTTGGAGTGTAATTTAGGAGGGAATTTCTTCTAATAAATGTTAATAACTGAAATTCAGTTACTGTATTGTTTCCTTTTCCTGTAATATCCAACGCGTTTTATCACAAATTTTCGGCGTTTTGTTTTTAATGGCGTTTTATTTTTTGAATGGCGTGTTATCATTTTATGGCGTTTTAAATTTGAGCAGTAAAAGACCTTTTTATCCTTAATGAAGCGCGTCCCACATAATAAAATTGATGTTATTTACGAAAACGCCACCGCGCAATCTAGTCCAAGGATTGTTTTGATCTGACGATCCATAAGCGTTCTCTCCGTTCTCACATTTTCCACCGTTTTCTCTAAATCCTGACCTTATATATATATATATATATATATATATATATATATATATATATATATATATATAGGAACGGGATCAGGAGAGAAGGCCTCAAAGTGTGAGAACGGTGAGAACGATTCTCAGCCATAAGATCTTAGTGGTTTGTGGGTGATATTGATGCGGTGACATTTTTGTAAATAACAGGGGCCTTGGAACTACTAGGAGGGGTAAAATAGGAAGATCTAAACAAAGGTGCACATGCTAATCACATGCCATTTTCCCCATCATATTTAAACGACAATAACTTTTTTATACGTGATTATTTTTCGAAAAAAATTACACCATAAAACTCGGCGTTTTTTTTATCTTTCCAACGAGTATACTATTGAAATACTTTTCGAAAAAAAATTAACTGGATTTTATGGCGTTTTTCTGAACTGAGTGTTTTATGGCATTTTAGACTAGGTATTTTCATGGCGCTTTTCTGAACTAGGTGTTTTTATGGCGTTTTAACTAGGTATTTTCATGGCGTTTTTCTGAAATGAGTGTTTTATGGCGTTTTCAACTGAGTTTTTTCATGGCGTTTTTCTGAACCGAGTGTTTTATGGAGTTTTAACTAGGTATTTTCATGGCGTTTTTCTAAATCGGGTGTTTTTATGGCGTTTTTATTTGAACACCCAGTTCATTTGAGTGGGTTTTTTTGACAATATTACCCTTAGTGTAATTTAGCATCAATGCCATATGTCACCACCAAAACCGTTGTCACTGTTTTCTCTAAATCCTGACCCTATATATATATAGTGGAGAGTTCAAATGAGAAGAAATTTTTTGTAAGAAAAAAAAGAAATTTAAACCAATAAGAATTCTTCATTTTACTTCATTTAATTTTTGTATTTAATATTATGTAAGGGTATATTGGTAAACTTAGATGGATCATTAATTGGTAGTCTTCCTTTTTAATAGCTCACTACATTAAATTTGTAACTTATTTTCAAAAAAACATATTTTTCAACAAAAGAAAAAATATATTATTTAAAGTGTAACATAAATTACGAGGTGTGTAGGATGAATTACGAAGTGTGCAGGATAAATTTCAATATGTGTAGGATAAATTTCAAAACGTGTAGGATAAATTTTGATGTGTGTAAGCAAAAATTTAAGTGTAAAGGATGATAGTGTTTATGATTAATTAATTAGTAAAAAATAGTAATAAATGAGTTGAGAGAAAAACTACTTAATGTTTTACATTTGTACCCTTTGTTCTTTTCTTCTTAATATAATTTTCTCTCAAATGATTCTTCCCATATATATATATATATATATATATATGTGTGTGTGTAAGTATCTATAGAAAACCCACTTTAATTTAGAAAACCCGGGAAACTCTAACCTCCTGATGTTTTTTTTTAAAAAGAAAATATACACATGTTATATACATGTTTTTAAGGTATTTGGGCAAAAAAAATCAAAAAAGCGCCGAGTAGGTATTTAAAAAAAAAATAAACAAGTTTTGGTCTAACACGTGTTACAAATATGTCAGACGAATGTAACATATGTTAGACCAAAACTTGTTTATTTTTTTTAAAAATATCTGCTTGGCGCTTTTTTGATTTTTTTGGCCCAAATACCTTAAAAACATGTATATAACATGTGTATATTTAAAAAAAAAAACATCGGGAGGTTAGAGTTTCCCGGGTTTTCTAAATTAAAGTGGGTTTTCTATACATCCTTCCCCTATATATATATATATATATATATATATATATATATATATATATATATGAGATCAGGAGAAAAACCCCAAAAAGTGTCAGAACGGTGAGAACGCATCCTGACCCAACACGTGACGCGTGATATAATTAGGGCGTACGAGTTTTTTGTCATTTTATCTTCCGCTTTTCCAATCCCGCTTTTCACAATATTGATTTATTTTTGAGGTTTAAGATTTTTTGGCGTTAACCAAATTCAATAATTATATGGCATTTTAATGGTTTCATTGTATTAATATTTTGGCGTTTATGGCGTTTTTCAAATCGTATGCCATTGGAACCCCCAAGGGGTTAGAATATCTCTCTGAATGGCGTTTTTCAAGGCGTTTTACACAAGATGGCCCATTGTTCTATTATTTTTTATATACATTTTGGCGTTTGTGGTATCTTGACGTTTTACAATTGGAATATTATATTACAACCACAGGGAAAAAAATAGAAGCGAAAAATAAATTAGAAATCCTAATCGGATCTCTCTTCACAATCTTCACTGTCATCAGTCTCTCTCTTCTTTAATACTACAAGAAGTGTCACCAAATATATGGCGTTTTATGTAAAACTTAACAAACCCATCGGTTTGATTATTTTTGCCTGCTCGTCTGTTGAAGTGGCTTTTTGTGGATGTTTGGGGACATAGATCTATGACGTCTGGGTGAGTTTTTCGCTTTTGTTCTTCAACTTGGTCTTTATCTTTATAATCATCCCACTCTTCAGTGTCATTGATCTCTTCTCCTCATCCAAGCCTTCTTCAAGAACAAAGAATACAAAATGACATATGACTGTCATTGATCTCTTCTCAGTGGCGGAGCCAGAAATTTTTTCTTATGGTGTCTTTTTTTATGGATACCCCGGTTTATAGTAACCAGGAGTCGAACTTTTTATCGGTTCAGATCTAGTCGGGTCAAATCATATATTAAAAGCAAATATCACAGTAAAAATACAATGTCATTTGAAATATATAAAAAATGCATTTAATAATTGTTCTGTACGCATTTTCATGTTTTGAAAACGATTCATAATGTTTTCAATGGCAACTTGCAAAAAAAAAAACATATTTTTCATTATAACAAACAAGTGCACGCATCATTTAAAGGATCATCAAACATCCTGTTAGGTTAAACAATTGAAACAAAACCAATTAGATATGTGGCTATAATGCTTACTGGATTAGAAAAAAAAAATTAAGCATGGACCTTTAATGATTTAAAGTATACTAATTAAATTCAAGAAAGTGGGCTTAATTTTTGAAATATAAATTTGTTTATTATGTAATTCTTTTATAAGAATACAAAAGTATGGTGTCGTTTGTAAAAAGACAATGGTGTCGCTCGTAAAAAAAACAATGGTGTCGCTCGAATTTTTCCTATTATACGTTGTATTTGCTACACAAAATTCAATGGTGTCGGACGACACCGTTGTTCAAAGTGTGGCTCCGCCACTGTCTCTTCTCCTCATGCAGAAAAAACTTACTGATTTACTCCCCTCACCTAACATTCCATTCAGTGAAACTTCACGAGGAACAATACTGAATATCCAAGAAAGCATATTAGCCATCTTGGAATTTTTTTGGCGTTTTTACAGTGAGTGGTATTTAGTTGTATTGGCGTTTGTTTTTTTGGTTTGATTAAATGGAAGTTGCTGAGAAATATCATTTTATAGGATGTCTTTTTGGCGCGTAGGTTAGGCGGTGCATTATTATAATAGAGTATTCATCGTTTCAGTTACTGTTTGTAATTATTGTTTTTGATAAACTTTTATCTCTGAAGTCTGTAACACATCCCATCTTTCAAGTTTGGCGTTTTAGATTCTAATATAATAAAATTTCAGTCGCTTCAGTTTTACTGTTTTGTAGTTACCCTGTTCAAGTTTGGTTTTTATTTTTTTTATTTTGGGTTTTTTATAATACTTGTCAAAAGTAATTTTATTATAGTTTGGTAGTTTTTGGGGCGTTTTATGGCATGATGGCGTTTTGACAAGCATTTTGGCAGTGTGGCGTTTTTATTATATATGGCGTTGTTATTATATAACAATCAACTGAAAAAGAAAATTAAAAAAAATATATATATAAACAATTGATCTTCCAAATCTTCATTGTCACCAGTCTCTTTCTTCTTTTTTGAATCATTTTAACTGGCTGTTTTGACTTTCGTATGATTCATTTTTGTTTTTGAAGTAGTTTTTTTGTTGCCGTTTGGAAGCACGAAGTCTGAAATCAACCTCTTTTTCTTGAAGATTTATCCATCTCATGCAACAAAATGTTATTGAGTTTACATCCTTTAGCCAACAATCTTTAATTTCCAATGAACGATGTTTGATTGTTTAACTTTTTGTCGTTTTACCGAGAAAAAGAACGCCACTAAATAAAAGTATTTTAAACCTCTAAATTTGATCATCCTAAAATCAATAATGTTTTGCTGTATGAGATGGACAACATTGTGAATCTTCAGTTAAGAAAGATGTCTGACAATGTTGTCCACCCCATACAGCTAAACTTTATTGACAACAAACCTCAATAATGTTTTTATATGTTTTGGCGTTAAAAATTGGATGGAAGTTGAGGATAAAGTCAATAAGATTTTACTCAATGAAATGGACAATATTCTCATTTAAGGATTTTGTCCATTACATTGAGCGAAACCTTACCGACAACCAAACTGAATTTCAAATAAACGTTTTGGTTTAGAGGATATTTGATGTTTGGGTTTTTTGGCGTTTCTAAGACGAATGGTATATATTAAATATGGCGTTTGGGTTTTTGTGTGTTTTAATGGAAGGTCTGAGATGTATATATAGGATGTTTTTTGGCGTTTTTTTAGGCGGAATTTTATTATAATTAAGTTTGGCGTTTTATATCTAATGGCGTTTTTAGATTAGGATGATGTGTGCTATTGTAGGTTAAGGCGGTAATTTTAATGGCGTTTTATTTCATGAGATGGCGTTTTGTGTAGAGAAGCCAAAAGACTTTTTTACCCTTAATGAAGCGCGCCACAGTAATAAAAGTGATCTTATTTACGAAAACGCCACCGTGTCATCTAGTCCATAGATTTTTTAATCTGACGATCCATAACTGTTCTCTCTGTTTTCACACTTTTCACCGTTTTCTCTAAATCTTGACCCTATATATATATAGGGTAGGGTTCATTGGGGAACATTAAAAAAGTGGGGAACGATGGAACACTCTTCAAAATTATATTTAACATGTTAAAAATTATTTTTTTTCTAAATTTTTTCAGCACTTTTTCTTATAAATACAAGTAGAAACATTTTTAATAAAAAAATCAAAAACTAAAAATATAAAAAAAGTTTAAAAACAGTTATATCCTATAGAATTAACTTAACATGTTAATAATCAAGTTGTTTTTAAAAATTTTCAGCGCTTTTCTTTATAAAAATGAGGAGAAACTAGTCGAATAAAAAAATATTTTTTCTAAAAAAATATTTTTAGCCTTTCTTTAATTTTTTTTTAATATTTTTATTTTTTTATTAAAAATGCTTCTACAAGTATATATAAGAAGAAGCACCGAAAAAGATTTAAAAAAAATAAATTTTAACATGTTAAGTTAAATTTTTAAGAGTGTTCCCCGGTTCCCCACTTTTTTAGTGTTCCCCAATAAACCTCACACTATATATATATAGGAGAAGGATCCGTTAGGAAACACCCTTTATTGCGAGAACCAGTGTGAACACAAACAGTAATACCTAAAAAATCTAACAAACACCAAAAATATTTTTTTTTACCATTTTTTTTTGTAAAAATCGCTATATTTTGTTTACAATAAAAAAATAAAAAAAATTCAAAAAAAAAAATAAAAAAATTCAAGTCACAGTTATCCATGCATATGTGCATTTGTATCATTTCTTTGACAAATTCCGTAATTCATTACAAATATTAGACAATTGCACTTTCATTTACACTATCACGTGTAATACACAACTTTTTACGTTAACAATATTAGAAATGCACATGTGCATCTATATGTATCAACATGAAATAATGTGTGTTGGTACATTACTTTCTCTTTCATTTATCATTCCATCCATAATACACAAACATGCACATGTGCATTTTTGTCATTTCTTTGACAAATTCCGTAATTCATTACAACTATTAGACAATTGCACTTTCATTTACACGACCATGTGTAATACAATATTTTTTACATTGCCAATATTAGAAATACACATGTGCATCTATATGTATCAACATGAAATAAGGAGTTTTTTTACACTACTTTGAATACACTTTTCCTTTCATCTATTATACCATCCATAATACACTACCATTACCTCCTACCATCCATAATACAATACCATTACCTCCTACCATCCATAATACAATACCATTACCAATATTTTCACTTTATTACATGTATGTAAACACCATTTATACCATCCAATCAACATATTACATCATAAATTGACAACTATAACCAAACCATCAACCACTAGATATAACTAACCAAAAAACATGTATATGGGCCTACTTCTCCATTCAAAATCACAAACTTTTTGTACCAAAACACGTTATATCATGGTTATACCTAATGATGCACATGTGCATTTTGAATATTGGTAATGTAAAAAGTAGTGTATTACGAATGGTATTGTAAATTAAATTGCAATTGTCTATTCCTGATAACGTATTACCGAATTTGTCGAAATAATGATACATTTGCATGGATAACTGTTACTCGAAAAAAAAGTTTTTTTTATGGTAACGAAATATAGCGATTTTTTTTAAGAAAATTATTAAATTTTTTTTTTGAGTGCTTTTTTGATTTTTTTAGATTTTATTTTCTGTTCACATTGGTTCTCACAATAAAGGTGGTTCTCGCATGAACCTTACCCTATATATATATATAGGGGACCCCTAAAATGAAAATCACCTCCAGTTGTAAGATTCGCGAGAAGCAGTTCCTAACCATTAGATCAACAAGATGGATGGATGATATTAAAAGTAACTAAAATGAAAATTAAAAACATTTTGTCTTATTATGTCTTTAATATTTTAATCTAAAAGGGTAGTTTAGTAAAATTACTCTTTTTTGTCTTTTTATCTTTAATATTTTTTATTACTTTTTTGTTTTATTCAGAAAGGTATGGCGGCGCAGTTTGTTGCTCGTCTACCTGCTATCCTTATGTAATTTGCCTTGATGAATTATTAATGAAAATCTTTTGAAATCAAAAAAAAAAAAAATTTATTATATTACTTTTTATTTTTTAAAAAGAATTTTTTTATTAAAAGCATTTTTAAATTCAAAATTTTTTAACAAGACAATTTTTTTTGCGCGCTGGTTTTTGCACGCCGTTTTTACGCCCCGTTTTTTTCACGCATCGTTTTTTAACTGGTCGTTTCTGCACGCCGTTTTTGCACGCCGTTTTTTACGCTCGGCTTTTCCAAGCGTCGATTTTTTAACGCAGCGTTTTTTACGTCCCGTTTTAACGCGGCGTTTTTTACGTCCCGTTTTACACGCCCCTTGTTTAGTCGCCATTTTATCACACGGTTTTTTACATTTTACAATTTACGTAGAAAAAGTTTTACATTTTACGTTTTACATTAAATTTTTACGTTTTACATTTTACATTAAACTTTTTTACGTTTTACGTAAAACCTTTTACGTTATACGTTAAAATTTTTACGTTTTACGTTAAACGATTTACGTTTTACATTAAACTTTTTACGTTTTACGTTTTTACATTTTTAGGTTTTACGTTTTATGTTAAACTTTTTGCGCTTTACTTTTTACGTTTTACGGTAAACTTTTTACGTTTTACGTTAAACTTTTTACGTTTTATGTTAAAAAGTTTACGGTTTGGCTCAGATTTTCCTTAAATCAAAAGGCTGCAAAGTGGTATTGCAGGATCAAAAACCTACCCTCCACCATCGTTGTCGCGCCATCGTCATCAAAATCTAGGTTTTTTTTCATCGTCGCCACCCAAATCCAACCGATCAAAACCCACATAGTTCACTTATCAAAAAATCACTAGAACATCAAAAAAATCAGCCGTAAACATAAAAAAATCACCAGAACATCAAAAAATCCGTCGTAAACAGGGACATAAGATCATAACCAAAAACATCAAAATCACCAGAACAAAACCCCACCATCAGATCAAACCCCCAAAACATACCGGAGGACTGCCGGAGCTGAATCGTTCACCACCTCCGCCGCCACTGTAGCCGGTGTCTCCGGCCGTGACCCGTCATCATCTGCCATCATCTTCAATACCATCATCTCGAGCACCCACCACCTCCGCCGCCACTGTAGCCGGTGTCTCCGACCGTGACCCGTCACCGCTGCAGACGACCGTAAGAGCATAGATCGGCTACTAACGAGGTTTAGAGAGAGAGAGAGAGAGGGGCGACTCAGATCTACCATAGTGTTTGTGGGGGTTTAGATAGAGAGATGATTCAGATCTGATATGGTGGTGACGGGGTTTAGAGACAGAGACGTTAAAATCTGCAACGGCGGTGGTGAGGGTCGCTAGCGGCAGTGGTGGTGCTTGCTGCCGGTGTGGTGTTGACGGGGACGATGGTTGTTGTGGTGAGGTTGTTGATGGTGGTTGGTTATGGAGGTTTTCATATTAGAGAGAGAATGGTGCAACTTTGGGGTTTTGAAATATTAGAGAGAGAATGGTCTTGTAGCATTAAGTGGAGAGAGAGAATGGGGATTTGACATTTGGGGTAAAAGACCAAAATTACCCTTTTAGTTGGCATAATCTGATTGTTTGAGAGTGGTTCTCGTGGTTCTTACAACTGGAGGTGGTTTCTATTTTAGCGGTATATATATATATATATATATATATATATATATATATATATATATATATATAGGGGACCGCTAAAATGAGAACCACCTCCAGTTGTAAGAATCGTGAGAACTTTTTGATCCGGGGCGAGTTGGACCAAATTTTTTTTTTTCATAAACGTGGATGCTTGTATTATAAATACATTTGTAAAAAAAATTCAAAAAAAATGTCGTGTGTGTAGTTTTGAACACCACAAGTTTGTGTTTACGGGTACCGTAAATTTTAAATAAATTTTACGGGTCCCATAAACGCAAACTTTGGGTGCTCAAAACTACATACCCGACATTTTTTTTTGAATTTTTTTTATAAATGTGTTTATAATACATGCATCTACGTTTATGAAAAAAAAAATTGGTCCACCTCGCCCCGTACGGTGTAGTTCTCACGGTTCTTACAACTGGAGGTGGTTCTCATTTTAGAGGTCCGATATATATATATATATATATATAGGATTAGGTTCAAACGTGAACATTTTCTCCAGCGTGAACTGCGTGAACTGATATGGGCCCTTGATTTTGTAGATGATAGATCTTAGATCAATGGCACAATTGTAATTAAAGGTATAATAAATTTAATTTAAATTTTAATCTAAAGGGTAAAATAGGGAACTTTCATATTAAAGATATGGAAACTAATTCATTTGTAATCCCCTAAAATCTCTGCATCAGTTTCAAAACACTCAAAACAAGATTCCCTCACCCACCACCTCACCCGATCTCTCCCTATTATCTGCATATGGCCGGATTTCTGGCGACTGCCGGCTGTGTTTTCCAACGAAAGACCCCCAACCCTCTCGTTTCTACTCCGGCGCCACACAAGACCGGTGACCGGTTTAACCAGTAGAGCCGCCGCTCACGACGGCGCACGGCGACGACAGTCGGAGGGAGAGGAAGAGAGACGGTGGCTATGGAGGTGGTTAAGACAGAGACGGAAGCGCCGCCGCTCACCATTTTTTCCGTCGACAGAGACGGAAGCGACAGAGGCGGTGGCGGTTGTGCTTTTCCGATGACCTTCATGTTTTCCGGCGACGTGGTGAGGTTGATGTTGATTATGAAGATGGCGGCGATGTCGGAAGGTCATCAGTGGTGACAACTCAGTTTTATATGACCATGACTTAGAGAGGTAACTTTTGCCTGCCTTTCTAGTTAGCGTACCATTCTGTTCTTTTTACATAAATATTCGTCTATCACAAGAATATTTCATTTGCATGTGATAAATCTCGTGATATTATGTCTGCTATTTAGTTTGATTTTGAAAACTTCATTTAGACTTAATTCTAATTTTACGTTATTTATGTATTGAAAGACATCTTTTGACTATGACTTTTGATAAGAAGAAAGCATTAAATCAGCAACTTATTTTAGGGCTATACCATTCAAGCTTTCTGGATTTCAATTTTTTTTTTATTTTTGCCCTTTTTTAATGCGATGTACACATGTGTATTCTGACTTTTCTCTGTTTTTAATGCGATGTACACTTGTGTATAGCGTCCGTTTTTCGTGATATCTTAGTTTTTTTTTGTGTATTGAATTTGTAAAGTTGTTGATGTACACTTGTGAATTATGCAAAGTATTAGTTGTTGAGTTTTTTTTTTGTTCAATTCTTTGATTTTGCTCTGTTTTTAACGCGATGTACACATGTGTATTCTGATTTTGCTCTGTTTTTAATGCAATGTACACATGTGTATTCTACGTTTTGCTCTAATTTTAACCCAATGCGCACATGTGTCTGCTTTTGTGATATCTCATAATTTTTTGTGTATTGAATTTGTAAAGTTGTTGATGTACACTTGTGAATTATGCAAAGTATTAGTTACTGAGTTTTTTTGTGCTATTTTTGGAAACGTCGTTAACGAGAAAAGTGGAGATGAAAGGTCGATAAGGATGATTCACGTATGAGGTCGATAAGGATGATTCACGTATGTTTGTTTGCTTGGCCGATAAGGATGATTCACCATACAACGTGGCGAATAGTTGTAAAAGATTATGTTTTTTGTTTTTTCGATTATGTTGGGTTTATTGTTTTTACGAAACTGGAACTTGTAATTATATGTTTTTTGTTTGGTTCGGAAAACATTATGGAACTTGTAATTTGTTAAATATAAAATAGTTTTACGGGTATTGTTTCTATGTATGTATTATGTAGCTAATTACACATATGTACGATGCTGAGTACACATGTGTACTGTTCTATTTATATCCAAGTACACATGTGTATACCGTTGAAATACGAAGGTTACGTGGATCTTAAAAATCAAAATTCGAATTCTGGTGATGAATCTGAAATAAAAATTAAAATTGAAATATGGTGATTTGTTGTTTGTGGATAATGAATTTAAATTAGGAAAGATGTAACTTAATTCAATGAATAAAATAATGATTTAAATCTAATTTTTTACACAATTACAATCCTACCCTTAACAACTAAAAAGGAAATCAAGGGTCCAGATTTGTTCACGCAGTTCACTCTTGGGAGGTTGTTCACGCTGGAACCCTACCCTATATATATATATATATATATATATATATATATATATAGAAAAAGTATATCATACATTACGGCTTAACGTACTTCACGTACGACAACGTGCGTGATTTTGGATTTTTGAGTTATAACGTGCGTGATTTTAAAATGAACGTGCGTAATTACCTGTCGTACGTGATGTACGTTAAGCCGTAATGTACGTTAACCTTCCTATATATATAGGGGCAAGATCAAATAAAATGTTTATTTTGCCTAAGTAGGATGAGAAGTAATTTTAACCATTCATTTTTCAAATCAATGGTTAAGATGAAAGTGTTAGAGAAAGGAGGAGTGCAATGGTATATTAGGAAAATCCTATTTATAAACCTCCTCTCTCCACATGCAAGGCACATGCATATTCCACCCCTATTTTTTAAACGTTTATAACTTTTTATACGACATTATTTTTTATAAAAATTTCACCGTAAAATCGAGCGTCTTTTTATCTTTAATTTGAGTACCATATTGCTATATAAAATATGAAGACTAAAAAACCCACTAAAATGTGTTGTATTTATATGTTGTATAACATTTTTTTGTGCTGGATTTTTGTACTATATTTTTGTGTTGAATTTTTTGTCTTAATTTTTTTTTCTTATTTTTTTGTGCTGGATTTTTTTGTACTACATTTTTTGCTGAATTTTTTCGTGCTATATTTTTTTTGTACTAGATTTTTTTGTGTTATATTTTTTGTACTACATTTTTTGTGCTACATTTTTTTGTACTAGATTTTTTGTGTTAGATTTTTTTGGTTGTATTTAAAAAAAACAAAAGGGGTGCCACATGTCATTTTCACTCCTATTTATAAGGACCAAAATTCCCTTCATTCCTACTTATTAGGAGTGCCACATGTCATCATCACAATCCTTTTTAGGCTACTTAGGCAAAATCTACTTTTTAGTGGATCCTTCCCCTATATATATATGTTTGTTTAGGATAGCATTCTTATTTATGTGGTTTTCTAGGATCTATAACAACTCTTCCAGAACCCCTAATGTACCCCTATACGTCTTAAAATCCACCCCGTATATGAAAAACGGACCAAATATACCTTTATATTTACAAATATCAAATAAAACAAAATCTTAAGGTCGCTCACGGGCCGAGACCAGTTTGGTTATATGCTTCGCGGAGTGTAACCTAGTGTAACATGGCGGAACCACGGTGTGCCACGTGGCACAACACCCGGACAAGCTACACGCGGTGACTAACCGAGGCTATGGCCTAGCCTACGTTCTCGCGGGCCGCGAAGGCCGTAGCCAATTCTCTCGCGGGCCGCGACCCGCTGCTCGATCAGACCTATATAAAGGGTCGAGAGGCTCAGTTTCAAATCGTTCATTTCTATTATCTCTCTCTCACTTTCTGTAAACTAAAACTATCAGGGTATTATACCCCTAAAAAGCGAAGCTCTGCCTCGTTGTAAGTATTATAACCCCCGGTTACGTATTAGTTACTCTGCCCGATTGATCTAGAGCTCGGTAACACATGTTAAGGCTCTGCCTGTCTCAGTCGTTGGTGTTCTGTCTCGGGGGGGGGGGGGGGGTGTCGCTAATATAAATTGGGTTATCTTACTAACACGTGTGTATTGTTTAATTTAATAGATTATAACCAGGAAGTCACCAGCAAGCCGTAGTATTATCTAAAATAGCAATGTGAGTACATTCACTTTTTGTAAACTGTTTTTACAAAACCTTAATTGTTTTAAAGTATATTCAGCAGTGATTGAGTCTATTTATTCTACAATTATTGTCAGTATGTTGGGGTTTTGTATACATTACTTGTTACTACACTATGAGTAGTAGCATGACCACAAGTCAGGATTGACAGTACCGTGGGTGGTAATTGGGTAGATAAAAATATTGTAATCGCTCTCAATACTGTAAAGTGATAAAAATTGTTTTGATTAAACTGGGATGCACTCGCCAGTACTTCTTGCTGATAAAAGTTTTTAAAATGCGTTTCAGGTAACAAAATGTGAAAGCCAAATAGAAGCCAACTGGAGAGCACTGAAGCTTGGAAAAGTGGCTATAAAAGTTACCTAAACAAGAAAGAAGTTTTATTTAAAAAAAATAGGGTTTATCCCTATAAACATATTTGTAATGGAAACTTGGGTTTTTCCCATGTATTTATTATTTATAAAAGTGTGGTGTTTTACTTTGATAAACTATTTCCTAACTACGGTCCTGATGTATTTTCTGCTGCCAAATTAATAAACACCGATACCACTGATACTCTCCTCGCGGCCGCCCGCTCCCGGGGTAGGGGGTTGCGACAGAGAGTGGTATCAGAGCTACAACCACTGATTTAAGCCACGGAAGTGTTCTGCTGACACCAAAATTTTATCATTTATGTTAGGAAATAATCCATGTGATTACGTGTATATTTGTATATTATTGTTTTGTGTTATTTGACAATCTGTTAGTTTACAGTATGAGTGATCAAGGTACGTCTGACGCCTATCGTCACCTAGCTAGTTCTACCAAAAGTGAAGGAACTTCATCACAGCCTACTCCTCCGGGGTATTCTTCTGACACTGAAGAGGGAATCTTCATTTTTAAGGCGCAATCCGAGGAACCATTCCCTTCGAAAAAGAGAGGATGGTTCAGCATGGAGCAGATGAGAAGAGAAAGCGAATGAGAAAGTTACAACAACATAGGGCATTAGCAGCAGCCAATAGAGAAATGAACGCCCAGACTCAAGAAGTAGTGAATAGGCGATTGGCAAACTTTCATATATTAGCCACCACTGCAGCCGATCCAAACCTAGACCAGATAATTGCACCACAACCACTATCACTATTTCCAACCCAACCAATGGAGATAGAACTTACCCAAGGAAACCAGTTACCCATACCAGCATTTGACCCTAACGAAATACCAAGAATCCCAGCACCCAATCCTTTAGCATATGATCCATGGGAAGATGACCATAGGGATTACCAGGAACTCTATCCACAGGGAGAACCGATGCCAGATTCCATAGCATAGTATACCAACCTTAATCCCGCAGATCCATTTTGGAATAACGACCCGTATTTTTAGAGTGTGCTAGGCAACCTATACCCATATGGAGAACCTATACCTCAGTACCCTAACCCAGTACCCGCACCACTACCGTCCATGAGTGAGGAGAATGTGCAGGAACTCCGTACATTTGGTGAGGAGTTAGTTGAGGAAGGAGAAAGGATAAAACAGATAGGAGAGAAGCTCGTTTGGAAATACGACGAGAGAGAGATGCAATTATTGAACCACCCCTAGTAATAATATATATAAATATATGTATATATATATAGGGCCAGGATTTAGAGAGAATGACTAAAAGTGTAAGAACGGTGAGAACGACTAGGAACCGTCACATCAAAACAATCTATGGACTACATGACGCAGTGGCATTTTCGTAAATAACATCACTTTTATTAGTGTGGCGCGCTTCCATAAGGGCAAAAAGGTAAATGACCATATACAAAACACATCAAAAGCCTGACCGAAACATATATACTTCCTAGAAAAAGCTCCCAAAGCCAACGTAAAACGCGAAAACCCTAGAAAACGCGAAATAACAAAAACTATGGCGTTGAAAGATCAAACCAAATCCAGAGGAAAAAAACGTAGTGAGTTAACTTTGATTTACATTGGGCTAGTTTATGCTGCTTTTGGCGTTCTAATTTTAACAAAAATTTGCAGTTTCTACAAGGGGGGAAGGGGAAGAGGCATCTGCTCCAAAACGCCAAAAAACGAACGAGCAACGAAAGAAGACAACAAGAGGACATGGTACACAAATGTTACTTTTCGTGGTGTAAAAACAAAATTTCATACTTGTTGCCAAAATGCCAAAATATGTATCGTTTGTTACTAAAGGCCACAACACATGAATCCTGTAATAGCTTTGTTACTAAATGCCAAAAAATGTATGGATTCTGTTATAAACGCCATTTAACTTTTATTGAGTTGTTCAACATCTATAATCTCTTATTGATTTATAAAACGCCATAAATGTATCATAGTTATGTTAAATTATACTATTAAAACGCCATAAAATAAAATGCCATGCAATCATTTTTTATAGGCGAAGAGAGGTTAAGATTGAGAATAAATGTGCATACTGGAAAGGCCCAAAACGCCAAAAAGAGAAAGGCATTAAGTCAGAATGTGGAGGTTGAGGAAGAACCATACCATGAGTTCAGTGGGGCTAGGATCTTGTCAAGAGTAAAACCTACAAAATTGACTGGTTGGTTTATGAATCTAAACGAAAACTAAAGAAAGACAGTACACCAAATGGGTTTTGGTGCTACACTAAGGTTGAAAATATACATCGTACCCACAATGCTTGCGTACTGGTTGGTTGAAAATTATAATGAAAAGACAAACACCCTAAATGTTGGCAACCATACCATACATATAAATGAAGAATTGGTAAACTCTTTAACGGGTATCCCAAATGGAAGGGTGCCCATGAACATAAAAAAACACCAATAGCTAAAGACCACGTGGTGGCTGAGTGAAAGCACAGTTCCGAGGGGCTGAGTGGAAACCAAAGATAGGAGGGTTTGGGCTGGGTTAACAGACCAAGTGCGAGGATATACTTTGATAACATTTTGCCTATGATGGATGGCTTTGGGAGAAACTTCTGCCTAAATTTCCTTGTAGCATTCTTCACTATAATGGGGCATGCAACTGACAATGCAGTCGTCAACAAACAATTCTTGCGCAATGTTACACCAGATGTTCAAATAAATCAAATGAACTGGTGTAGTTATATCATCCAATGCTTGCAACACGCCAAAACCGCATGGGTTCCGAAAAAGCATTACACAGGGCCACTGATCATACTTGCGGTAAGAATAAAATTACACTATTCATTTGTGTGTCATTAAAATGCCAAAAAATATATGTCATTTGAAAATCTATTTTGTTACAGCTTTCCTTGGTGAACGATGCTTGCAATTTAAAAATATGGGAACGAAAATAAGGATACCCAATTGAGTGGTTACAACAGAAACTCTTGACTTATTTGAAAGAGCAATGGCAAAGCACCTTGTGGGCAATGAAGTAAAAAGGAATACAGTCAAAAAAGGTAAAGGAAGCAAGCCCCAAAAAACAAGAAAAATACAGATAGTTGTTCGTGATGAAGATGATGGTGATGATGCTGAGAATGAAGATGAAGATAATGTTCACAATGTCGATGAGCATGATGATGAGTTTGATGATGATGATGGTTTTGATCATGATGATCATTATAACTCTGAACTGCAAAACGCCAGGCCCTTCAATGATGCTGAAGAGGCTTCACTTCAAAGGATGGTGAATGAGGATATAGAAAGCTGGGAAAGGATGTTTGAAGTTTCTGCATCAGGAAACCATGCTCTTATCAGAGAAGTAACACAGTATGACACCATTTTTGCTGAAGAAGAAGAACAAAACAAAGAACCTGAAGAGGTATGTTGTTCAAATAATAAATTAAAAAAAACACCATAATAAACAAAATCCTTTTATATTTATTATAACAGGAAATGGCTGATAAATTGGATGGAGCATACAAAGAATTAGAAGACTGTTACAATAAAATGAGCGCATTGTTAAAACAGTCAAAGACTGAATACCCAAACAACCTCCTGGTACACATTAAATACTCACAATGTATGACATTTTTGGAGAACATCTCAAAATTTGTTCATGAAAACGCCAAAGAAACGCCAGCTGAAAAAGAAGAAGATACACAAGAAACTGAGGATGAAAATGAGGTGGTACTAGGAGATGAAAATGAACAAGAAGGGGAAAAGAAGAAGGCTGAAAAAGAAAACGCCATTAAAGAGCAAACAGTTCATGAAAATGCCAAAGAATTTGAAAATGAAGAACAAGGAGAGGAAGGATGTGAAAATGAAGAAGAAAGGGAGAAGGAGATGACTGGAATTGAAAACGCCATTGAAGTGGAAATAGTTGATGAAGACGCCATGCAAGTGGAAATAGTTCATGAAAATGCCATTGAAGATGAAAATGAAGGAAAAGGAAAAGAAGAAGGAGAAGAAGAAGGAAAATAAAAAGGGGAAGGAGAAGAAGAAGAGGAAGGGGAGTGGGAAGGGAATGGTGAAAGGGATGGAGAAAGAGAAGGAAAAGGAGAAAGAGAAGGAGAAGGAGAAATGCAAGGAAAAGGAGATACAAGGGATGGGCAATAGAAAAAAACGTCGAACCCTCGACTGCTACAACAGCGCCAATATATGACAATGAAGAGGATACTACATCATCAGATGAAGATGTAAACGAAAAGGATATTGAGAGGTGGAGTTGTGATTTCAAGACAGTTGAATATCACATTTCAAGATACAATGGGGAAAAAATAATTAAGAGGAATATTGCTGAGATTTTGGAGCTGCCAGGACAAGATCTAAAACAAATGATTGATATTAAAGAAGGTCTTGACAATTCAAAGATGGTGGATGATGCAATTAAAGCAATAAAAAAACATCTGCAACTTGCTGAATAGACCCCAAAAATGCCTGTATTTGATAAGACACCAAACATCGCCACGACAGAAACAAAAGATAGTCAGGCATTCAACACTAAAAAAGAAAAAACTGAAGGGGAGATGGTGAACAAAAGTGTTGACCAAGAAGGGGAAGTGTTTGATAAAACGCCATATGAACAGCCACCAACTACATCTGGGAAAAACCTCTTGAAAAGTTTTGAAGAGGAAGAGACACCAAATAAACCCCATGATGAAAACGCCATCAACACATCACCACAAAAAACGCCAAACATGTCAGATTTGCAGGAGAAAGATGATGAGGACAACACTCCAGACATCACAAAGTTGATGCAAGAAAATAAAATTTTAAACCCTGAAGAGCTGCCTAGTGATGAAAAAGCTGATAAAGATGATGAAGATAAAAACATAAAAAATAAGAATGTGGCTGAAGAGGAGAAGAGAGATAAAAAATGAGCAAGGCATGTTTGTCACCTTATCTAAGGAGGCAAATGGTGATACATGAAAAAGGACAAACCCTGAAAATAACCTCTCCACATACATCTTCACTGGAATCGGCGATTATGAGTATGTACACTTCTCTCAAAATAAAACGCCAAACTTTCAATTCATAACGTTTACTTGAGAATATGCATGCAAAAACAATCAAAACGCCATGTATTATAATAGAATGAGTTTTATAACTAAAACGCCAAATGATATTCTTTTAGAACAGAGCTGTTCAAGATAGGAGAACAACTCAAAATAAAACGCCAAACTATCCATTCATAACGTTTTGTGACACCCCGACTCGCAGCGGAAGACAATCGTGGGGTGCAGCAGACACATGGCACTCCTCATAATTTAAAAACATTACATTACATAAAACAGGAGCATCGGTTACAACGTATTCGAACTATCACATTACAAACCATATATTAAAAGCGGTACTACAAGCCATTATAGCTTTTATTATGCTACGTCCGCCTACTAGATCCTTCCATACGCACATGTTCACTCCTGTTTCATTTTACTTGAAATGCATGTTAGTTTTTAAAAATGTCAGCTAAACGATGCCGGTGAGTTCCACTGGTTTGGTTGTTTTGTTTCAAAATGTATCAACATGTTTAATTACACATATCACGGTTCATAGATGGAATTACACGAGTGTCACAAGTGAAACCTAGACTATTTTAATCGCACCGTGTCACACAGACACATACTCGCACCACCTGCATCTCATGAAGTTCAATGCCCTTGGGTAGTTATGTCTAACAACTTAACCTGGTTAGGACGCGTGCAGTTGCCTGGCTGCCGGCCGCACCTGTCCGGCGGGCAGCTGGGTTTGTCAGACCAATAATACTATCCACTGCCCACGGCTTACGTTAATCACTTGTATCGGGGCTAATATCGTGTGTTAGATAATTCACATCATAGCAAGTTCGTTTAATTAACACAGTTTGTAACATGTAAATCACCCCAGAAAACAGTAAAACAAATTAAAATTGGGGGAGTGAAACAAACAGTGCAAATAGTAGTCTCGGCTAAAGAGTGTTTAATCAACGAAATCAGCTTTAATAGCACACATGCAAGTAAGGACTCAAATCAGTATCTAAGTCGGTAATGGTTATAACTTGGATTTGGTCAGGAGTTTTCACCCCGGATTGAGTCTATAGGACACGGGTATGGTGAAGGAGGTCAGGGTAGTATTAGTTTTCACTTTGGCTTCCGGGCACCGGTTCACGTGCTAGCCAGTGTCAGTAGTTTAACATGTTCGGATAATGGTACGGAAATACCAATAGTGCCAACACGTTGTTATTTAAGAATTATTAACATCTCATTAAGGGAGTTTGGGTGTTTGGGGAGTCCAGGTTGCCAATTTTGAGTTTATGTTTCCACCGGCGGGGATTTTCCCGAACTGGTATTGGACACACCCCAAGTGTCCACTCCGCCCTGGAATATCCCAGAATATTCCCCGTGTTCCAATTATAGTATTTGTCGGGTTGGGTCAGTTCCCAGTTGTCACAAACCAATATTTCCACGTATTACCGGTGGGCCCGGTGGGGAGTATCGTGGCGTAGTTGATATCATCATGGTCAAACAACATAATTTAAATGCATAGCGGAAGTCTTGAAATATAAAATGTTATTACAAACACAAATGTCTGATAATATAAAAGTATTCCGTACATACTAGCTTGTAATAATCCACAGGCGGATCAAAACAACAAAAGAAGTTATTAGACTATGGCTTATGTGAAGGAGTTGCAAAGTCCTCAACTAACAAGTCCTGAGCAGCTTCCAGCCTATTACGTACTTGTACCTGTCACTTAGACTTTGGAAAATACGTCAGTTTTCACTGGTAAATACACTCAACCGGCTCATTTGAAAATGTTTATGAAAATTGGTTTAGGTGCACAAGGCACGAAAATATTTTGACACTTGATTAAAATGCACAAGGCAAAATTAATCTTTTATACTTGGGACAAACTATATCTCATGTTATCAGTTTTATATAACTTGTTCTACATACGGGGCCCGGTTCTATGCCGGTTCAAGATTAACCGACACACCACTTATTCCCTTATTGGGAATTCCATATTGGGTATAATTACTTAATAAGCATATTGCATCTGTCAGGTGTATGCCTACACCCCGTGCTTAGGTCGTGGCCATTACAATTAATGAGTCAAGGATATCCAGGACACGGTCGCATTAACCCCCAATGTTTCAGTCAAGCAATACGAATTAAAACAGGTTATTTGGATTTCCCTACTATTTGTCTTTGAATCCCATACCTGACCATGTGGTATTTATATTACCGTATCCCAAGCCCGTATAAGGGAAAATAGGTTAAGAGTAATTACCTGAGCTAGCTCCTGTCTTAAATAGCAAGAATTATAATAACTCAGCCGTATTCACTTAACTAAGCGTAGGTACAATTTATCGGAAGGCTCTAGTCTGGAATGATGGTATAAATAACCAATTAGAATACTAACGGGTCTTAATTATGTCATAGACTTAGACCGGCTAGTTTTTAAACAGAACAACGGTACGATACGCTAGATTAAGCGGAGACTGGATTAGAAGGTGATTTAGACCCGACAAGTTTGAAGACTTGTATAATATGGGTAACTAATCACATTTTGGATTTTGAGGCAACAATGATAAGGTTTGACCCATTTTGGTCCATTTATGCAAACTAGTTACATAAACCGAGCCGAACGCGAAATATGCGTAACGGGTAACCATAAGAGTCATATACATGTTTCCTAAGTTAATATGCCTTAAATATGTTGTGATATCAGTAAGATACCTTCCGTTATGCCCGGAATGATTTTAAACTCAAACTATGCCTCGTAAGGGCATTTTGGTCATTTTAAGGGTTATAAAAGAGTTTAAATATTAACCTGGGTTACATGTCTGATATAATCAGTAAGAATACTTAATTTAATAAGTTATAACAGTAGGTTATCATATATATGTGAAATTTATTAATTATACCATATTATGCACCGTAGGGGCATTTTGGTAATTTCACATAAGCCTAAAAGGTCAAAACTGGAAATCTGAGTTTAAAACTTCTTCTTACTGTTAAAACATAAAAATTTACTGAATATATCAGTAGGCACCAAACCTTATATGATTAAAATAGTTTTAATACATACTATGCGTTAAAAACGCTTAAAAAGGCGATTTGGAGCCATTTCAGGGTTTTCAAAGGAAAGCTGATATTTTTATTATTCCAGAAGGCTCAAAATATTTTATTTATCATATTGGATCAGTAGAAAAAGGTTTGGTGTCAAAAATTGGGTTTAGATAGGCTTTATGCTAATCACGCCGTTTATTTAGTAAAAAGCGTTCTAATTACGCTATTGAGCATAACTCCTAATCTAGACCTCAAACTGATGTGAAATTTTAGGGACATGTTTATAAATCAGTAACAAAGATTATTGTCCTCTTGCATTTCCAAAATTCTTGTTTTAAGGTCAAATGGGCATATTGGTCAACATTAGCCATTTAACGGAAATATGCATATGAATCGGATAACTAATGAACCAAGTTGTATAATCACAGAGGGTTATACTTATATGTAACGTGGTCCTAATAAGGCTCTAAGGCATGTCTAAACCCATCTAAATCGGGTCAGAACTGAAAGTCAAAGCGATAGTCAAACTATGCGACTTTTGGTTCCGAATAGAGCCTAAACTGAAAATTGTCGGGTTGAACATGTTTAGACATGTTCTTACATTAATTACCAAGTTATATTAATGACAAAACAGGTTGCATAGCTTCTACATTGCTAATTATGAATTTATTTTCAAAATAGCTTTATGTTGACTTTTTATTAGCTTTAACCCGACATTTGACCAAGCTAGGGTGATAATCAGTAGATGCCCTCTTAGGGGTTTATTACCTACATAATTACCAACTTATAACTACTCTTAATTTGAGTAATGACTGGATCATTAGTGTTTAATCACTAAGTCAAACCTTAACTACAATAAGTTTGTCTTTTGACCATTAAACTAAACAAAGCTGAAATTAGGAGGCTAAGGACACTTACAAATGGTCCTTAGGACTGAAAAGAACTCCAAGGAAGTTCCAAAAGCTCAGGATTTCTTCAGAAATGAGAAGATAACAAGATGGGATGAAATGAGCAAATGAAAGTGTTGGGTTCTCATCCTATTTATAGGTTTTGGACATGATTAGGATTGAGACAAGTGTTTGAAGGGATTAATCAGATCACTACACCTGTTATGACAGTTGTATAATTGTCTTGGAGCCCAAGGATTCGGTTTTGATTGGTTAAAAATGGAATAGAGTAGAGGCCAAGCAAAAATTCGTATCTGGCACATGCTTACGGACCGTAAGGTCCAGAGTCTTACGGTCCGTAAGGACCTGGTCAGCATAGTAAAGTTTCAACTGTTGACAGGTTTAGCCCCTACACTTCCAAATGCCATTTCCGACACATCTAAGGTCCGTTAAACCATTTTTAGGGCTCTACCATGATGCCTAAGCATAGGAAACATGAAATATGCTCAAAAATATGTCGGATGTCGGTTCGTTTGGTCGTACGGTCTCGTTATTCGGTTAATTACGACGAACCACGGACGGACGAGAAAAACAGTCCAAACGACGCGACGAATGGAATTTTATCAAGCCAAACACTAAAATAAAATATTTTAGTTCTTACATAAATTTTTGGGTGTCCGGGAATATTCAGAATGTAAGATATGCGCGTAAACGCAAACTTGTGCACTTTTTGACACTTTTAGTCCCTGCATGACTTAAAAGTTTATTTTTGCGCACCAAACACCTCTAAGTCTATATCTAAGCTATTTAAAGGATAATTAGGGTATGATTAACTTATGATCATATTCTGGAGGGTCCGATAACATACGAATCGACATACTTTTGCAGTTTGACTTAATTAGTCCTTCTAATGCGCAAACTTGCGCATATCATTGTTTAATGGCACTGAAGCCTTATCTAATCCATATTAGGCATTGTTGAAAGTATTATTAAACATCAAAATGCTTCGGGCTCGATAAAAGGTCATTCAGAGGTATAATTAAACATGTTGACACTTCTAGTCCCTTATACTTGTAAAGTTGCGCGTAACTTCACTTTTAGGCATAAAAGCCTTGGATGGCCAATGATTGGCATTCCCGAGAGTATAATCAAATATCATGTGGCTCTCGGTTTGTTAAAAGGTCACTCAGAGGTAAGAATTAACATGTTGACGCTTTTAACCCTTTATTGCGCAAACTTTCAATTAATTACACAAACGGTTACACTTGATTAACAAGTGGATCATTTGTGAATATAAAACCGTAAAAGGTTATCTAGAAACTTATTTTAGGTATGATAATACTTCCAGTTCTTTCATAATTAATGTTTTTTGATTTTTTGAAAAATTAGTCACTTATATTCAAGGTTTGACTTTACTAGGGTTTATTACACGTGTCAATACTTCATTGAACGTGATTTTATGAGGTGTTTCATCCTCACCCCCTTAAAAGAAATCTCAACCTCGAGATTTGCTAAAGTAAAGGAAATACTTTCTGTCTTATGTTGAACTTAATCTTCCCGAGTACATTTGGGCCTCTAAGGCACCCCAGCTTACCTCTATGATAGGTCATGTATCCTTTTGGAGCTTCTTAATCTGCCGATCCTTAATCGATACGGTTTCTCGTCCAATCGTAAAGTTTCATTAATCTGCTTATCATTACGTGATAATGTGCTTCGACTTATTGGCGAAACTTATCCATAAATCATCAGTGTGGGTCGCATTGTGAGCTCCACTAAGCTCCTTATATAGGTTTTAGCTTATAGGCTATTGACCTTTGTTGTATTTGATTTCCGAATGCTCCTATATATCCAAGTCTTAACTTACCCTGCGAAATTTAAAATTTAGCATACCCTTCTTAGGGCGATACCTTCGATTGAACCTTATTCCTTATTAAGGACTTAAGAAGGTTGCGACATTTCTCAATCCTCAATTTTCTGCCGTTTACTGGCAAATTTAAGGTGATTACGAATTCGAATGATCTTACTTGTTGTTTCCAATGCAACTTTCAGATCCTGGTAATTGGACTTACCAATCTATTGTTCTAATAATAGATGTTTAACATTCCATCTATACAAGGTCTCCAAAGGAGTAGCCTTGATACTTACATAATAATTGCTATAGAAAAACTTATTTTATGGTGAGATGGTTATTCCACCCACTGCTTAAAACCAATCTCAAAGAATAGCTAATCCTTACAGCTAGTCGAACAAATTGACGATCCTGGGCAGCTAATGGCGATTCTTAATTGTTGCCTAAATAGGGTTGCGGTAATCAATGCATAAGCAAGATGAACCGTCTTTCTTATTTACTAAAAATCGGAGTTCTTAGAACTTTGAATTTTGGCTTTATGAAACCTTCTCTAAAAACTTATCGATTTGGCTCTTAGTTCTTCCCATTCCGTTGGTACTAACAGTTATAAGGCTTTTACAATAACTACAACGCTAAGCGGGATGTTTGTCCTAACATCCACTTGCCTCTCAGAAGGTAAACATGGTAATTCTTATAAAGAAGATAATTATGACACACAGAGATGTCCGTATTCTCAGGCTTTGGTACATCTATCGATGTCGGTGTCAGATAAATGACACATTCTCTTTACAAATGCAAGGATGCCCTAAGTAGAGATACTTGTAAGGACATTTTTATATTGGATATCTTCTTTGAATACTACTAGTCGACTTTAGTACAATATGACCATTGGGATATCTCAGGGGTTCCATGCATTAAACCTCCATACTGATCAGGCATGAAAGCAATCTATGGGACACACTAGGATACGCCACTCCTCATATGGCACTTTTATCAAACATAGTTTGGCATTCGCAGGCGATAGAAAACAATGAGAAAATAATAAAATAAAATAAAGTAATATATATTGTCGTACTCTTTTTGGGGAAGAGTACTCCAGATTCTTATGAAAGGATTATCTTCGAGGATGGGAGAGATGGTCATTATAGATTCCATTGGTAAGTTATACCTTATATTTAATATCTGGAGTTCTTATGAATGTAATCAAAAGTTTGCTAAGCTTATGGTTTACTAAAGGTTTATTATCCCTTGCATTAACGTAAGATACTTAGCAGACACTATTAATGCTAAATGGTAAGGATGTACCTAATGCTATTATTGATATGCACTGTCTCTGGCATTCAACTGGTAGTTCAGGCGTTTCCTTTCTTATCCTTCCCAAACTTAGCTGCTCCTTCCTTGGCAGCCTTGGGGCAATTAGTACTGATGTGGCCCTTTTAGCCACAGCTGAAATAGTTTGCATTCTTTATGTCCTTACATTCGTGGGACTGGTGGCCGGTTCTTTTACAGATGCCACATTGCTTTATCTTTTGGTTTAATCGACACTATCCCCAGTGTCTTCTTTTGCAGGTTTTGCATGTAGGCTTTTTGTTGGAATCCTGTTGGTTATTGTTGAACTCGGATTTGCTCTTCTTAGGATTCTGGGAGTTATCCTCCTCCCTTTGTCTTTTCTCATTAGTTTCATTCTTAATTGACTTTTGTCTCACTATATCTAGAGTGAGGGACAAGGATAGATCTACAGCTGATCTGAGGGTGATTGGCCTTGAAGCCTTAACATTCCCTTTTATTTCGGGTGCCAAACCACCGATGAAACGCGCAATGCGTTTTGGTTCAGGGGTAATTAAATAGGGTACCAATCTAGATATGGAGTTGAAGTCGGTAACATATTGCTGACAATTTAGGTTCTTCATTGTGAGAGTCAGAAAATCTGTCTCCACCTTTTCCACTTCGTGTTGTGGGCAGTAGTTCTCTTTGATAAGGTCCACAAACTTGGACCATCCCATATTGTATAGGGGAAGTTTCCCTGTGGACTGCATCATGGCCCTCCACCATGCAAGAGCCTCGCCCTTGAAAGATTGTGAAACAAATTTTACTACGTCCTTATCAGCACAATTGCTGATGTCCACAATAGTTTCCATTTCCTCAAGCCATTCCATGGCATCAATTGCTCCTTTTTCGCCATTGAAATCTCTGGGGTTGCATGAGATGAAGTATTTGTAGGTGCACCCGTCTTCAGTTGAACAGGGCTTATCATAGAGTACTAACTTCTGAGGTTCGCTCTTTTCATCTGAAGAGTGAACAGAGCTCTCCTTACGAGCTGATGTATGTGTCTCCGTATGGACCTCTGAGTGAGTGTCACTCGGTTCCTTTTTGTTCTCAAGGATCTTATCCACAGCTTCACTAATTGCTGCTTCAATCAAGGCCTGAAGAGCAGTGCCATTAACATTTATATTTATATTTGCATCCTTGTTTCTAGCCGCAGTACTGCTGTGTGCTTCATCGGAATCCACCATTCTGGAGCTTTGGTACTAAACACCAATAATAACATATGCTTAGCCATAAACTATTATGGAATCATCGTAATGGATGATTTATAAGCCATGGTATTATTAAACCATAATGGCTGTTAGGTTTTTAACTTCATTATAGTATGCTACAAGAAAGTACGTCAATTATATTTAGCCTAGGTCAAAAAGGACCATCAATTGTGTTTAAGGTTGGGACCAAGTCCATTACCTTTTGACAGGGAATCACAATGTCACAACTATCCTTGTCATAACGACAATCTTTAGGTAGTTGGTAGGCTTGTCACGAAGGACATTAATAGTCATAGGCACGAAGGCCTTGTCACAAAGGACATATAAGATATGGCACTTAAGGCATTAATATATAAGCCGCAATCTTATTGGATCAGAGATCTTAAGGTTCGAACATAGTTCTTCACCTTTGGACAGAGAGTCAAAGACTACAGCCGTCATCTCTTTGGAAGATAATTTATTTTGCCACAAAGGCTAGTCAATGGACATCATTCTGACTAACTAGATGATTGTGAGCTTCAGAGAAGTCAGCCGTGGTGAAGCTTTGAAGGCTACTAACCAAGTAGTAATAATTTGTTTAATTATATAGTGAATTATCGAACTTGATGATTAAATATCCATGGTGTAACTCAACCATATAGACCAATAGATAGTATTAAATTTATTTGATTATGCTTGGCCTAGGTTTTTAGATAAACCATCTTTGGCGTTTAAACGGAATATAATCCTTCATATTTATTAGACAGGGGACATAAGTCACGACTGTCAATGTCGTACCGACATTTTATATAGCATAAGGACTTATCCCAAGGACTTTTTGATGGCACATAGGCCTTGTCACTAGGGAAATTTTAAAACATAATCAATGATTCCTTTGGATCGGAAAATTTCATAATTCATTGTCTTGACAAGAAGTTATGAAATAAAACTATCTTTTCATGTATACATCTATGCCCGTAGGTATACATCCCAATGGATGTTTTGATGTGTTCATCATGTTCGACGTTTATTAGCCATGATTCCTCTTGATCATTTACGCTAAAAATAAGGGGTTTGGAAAATTCCTAATATAAGGATGACAAGTGTGATTTTATCACATCACCTATTTTTGGGAGTGTTAACATGTTTTTTTTAACAAGGATTGGAATCTTTTAAATAGGTTCTACCATTGTAGCCAGGTCTTTAATGACATTCAAGCTAGGTTATTTTTTTTAAGATTCTATTTTAATATGAATACAGGCAGGAAAGGAATGATATTTATTTTATTCAGGATTTTCATTATAATTCTAAATTATAAGTTAGTAATAGCACAAAAGGCCAGATTTTATGAAATCGAGGCATTAAGGTTTGAATCAAAGTTCATTACCTTCTCTTGACAGGGAGTTGTAGGCTACCACTATCTTTAGTCTCAGAGGACGTTAATTATAGCCCGTAGGCATTTCTCTTCTAAGGGATATTTATGGTATGATCATCTTTTCAGATGCTATTAGTCGAGATCGTATGGATCGTACCGACTATTATGTTTGGACGTATTCCAACATCTTTAGACAGGGGTCAAAGACCACCATTGTCGTTGTCTTATCGGACAACAAGTTTAGCCCGTAGGCACTTCATCACTAACGGATGTTTATAATATGATCATCTTATAGGATGATATAAGCCATGATTTCTAGATCATAAGGCAAATTAGGAAATTTTAAAAATTTCCAATATAAGGATGACTATTGTGATTTTCTCGAATCGCTTTTGTCAAGGATGCTAACACGTTCTTAGGTGTTAACAATATGATCATCTTTACTTGATGATTTAAGCCATGATTTCTAAATCACTAGGCTAGATAAGAAAATTGGAAGAATCCAATATAAGAATGATTGTTGCGATTTTCTCGAATCACATTTGTCAAGAGTGCTAACACGTTCTTAGGTGTTAACAAGGATTTGAATCTTTTGAATAGGTTTTACCATCTTGGCCATGTCTGTAATGACATTTAGGCTAGGTTTTTACCTTTAAGATTCTTTTTAATATTTAACGCAGAGCAATCCTAATTTGAGATGTTAATATGGATCTGAATCTAATTATGGAACTACTATCTTGGCCCGGTCTTAAAATGACACGTGGCTAGGTCTTGTCCTTTTTAGATTTTGCCATTTTATTATAATGGTAGATCTTATAAAAGAAATGTTATTTTCATTTATTTCATATTTCATGTTTAGGATGAAAATTTAAATTTAGTCATTCCACTATAAAATTAAAAAGTTCAGGTTTGCCCTAAACGAGACTTGAAAGGAATAATGTTGTCCTCGAAGGGACTGAAAGATAAATATGTCCTTATAAGGACTATTAAGGAAACGATCTTCAGCAAAAGGAGTTTCTTCTTCATTTTATTTCTGAATGCTTTCTCCTTGGTTGCACGTTTCATCCTGGCCGCGGTACGAAGCTCAGCATTTCAAAGCTCCGGGTGTGGAGAATACCTATTACGGCTTCTTCGCTTGGCGACGTATCCAATATATATAAAAATTGGAAGCAAAAATTTCCAGATTAGGATTGAGAATATTCCTATGTTAAGTCTAGACTCAGAAGGTTAAGGAATGTGCTAATGTGTCATTGAGATTAAACACAAAAAGGCTAGTGTCTAATTCACTCAATGTTGGCTCTGATACCAACCTGTCACACCCTGATATTTCCACGTATTACCGGTGGACCCGGTGGGGAGTATCGTGACGTAGTTGATATCATCATGGTCAAACAACACAATTTAAATGCACAGCGGAAGTCTTGAAATATAAAATGTTATTACAAACACAAATGTCTGATAATATAAAAGTATTCCGTACAGACTAGCTTGTAATAATCCACAGGCGGATCAAAACAACAAAAGAAGTTATCAGACTATGGCTTATGTGAAGGAGTTGCAAAGACCTCAACTAACAAGTCCTGAGCAGCTTCCAGCCTATTACGTACTTGTATATGTCACTTACACTTTGGAAAATACGTCAGTTTTCACTGGTAAATACACTCAACCGACTCATTTGAAAATGTTTATGAAAATTGGTTTAGGTGCACAAGGCACGAAAATATTTTGACACTTGATTAAAATGCACAAGGCAAAATTAATCTTTTATACTTGGGACAAACTATATCTCATGTTATCAGTTTTACATAACTTGCTCTACATACGGGGCCCGGTTCTATGCCGGTTCAAGATTAACCGACACACCACTTATTCCCTTATTGGGAATCCCATATTGGGTATAATTAATTAATAAGCATATTGCATCTGTCAGGTGTATGCCTACACCCCGTGCTTAGGTCGTGGCCATTGCAATTAATGAGTCAAGGATATCCAGGACACGGTCGCATTAACCTCCAATGTTTCAGTCAAGCAATACGAATTAAAACAGGTTATTTGGATTTCCCGACTGATTTGTCTTTGAATCCCATACCTGACCATGCGGTATTTATATTAACGTATCCTAAGCCCGTATAAGGGAAAATAGGTTAAGAGTATTTACCTGAGCTAGCTCATGTCTTAAATAGCAAGAATTATAATAACTCAGCCGTATTCACTTAAGTAAGCGTAGGTACAATTTACCGGAAGGCTCTAGTCTGGAATGATGGTATAAATAACCAATTAGAATACTAACATGTCTTAATTATGTCATAGACTTAGACCGACTAGTTTTTAAATAGAACAATGATACGATACGCTAGATTAAGCGGAGACCGGATTAGAAGTTGATTTAGACCCGGCAAGTTTGAAGACTTGTATAATATGGGCAACTAATCACATTCTGGATTTTGAGGCAACAATGATAAGGTTTGACCCGTTTTGGTCAATTTATGCAAACTAGTTACATAAACCGAGCCGAACGCGAAATATGCGTAACGGGTAACCATAAGAGTCATATACATGTTTCCTAAGTTAATATGCCTTAAATATATTGTGATATCAGTAAGATACCTTTCGTTATGCCCGAAATGATTTTAAACTCAAACTATGCCTCGTAAGGGCATTTTGGTCATTTTAAGGGTTATAAAAGAGTTTAAATATTAACCTGGGTTACATGTCTGATATAATCAGTAATAATACTTAATTTAATAAGTTATAACAGTAGGGTATCATATATATGTGAAATTAATTAATTATACCATACTATGCACCGTAGGGGCATTTTGGTAATTTCACGTAAGCCTAAAAGGTCAAAACTGGAAATCTGAGTTTAAAACTTCTTCTTACTGTTAAAATATAAAAATTTACTGAATATATCAGTAGGTACCAAACCTTATATGATTAAAGTAGTTTTAATACATACTATGCGTTAAAAACGCTTAAAAAGGTTTGGTGTCAAAAATTTGGTTTAGATAGGCTTTATGCTAATCACGCCGTTTATTTAATAAAAAGCGTTCTAATTATGCTATTGAGCATAACTCCTAATCTAGACCTCAAACTGATGTGAAATTTTAGGGACATGTTTATAAATCAGTAACAAAGATTATTGTCCTCCTGCATTTCCAAAATTCTTGTTTTAAGGTCAAATGGGCATATTGGTCAACATTAGGCATTTAACGGAAATATGCATATGAATCGGATAACTAATGAACCAAGTTGTATAATCACAGAGGGTTATACTTATATGTAACGTGGTCCTAATAAGGCTCTAAGGCATGTCTAAACCCATCTAAATCGGGTCATAACTGAAAGTCAAAGCGATAGTCAAACTATGCGACTTTTGGTTCCGAATAGAGCCTAAACTGAAAATTGTCGGGTTGAACATGTTTAGACATGTTTTTACATTAATTACCAAGTTATATTAATGACAAAACAGGTTGTATAGCTTCTACATTGCTAATTATGAATTTATTTTCAAAATAGCTTTCTGTTGACTTTTTATTATTAGGTTTGACCCGACATTTGACCAAGCTAGGGTGATAATCAGTAGATGCCCTCTTAGGGGTTTATTACCTACATAATTACCAACTTATAACTACTCTTAATTTGACTAATGACTGGATCATTAGTGTTTAATCACTAAGTCAAACCTTAACTACAATAAGTTTGACTTTTAACCATTAAACTAAACAAAGCTGAAATTAGGAGGCTAAGGACACTTACAAATGGTCCCTAGGACTGAAAAGAACTCCAAGGAAGTTCCAAAAGCTCAGGATTTCTCCAGAAATGAGAAGATAGCAAGATGGGATGAAATGAGCAAATGAAAGTGTTGGGTTCTCATCCTATTTATAGTTTTTGGACATGATTAGGATTGAGACAAGTGTTTGAAGGGATTAATCAGATCACTATACCTGTTATGACAGCTGTATAATTGTCTTGGAGCCCAAGGATTCGGTTTTGATTGGTTAAAAATGGAATAGAGTAGAGGCCAAGCAAAAATTCATATCTGGCACATGCTTACCGACCGTAAGGTCCAGAGTCTTATGGTCCGTAAGGACCTGGTCAGCATAGTAAAGTTTCAGCTGTTGACAGGTTTAGTCCCTGCACTTCCAAATGCCATTTCTGACACATCTAAGGCCCGTTAAACCATTTTTAGGGCTCTACCATGATGCCTAAGCATAGGGAACATGAATCATACTAAAAAATATGTCGGATGTCGGTTCCTTTGGTCGTACGGTCTCGTTGTTCGTTTAATTACGACGAAACATGGACGGAGGCGAAAAACAATCCAAACGACGCGACGAATGGAATTTTATCAAGCCAAACACTAAAATAAAATATTTTAGTGCTTACATAAATTTTTGGGTGCCCGGGGATATTCAGAATGTAAGATATGCGCGTAAACGCAAACTTGTGCACTTTTTGACACTTTTAGTCCCTGCATGACTTAAAAGTTTATTTTTGCGCACCAAACACCTCTAAGCCTATATCTAAGATATGTAAAGGATAATTAGGGTATGATTAACTTAAGATCATATTCTGGAAGGTCCGATAACATACGAATCGACATACTTTTGCTGTTTGACGCAATTAGTCCTTCTAATGCGCAAACTTGCGCATATCATTGTTTAATGGCACTGAAGCCTTATCTAATCCATATTAGGCATTCTTGAATGTATTATTAAACATCAAAGTGCTCCGGGCTTGATAAAAGGTCATTCAGAGGTATAATTAAACATGTTGACACTTCTAGTCCCTTATACTTGCAAAGTTGCGCGTAACTTCACTTTTAGGCATAAAAGCCTTGGATGGCCGATGATTGGCATTCCCGAGAGTATAATAAAATATCATGAGGCTCTCGGTTTTTTAAAAGGTCACTCAGAGCTAAGACTTAACATGTTGACGCTTTTAACCCTTTATTGCGCAAACTTTCAATTAATTACACAAACGGTTACACTTGATTAACAAGTGGCTCATTTGTGAATATAAAACCGTAAAAGGTTATTTAGAAACTTATTTTAGGTATGATAATACTTCCAGTTCTTTCATAATTAATGTTTTTCGATTTTTCGAAAAATTAGTCCCTTATATTCAAGGTTTGACTTTACTAGGGTTAATTACACGTGTCAATACTTCATTGAACGTGATTTTACGAGGTGTTACACCCGTTCCGGCAGGTTCATTACACGGTAAAATGCCGAAATTGATTTAAAAATAACCCATTTTTAATCCCAAAATTTCCCATTTTATCTATAATTTGAATACAATTCTGAAAATTTTTATATAACTCAGTAAAAATATGTAGAAAATGGGAAAAATTTCTGGGAATTTATTTTGGCATTTTACTTGTCTAAATAAATTATTTATAAAATCATATTTAACCACATAATTAACATTAATTACCATAAGTGATCCAAAAATTCCCAAAAAATTTCCTGGACATCCCTTATGTTTCCAAAAACATCTCCAAAATTTTTAAGATTTTTCCGATTTGGTTTCTGTGTGTTTCCAGCTACCGAAAATTCGCAAAAAACGCAGATTTTTAACCCAAGTCAAAACTCAACCAATGGTCTCCTAATTTTCCCAGAACATTCCACATATGAGCCTTAGTGTCTATCAAAACTCAAGCAATGTTTCGTATTTTTTCCAGAATTCTTTTGGTAAAACAGTCAAAATTTCACAAAAAATCTTAGAAAATACCAAAAATTCTAAAATTTACGTGGTCCTTCCTGACCCTACCCTTCATCACCACATCAAATTTCAGCTCAATCCAAGTACACGGACCAAGTTATAGTCCGAACAATATTCTGCCTAGTCTAGATTCAAGTTTCGGGTCATATACCTAGTGATTCCTTCGATTCCGAGCCTTCCTTGTGAGTTCAGAAGTATGTGTGGGCTATAATTAGTACCTACACATAAAGTACAATCGAAATATGCTAGAACTTAGATCAATCAAGCTTTATTTCATTGCTTTTCGGTTAATCGACTAGTTAAGCGATTTCCGTCGAATAGGTGTTGATTAGGGTATCAAAATCCAAAGATTTATAACCATGGCTGCCATATAACACCAAGGTATTCATATGGTGTTCATATTCAGCCCCTAAACTTGTTTAAAACTCCCAAATTCATGGACTAAAATGGGTTTTAATGACCTAAATCATGTTTAATCAAGAAACCATGCTTAAAACCTTATGGATTTAAGTTAATACCTTTGATTTGTTGAAGTTTCTTGTGAATTCAGCTGGTTGTTCTTGAGAGAAACCAGATTTTGGAAAGGATTTTGTGTGAAAATGAAATAAGAAAAAGAAAAAAAAATGTTTTTTTTTGATTAAATAATGTGGGTGGGGGCGGTTTGGGTGTGGGTCCCACAAGGGACACCTCGTGCTTTGTTTTGAGCGCTTAAAGATGATGTTTATCTTCCGTTGAGTGCTTAAGTTCGTTTGCGGGTCCCGCGCGCGTTCTCGATTTACGTGACGGATTCCGTTTCACGCGTAATTAGTGTCAAAAGACTCGGTTTTTAAAATCATGCATAACCGTCTTGAAATCTGAACCCGGATACCTTTTAATCATAAAATACTCGTATTAGGGTGGTTTAAGTGTTTTTATGCTTGATCGATCGTTCCTTGCACGTTTGATTGCCTTATGTTATTCCTGAAACGAAAGCATTTCCCTAACCGGGAAGCTGCTTCGTTTTACGTGCCCGATCTCTGATTGGCTTCAAACCTAATGTCACAGTCTATGGCACAAAACTAAGTTGTTCCTGGAACTCGAAATCTTAAATGATGCTACCGATAACCTAATAATCAATGTTAAAGGTTTAGTGTGCTGTTAAACGGAAAGCTCCGGTTTAACACGTGTTTAAAGTCTAAGGATACCAATTTCACATCATGGGTCCTTATTAGTGTCATTTCATTCATAACGTGTTCTCGGATTCCTCCGAGACATAACATATATCATTCAAGCAAGCACATAAGTCACACATGTTGTTAGGGTTTTCGCGCAATTAAAGTGTTAAGTGTGCTTTACAGTTTTGGACCGTTTAGGGTGTACCTGGTTTCGTCATGGGTGTCACAGTCACCCCTAGTTTAGAAATTTCATCCTCGAAATTCAATTCGTCTAGTTAGGGAAGAGATGTGGGTATTTTCTACAGAACTCATCCTTCCGTTCCCAGGTATACTCAGGTCCTTGCTTCGAGTTCCACCGGACTTTCACTAGCGAGATTTTGTTATAACGTAGTTGTTTTGTCTTCCCGTCTACTATTTCTACCGGTGCATCCACAAAGTGGAGTTCGTCATCAATGTGCACACCTTCTAATGGTATAATAGCTGCTTCATCCGTGAGACATTTCTTTAAGTTGGATACGTGGAAGACATCGTGAATTTTGCTCAGTTCATCTGGTAATTTCAGTCGGTACGCTACAGATCCAACCTTAGCAATAATTTCATACGGCCCAATGTATCTCAGAGCCAACTTTCCTGTCTTGCCAAACCTAATCACTCCTTTCCACGGTGACACTTTTAGCAGTACTTTGTCACCTACTTCAAACGACAACGGTTTCCTGCGAACATGGGCATAACTTTTCTGCCGATCTCGAGCCGCTTTCAGTCTACTTTGGATCTTATGCACCTTGTCTGTCGTCTCTTAAATTAGTTCAGACCCCGTAAGTTGAGTATCGCCCACTTCAGCCCAACAAAGTGGCGGTCTGCACTTCCGGCCATATAGTGCTTCGTACGGTGCAGCTTGTATGCTACTATGATAGCTGTTATTGTAAGAGAATTCAATGAGGGGAAGGTGCTTATCCCAACTTACTCAAAAGTCTAGGGTGCAAGCACGAAGCAGATCCTCTAATGTCTGGATAGTTCGTTCTGATTGGCCGTTGGTTTGGGGATGGTAAGCCGTACTCAGGTCTATTCTAGACCCCAAAGCTTCTTGTAATTGTTGCCAATAGTGTGAAGTGAAATGACTATCACGGTCTGAAATGATTGCAACTGGTACCCCGTGTCTAGCCACAATTTCATTCGTGTAGATCTCGGCCAATTTCTCGGAAGTTGTAGGCAGTACGAATCGGAATAAGGTGCGCCGATTTGGTTAGTCTATCTACTACTACCCAAATCGCATCATGACCTCAGGGTGTTTTTGGAAGGTGGGTCATGAAATCCATCGTGATTTGCTCCCATTTCCATTGAGGTATTTCGGGTTGCTGTAACATTCTCGAGGGTTTCTGGTATTCTGCCTTAACCCGGGCACAAGTCAAGCATCTTGTCTATACCGGGGTGAATGGAGTACTTAGATTTATGAGCCTCATCCACAACTAGTTGGCGTAGGTCATGGAGAGTAGGAATCCATACCCTATTTTTGAAATACAACATTCATCCGGTTTCCTCAAAAAATTCCCTTCATTTCTGTGTAAGTTTTCGCTATTTAGTTGGCCTTCCTCCAAAGCTTCCATTTGAGCATTACGAATCTGCTCTTTAAGACTGGTTTGAACAATCATTCCAAGAGCTCGCACTCTAAGCAAATCAACGAAAAATTCCCAACGGAGTCACTAGAAATGGTGGAATACAGAGAAGAACCATGGTACGCCGACTATGCTAACTACCTAGCTAGCGGTATAGTCGCAAAAGGTTGGCCACTTCATCAAAGGAAGAAATTCTTTGCTGATGTAAAGCATTATTTTTGGGAAGATCCTTATCTTTTCAAAATGTGTGCCGACCAACTCATCCGACGGTGCGTACATGGTAGCAAAGCAAGAAGAATTCTCCGCCATTATCATGAAGGTCCATACGGAGGACATCATGGTGCCGCTAGTACCGCACGAAAGGTATTTGATTCAGGATTTTATTGGCCAACCATTTACAAAGACGCCCAAAGTCTTGTCAAGACGTGTGATGCTTGCCAAAGAACAGGTAATATTTCTTCCAAAAACGAAATGCCACAAAATGGCATTCTTGTTTGTGAAATTTTTGATGTGTGGGGACTCGACTTTATGGGACCTTTCTCACCGTCAAAAGGAAACAAATATATACTTGTGGTAGTAGATTACTTGTATAAATGGGCCGAGGCCGAGGCACTTCCAACAAATGATGGAAGAGTCGTGGTAAGATTTCTGAAAAAATTATTCTCTCGTTTTGGAACAGCTAAAGCATTAATAAGTGATAGAGGTACCCATTTTTCTAACCATCAACTTGAAAAAATCTTAACAAGATATGGGGTCTATCATCGGGTCTCAACAACATATCACCCTCAAACAAACGGACAAGCCGAATTGACTAATAGAGGTTTAAAACGAATACTTGATAAAACCGCAGGGTTAAATAAAAAGGAATGGGCAGATAAATTAGATGATGCTTTATGGGCTTTTCGAACTGCTTATAAAACAACAATAGGTACAACCCCATACAAGCTCGTCTATGGAAAAAGCTGTCATTTGCCAGTAGAAATTGCACACAAGGCCTACTGGGCAATTAAAAATGTAAACTTAGAATTAGAATTTGCTGGTAGAAATTGATTTTGTCAATTAAATGAATTAGACGAACTTAGGAATTATGCATACTCAAACTCTGAAATTTATAAGGAAAGAATGAAAAACTTGCATGACAAACACATTAAACTTAATAAATTTTGAGTAGGAGATCAAGTTCTATTGTTTAATTCGCGACTTCGGTTATTCCCTGGTAAATTAAAGTCTAGGTGGTCATGACCTTTTTCCATCACCCATATTTTCCCACACGGTGCAGTAGAAATTAAATCTCGGAATGGAATTCCATTCAAAGTCAATGGTCAGCGGCTGAAGCTCTATCAAGGATTCATTGAAGATGAAGATGAAGAAATCTCGCTTCAAACGATCAAAGAATGAAAGCATCAACATCATACCTGGTAAGTTACGAACAAACGGGTTGACATCTAAATTGGTAAGTCTTCTAACCAAGTTTTTGGGAAACAAGGGGCACTCACACGAGCACTTAAAAAAGATTAAAATAAAAAGTTGCTCGGCACGAGGCCGTGTCCGCGCAACTGTCGGGATAAAACCCTTTTCCCAAACAATTTCTTCACTTCTACACTCTCCGTTTCCCCGAAAATGCTCTAGTTCAGGCGATTTTTCTGCAGAATTTCGGCGTCTCCTCTACTTCTAACAACATCAAGGTATGATTCTACTATCATTAGTAGTTAGATTAGGCATTTGCATGTAGTTAAAAATAAAAAATTTCGGGAAAAATCTAGGGTTCTTGAACTTCACCCGGATCGAACCTAAAATTTTTGCATAAATCTGTTAGCATTAGTTTAGATTCATGTTATAGGAAGTAAATCCACTTGTATTGCTCATAGATTTGCCCGATTTCTCACAAAAACCAAAACCCTTGTTTTTGAACCGAAAAAGATTAAATTGAAGGGGTAAATGGTTTGTTTTAGGAAAAATGGCACTTGGGGTTTCATTTTCGGGGAAAACCGCCCCTACTGGACCAAAAATTTTCAAGTTTTCGGGACCGGGTCGAAAAATGTGATTTTTGGTAAACAGACGTCTGGACACGGGGCCGTGCTCGTGAGCACGGGGGCGTGTCCAGCTCTCTCCTTACCAACATGGGGCGTGTCCACTGAACATGGGGTCGTGTTCAGCCGACTGTTTTTAGTTTTCTCCGAAAATTTCATTGTTTCGTGCTAATTTTTTGGTGTATTCTTTCAGATGTCCAAGAAATTCACAAGGTTCAATGCAAATGAGCTGATGCTAAGGCAAGATACGATGTGCTTCGAACCAGACCGGAAGAATACCCAAGACAAGCGTGCATGGATCTTTTGGCAATGGTGAACCAACTTGACCGGTTTAACAACCTAGTCACCGGCCCACTAAGAGCTGCCCTAACCACTCGACTTCGCTCGGTCCACGAGTACAATCTGAAATTCTATAGCACATTCGTGTTCAATTAAAGATGCGACCCATTTGATAATGATGGGGTAGAGTTCCGATGTGGGGGGACTAAGTACTCGATTTCGATGGCACAGTTTGGGTCGATAGTTGGGTTGTATGCGGAGGAAGATGCGGGTAATGAAGAGAACACCGGAGGGTTACGTGAACTATCAGAAAACGAATGCCAAGCCGCTTGGGCTCAAATAGGAGAAGGGCACTACTACCCGAGCAGAACTAAGAGCACTAAGTTGAGGGACCCACTTTACCGTTACATCCATAGGATCCTCACTTACTCTCTTAGCCAAAGGCACGACAGCAGTGGCGTAGTAGGGTTGAGAGATCTGGTGGTCCTTCATTGCATTCATACCCGCAGACACCTCGATGTTCCGTACCTCCTGCTCCGCAACATGCATTGGAACCGGCTTGCTACCCCACCAACTCCTATCTTCTTCGGGGGGTGGATATACCGTCTCTTCAAGCACTTCGTGAACATGCCCAGGTCTTTCCAAAAGAGCCCATGGTCGGGAAGAGTGGACATACACATATACCGCTCCATGAACCTGATTTATGAAGCCGAAGACGGGATGGTTAGCTTCCAAAGAGTCCAGGGGCATGCATGGAACCCGCAAGAGGCAATCGTCCTTCACGTTCCACAGTTTCAACACCCTCCTCAGTACCAGTACCAGCCCCATGGTGATGCCAGCCAATCCTCCTCACAAGGAGGCGGTTTTCCTAATTTTCAAAGCTTACATGACATATTGCAGGAAAACCTCATGTGCACCAGGAACACCTATAACATGGCGAGCAACACGTACACCCGGGTCGGAGCGATTGAGAGAAACATATCCGACATTCAGGATGACATTCGGAACATCCGGGAGTACATGGCGGGGCACGGAGGAGGAGGTGATGATGAGGACGAGGACATGGACTAGGCGGGAGGAGAGGAGGTAGGAGCAGCTGGTTGGTGATCCCACATGTTAACCCTCTTTTCATATGAACAATTTCCGACCTACGTGCCGTGTGGTGAATAATTTACTTCCTTTAACTCTTTTTATTTTCTGCATTTTCTTTTCTTTTTAACTTTGTGACATGGATGTTTTGAACTATGGTAATTTAGGATGCTTGTTATGGTTTGGTGTAGTGTTTATTAATAAAACAGGTACATACGAGGCTTAGAGCACTAAAAATTAGTGCTACTAAAGCTGGGATAGGAAAACCGAAGTCAGAAACCTGTTTTTCACCTTTGCAGATTGTCTACACGGGGCCGTGTCCAGCCGACACGCCCCCGTGCCCATCGCCCCAGACCTGCTGTTTGTTAAATTTCTGCATATTTTTGCCAGACACGGGGCCGTGTCCAGCCGACACGCCCCCGTTTCCACCTTCTGTAAGTTATCGTTACTGGCACTCTAACCACGGGGTCGTGTCCATCCGACACGAGCCCGTGTCCAGACGCCCAGTAACACAAATTTTTGTTTTTTCACACCTTTTTACACATTCAATCAATCTAAAAACTTATTTTTGGGACACATTGAGGACAATGTGTAATTTAAGTGGGGGGGGGGGATGCTAAAACCTTGAATCTTGCAACTCCTAACTACAAGCCTTACACAAAACTCTATTGGAACCGCTAATCACCCCAAAATTTTTTAAAAAAATTTCATTTTTTTATTTGTCTAGGTTTAACTTGGGAATTTCAAGTTCTTAAAAGGTTATATTTTTACAAATTTACAACCGATAGTGTCGTAATAAAAAGAACCAACATAAGAAAATTATGAAACGGCATAACAAGTTTAGTTAAAATTTGATTATATATACTTGATCACATAAAAACCCATTCCCACAAAAAGTGAGTTTTGAGCCTTTATTGAGCATACAATACATATCTTTAAACTAAATGCTCATTTATCGTTTCTTGTGTGAATAGCCGCTTGGTTCTTATGACTCTAGAACTTGCCACGACGATACATTCCCAGTCCTTACCAACTTAAACCCAAGTAAGTAAATGACGGAGACATTAGGACTAACCCTTTTTATTTCTACACCATTATTTTTCTTTTTTTTACCACCTACCCAAAATCCCCCTAGTTAACCCCTTTGAGCCTAAACCTTTTCGTTTCTTAACCCAAAAACAAACACCATTTTTACCCACCAAAACCTTTTTATTTTTTTAACCCTTTGTTTTAGTAACAAGCTCGGTTTTTCTTATAACTTTCTTCAAATATATATATATATATATATATATATATAGGGAGAAGATCATGCGAGAACCACCTCTTATTGCGAGAACCGCGAGAACCAATGTGAACACAACCAAAAATGCCTAAAAATAGCTAAAAATCACACAATTTTTTTTAATATTTTTATATAAAAATCGCTACTTTTCGAAGACAAAAAAAAATTAAAATTTTTTTTCTTCACATCCGAAAGCTTCCATCCTTTTTCTTCACAAATAACACTGGTGCTCCCCAAGGTGAATAACTGGGACGGATAAAACCTCGGTCTAGCAGTTCTTGTAACTGAGATGATAGTTCTTGCATCTCTGATGGTGCTAAACGGTAAGGTGCTTTTGCAATTGGAGCTGCTCCCGGTATTAAGTCGATACGAAACTCGACTTACCGATTGGGTGGCAATCCGGGCAATTCATCGGGAAACACGTCTGGGTAATCACACGCTATTGGGATATCCTTAATACGTTGTTCTTCTGGTTCGGTCGTCATTACACTTGCTAAGAACACATCACATCCTTGACGTATACATTCAACACTTTAAGGTGGGATATTAGGTTTAATATGATACCAGACTTCTCTCCCTGTACCATAATAACTTCATCATTAGGAAAAGGGATCCTAACAATCTTTTGCTCACATATAATCTCCGCCTTGTACTTGGACAACCAGTCCATTCCCACTACTATATCGAAACTTCCGACCTCTACCGGTAGTAGGTCAATAAGGAATTGGTGGTCGTTGCTGAAGAGGCTAAGGCCTTGGGGTTTGGAAATGGTTGGGTTCCAATGGTGTCTTACAGTTTCGGGTATAATGTCCACTTTTATGGCACTTCGAGCAGATCCCTGCTTGACATGCACCATAGTGGTGCAAAGCGCACTTGTTGCATTTTGGGGCTGTTCCTTTATAGCCACCAGAGTTTCCCGTTGGTGTAGTCATGGCGTAGCTTTGACTAGTGGCTCTCCCCCTCTTTGGTATGGCTGCCCCCGCTCGACTACTTTCCGGGGCCTCTCGCTTATTTCCTGCCGGCTCTCACGGCATTGTCAAAATCTTGCGTCTAACCATGTCGTACGTAACCGTGCCTGACCTAGCTACCACTCCGTGCATGGTCAGGTGCTCCACCGAATTAATGATACTCCTTACTTCCGGGGCCAGTCCCCAGATATACCTCTCGATCCTCTTGGACTCCGGTCGAACCATATCTGGCAAGATGCGTGCTAGTTCATTGAAGCGATTTGTGTAACCTGCATGATCCGCACCTTGCATCTGCAAGTTCCAAAACTCATGCTCGAGTTTCTGAATTTCGTGGATTGGGCAGAACCTTTCTCTCATTAGTATGTTAAGATCATCCCAAGTCATAGCATTAATCGCATCCTGCCCACGAGATTGCACAATAGCATTCCACCAGTTCAAAGCGTGGTCGGTAAAAGTGCAAGCTGTATACTTTACCGCACAGTCACCCGGACAATTACTTATGTTAAGGACCGATTCCGACTTCTTGATCCATTTCACCAACCCGTTCGGTCCTTCAGTTCCATTAAACTCCATTGGTTTGCACTCCATAAAGTGTTTATACGTGCAAACTGGCCTAACATTATTTTGATTATTGTTCTGACCTCCCGGCCCTGGTTGCGGGTTCGGTTGGGGGTTAGCGTTAATACCGGCACTAACCTGCGCCACGATTGTTGGAATAACCGTTTGGAGTTGTTGTGCTATCAGTTGGGCAATTTCTGCCTCTGTCATTTGAGGTACACGTTTCGGGGCCATTCTATTATAAACAATAGATATGTATGTATCAATGTCACATAGTTAATCATCACTTATCACATTTTCAGTTACCACATACCACACAATTCCATTACACATCACATAATTTCATCACACACATAGGTTCACAACACATATATCCAAAATCATCATCACATATATAATAACATCTATCAAATTTTGCACACTGACTTAACCCATAAGGGCTAGTGCCTAAATGCGTTATCAAACCTGGTCACCAAAGTGACGTACGTGCATCATACCACGATAGCACAAACTACGAAAATATGGAACTACTACGATTGCATCACTACCTCGACATGGACATAACCCAGAATCAACAATCCACAGATGTACGCATAAGCACGTATTGCACCCAACCTTGATTTTTAATTTTAAAAACTTTTCCACAACTATTAAGTTAGCATTTACATTCTTGTTCTCTCCTCTCTCTCTCCGTGACGTTTCCGGAATGCCCAAGTACCAGCAGATAAATTATTGTGTTCCGGACCACAATAATTTAATTGCCTAACAAGGCCATCCCGGTACTAGCCACGCCACTCGTTCTCTAGAGGTTCTCAGGGTGAGGAGTTAACTCAAGATTATAGTCTAGGTTCTCTTAGGGATACCTAAATCGCTATAACCGATGGTTCTGATACCATCTTCTGTCACACCCCGACTCGCAGCGGAAGACAATCGCAGGGTGCGACAGACACATGGCACTCCTCATAATTTAAAAACATTACATTACATAAAACAGAAACATCGGTTACAACGTATTCGAACTATCACATTACAAACCATATATTAAAAGCGGTACTACAAGCCATTATAGCTTTTATTATGCTACGTCCGCTTACTAGATCCTTCCATACGCACATGTTCACTCCTGTTTATTTTACCTGAAATGCATGTTAGTTTTTAAAAAGGTCAGCTAAACGATGCCGGTGAGTTCCACTGGTTTGGTTGTTTTGTTTCAAAATGTATCAACATGTTTAATTACACATATCACGGTTCATAGATGGAATTACACGAGTGTCACAAGTGAAACCTAGACTGTTTTAATCGCACCGTGTCACACAGACACATACTCGCACCACCTGCATCTCATGAAGTTCAATGCCCTCGGGTAGTTATGTCTAACAACTTAACCTGGTTAGGACGCGTGCAGTTGCCTGGCTGTCGGCCGCACCTATCCGGCGGGCAGCTGGGTTTGTCAGACCAATAGTACTATCCACTGCCCACGGTTTACGTTAATCACTTGTATCGGGGCTAATATCGTGTGTTAGATAATTCACATCATAGCAAGTTGGTTTAATTAACACAGTTTGTAACATGCAAATCACCCCAGAAAACAGTAAAACAAATTAAAATTGGGGGAGTGAAACTCACAGTGCAAATAGTAGTCTCGGCTAAAGAGTGTTTAATCAACGAAATCAACATTAATAGCACACATGCAAGTAAGGACTCAAATCAGTATCTAAGTCGGTAATGGTTATAACTTGGATTTGGTCAGGAGTTTTCACCCCGGATTGAGTCTATAGGATACGAGTATGGTGAAGGAGGTCAGGGTAGTATTAGTTTTCCGTTTGGCTTCCGGGCACCGGTTCGCGTGCTAGCCAATGTCAGTAGTTTAACGTGTTCGGATAATGGTACGGAAATACCAATAGTGCCAACACGTTGTTATTTAAGAATTATTAACTTCTCATTAAGGGAGTTTGGGTGTTTGGGGAGTCCAGATTGCCCAATTTTGAGTTTCCGTTTCCACCGGCGGAGATTTTTCCGAACTGGTATTGGACACACCCCAAGTGTCCACTCCGCCCTGGAATCTCCCAGAATATTCCCCGTGTTCCAATTATAGTATTTGTCGGGTTGGGTCAGTTCCCAGTTCCGGCAGGTTCGTTACACGGTAAACTGCCGAAATTGATTTAAAATAACTCATTTTTAATCCCAAAATTTCCCATTTTATCTATAATTTGAATAAAATTCTGAAAATAGTTTCTGGAAATTTATTTTGGCATTTTACTTGTCTAAATAAATTATTTATAAAACCATATTTAACCACATAATTCACATTAATTACCATCAGTGATCCAATCATTCCCAAAATATTTCCTGGACATCCCTTATGTTTCCAGAAATATCTCCAAAATTTTTAAGATTTTTCCGATTTCGTTTTGGTGCGTTTCCGGCTACAGAAAATTCGCCAAAAACGCGGATTTTTAACCCAAATAAAAACTCAACCAATGGACTCCAAATTTTTCCAGAACATTCCAAATATGTTCCTTAGTGTCTATGTGGAATTTGGTGATTTATTGAATCTGTTTGGTATTTTTTCCAGAATTCTTTTTTGTAAAAGAGTCAAAATTTCACCAAAAATCGTACAAAATTACAAAAATTCTAAAATTTTGCGTGCACCTTTCTGACCCTACCCTTCATCACCACACCAAATGTCAGCACAATCTAAGTATTACGGACCAAGTTATAGTCCGAACAATATTCTGCCTAGTCTAGATTCAAGTTTCGGGTCATATACCTAGCGATTCCTTCGATTCCGAGCGTTCCTTGTGAGTCCAGAAGTATGCGTGGGCTATAATTAGTACCTACACATCAAGTACAATCCAAATATGCTAGAACTTAGATCAATCAAGCTTTATTTCATTGTTTTTTGGTTAATCGACTAGTTAAGCGATTTCTGTCGAATAGGTGTTGATTAGGGTATCAAAACCCAAATATTTATAACCATGGCTGCCATATAACACCAAGGTATTCAAATGGTGTTCATATTCAGCCCCTAAACTTGTTTAAAACTCCAAAATTTATGGACTAAAATGGGTTTTTATGACCTAAATCATGTTTAATCAAGAAACCATGCTTAAAACCTTATGGATTTGAGTTAATACCTTTGATATGTTGAAGTTTCTTGTGAATTCAGCTGGTTTTTCTTGAGAGAAACCAGATTTTGGAAAGGATTTTGTGTGAAAATGAAATAAGAAAAAGAAAAAAAAAAGATTTTTTTGATTAAATAATGGGGGTGGGGGCGGTTTGGGTGTGGGTCCCACAACGGACACCTCGTGCTTCGTTTTGAGCGCTTAAATATGATGTTTATCTTCCGTTGAGTGGTTAGGTTCGTTTACGGGTCCCGCGCGCGTTCTCGATTTGCGTGACGGACTCCGTTTCGCGCGTAATTAGTGTCAAAAGACTCGTTTTTAAAATCATGCATAACCATCTTGAAATCCGAACCCAGTTACGTTTTAATCATAAAAGACTCGTATTAGGGTGGTTTAAGTGTTTTTAAGCTTGATCGATCGTTCCTTGCACGCTTGATTGCCTTATGTTATTCTTGAAACGAAAGCGTTTCCCTAACCGGGAAGCTGCTTTGTTTTGCGTGCCCGATCTCTGATTGGCTTCAAACCTTATGTCATAGTCTATGGCACAAAACTAAGTTGTTCCTGGAACTCGAAATCTTAAATGATGCTACTGATAACCTAATAATCAATGTCAAAGGTTTAGTGTGCTGTTAAACGGAAAGCTCCGGTTTAACACGTGTTTAAAGTCTAAGGATACCAATTTCACATCATGGGTCCTTATTAGTGTCATGTCATTCAAAACGTGTTCTCGGATTCCTCCGAGTCATAACAGATATCGTTCAAGCAAGCACATAAGTCACACATGTTGTTAGGGTTTTCGCGCAATTAAAGTGTTAAGTGTGCTTTATAGTTTTGGACCGTTTAGGGTGTACCTGGTTTCGTCATGGGTGTCACACGTTTACTTGAGAATATGCATGCAAAAACAATCAAAACGCCATATATTATAATAGAATGAGTTTGTATAACTAAAACGCCAAATGATGTTTTTTTAGAACGGAGCTGTTCAAGATGGGAGAAAAGTTTCTCATGAGGGTGATATGTGAGAGCATGAAACCCGGATTTCAAGCACATGTCTCAATTATTCTAAGTTGGGCACATATCCTGAACTATGAAGAAAGATACACGGCTCAAGAATCACCCTCAAGGTTATTCTGCACAGAAATACTGCTGGTAACTCTTTTTCTTTATATATTTGATAACATTATAAAATGACATTGTTTTGTTGTTTAATTATGTGGTACTCAATATTACAGAATACTCCGACATACTATGAAACAACAACAGAAGATGCACGAAACAATGAATTCAACAGAAACATGGAAACTGTTCTGAAAAACACACGTTTCGAAGAAGACAAGAAACAGAAAACCATCAAGGATTATGAACTGGTCTTCGTGCCAATAATCTGGGAAATACATTTCTATGTTGTCTGTTTCAACATGAAACACAAAAGAATTGATGTATTGGACAACAGCCGTGCAGGGGATAATGTAAGCATAAAAAAAAGTACAAAGGATGGGTGGAAAAATTGGTAAGTATCTTAAAAACTTTGAACATAGGAACTATGTTGACAAAACGCCAAATTAATATATGCAAAAAAATGTGAAAATTGCAGCACGGAGCTTTTGCAAACTACTTGCATATTAAAAATCACCCAAAGCATGAGATCATGAGCAAGGCGAAGGTTGTTAGACAAAAGATGGATTGGAGGACAAAGTCTAACGTCATCGACTGTGGCATTTTCGCAATGAGGCATATGGAAACATACATGGGGGATATAGCTAGTTGGAAAAGTGGTTTGGCAACAGAAGATGCCCCAAATCAACTCCAACAAAAACAGCTAAATGAACTAAGGGTAAAATACATTGGAAAAATCCTGTTTCATAGCGAAAATGAAAACATAGACCTAGTGAAAAGTTGTCTGAATACATTCATGGCTTATGGGGGAGAAAGAATACGTAAGTTGTTTGACAAAGCAAAAGAGAGAATAGCAAAAAGAATGTTAGAATATGTAGATTAGCTAAACGCCATGTATTTTAATGTTGACTATCATGTTTTACTCTTTAAATTATTACATCTACATGTCTGGTTGTGTGATCTACTACCGTATTTCGGCAAATCAAACAAAACGCCATAATTAGAAAAATTAACAAAAAGTAACCATTTAAAACATAAACAAAATTAAAAAAAGGGTTAAAAAACTAAATTAAAACAAGTAGAAAATTCAAAAATGCCAAATATATAGGAAATTAATAAAACGCCATTAAAACATAAACGCCATTCGTAAAAAATACTTTTTAAAAAAACGCCATAAAAAACAAGCATAAGATGAAAACGCCATTAAAAACACAAACGCCATTCGTAAAAAATAACTTAAAAAAAACGCCATGTAAACTAGCATAAAGATGAAAACGCCATATATATTTAATTATTTTTGGGCAAAGCAATCATAACGCCATTGTTTAGCAGGAAGTGGACAATGACAATCATACCCCGGCAAACAATTAGCGCTCTCAGCCACGTGTTGGGCCAGGATCCGTTCTCACACTTTTCACCGTTCTCTCCTGATCCCGATTATATATATATATATATATATATATATATATATATCAAATCAACTAAAATAGATAGGCTAATACCTATTGATGCATAACTAGTAGTGTGTTTCAATTCCAGTTGTAGATATATATATATATATATATATAATGCCCGACGATTTTGATCAATTTGTTTGTGTGATTGTTTGCATTAAAATCTTATTCTGTGATATTAATACCTGATAAATGTTTATAATTTAGATGGATAATGAAGTAAATCAGGAAAACCAGAATAACGATAATAATGGGAACCAAATAGATAACAGTGTCATCCAACATATAGTAGCACAAAGGATTAAAGACAATATGCCATATATTATCAAGACTGTTAAGGAATCAGAAAGTAATAAAACTAATAGTGGAAGTAAACGACCACCTACTGAACCCAGTCACAGCGTGAATAATGGACCGTTACTTCATTTGCCTATTCCAAAAAGAAGAAGAACCATGTCATATGGTTGTTCTTACAAGGAATTCTGGTATTGTAAACCAATAGAATTCTCTGGCAATGAAGGAGCCATTGCAGCTCTATGTTGGATAGAAAAGACAGAATCAGTCTTAAAAATAAGCAAATGTGCAGAGGAAGATAAAATTATGTTTGCTTCTAATCTATTTAAGAATGCAGCTTTAGAATGGTGGAATACTATTCTCCTGTCTAGGGGAACTGACAGAGTTTATAATATGGAATGGACTGACTTTAAGAACATGGTTTAAAGAAAATTATGTCCTCCCAATGAAAAGGAACAAATTGCTAATAAGTTTTTAAACCTTAGAATGACTGGAGTGGACTGCAAGGGTTACACTACCGTATTCTTCGAATATGCTAGAATAGTGCCAACCCTAGCTTCACCAGAACCAGTATTAATCTCCAGTTATATCTAGGGATTAATTAGTGAAATCAGACACGTAGTCAAAGAAGCTAGACCACAAATCATAGAAGAAGCAGTAGAATTAGCCAATACCTTGACTGATGAATTAGTACGTACGCAAGAAGAAAACCAGAGAAAGAACCTAGCCCAAAAACTTACCCAGGAATTTCGCTACGGTAATTCCAACCGTGGGAAAGGTACAAGTTCTACTTCTGCACCTTACTGTAAGTACTGCAAGAAAAAGCATTCAGGGAGATGTTCCATATACTGTAACTTTTGCAAAATATCGGGACACAAGGAAGAAGACTGCAGGAAGAAACCCAGCAATAAACTATGCTTCAACTGTGGAGAGACGGGGCATATCAAACCGAACTGTCCGAAACTAGCTCCAGCAACGAATAGCAAAACTACCAAGAACGCCAGAGCATTCGTTCTGACCGCTGAAGAATCTAAGATGATTCCGGATGTGATTGCCGGTACGTTTTTAGTTAATGATATTTTTTCTAAAGTATTATTTGACTCTGGTGCGAACCAAAGTTTTATTAATACTTCGTTCTGCAAACTTCTCAATCAACCATTAACTAAACTTCAACAAGAATGTTAGGTAGAAACGGCAAATGGAGAATCCATTAAGATCATTGAAATCTTGCAGGGAGCAAGAATAGAAATTTTAAACCATAAATTTATTGCTAACCTTTACCCAATGAATATGACTGGATTTGATATCGTATTAGGAATGGATTGTTTAGTCGCCAATCGAGCCAGTATTCTATGTGATCAAAAGTCAGTACAAGTAAATTCACCAAACTGTGAAAAGATTACAATTAAAGAAGATAAGCCCACCAAATCTACAAAATTCATCTTTGTGATGAAAACAACAAGCTATGCAAAGAAAGGATCACTAGTGTATATGATTTCCATAATCATTAACACTAAAGGAAAAAGAATTAAAAGATATTCCCGTAGTATCTCAATTTTCAGATGTTTTTCCAGAAGAGTTACCTGGATTACCGCCAGATAGAGAGGTTAAATTCAGAATTCACCTACTACCAGGGACATCACCGATTGCCAAGGCACCTTACCGTTTAGCACAAACAGAGATGCAAGAACTGAAGAAACAATTGGACGAACTTCTGGAAAAAGGTTTCATACAGCCTAGTTCATCGCCATGGGAGCACCAATCTTGTTTGTCAAGAAAAAGGATGGATCAATGCGTATGTGCATTGATTACCGAGAATTGAACAAGGTCACGATTAAAAATCGGTACCCACTACCGAGAATCGATGATCTGTTTGATCAACTGCAAGGAGCTTGATTCTTTTCTAAGATCGATTTATGCTCAGGATATCATCAACTGAAAGTACATGAAGAAGACATTCCTAAAACTGCTTTCAGAACAAGGTATGGTCATTATGAATTTACAGTCATGCCATTTGGTTTAACCAATGCCCCAGCCGCATTTATGGACATGATGAACAGAATATGTAAACCATATATGGATAAATTCATATTTGTCTTTATAGATGATATTCTAATTTACTCTAAGAGTAAAGAGGAACATGCAGCGCATCTGCATGCACTCCTTACATTGTTGAGAAAAGAAAAGCTTTATGTTAAATTCTCAAAATGTGAATTTTGGTTACAAGAAGTACAATTTCTTTGAGTAGTAGCATGACCACAAGTCAGGATTGACAGTACCGTGGGTGGTAATTGGGTAGATAAAAACATTGTAATCGCTCTCAATACTGTAAAGTGATAAAAATTGTTTTGATTAAACTGAGATGCACTCGCCAGTATTTCTTGTTGATAAAACTTTTCAAAACGCGTTTCAGGTAACAAAATGTGAAAGACAAATAGAAGCCAGCTGGAGAGCACTGAAGGCTTGGATAAGTGGCTATAAAAGTTACCTAAACAAGAAAGAAGTTTTATTTCAATAAATTAGGGTTTATCCCTATAAACATATTTGTAATGGAAACTTGGGTTTTTCCCATGTATTTATTATTTATAAAACTGTGGTGTTTTACTCTGATAAATTATTTCCTAACTACAGTCCTGATGTATTTTCCGTTGCCAAATTAATAAACACCGATACCACTGATACTGTCCTCGCGGCCGCCCGCTCCCGGGGGGTCGGGGGTTGCGACAGAATCAATCAACACGCAACCCGTGAGTAATTTCTACTATTTTCCCCTTCCTATTTTTATATATTTTGTCGTTATATAAATACTTGATTAATTCATTCATTAACATGCTAAATTTCATATTGTAATTTTATGGATGCATACATGTGTTTTGTTTTAATTGTGATGTGATGCGAGTCTATTGTATTCTAGCATGTCATGTGAATCCACGACTGACTAGGTTCCTCACGTTGTAGCCTAGTATCGCCACAGTCTTAGAGTCGCTCTTCGGGGCTCGAGTCTCGTTTAGTCATCTATTAGTATTGTCATTATTTCGTTGATTCATATTTGTTTAAATGTTTGTTTGATGGTATACATGTCACATTGTTGTATTGTTGTTACACAATGTTCCTTATACTAACCTTGAAAAGCATGTTAAAGGATTTTTTCTTAAAATTGATATAAAACTCTTTTTATAAAACGAGTAATTACTTTCAAATATTTTGTTGACCCAAAAATATACTTTTCTAACGTGATGCAGGTAACCAAGTATGATGATCAGGAGAAGATGACACGTAGGATGGGCCTTAGGAAAATAAACTGGAAATTTTGATTTATATTTTGAACAGTGTACGAATTATTTTGAATATTTCTATGTTATGTGACAAATTAAAATGGTGTGCTTTAAATATTGAAGTAATTGTTAGTTGTCACAAGCTATGGACAATCATTATGCCCCGTACCGATCCGCTGCGGGTCGGGATATGACAACATGATCATGGCAACTTCCAAATATTTTTGTGTGGATTGATGTGTGTAACTGGGTTATCACATTTTATTGCACTAAAACACACATTATCACTTCCATATAGAACTAATTTAGGCGGTTATGTGAAATGATCGTTGCAACTTTCCGAAGAGATGCATGACTTGGTAACTTTTGCTGGAGCCATTTCTACACTTTGATAGAGATCTTGTGAGAATCTAAAACTTGAAGTCGATTGTGTCATTGAGGAGAGTCTATACCAAGTGATTCTTTCTCGTGATTAATTATCTTCTAAATTAACTTGCTTTGTTTACTTGTTTTGTCAAATAATTATTTCAAACCCACTTTCTAAGATTTGACGATGTACGGTTTCTTGTATTAAAAGTCTTTCTGGACTTGGACAATAGCTAGTGTCTTGCCAATGCTATACTGCGTGTACGACGTGTGAACTTGCGTTACGTGTATCGTAGTGAGCAGACATATCAAAGCGTATTTACAAATTTAAAGCTCGTTTTTATGTTTAGAAATCGTTAATTTTAATAATCACCAAGGAGCATCTACGAGTTTCATGGGTTGGGCCTAGAGATTAAACTTAATGATCAATTTGGGAAAATAGAGGAGTCCGTAGGGATGTGGCATAGGCAAAAGGGTTGTGCAAGGAGGAGAGATTTTCATCATTATCTTTTATTATTTATTCAAATTACAATTCTCTAATTAGTTGTGATCTTTTCTGGTTTATGCTATGACTCTCACCTATAAGTGGGGATCTGGAGTTTATGTTTGGGTTGACTTTTTGATTATTTTTTTTTACTAAATACTTGATCAAAGCTTTCGACATTTGAAGCTTCTAGTTAGAAGCATTTAGTTTATACCGTATATTCTAGATTACCCTTTGCTTGTGCTTCCGTTTGCATCAAATCAGCTTTTGGGTAATGACTTTGTTTGGGTCGGGTGAAATTGGGTAAGACTGGTTATCAGGTACGAGTATTATCAACAGATCTGATCTATTGCAAGAACATATAAATTGATGGACACAAGCATGATCTATATATCTCTTTTTGTAAGCAAGTGAGTTATACAGCCTAAGTACATGTTTGTGACCATAATGCCGTAACAACTATTAGATTGTATCAAAATTATAGCTCCTGCCCAACGAACCTCAAATTACTCATAATCATAAATACATAAAAATCACCGTATAATATCAAGTCACACTTTAAAATTATTATAAATGTAAATGTAAATAAACATAGATAATGTGGTATGTTCGATGACAATATATAATTAATAAATTTTGGACCATCCTATTTTTAATTAATAAATTTTGGACCATCCTATTTTATTTGCCACATAAATATGCAGGCTTATGGTCACCCATTACATGTAAAAACAAAATGGAAAGTAGGAAATTCTTCCATCATCATTGTCAACTCAAGTAGATGAATGGTTTCCATGTGCTCTACTTCCCATTGGTCGCCACTTCACTTCTCTTTCTCATTCTTTTAGCTATCCATTTATAATCTGTGTGCCGTTTAAAACAACATTGGTAAAAAAAACATTTAAATCTGTGTACGAGTGTTAATATTGATACACCCTCACACTCTCTCTATATACATCGGTATAGAGAGAGTGATAGAGTGTGAATGAACGTCCCAATAAAATTTTCGGAGTTGTGCCTTTACTCGGCCACCCTAGGTGAGTCCATATAGGACTGAGTAAGAGGGGTAACGTGCCCCTCCTCTCTGAACATGTTATTTATTATGCTTAGATTGTATATACTAGAATACTTTCATGCACTTTATTTGTCATTAACTTAACTAGCCACTTAAATAATTATAGCGCTATAGAAGTAGCACACCACCCGGCGGGGTATTGTTCAGTTAACATGTTTTACGGTCTCGATTACTTCGGTGTCGAGCGATGCATATTATACATTACGGTCTCGTTCACTTCGATGACGAGGTATGCACATTATTCTTGTGGACACTCGGGTTTGGCCTATAGTTATGCATGCTAGCTTCAACTACGTATATCAATTGCTATCTTAGATATGAGACAATGTTTTATACTTAGATGCTAGTATTCCAAAACTTGCATACTCGCCAATACTTTGTATTGAACTATACTTTAAAACATGTTGCAGGATTATGATGATGATGATGATGATGCACGTAACTTAGTAGGATGCCTAGAAACGCATTTTAAACTATAAATACTTGTTGTAATGTAATTTATTTTGTTTCAACTTGTTGTATTTGATTTCAAACAATGTAATTGAATCTTTTAGCAATGAAATGAAATTTATTATTAGATAGTTGTCACAATTTAGCTTTATGAACTCTCGAGCAATCTATTTCGTCTCACTCCGATGTTTCCGCCATCGGTTGTGGTGTGACATATGTTCTTGAGTAACAAAGCGTATTCTTGTCCATTGTTTGATGTTGATAATTATTGACGCCTAAGCCTTGAAACACCAAACCCGTTAATACCAATATATATATATATATATATATATATAGAGAGAGAGAGAGAGAGAGAGAGAAACAGGATCAGGAGAAAACGCTCAAAAGTGTGAGAACGGTGAGAACGCATCCTGGCCGAACACGTGGCGTGGGGCTTGATCAGGGAACGAGGGGTTTTTTTGTCTTTTTAGTATTCTTCTCCTTTCACGGTTATCGCGTTTGAGATGCTTCTTTATTTTTTGCGTGCAAGATAATTTTAGCGTTTTGTAGATTTATTAATTATTTGGCGTTTATTGTTTTTTTCTCATATTTCTTCTCTTTGAGTTTATTCTTTTTGTGTCACATAGTTAATATTTTGGCGTTATGGCTTTTTTTATGTTTTTTTTGGCGTTCTGTATCTTTTTGTTAATAATTCATTACCATAGATTAATATTTCAAAAAATTACAATAAGTCGAAAATCAAAATAATCTAGCAGTCTTCCGTAGGTGGGATTACATCGGAGATGTACCCATCGCTTTGTTCTTCACTTTCTTCAGATTCTTCATCATCAAATTTCATTTTTGCGTATAACGCCATTAGCTCGTCTCTTCTTTGTTGCAGCCTATTCAAGAATATTACTGCATCCTTGGATTTTGGATCGTTTGAAGGTGTTAATCACAGAGTTGTTCAATGATAGATAGCAACCCCGTCTTCAACATTTCTTCCATTGGTCTTGAATATTGCACCCCGTTTTTATAAGTTACTACAAGTGTTCCTTCTTCCTCATGCAATATCCAACTCCTAAGTTTTAGTATTTGTGTATCTTCAATATCATCATCATCATCATCATCTTCATTATCTTCTGCTGGAAACTTTCTCTCCAGTCTTCTTATTACAGTTCTTGTTCTTTCACAATCGTTGTCTCTTAGAACCCCAAGGGCCAGGATATCCTTTTGAATTTTTTCATTCATTCCCATCATGGCTTTATTGTTCTTACCTTAACCCTTCTCCTGTCAGCGAACTTTATGATGAATCTTTTTTCTTTCCTTTCAAACCTCCATGCAATAACCTTAGTCATTTTTAAAATTTTTTGGCGTTTTGGAGAGTATGTGGCGTTTTAGTTTTTTTGGCGTGTTTGAACTTGGGTTCTGATGGTCTTCTTTTATATTGACTTTTTTCCCGCGTATGTTAGGTAATTATGGCGTTTTGAAAAAAGATAAATAATTTTAATATAATAAATGTTAGTAATTATGTTTTCCGTCGTTTCATTTTACTGTTTTTTTTTCAGTTTACCGTGTTTTGTTCTAAGACTCAATTGTTTTAATGGTGTAACACGTCAAATCTTTTGACGACTGTAATTATGGTGTTTTGTTTTCCAATGGCGGTTAGATAACTATTGGACTTCTTTTGTTTTATATTCTTTTGCACATTTCTTCACTCTTTTTTTATAATATTAGTTGTTCAAATTAATTTTATTATAGTTTGGTAGTTTATTGGGGGGCTTTTGTATGGCGTTATGGCGTTTTACACGTATTTGCTAATTTTGGCGTTTTATTATATTTTTCGTTATAGAATTAATATTATTTTGTTGTTTATTAACTGACATTACAAAACAAACAATAGACAAAGAAAATTAACAAAAAAGTAAAAAAAAAAACAAAAAACAAAGTAGAAGCAAATTATTATTTTAAATCTTCAGTGTCATCAGTCTCTTTTTTTCTTTTGAAACTACAAGAAATGTGACAAATAAATGACGTTTTGGGTTTGGCGCTGTTATTTTCTTTGTTCATGTGTTGAATTGTCTTTGTTGATGTTTGAGTCATAGAGCGACCCCCTGTGGATGGATGCTATCTGCCACTGGTATAGGTCTCTTCTTATCATCCAAACCTTCTTCAGGAACAAAGATGACAGTATGACATATGGGTGTCATCAGTCCTTCTTTTTTCAATTTTGTCTATCTCATACAACAAAATCTTTTCTTCACTCGCGTAAAAAATCATTAAATGAAGCTTCATGCAGAACTTTACTGAGGATGAAAGAAAAAGATGTTTGCTGTCGTTGTATTTTTTGGCGTTTTACATTGAGTTGTAAATTTTTTTTAGCAACCACTGTGTGTTTTTTTGTGTTTTTTTGGTGTGATAAACGAAAGGTGGTGAGGCGTTTCTATTTATAGAATTTTTTTGGCGCGTAGGTTAGGCGGGATGTTATTTTTTATAGCACAAAATGTAAATAACATTTATTCGGATGTAAAGTTTGGCGTTATATATAATGGCGTTTCATATTTTATGGCGTTTTTGTAGCCATAGAGCTTAAATAAAAACACAGAAAAAAAGCACCCAGTGATAAAATTGGCGTTTTGTATTTATTTGGCGTTTTATTTTCAATGGCGTTTTATGTGAGGAATAGTTTTTTTTTTTTACTTTTTTACCCTTAATGACGCGCATCCACGTAATAAAATTGGTGTTATTTACTAAAATGCCACCGCGCCAATCTAGTCCATATATTGTTTTGATCTGACGATCCATAAGTGTAACATCCCGAAAATACAAAACTTTATATTAAAATTATAAATTTTAAACAAACAAGAATTTATCTAACTAGGAAATTATAACCTAGTTAACTATGAGTCTATGAATAACTAGAATTAAGGTTAAAATAACCAAACTATAAGTTAAAAAAAAGTAGAAGGGCCAATATTGTTAAAATAGAAACTAGTGTTATTAGTTTTGATTTAAAACAAACCAAACACCCCATTAGAAGGGGGTCTGGTCGATCAAGAACCACAGGGGGGCGACACCCACACTTCCACAACCCTAACTTCTAATAATCTCTCAAATTGAAGGCTCAAATCATGTTGTAATCGAAATCTGAACATAGAATCGTGATCTCCTCGTCAAGGAGGTCATAAGGTATGTCAAATTAGGTTTTTTTGATACAACTCAAATTCTTGCATGTGATTGAAATCGAAGGTTGAGCTTGATTATGTGTTGTAAAACATGAAATTGGAAGTAATGTGAAGTCTAGGGACAAACCCTAGATGATTTCTTGTCAAAATCTTGCATGTTAGTTGTAAGGATCAAAATCACTATAGTGGGTGATTAGTAAGTTAGTAGAACTCGATAAACACTAGGATTAAGACTCTTTCTCTAGTGTAAACCGAAATTGTGAGATAATCTCTGAAATTATTGATGTCAAAATATGTGTATATTGTCTAATTGAAGTCAATTTGGGTGATAATTTCAAGTCATGAACTTGGTTTAGATCATGTAGAAATCTGGCCCACAAGGTGTTTGACAAAACGCCTAAATGAGGGTTAAAATGTTAAAGATTGCTAAAAACGCAGATTTGCCTATGTTATGAATTAATGCGTTAAAGCTTATGAAAGAGTTATAATCTTGTTATGAATTGAACTCTTTAGGCAAGGAATCCGGAACACAAGTGGACACGCCGGAGGTGATACTCGCGGAAAAGGTGTGCTTTAAAAGTACGTGGCTTAAGCCCCGTTAAATTATGTGTAAATAATTAGTTTTGTTGTGTGAACGATGTTGTAGTGAAATGGATACGTTTGATGCGTTGTTAAAGTGGCGAAGTACACTCGACCATCAAACGGGTCAAAGTAAAGACTTAGAATTTAGTTTGGCTAGTCAATGAAGTGATGGTTTTCACTAAATACCAAACGGGTCAAAATGATGTTTTCAAAAGAATCACGAGAGTAGAGACTTGAAAGTCTTATACCTCGTTAAATGATGAATTGTACCATACCAATGATTTGGTGATACTAATCTAAGTATAAGAACCCGGAATATAGGTCAAACAATAAATGTTAAATGAAAAAGGGTTGTTTGAAACGGAATGCTTGAATTCCGAAGAAACAAGTATTAGCCCTAAAGGAAACGCAAAGCCATGGAATTGGCGCGAATACACCAAGTATGTGAGCCCGGGTAATTGGGTAATTATGTCTAAAAGGTCTTTAGAATGGAAAAGAGGTGCTATGCACTTACACTAGTGGCTTGGATAATGGAAATAAGGAAATTGTGAACCAATTGTCGGTATCTCGGTTTCCGCGATGTGAAATTTACATGGTTGAATCCATAATTTTATTACGGACTCATAGGAAAAAGAATCGGTCAAAACGGACTTACGAGTAAATATTTATGACAGTTTAAAGTTAGAATTTTTACAAATTTTGGAGCTGGGCAGATATGCAGGGATTTAAGCCTGCACCTGCTGGAAAACGTGTTCCCCCGCGCCACGCAGAGGAATACATTAATACCCCCGCGACACGCGGAAGCCGTCACGAGTCGCGACGGATTTAAGGACTCCTGCCGCGACACGCGGGAGGACCAAAGTTGGAAATTTGTATTTTCTTTATTTGATTTGATGTTGGAACTTGTTTACACGTATTATGTCAATGCCAAAACTAATGTTTTTAGTGGTTTTGACCTTAGGTGACTATGGTGGGCTTCCGGATGGCGGTCAAGCAATGTTGAAGAACCGAACACGTATTTTGAAGCTTCCGCGTTAACTTAACTTTGTTTTAGATAATGATTTTGATGTAAATGAATTGATAACCATGTCCGAAGGTTTTAAACTAGTCGGTAGTGACTAGTAGAAGTTACTTTAAACTTTCGTTTTGTACTTAACATGTTAGAGTTTGGTATTTTGAATTCGAAAACATTTTGTTAATTGGGATTTTAGTATAAACTCATGTAATATATTAAGTAATCTCATTATCATAAAAAGGGTGTTACAAGTTGGTAATCAGAGCTCAAGGTTGTTAACAAGTATGTTCGGTTCAAGCTTGATCAAACATCCGGTAAGAGTTAATTGTTCTTAGTAGAGTTATTAAGTATAAAGAGGGAATAATGAATAGATATGCATGGGAAGAGTGTGTTAACTCACTCAAACCCGGAAAGTGCATTAAATAAGAACGGTGAAAACAAGTCACGAACTTGAATAAACTGAAGTAAATAAATCACATGTTATAGATGAAATGTTAACGCTCGATGTAAACATTTCAGTTAAAGATGGTGAATAAAGGTAATGATGATGCGGTGCCAAGAGTCACCGAGCAAACGAGAGAAGTGATTGCTGAGGAGGTAGGAAAAGCAATCGAAAACAGTTTGTCGGGTTTTATCGACAAAATCCAAAACACGGTATTATCAGTGGTGGAAGAAAGGATCAAGAAATTGGAGGATAATACCAATTTAGCAAAGGAGAAGTCGGGAGGACGAAAATCTTGTTCTTATAAAGAGTTCATGGCGTGTAAACCGCCAATCTACAATGGGGAGGTTGACCCGATAATATGGTAACTGTGGCTAAGTGATATGGAGGGAGTATTTGAAAGGACCCATTGCGATGAGGATGACTTCGTGGCTTATGGCACGGGTCAGTTAAGGGGTCAGGCGAAAGATTGGTGGGATAACAAGAAGAAAGAGATCGGAAGTGAAGCGGCTAAGGCTATGACATGGGACGAGTTTAAGACGCTGTTTCTTAAACATCAAAGTCCCAAGGCAATCATAAACAAAATCAAGGAAGAATTTATGCAGCTTCGACACAAGGGTGAATCTATCGATAAAATCACGGGAACGTTCATGGATAAAATGAAGTTCTGTGATGATCTGATAACGAATGAAGAGCAGAAAATATATTATTATTATAATATGTTGAGCGCCGAGTATAGAGAGTTTATGACTCCTTCGAAGTATGAGACTCTCACCGAGATTATAAATGTTGCTCGGGAACGGGAGATAGAGTTGAAGAAACAGATAGAAAGAGGCGAAAGAAGGGCACAGGTAGTCAACCCAAGCCCGACGAAAAAGGCACGTCCGAACGAATCCTCAAAGAAACAAGAAGGAAAAAGTGGGTCATCAAGCTGCAAGATATGCGGGAAAGGGCACAAGGGTGAGTCCCGGTTTAAGGACAAGCCGTGTCCTATTTGTGGGAAAACTGGGCACACGGCTGCGTTGTGCTCGGGGAAGGTGTCGGTGTGTTACAAATGTTATCAGCCGGGTCATAAGAAATCTGAGTGCCCGGAGTTGATCGAAAAGAAAGATGACAAGGATACACGTACTGAGACACCAAGAGCAAAAGCAAGATCCTTCCAGTTAACAGCAACCGAGGCAAAGGTGGAACCCGATGTGGTTTCAGGTATATTTGCTATAAACTCAATTCCCGCACGTGTGCTATTTGATACAGGTGCGAATAAATCTTTTGTTTCACATGGATTTATTCGACATCCTTCTTTTGTACTAACAAAATTGCCTATGCCATTAGAGGTAGAAATAGGTGATAACAAAAGTTTCCTTGTATGTGATGTATGTCAAGATTGCAAAATAAATATTGATGATGAGGAATATTTAATAGACTTGATCCCTATGTCAATGGGAGAATTCCAAGTAGTGGTCGGGATGGATTGGTTAGCTCGACATCATGCAGAAGTGATATGTTTCCGTAAGGAGATAAAATTGACATCTCCAAGTGGAAAGCAAGTCACCATCTATGGCGAAAAAGGGGGCAGTCCCGTTATGTGCTCAATATTAAAAGCTCATAAACTTATGAGGCGAGGATGTAAAGCATTTATGATATACGCCAACGAACCTGATAAAGAGACGCCGAGAATTGAAGACGTACCAGTGGTACGTGAATATGCCGATGTATTTCCGGAAGAATTACCAGGAATACCGCCAGAGCGGGAGGTAGAGTTCGGAATCGAATTGATTCCGGGCGCGAAACCCGTGGCTAAGGCGCCATATCGGTTAGCGCCATCAGAATTGCAAGAATTGATGTCCCAAATCCAAGAATTGCTCGACAAGGGATTTATTCGGCCAAGTGTGTCTCCATGGGGCGCACCAGTATTATTCGTGAGAAAGAAGGACGGGAGCATGCGTATGTGCATTGATTACCGTGAGTTGAATAAACTCACGGTAAAGAATCGATATCCGCTTCCAAGAATTGATGACCTATTTAACCAATTACAAGGTGCAAGTTGGTTCTCAAAAATCGACCTCAGATCGGGGTATCATCAGTTAAAAGTCAAAGAGGAGGATGTACCTAAAACGGCTTTCCGTACATGGTATGGACATTACGAGTTTCTCGTGATGTCCGTTGGGTTAACTAACGCACCCGCGGCTTTCATGGATCTCATGAGCCGGGTTTGCAAACCCATGCTAGACAAGTCAGTGATAGTGTTTATTGATGACATCTTGATATACTCCAAGAATGAAGCAGAACACGCAAGTCATTTGCGTGAAGTGTTGGAGACGCTCAGGAAAGAGAAATTGTATGCAAAATTCTCAAAATGTGCCTTCTGGTTACGAGAGGTGCAATTTCTTGGGCACATCATTAGTGCAAACGGGGTGTTAGTAGATCCATCAAAGATAGAAGCTGTGTCAAGATGGACTCCACCGAAGAATCCTTCGGAAATCAGAAGCTTCTTGGGGCTTGCGGGTTATGATCGGAGATTCATACAAGATTTCTCCAAAATTGCTATGCCGTTCACCAAACTAACCCGTAAGGATGAAAAGTTTATTTGGGCCGAGGATCAAGAAAGGGCGTTCCAAACGCTCAAGGAAAAATTGACCCATGCACTGGTATTGTCATTACCGGACGGAACGGAGGATATGGTAGTTTACTCGGATGCATCGCATTCGGGACTTGGCTGCGTTTTGATGCAGCGGGGCAAGGTTATAGCCTATGCCTCGAGGCAGTTAAAGACTCATGAGAAGAGATATCCTACCCATGACCTCGAGTTGGCAGCAGTGGTGTTCGCCTTGAAAATATGGAGGCATTACTTGTATGGGGTGAAGTGCACTATCTTTACCGACCACAAAAGCTTAAAGTATTTCTTCAATCAGAAGGAATTAAATATGAGGCAGAGGCGGTGGTTAGAAACTGTCAAAGACTTTGATTGTGAAATACATTACCACCCCGGGAAGGCTAATGTAGTGGCAGACGCGTTGAGCCGGAAGACAGATTATACACCTATTCGAGTACGATCGATGCAACTAATTGTGACATCGGGTTTGCTTGAACAAATCCAGAAATCTCAAATTGAAGCAATCAAGGAAGAAAATGTGAAGAGGGAAAGGATAGTTGGGCAGCTAAAAGACCTGGAGGATGATAACCAGGGATTGAAAACTCGATTTGGGAGAATTTGGGTTCCAAATACGTGTGGGGCTGATGTGTGTAAAATGCAACATATAAATTACATCAAATGAGGCATAAAACTAACCCTTTTTAAGTACTAATATTGGAAAAAGAGTGTTTTTGTCTTCCTTTTGTATTTTCAGGATTAAATGAGCTCAAAAACACAAAAAAGCAAAAAGATAGCTAATTCCAACATAAATACAAGGAAAGGAACATTAGTGGACTGCCCGACCCCTCAACGGCACCTTCCAAAGCAAAATAGAGAAGTCAGAAGACTGAACACGCCCCGTGCTCAGCCAGCACGGGGCCGTGCCCAAGAAGCAGCAGAAAAGACAAACCTATAGAAGCTTCTATTGCCCACCATGGGGCCGTGCCCAGCGGACACGGGGGCGTGGCGAAAGTACAGCATGCGCATTAATTGTAATTGCGAATTACAATTAATGAGGAGAGAGAGTGTCAGACAGGCACGGGGCCGTGCCCAGCGGACACGGGGCCGTGCCCAGCTCTCTGTTCAGCCTATAAATAGGAGTGCTTGGATTCATTTCAACTCATCCCTTGGCACACCACCTCTCTCACACTTCATCCACCACCCACCACCATCACAACACCATCATCCACCACCATCATCCATTGTCCATCGTAGAGTGTGTGAGTCGTCTAGGGATCCAAGATTGATCGTAAGAGTTCTTGACAATCAAGGCCATGTTTGCCTAAGTCTCTTACATCACTTGGTGAAGACAAAGTGTCTAGTATAATACTTTTTATTTCTAATCTTTTGCACTTTTTATTTGGTTTTGTATTAATGACTTTAATAACTAGTTACTTATGTTGAAGGTGATCTTTCCTTATCGTTTGTCCGTGGTGTCTTGGCATTATTTTACTGTCTATATAAAATAAAGGATTTTCACCATTCATATCTCCACGGTCTATATGGAGGTATGTTGGCTACCTGGTCGGGGGTTAAGGGAACGGTTTGGTAAAGGTCTTGCCATTGTTCAGCGTTTAGAGGTCCTGCAATGGACCTGGGTCAAATTTAGTAGGACATCCTTCAATACTTCACGGTATTGGATGGCGGGGGTCCAAACTCTTTGACCCCCTCATAAGTTAACTACTATTAATACTATAACCCGGCTATTTAGGACTGTATCCCTGCTGACTCAGACTACTTAGCCGAGGGTAACGTCACCGCCAAAAGCGGGGCCTACCACAATACTGCATTAATAACTTATTTCATTATCTTCCAATAATCCACCCTTTTAGGATTGTATCCTTGCTGACTCAAACTACTGGGGTGAGGGTAACGTCACCTTCAAAAGAGGGGCCTACTACAATAACTAAGATAATCTCTTAATTATGTGCAAAAGTGCGGAAATAATCAAAGGTTATACTAGATACGAGTCGGAACCAAGTGATTCATCTTGTCTATCTGTTTTTCTTTTATTTTTACTTTTCAGCATTTTAGTTAGTTTTTATTTTTCTTAGTTTAAAACATTTTTCTAAACTTTTTATTTTGGTTAGACGTTGAGGATAAACCGGTATTAAAAGCTCTTGTGTCATTGGATGACCTCGGTATCTTACCAACGCTATACTACGCTCAACGATGGGTGCACTTGCCCATATGTGTGTTTAGTGTTAGTAAAATATCGTGTTTTATAAATTTAAAACTTGGCTAAAATAAGTGTTAAAAAGGGCTTAAAATATACACCTAATATATATAACACTTCACGCGCATCAGGGGCCAAGGTGCGTCTACTCGACGAGGCCCATAAATCTCATTATTCAATTCATCCGGGGTCGACCAAAATGTATAATGACTTAAAACAAAACTATTGGTGGCCCGGAATGAAAAGAGATATTGTGAAATTTGTGGAGAAGTGTCTGACTTGTTTACAAGTCAAAGCGGAGCACCAAAAGCCATATGGTAAGTTGCAACCGCTGGATATCCCAGTTTGGAAATGAGAACAAATCACGATGGATTTGTTAACCAAATTGCCCAAAACCAATCGCGGATTTGATGCTATATGGGTAGTCGTGGATAGATTGACAAAAAGTGCTCACTTCATTCCGATTCGTGAGACTTATACATTCGAGAAGATGTCGGAGGTGTACACCAATGAGATCATAGCAAGTCACGGAGTGCCGATATCCATTGTGTCAGACAAAGATACTCGGTTTACCTCTAAATTCTGGCGCGAATTCCAAGAACAAATGGGAACTAAACTGTTCATTAGCATTGCTTATCATCCACAAACTGATGAGCAAAGTGAGAGAACGATACAAACGTTGGAAGATATGTCGCGGGCTTGCATCATCGACTTCGGGGGTAGTTGGGATGTCCATCTACCCTTGGTCGAATTTTCATATAACAATAGCTATCAATCGAGCAGTAAAATGGCCCCGTATGAGATGTTATATGGTAGAAAGTGTTGAACCCCGGTATGTTGGGGAGAAGTGGGACCACGAGGACTAGCACCTACCGATATAATCCGAGCTACGAATGAGAAAATCGACATGGTCCGAACTCACCTAAAAGCAGCTCAGGATCGACAAAAGTCGTATGCGGATAAGTGAAATAGGCCAATTGAGTTTCAAGTGGGCGATAAGGTAATGCTGAAAGTATCTCCGTGGAAAGGAATCATACGGTTCAGAAAAAGAGGGAAATTGAGCCCAAGATTTATTGGGCCGTTCAGAATCACCGAACGGGTTGGTAAAGTTGCATATCGTCTTGAACTACCCGATGAGTTGAGTGGGATTCATAGCACATTCCACGTGTCACATCTCCGAAAATGTTTAGCAGATGAAACCGCTCGCATTCACAATGATGATATCGAGGTGGATAACAGCCTCAACTATGCAGTTAAGCCAATTGCGATATTAGATCGTAAGGAGAAGAGTTTGAGGAGCAAGGTAATTAACCAAGTGAAGGTTAAATGGGAACACAGGAAGGGTGCGGATACCACATGGGAGTCCAAAGAAGAGATGCAACGGCTCTACCCTAAACTAATTGGTACGTATTACGGTTTCGGGGACAAAACCCTTTTTAAGGGGGGTGGACTTGTAACATCCCGAAAATACAAAACTTTATATTAAAATTATAAAGTTTAAATAAACAAGAATTTATCTAACTAGGAAATTATAACCTAGTTAACTATGAGTCTATGAATAACTAGAATTAAGGTTAAAATAACCAAACTATAAGTTAAATAAAAGTAGAAGGGCCAATATTATTAAAATTGAAACTAGTGTTATTAGTTTTGATTTAAAACAAACCAAACACCCCATTAGAAGGGGGTCAGGTCGATCAAGAACCACAGGGGGGCGACACCCACACTTCCACAACCCTAACTTCTACTAAACTCTCAAATTGAAGGCTCAAATCATGTTGTAATCGAAATCTGAACATAGAATCGTGATCTCCTCGTCAAGGAGGTCATAAGGTATGTCAAATTAGGTTGTTTTGATACAACTCAAATTCTTGCATGTGATTAAAATCGAAGGTTGAGCTTGATTATGTGTTGTAAAACATGAAATTGGAAGTAATGTGAAGTCTAGGGACAAACCCTAGATGATTTCTTGTCAAAATCTTGCATGTTAGTTGTAAGGATCAAAATCACTATAGTGGGTGATTAGTAAGTTAGTAGAACTCGATAAACACTAGGATTAAGACTCTTTCTCTAGTGTAAACCGAAATTGTGAGATAATCTCTGAAATTATTGATGTCAAAATATGTGTATATTGTCTAATTGAAGTCAATTTGGGTGATAATTTCAAGTCATGAACTTGGTTTAGATCATGTAGAAATCTGACCCACAAGGTGTTTGACAAAACGCCTAAATGAGGGTTAAAATGTTAAAGATTGCTAAAAACGCAGATTTGCATATGTTATGAATTAATGCGTTAAAGCTAGGGCTGTAAACGAACCGAACGTTCAGCGAACAGTTCGTGAACCGTTCGGCGGGAAGTTCGTTTATGTTCGTTCCTTTACTAAACGAACGAACATGAACAAGAAATTTCGTTCGTTTAGTTAAATGAACGAACATGAACAGAGTTCTCGTTCGTTCGATTGTGTTCGTGAATGTTCGATAAGGTGTTCGTGAACATTCGTTGATTTGCATTCGTTTATATTCGTATGTTTGTGTTTTAATTGAAGATCTTTGTACTTTCTTATATTTTATTTGTACTTTTTATATTATTAAACTTTTATTTATTTTATTACCCTAACAATTAAACTAGGAAACCCACTTTCACCTTGTTTATGCATCATTTTCCTTTCATTTCCCATTATTTATATCGGCGAATACGATTGACCTCCGTTCCACAATAAGGGATCCAAGTTCGAGTGCTACTCTCTGGGCTATCTATCTTTATCCTTCGTCGCGTTCGCCAAATTTATTTGTGTTCGTGAACCGTTCGCGAACACACTCATTTTCTTAATGAACGAACACGAACATAAAATTTCGTTCGGTAAGTGTTCATGAACCGTTCGTGAACACATTTATTTCCTTAACGAACGAACACGAACAAGGTCTTGTTCGTGTTCGTTCGGTTCGTTTACAGCCCTAGTTAAAGCTTATGAAAGAGTTCTAATCTTGTTATGAATTGAACTCTTTAGGCAAGGAATCCGGAATGTCAAGTGGACACGCCGGAGGTGATACTCGCGGAAAAGGTGTGCTTTAAAGGTACGTGGCTTAAGCCCCGTTAAATTATGTGTAAATAATTAGTTTTGTTGTGTGAACGATGTTGTAGTGAAATGGATGCGTTTGATGCGTTGTTAAAGTGGCGAAGTACACTCGACCATCAAACGGGTCAAAGTAAAGACTTGGAATATAGTTTGGCTAGTCAATGAAGTGATGGTTTTCACTAAATAGCCAAACGGGTCAAAATGATGTTTTCAAAAGAATCACGAGAGTAGAGAATTGAAAGTCTTATACCTCGTTAAATGATGAATTGTACCATACCAATGATTTGGTGATATTAATCTAAGTATAAGAACCCGAAATATGGGTCAAACAATAAATGTTAAATGAAAAAGGGTTGTTTGAAACGGAATGCTTGAATTCCGAAGAAACAAGTATTAGACCTAAAGGAAACGCAAATCCATGGAATTGGCGCGAATACACCAAGTATGTGAGCCCGGGTAATTGGGTAATTATGTCTAAAAGGTCTTAAGAATGGAAAAGAGGTGCTATGCACTTACACTAGTGGGTTGGATAATGGAAATAAGGAAATTGTGAACCAATTGTCGGTATCTCGGTTTCCGCGATGTGAAATTTACATTGTTGAATCCGTAATTTTATTAAGGACTCATAGGAAAAAGAATCGGTCAAAACGGACTTACGAGTAAAAAGTTATGACAGTTTAAAATTAGAATTTTTACAAATTTCGGAGCTGGGCAGATATGCAGGGATTTAAGCCTGCACCTGCTGGAAAACGTGTTCCCCCGCGCCAAGCGGAGGAATACATTAATACCCCCGCGACACGCGGAAGCCGTCGCGAGTCGCGACGGATTTAAGGACTCCTGCCGCGACACGCGGGAGGACCAAAGTTGGAAATTTTTATTTTCTTTATTTGATTTGATGTTGGAACTTGTTTACACGTATTATGTCAATGCCAAAACTAATGTTTTTAGTGGTTTTGACCTTAGGTGACTATGGTGGGCTTCCGGATGGCGGTCAAGCAATGTTGAAGAACCGAACACGTATTTTGAAGCTTCCGCGTTAACTTAACTTTGTTTTAAATAATGATTTTGATGTAAATGAATTGATAACCATGTCCTAAGGTTTTAAACTAGTCGGTAGTGACTAGTAGAAGTTACTTTAAACTTTCGTTTTGTACTTAACATGTTAGCGTTTAGTATTTTGAATTCGAAAACATTTTGTAAATTGGGATTTTAGTATAAACTCATGTAATATATTAAGTAATCTCATTATCATAAAAAAGGTGTTACAATAAGCGTTCTCTCCGTTCTCACACTTTTGAGTGTTTTCTCTAAATCCTGACCATATATATATAGTGTGAAGTTCATTGGGGAACACTAAAAAAGTGGGGAACAGTGGGGAACCGACTCAAACGAACTCCGATTGGACTCATTCCAGCGGCGTTAGAACCGGCTCTTCGAACCCTAACTAGGATTTCTTAACCCTAAACCCTAAATCATAACCCCTAAACCCTAAATATATTAGGGTTTGGCTTTTAGGGTGTAGCTTTAGGGTTTAGCCTTAGGATTTAGCTTTAGGGTTTAGGGTTTAGCTTTAGTGTTTAGGGTTTAGCTTTTAGGGTTTATCGTTTAGATTTTACGGTTTAGCTTAGGTTTTAGCCTTATTTTTTAGCTTTAGGGTTTAGAGTTTAGGAGTTAGGATTTAAGGTTTATGGTTAAGAGATCAGAGTTAGGGTTCGACGAGCCGGTTCCAACGCCGCTGGAATTAGTCCAATCGGAGTTCATTTGAGTCGGTTCCCCTCTGTTCCCCACTTTTTTAGTGTTTCCCAATGAACCTTCCCCTATATATATATATATAGGGTCAGGATTTAGAGAGAACGGTGAAACGTGTGAGAACGGTGAGAACGATTTTGGTGGTGACATGTGGCATTGATGTTAAATTACACTAAGGGGTAATATTGTCAAAAAACCCACTCACATTAACTGCGTGTTGAAAATAAAACGCCATAAAACACCTAATTTAGAAAAACGCCAAACACTCAAAAGCTATTTTTTAAGTTATAATTTACAACAGCTCAAAAACACCATTTTTTTGAACGCCATAAAACACTCAAAAGCTATTTTTTTGAGCTATAATTTACAACAGCTAAAAAAAAAACCATTTTTTTAACGCTATAAAAAAAACTATTTTTTTGAGCTATAAATTACAACAGCTCAAAAAAACCATTTTTTTTGAGCCAGCTCCTAGTTAAAACGCCATAACAAGAAAGCTATATTTTCAGGGTTCAAACTGTAACTTATAGTATGAACAAGTGTAAAAAAGTGTGAACACAAGTATTTAATTAGTTTTTTGAGCCAGCTCCTAGTTAAAACACCATAACAAAAAAAAGCTATATTTTTAGGGTCCAAAGTGTAACTTATAGTGTGAATACAAGTATTTAATTAGTTTCAAGCCATCTCCTAGTTAAAACGCCATAACAAAAAAAACTATATTTTCAGGGTCCAAAGTGTAACTTATAGTGTGAACAAGTGTAAACAAGTGTGAACACAAGTATTTGGGGGAATGTGATTGGAAATAAAAGAATTCATACTCCAATGAAGAAACACAGAGCTCCCAGTTAAAACGCCGTAATAAAAAAAGCTATTTTTGAGCTATAATTTACAACATCTCAAAAAACCCATTTTTTGAGCCATCCGCCTAAATTAATATTTTTTTAGCTCAGAAAAATCATAATTTGTACTTAAAAAAAAACACCGTAAAACACGCAGTTTAGAAAAACGGCATGAAAAACTCAGTTGAAAACACCATAAAACACTCAGTTCAGAAAAAACGCCATGAAAATACCTAGTTAAAACGCCATAAAAACACCTAGTTCAGAAAAACGCCATGAAAACACCTAGTCTAAAACGCCATAAAACACCCAGTTCAGAAAAACGCCATAAAACTCAGTTAATTTTTTTTCGAAAAGTATACCAATAGTATACTCATTGGAAAGATAAACAACGTTGAGTTTTATGGTGTAATTTTTTTTTCGAAAAAATAATCACGTATAAAAAAGTTATTGTCGTTTAAATATGATGGGGGAAAATGACATGTGATTAGCATGTGCATCTTTGTTTGGATCTTCCTATTTTACCCCTCCTGTTAGTTCCAAGACCCCTATTATTTACAAAAATGTCACCGCATCAATCTCAGCCACAAACCACTATGATGGGGGAAAGTATACAAAGTCATAAAACATCATAATTTCAGCCATAAAACAAACTTAAAACCCACAAATAACAGAGTAAAGATCACTAAAACACAATATCCAAACCATAACATTCCATAAAAACTTCAAACACACTATTGTAGAACTATGAATATAAAACACAACATGATAATCAAGCTAAAACACACTATCGTAGGACTATGAATATAAAACACAACATGATAATCAAACTAAAACACGCTAATGTTAGTCATTCGATAACCAAAACCTTATCGTCCAAAACACAACACAAAAACCACAAATGATTATATCTTGTTTCTATCCATAGATCAAAATATGTAAGATATAGTAGGATAATTTATTTTCCAAATATGACCTGACCACTTAAACCACTAAAAGATTTCGTTACTTTTATTGTTCTTTTTAATAAACTAAGCCTGGTCTTGTAAAAAACTTTCACATTACCCATGTAGTATGGGCATGTTGATAACACCAAGTTACATTACATATATTTCCAGGTAACAATAATTATAGTTACTTTACATTTCCAAATATTACTAAGTAATTTCATTACTCTTTTACATTTTACATTGTATTCCCTTATTTCTTTATGTACCCCACACAAAGTGTGCTAATGGCTTACTAGGGAAAACATCCCTTTTTCTTTCGAGATGAGGTTAACCACGCCTAAGACTATATGTGGACAACACACAAAATGGTGCATATATATGAGGGCGAGAGACTACCCATTGCTAACCGTGAATAACTCATATATACAAATAGAACACATCTAGATGTGTCCACATCACATGACATATTATGCACATATAAGAACATACCCAAACGCCATTTGGCAAGTGGCCCTAGTGCCCTTATATGAACTTTGTAAAATACGCACTGATGATGAAGTGTTTTAATTCCGAGACCACTAGTTCCAATAAAATGCTAACAACGACTAACACTTCAGACAAACTTTTTGCCACGAACCATGCCCGATAACAACAATGACCAACTATATTTGACATACATTGAGGTTGCCATTACTAGAAATTGAAATACCTCAACAATGAAATGTCGATCAAGATTGTGGTTGCTATTTATAAAATAAACGCTATTGTTCTAATCGACTAGCCTTCGGTAATGTCGATCAAGTTTTGTCGAAAATCCATCGGTAACAATAGCGAATTTATTTCGTTACTAAATGGTTGGATGGTACTTTTAATAGTAAAATACATATGTTTTAATATGATTGTATTATATAAGTGGAGACACTTACATGTATTCTACGTCTTTCATACCAACCAGGTATTAGTTCGAAAATCATTTAAAGAAGAGATAACAATAAAGCAAATGCACATAACTCTAGCAATATATGCATATGACTATTTATGGGCACGCCTCGTGATCCCAATCTTATATGTGAACGCAAGTTGATTTCTCACATCATAGGCCCCATCTCGTCTTCAAATAACATGGAAAAGTAGTTTACGTACAACCAAACCATAAGTACAATAATATGCATCTCGTTAAGGACAACTTTATTTTAAGAACTTTAAATGCTCACATTTTAACGTGGCACCAAGACAAGTACTATAATTACTATAAATTAAGGTCTTTAAATGGGTTAATTGGGTCGAGTCAACATCAACTTTGGTATAACAATAGGTGAAGTCTTCACTCTCATCTATGGGTTGAGCTCGTATCTGAGTCTTGTTTAACTCAAGTCAGTTTATGGTTTAGTGAGTTGGCTCGCGTTTTAACTCGACTAGAATGTCTACATGAGCCAACTGTTTAGTTTAACAGCCCTATTTTAGATCAGCTGAAACTTGAACAAAGGGTGCAGTCAATATAGTGAAGAAGAGATCATGTTTACAAATTTAGAAATACTCAGAAAAATCAAATGAGATGGGTGATTATTTATTCTCATTTACTGATCTCCTTTTGGTAAACTAACATGTTCGAGTGTCATATTTTCAGTGACTAACTAACAAAAGAAAGTTTCACTAGTATTGCTATAATGTCTTTAATCACGTTCCTTTTTTAGGGTGTACTATTGGCAAACCAATGTGTGCCTATTGGTACACCAAACCCTAATTAAATCAGGGTTTACATATGCTGCGTATAGGTCTATACGCAGTGTAGGTAAAACATAGATCTCAGTGTCTGATCAGCAATCATTGCACAGAAAACAAGGGTTTATATACGTTGCGTATAGCTCTATACTCTGCGTATAGCTTTATTCACGTGCCTAGACAACATCGTATCAGTGTCAAATCAGTCTGGCATACGCTGCGAATAGGTCTATACGGGGCATCTTACTTTATGTACATACGCTGCGTATAGGTTTATACGCAACGTATGTTAGACTGATTTGACATGGTACTAGGTTTGACTGTCTGGTCGTGTACCTACCCCATACCTACGCTCCGTATAGGTCTATACGCTGCGTAGAGGGGTAACCCTATACGCGCAGCGTATAGGTCTATACGCTGCGTAGGAAAACCTTAAGGGTGTAGATATCCAACCAAGGTGTGTAGATAGTTTGACCCCTTTTTTATCCCACCAATATTGTCTTTTTTAGTTCCACGAAACTATACTATAAACTGATATTGATGTCAAACAAGGAGAAGTAATTAACATACTAACATATTGTATTATGCAATGTCCATTGTAAACTGCATAACCAAACTTCGGCTTTTGTTTATGACAATTATCCAAAAATTCTTTCTATCGATATTAGCATGTTTTCGTCTTTTAAAAAACTTTACTGGGTCAAGTCTATCGCGATCTATAGATGTAGTTTTTAAAAGATTTAGTTTACCTTCTATCTCGACTTCTATTTCTATCTCGACTTCTATCTCGATGTAATTTCCAATTGTAGTTGATATTCAAGGTAAAAAAAAAAAGGTTGTAAATATGTTGGATAACAATTAACATTTCCTCTTTTAAGTAATAATCTTTTAATCTACACATTAGGACGAAAAAAATATGTAAAATTGTAATCACATAATTTTCAATATCCCGATTTAACTAACGCTAAAAACTTGATGCTAACATCAAAATTCTCCATTTTTCAGGTATACTAAGTTACCATGTCATCGCTATATATACCGTGTCACGTTACACAACTGTATGTAAATATGACACTATTTTGAAAGAAACGTATTTAAATATTGAAATCAACGTGTTACAAACAACCACCCTACTTTCTTAATCTAATAATTTTTTATTTAAAACACCTTGATAGAATAACATTTTCCAAGCCTTTCTTTATTTCTAGTTATATCTAATAAAGTCGATCTTCTATTCTGCAATAATATCCCTCTTTAACAAAAGAAATTCACTAGATTTACAAACCAGACAATCAACTCATCTATCAATATATTATTAGCCAATTTAAACTCAAAACTTCTATATTATCCAAAGAAAACCTCTATGTGTACAGATCATAGAAAGAATTTCTGTGCATTCTATCTCTCTAGATTACACATCATTGGCACTTCAATCCCTGATCTTCCCATCACATGCCCATGCTGGTTGTGCGATATAAACGAGTATGAAGTATGTGATGTATTTCTATCTAAGCATGGAAATAAGTGACTGAAAAACTTGTTCTTCACAAGGAATGGTGAGACCCATGTCATGGTCGAACCCGAACTCATCTTCGGCTAGTTGAAGCAGCCTCCGGAACTCCGGATGTGACAAGAACGATATTGGGATGATGTATCGACTACGGTTTATGCCAACGTACACAACAAAGTGGCCTTTTGGGACGTCCTCGCAGTGTTGGTGCTGTTTCTTACTCAAGCTTGAGCACCTCTTCACTATGTTCTTCAAAACTGTTGTTTGAGAGAGTTTGTTTGATGTTTTCTTGATACCCATTTTCAGAACTCACACTTTGCTGTAGTTACCTTTTGTTGAGACTTTATGGTGCTTTGAGTGTCTATTTATATACACACACACATGTGCAGTCAATAGATATAGTTATATTTATATATACAAAGAGAGAGAGAGAGAGAGAGAGAGAGAGAGAAAGAGCTAGAGAGAAAGAGAGAGAGAGAGATGGCCATGTGGGTATGTTGGTGAAAGAAAGATCAGATCAACCGCTAGTTCTTTTGTTTTTTTGGGGGCAGGGGTATGTAAAACATTTAGAACATGTTAAAAGAGTTCATTTTCCTTTTTAATCTTTCGTCGACACTATTAAACCTTTTTAGATTAGGATTTTGAGCTTGTGGCTTTAGAGTGTTGGGAAGACATTATCTGTATTCAAAGAAGAGTCTTGGGAGTCGTCTAAAGAAGTGAATGGCTCATTGTGCATCTTAATGCTTAATGCTGACAGTACGTGTTGATCTCTGTTGATGATCAATTCAAGATGTACTAGCTGTTTGATTTGTGTAGCCTTTGAGTCATTGAGGATCAGTCATTAGAGTCATGGTCCATGTAGAGCTATTCTTAAATAACTTATAACAAGTCCGGTAGTTAGAGAAGTCCGGTTCTTGTGGTTGATTAAGTCTAGTTTATCTATTTAATTAGTATTTGGTCATAGAATAACACTAACGCATTCCAGTTCTTGTGATTATCTCTATGTTAAACGAACATAGTGGTAAAAGAGGCAAAAACGACCAAAGAAAGCACAAACCGCGGTTGGAAGAGGTTGAGTCACTTAAGGGCTCGGGCATACAAGCCGCGACTGAAGGAGGAAATAGAATATTGAGGCAAGTCACGACAAGTTAAAACATGACACATCGGGCTAAGGTGTTAATCGTGCCTGGAGACTAGGGGTGTAAACAAGCCCAGAGGCTCGAGAGCTACTCGTGATCGGCTCGGTTAATAGCTCGAACGAGCCGAGCCTTAACGAGCCCTAGCCCGAGCTCGAGCCTGAAATAGAGCTCGTTTTGTTATCGAGCCCGAAATACAAAGCTTGTTTAGGCTCGCGAGCCTAAACGAGCCCATATAAAATTTTATTTTTTTTATATATATAACATATTAATAATGATGATAACATTGATGAGCCGAACTAGAGCCGAGCTTTGGCTCATTTAAGTGATGTTGAAGTGAGCTCGAGCCGAGCTTTTAGCTCGTTTAAGGTTGTTCTCAAAATAGTTCGAGCCGAGTCGAGCCGAGCTCGAGCTTTGGGTTTTACTCGCGAGCCGAGCTCGAGCTCAAAGAAGTAGGCTCGAACCGAGCCGAGCTCGAGCTTCATATAAACCTAACGAGCCGAGCTCGAGCCTGGTCGAGCTCGGGCTCGGCTCGTTTACACCCCTACTGGAGACCTTTGAGCCTAAAATCCTTAATCTCTACACATCCTAGTACAAGGGTTTATTAGTTATTAATATAAAGTTAGTTATATGGCGGTTAAAGGTAGTTATATGGCGGTTAAAGTTAGTTATATGGCGGTTAAAGGCGGTTACATGGCGATTAAAAACTATAGGGGTTGATCCTGTCAAACTGAAAGATGTCAACCAAAACCCCTAAGGGTTGCGACACCCTTGGGACACACCCCTATGATCGACGGCTTCAAGGGACACCACCAAGAGACACACCTATTCGATTAGTGGCTGCGATTAAGAAGGAAAAGACGCAACCTTTCACGTTAATTCTCAACCACACATTCAAGAGACGCGACTATTCACGAAGGGACATGTCTCTACACACGTACCTGTTAGATTAGTATAAATAGGCCTTTAGATTTTCATTTGTAGATCTGGTTCAAATTTATGTAATTCAACATTCAGTATTCAATAAAGTTACTTTTATCATTCTGCGATCTAGAGATCAAAGATCATTCTGGGCAACAAGTGGTATCAGAGCATCTGGCTCTAAGGCATCGCAGGGAATTCGCGATCCGGTTTTATTATTCTTTCTCAATTCGCAAGTTAGTTTATTTTCGGTTCAGGGTCGAACCAGGGGTTAGGAATCTAGGGTTTTGATTCTGGGGTTTAGTGCGAATTAGATTGATTGTTTATTACGCGTTGGGTTATACGCGGGGGTTAAGGATTAGAGGTTGGAAGAAACCAAGAAAGATAAAAGTTTTTGAAAGTGAAGATTGTTCGGTCAGAAGACATGTCAGGAACAACCGGACCAAATTCACAAGTCATAATTCAGAAGGAAGGAAGTTCTCTTTCCCAATTCTAGTGTCCTATTTTGAAAGCAACAAACTATACGGTTTGGGCAATTCGCATCAAAACGATTTTGGAAGCAAATGGACTTTGGGAAACGATTGAACCGACAGAAAATACGCAAACGGATGTTAACAAAGATAAGGCAACAACTGCTTATCCGTTCCAAGCAATACCGGAGGATGTTGTATTGCAAGTTGCAAGTTGTAAAACTGCAAAGGAAATTTGGGAAAATCTCAAGACTAGACACGTTGGTGTTGATCGGGTACAGAAGGCTCGTTGGCATACACTTTTATCAGAATTCGAGTTAATGCAAATGAGGGAAGATGACACTATAGACTCCTTCACTGCAAAGATAAACAGTGTAGTTACCCGGGCAAGCGAATTAGGGACAACACTAAGTCAACCGACTCTGGTACGCAAACTCCTAAATGCAGTACTAGATAAGTTTACTCAGATTGTCGCCTCAATGGAACAGTACTCCGATCTAGAAACAATGATGGTAGAAGAAGCGGTCGGAAGGTTAAAAACATTCGAAGAAAGACTTAAGCAAAAGAAAGGAAGCCCAGGAGAAAGTCAAGACAAGTTAATGTTTACACATCACGACAACAACTCAGGCAGAGGAAGACAGTTTGGAAACCGCGGGCGTGGCAGGTTCAACCAACCGCGTGGAAACTGGCAAGACAATAAAGACCGGCAAAGCACTAAGAACGAAGGATCTTCGTATAGACCCAGAGGTGGAAGGTCTAAGAATTGGAGGTGTAGGTCCGGCTAGGGGAGGATCTAGTCGCCTAATCCTTGTGTACAAACCAACCCGGTTGTGCGGAATCCAACCGGGAAAGCAAACCGAGATAGAGATGAACAAGAACACGAGATACAAGACACGTAGATTCAATGTTTAACACCCTTGTATATTTCTGAGAAAAGTTCGAGTACAAGATAGATACAAGATCCGGTTAACATACACACTAAAACTCTTTCTTGAATCTCTCGGGTTCTCACCTCTTACCCACCACCGAAATCCCCTGATTTCGGTATATAAATGAGCTGCACATGTTGTGCGATTGGGCTGATATGGGGTTCGGCCCAAGTGAAGGAGCAGCCCACATGAAAGTTGATTGGCCCAACATCTTTACGTGCAAAACATGCAGATAGAATTTGTTGTTGTCATGCATGTGTGACATCACCATGACATCATCATGGTGATGTCATGCTGATGTGTCAACGGGAACGGTTCGCGGCTCACTAGGCTTCGCGTGTCGAACTCTGGGACGCACGACGGAGGAATGTCGTGACGTCGGGCTTGAGCCGAACCTAACCGGGTCGAACCGAACCGAGTCGAACCGAGTCGTGTCCACAAAATATGTATCAACAAACTCCCCCTTGGACGCTACTCGTGAGGTTCAACTTCCGTGTCTTCCATGTCGGAGGATCTTCAAAATCTTCACGCGTAGTAAGCAGAAAGTGTATCAACAAACTACCCGTTTCATGTAGGAAGTGTGTTGACAAACTCCCCCTTAACATAAGCTCCCCCTTGAGTTATGCTCGTGAAAGACTTGATCTTCAGTACTTGAGATCCTTGTGGTGTTGATGATGGTCAGCGGCAACTCGATCATCTTCATCATTTGAGTGCCTTCACGTCGTGTCTTCATTCCAAAGCTTGTCATCGAACATGTTCTCCTTGCCTTTAGAATCTGCACACGCAAGAAATCTAAACGCGTAATGAGAACAACTGCTTGGAATATAATTAGTATAAACAAATGACACACGTATGACCATATTTAATCAAACACTGTCCGACAGTTTGAAAGTTTAATAAATTTGTCAATTTTAGTCTTTAACTTTCAAAACTTGCAAATTTCGACCGTTTATGAAGATTTAGTCATTTCGGTTTTCGTTCAGGTTTCAGGTAACGAAGACTCGAGATCCAACATCGTACAATCGAAAATAAGATAAAAATAAAATCTTTTTGGCTTTTAGAAAGTTTATATTAAAACACACCTAAAATCTTTTTGGACTTTTTGAATATTTCAAATGTAAAGACAGAAAGCAGTAAATAAATATATACAGAGATGCAGAAACTGAAAGCATTAAATAAATATTTACAGACATTCTTTTTGCGAGTTTCGAGGGTAAGAGAATCATATCAGTGTACGGTCATGCCAAAACGCTCTTGTTGTTCAATTAGTTAACATTAAGATAAGCATCCTATAACGATTATCGGTATTGTTGTCCACATAAGCTCAACTTATCAGATGTAATCATGGCGAGGGGATACGTTAAGGTATGATTTATACTTACCGACCGGTGTTCATCCACATCATGACACATTCCCGTATCAAGGTATGCACAAGGGTTCATCTTACCGGTGAGTATACCGATTATCATCTGTTTGACCGTATATGAAAATGTGAGAAACTCACTTATTTTGATTGAAAACAAGCCCTATGTGATAGAATCACTTATTGATGAGGAACTTGATTTTCATATGCATGAGGGCACAGGAGCAAGTCCGTGAACAGGTCAGTACTTTCGTACAGCAAAGAGACGAACTTGACTCCCGGATAAATGTGATATATTATCACTTATTTGTTTGGACATGTGATTGTTTATCACTTATTGAGGTCGAATGCAGTATGTACACGTATGTATGGTATCATGGAAGATCTAGACTTACATCCCCGTTATTTTTCGGTAAAAGATACAACCATGATACCCAGATGATAAGCAGCATAAAGACCGAATATCTCAGAACCTCGGCAATCTATCAAACGAAATTTCGGTACTAAGACCATATGCCAATGAATGGTTCCCACCTGGTCTTCAGTCGATTTAAGTTTATATCACCCTGCACACTTTAAAATGATTGTGAGCCTACCGATACATCTTATATAGAGCTGCTTATCATTTTTCATTTAAGGTTTAAAGAGGTTTGGACAGACCACTGATGTACTATCATTTTCTCTTTTGCTCGCCAGGAAACTCATTTTTGTTTTTCTATTGTTTTTGTGTTTTTGAAATTTTTCGATGTTTTTGGATTTTTCAAATTTTGGATTTACTCCCCCTAAAATCAATAAACGAAGATAAATTTAAAACACAAAGGTATTTACAAAAATGATTTTCCGATGTTGGTTTTACTCTTGCTTGACCTTAACGCCGTTTACCAGTAATAAGTAGTCAAATCTTGATTTGTCAAATGCTTTGGTAAAAAGGTCGGCACGTTGGTCATTGGTGTGGACGTAAGCAACATCGATTAGCCTTTTCTCAAAGCAATCACGTATGAAGTGATACTTAATTTCGATGTGCTTAGTCTTTGAATGCTGCACAGGATTTTTAGTGATCTGTAAGGCAGCAGAATTATCAACGTAAATAGGAGTAGTTATGAATTCAAAACCGTAATCACACATTTGTTGTTGGATCCATAGGACTTGGGAGCAACAACTTGAGGCAGCAATGTATTCAGCTTCGCATGTTGATGTAGCGACGCACGTCTGCTTCTTGCACTGCCATGTGACTAGGCGATTTCCCAAAAACTGACATCCAGCCGTTGTGGATTTTCCGTCGATTTTGCATCCGCCAAAATCAGAATCACTGAATGCGATCAAGTCAAAGTTATTATCCCTAGGGTACCATAGACCGGTGTCAGGGTAACCCTTCAAATAACGAAAAATCCTTTTTACAGCTGCAAGATGTGAGGCCTTCGGGTTCACTTGATATCTGGCAAGCAGGCACGTTGGGTACATTATATCTGGTCTTGATGCTGTGAGGTACATAAGAGATCCGATCATCGCGCGGTAGTATGAGGGGCTAGTAGCTTCACCCTTCAAGTCTGGAGTAATTCCGTGATTTTGTGGCAATGGGGTACCGATGGGCGTTGCATCAGACATCTGGAACCGGCTCAAGATGTCACCAACATATTTAGTCTGATGGATGAATATCCCAGACTCTGTTTGTTGTACTTGTAGGCCCAAAAAGAAAGTCATTTCCCCCATAGCACTCATCTCGAATTTATCCTGCATAATGCGCTCGAAATTCCTACACAAAACATCATTAGTAGAACCAAAAATAATATCATCAACGTATACTTGTACCAGAAGAAGATCTCCATCTTGTTCTTTGATAAAAAGAGTACAATCGATAAGACCTCTGCGAAATCCATTCTCCAGCAGATAATTAGATAAGGTTGCATACCAAGCTCGCGGTGCTTGATGTAGACCATAGAGAGCTTTGTTGAGCAACCAAACCCGATCGGGATGGATTGGATCTTCAAAACCTGGAGGCTGTTCGACGTACACCTCTTCTTCCACCACACCATGTAAGAATGCACTTTTCACGTCCATCTGGTATACCTTGAAGCCTTTGAATGAGGCATAAGCCAGAAAAATCCGAATTGCTTCTAGACGTGCAACAGGTGCATACACTTCGTTGTAGTCGATCCCTTCTATCTGACGAAAACCTTGAACGACTAGCCTTGCTTTGTTTCGAATAACGACTCCACGGTCATCCTTTTTGCATTTAAACACCCAACGGGTACCAATCTTCTTGTAACCAGCAGGTTTCTCTACGAGTTTCCAGACACCAAGCTTCTGGAATTGTTGCAGTTCTTCCTGCATTGCTTCAACCCAAGAGTTATCTTTCAAAGCTTCTTTCCAAGTTCTTGGCTCTTCCTGTGAGACATAACACGCGAAAGACCAATCATTTTGTTGACCAGATTCTCGGATAGTTGCATACAAGCCTGCATTGTTGTTGTTCCGCAACATATTTCTTGTTTGAACGCCACTTTGTACATTTCCGATGATGTTTTGTTGAGGATGGGTATTGTGAATCCTAGTTTCTGGATTATCTTGAACTGGAATATTTGTACCCAGATTGTTGAGATTGAGATCAACAATCAATTCAAGGCCCGGAATTGACGAAGAGGATGATGCAGTAGCTTCAGCTGTTCTAGGGACGACCACTGGAGGAGTACCCTCTGAAGTACCATGTACTGCTGTTGTTGGAGCTTCTTGATCTGCATCGAGAAATTCGTCATCCTCTGAAGATTCGTTCAATTCAGTAGCATCGTGAAAATCCTCATTGTCGAGAGCATTATTGTTCACCGAAGATGGTTCTTGATTGACAAGAATTGGACGAACCAGCGGTGAATCTGTTGCATTGTCACTCTCAAAAAACATCCTTGCCGCAGCATTTTCTTCAACGGCTTCAACATTGATCGAATTGAAAAAGTCATCGTACTCAAACATCCAAGGCTGACCAGGACATTTGACTGGTAAAGTGTGCATTTGTACTCTGACTTCAGACCATTCCTCGACCCTTTTAGTCTCTAGATTCCAGACTCTTAAGTTCGGGGTGGCATACCCAAGAAAGTATCCATCAATTGCTTTTGCCCCAAACTTTCCATTAGGATCGATCATTGTGCATGGAGCTCCAAACGGTTCAAGATATGACAAATCTGGTTTCCGTTTGTTAATAAGCTCAAAGCAGGTCTTGTTGTGCCTTTTGACTGTAAGGACTCGGTTCAACGTATAACATGCAGAGGCCACAGCTTCAATCCAAAATGGAATCGGCAATTGTGACTCTACTAACATTGTCCTAGCAGTCTCGATCAATGTGCGGTTCTTACGTTCAGCGACGCCATTCTGTTGAGGAGTGTAAGCTGCACTAAATTCGTGAAGAATACCTTTTGAAGTGCAAAACTCCGCCATGGCATGATTTTTGAATTCAGTACCATTGTCGCTACGTATCCGCCTAACCTTCAACTTATATAGATTTTCAATCTGAATGATCAAGTTTTTGATAATACCGAAGGTTTCGCTCTTATGTGCCATGAACACCACCCAAGAAAATCTTGAATAATCATCAGTTATCACGAGGCAATATTGATCATTCCTAATGCTTTTGTGCTTGACAGGACCGAACAAATCCATGTGCAAACGTTCAAGAGGAACAGCCACCGTGTTGATTTTCTTTGTAGGGTGTCGCTTCTTCGTTTGTTTTCCTTTCTGGCACGAGACACAGACGTCTTGAAGATGAAAGTTTTTAAGAGGAACACCATTCACCAATTCATTTGATACCAAATGATTCATTTTGCGTAAGTGAATGTGACCCATTCGTCTGTGCCAAGAGATTGAGTCTTTTTCTGTGGCTTTGGAAACGAAACAAGTTGCTTGTGCAGACGTTGTGATAGCTTGGCTCATATCAAGGACATACAAATCATTTATCCTTGGAGCCGACAAGAGAATCCATTCTTTCGGAATTTTGAAGCCGGGTTTCAGTACATAACATCCATTTGCATCAAAGTGTACTGAGAACTGCTTATCACAAATTTGAGAAACACTAAGAAGATTGTGATCAAGTTGTTGTACAAAGTTGATCTTATCAAAGCTAACAACCCCGTTGGAAATCATTCCTTCACCCGTAATATATCCGCCTTTATCTCCAGCAAAAGCAACATAACCTCCTCTAATAGATTTGACGTCGTAGAGAAGCTTCATGTCGCCTGTCATGTGCCTGGATGCCCCACTATCAACAATCAACTCACTTGATTAGTTGGAGATGGGGACCAAAGCCATTGTGGTCTTGGGTCTTCCATTTTCATCAACAACAATAACTTCTATTCTTTGATGATTCATAAATTGTGATGGTCCCTCTGAACTTGTGGTCAATTTAGGTTTCCATGTCTATTGAGTTTTACAAGTTTGATTGTTTGACAATTTAACTTCGTGATTGTTTGAAGTTTTTGAAAATTTTGAGTTTTCTGGCTTAACTGAAACATATTGTTTTTGAATCACATCAGTTTTAAGTGCCTTTTCAATCACCTTGACTTGTTGACGTTTCTGTTTCTTTTCCCTTTCTCTTACAAGTCGGGGATCTTGTTTTATAGAAACAGATCGCTTTTGGTGATTGTGTTCACGGGGATCATCTTCTTTGGCTTTTAATTTATGAAGATACGGACAATTTCGAATTATATGTCCAATTGTACCACACTCGAAACATGATCTTCGTTCAACAAACCCCGAAGTATCATGTGGTCGTCTTGCCGATGATGATGAACTTTGTGATCTCGAGGTACTAGGTTTCGAACAGTTTGGTTCATTTCTTTTCATCACTGTTGCTTTCTTGACAAAATCTAAGTTAGATTGATTTTCAAACGTTTCAATTTTGTCCGTTCCCTTAGATTTCACAAAGTTCACATTCTTGTTCTTCTTCTTATTCGGCTTCCTTTGACTTTCAGTCGGTGTTTTACCTCTTGGTTTGGTATGATTTTGCTGTTTTTGCACTGTTGGTAATTTCTGATTTCCATATTGTTTTCGAACTTCGGCCTTTGGAATAGGAGGGCACTGTGTTACTGTAACACGTGATCCTGTCTTTCCCAAAAACTTACTTGTCGAATTTTCAAAAACTTTACTTATTAAGGATTGATTAACATTCTTAATAGGAAAATCTTTGTCAGAATAGATCTTATCATCACCAACAAGAGTGTACAGCAAATCCACACTCTCCGACTCTTGTGCAGACAAGGACTCGATTGCAACAGTCTTAGCGGGTTTTGCAGGAGGATCACACAGAATATGATTCTCAAGAGGTATGTCCTCTTCTTTTATCACCGCATCAGACTTTGCTGAATCAGTATCATCAGATTCATCATCAGAAGAATCAGCATCCTCAACAACAACTGGAGGATCCTGATTCTGTTCAGCAGAAGACACACATGTATCTGCTGACACATCCGAATCTGATGAAACTTCTTTCTTGTATCCAAGCCCTGTTGCAAATTCCTCAACGTCTAAAGGAACAGATGGTTCAAAGTGAGTTCTATACTCCTCATCAGGCATGGCATCATAATTGTTTCTCACGGGTGGTGGACATTTCTTGTAACCTATGCATGTGACATCCCGTTTCTCTTTCTGAACGTCAATGATGTGATCCAACACATAGCTAGAGCTCAAATAACTGTCTAACTTGAGTCGGATCGCCTCACTTTCAGTTTTAACACAAGCCATTTCCTTTTGCATTACCTCAAGACGAGTTATATACAAATTAATGTCAGTTTGTTTTCTGGAAACCATTTTTGTCAGCTCTATTTTATCTTTCTTTAATGTTTCAATCATCGATTTAAATTCCTTTTCATGGTTTTCATAAAACATGTTGGCTTCAGTGCACTTCGAGAGATCCAAGGTTAACTTCTGATTGTGGATGAATGTCACATCATATTTCTCTTGCAAAGCCTCCTGTTTGCTTTGCAACTCACACCACTTATCATTCAATGAAGCATGTTTGTCTTGCAAGTCAAACAAACTAGCTTGTAAAGCATCATGTTTGCCTTGCAACTCAGACATGTTTGTCTCTAAATCAGCACAGTTAATACGCAAACTATCACAGTTATCACAACTAACAGAAGTGGGTTCATCGACACATACCTGACTTGATGAACTGTCGACATTAGCCATAAAGGCTGAATGGAGAGAAGACGAAGAGTAAGCAGCTTGATCCACCAAAATAGATCTTCTTTCAGTTCCTGCTGCAGCTTCTTCCAAAAGCTCATCAATATCTGCATCGACTGACGTACTTGATGTCTCATCCACATGATCATTGCCTGAAGTGGAGGATTCTTCATCTGAGCTTCCACTATAACCAGAACTGTCTTCATCTTCAGAAGTTTCATCACCATTGGTGGAAGATTCTCCACCACTGGTGTGATTTAGATCCTTTACGATTTCAGCAAAACACGCTGTTCCATCTGGAGCATCATTTCCCAACTGAATTGACCAATCACAACCTTCATCTATTTGAACCACAAGTGCCTGATTGGCATTAGATGGTCCTGCTTGACTCTGGTTGTTGACAGGCACCAATGTGCGCTCATTGTTCCTTACTTGGTTCTGATTTGCCCTGTTGCCTTGACCTCTGAAAGGATTCTGATTCCCATGTTGAGCTGGCCTTGTACATTCCCTTTTAAAATGACCATGTTCACCCCAATTGAAACACTTGACAGCCTGCTTATCAAACCCATACTTGGTGTCTTTCTTGCTTTCCAAGCTGGTTCTGCCAGTTCTTTCCATGAAATCCTTTGCTCGCCTAACAGCACTGGCAAAGGCCCACTTGATGTCCATCATTTCCATCTCCTCTTTATCGATCTGCTGATAGTCTTCTTGTGTCAGATTAATGTTACCAATCTGACCTTCCACTAATCCACAGTATGCGCTCACCAAAGTGTTTAGCAGCTCCATATGTTCCTTTGCTACTTCCATACTGACTTTAGAAAAGCTTGAGGTGTCGAGCCGTACTGTATTTGGCTTTGATTGTTGACCAGCAGATGATGTGCTTCCATAACACGCTTGCTGTTGAGGAGGAAGTGGATTCCCATACATGTCTGTTGGTCCGGTAGATTGAGGAGGAAGTGGATTCCCATACATGTCTGTTGGTCCGGTAGATCGAACAGGTAATGGATTTCCGAACATATCAGTTGCTCTGATAGGTCGTTGGCTTTGCTGTTGTGGTACTGGTTGAGGGACTGGTTCAATCAGATTTCCATACATGTCTGTTGGAGGAGGCTTGACCGGAACTTGGATAGTATTGCCATACATGTCAGTGCTAGACACAAACGCTGTTTGAATTGGAGCGTGTGAAGAAGGTTTTGTAGAAGTGCCAGAAGTTCCATAATACATTTCAGGATTTTGTGGCACGGGAACTCTTTTTGCCTTGAGAGTTTCTTCCTGATTCTTGTTTTCCAGGAGTTGAACAAAGTCATTGAAGTTTGTTGTAGCTAAAGTGCCATTGTACTTCATGATTTCCAAGAAAGTATTCCATTGAGGTGGCAACGCATCTGCAAACTTTTTCACAATCTCTGCTGGAGTTGTGACAACCTCAAAATTTGCCAATTCAGTCAGCAAATGATTAAATCGACTTGTCAAATCTCCTAAAGATTCATTCTCCATACAAGTAAAACCATCAAACTCTTTCTTTAGCAATTCACGTCTCAATTGGCGTGTCGCTTCATTTCCTACGCCCCTTGTCTTTAATGCGTCCCACAACCTCTTCGTTGTTTTGTAACTGACAAATTGAAGGAATCTGCCAGGACCTATCATTTGCAATGGCGGGGAGGGTGATGGGTGAAGTAGCACCGGTGAAACCGGTGGTAGCCTGCTGGTAAATGGTACGGTTCTTCATTTGAACTACGGGTGGGGGACTAGGTGTACGAGAACGGGCGGGTGGTGGGGAAACGTGTGGTGAAACGTGTGGTGATGGCTTCGGTGTGAAATTGAATGAGGGGTTGGAATGCTCAACCGAAGAAGACGAAGAAGACGACTCAGAAGACTTGACTGTAAACAAAGGTGGCGGCGGTCCCTGCGAGCGCGTATGGGGCATCCACCAACTACGAACAACGAAAAGACTCTAACAACGACTCAATAACCTAGAAAAGACACTAAAGCAAATTTTTTTTTGATTTTTAAAATTTTTATACTCCTACGACTCAACGAACACAAATAGCACGTAATATGTCAAATAAGTCCAAACAAAGTAATCAACGCAATCGCCTAAGAGTCCCCGGCAGCGGCGCCAAAAACTTGATGTGCTGAAAATGGGTTAACTAAAACAACTAAATTAAACCCTAAACTAGACTCTCTAAGTTTTAAATTTATAAAACTAAGACTCTCTAAACCCTAAACCACACGACCGACAAGTGTACCGATCGATGCAGTATAGCCTAAGGAAGTCCGAGTATCGAACCCAAGAGACTCTACAGATCACGATAACGACTCTATCTAGACTTAGACTGAAACGACTTAACTAAATGTTTATTAATTGGGGGGGGGGTTCTAAAAATCCTAAGAATGCAAATAACGAATACTAACTAGACTAGACGAACTAGACACAAACTCACACGAAGACTTTGACCAGTGGTGATGAAGACTACCTAGGCTAGACACAAGCTAAACTCAGAATGGATCTCTATTCGATGATTTTGTGGTGTGGAACCGGGATCTTAAAATTCTCACCTCTAGGGAAATCTAAGGACCCCTAATCTGTAACACCTCGGAAAATTCAGGTCCAATAATGTCTTGACACGTGTCATGGACTTTGAATATGTAAAAACATACTTTAGAGGGACTAAAGTTGACAAACGGTGAAACTGTGTAAATATAAGGGTCCAAAGTGTCAACAATTGATAAATAGGCCCTACAATAGCCCTACATGGTGTTTATAATCTAAAATGGATAAATCATGGATCATACGAAGCGAAAAATGAAAGAAAGTGAGAAATTACAAACTACGGGGGCTAAACGTGTCAACATGTTTAAATTTATACCTCTGAGTGATCTTTTGGCAAACCCGAAGCTTTGTAATGATAAAATATACTCACGAGAATATGTGATAAAAATTTCATGAAGTTTCGTGAACGTATGAGAAAGTTATGATTAAAACCGTACACGAAAGGTTAAATACGTTATCGTGAATTTCGTGATTTTTCGGGTAAGCGCAAAGTTAACCGAGGACATACCCAAGTTTATAAAAGTCCCAAGGTTTATAAAAGTCAGATATAAGGGCCAAGAGTGCTAAATAAATAAGCCAAAACACGTTACAAAAGTACAAGGACTGAAATGCAAAATGTATGAAAATTGAAGACTAGGTCGCACACTGGTGTGCGGCCCGCCTGGGGTCACTGTGCGGCCCGCCTACCTGTTACCAGCGACAAAACCTGCAGATGTCGGTTTTCTGGGCTGTCTGCGAGTTGTTTACAGCTGTAATCGACTCAAGGACCTCCCCAATCGAATTACATGCATTTGAGGACACTTGTACAGGTCTTACAACACCTGTGAACCTCTGTGGCAGCCTCACAACACTCCAAAATCTGCATATAAGGCACTTTATGTAGTAAACTAAGAACACTTGAACTTTCAAAAATTCACAAGACTTCTCCTAGAGCTTTCTGGGCGACAGGGCAGCCTCATAGTGATCTCTAAGCTTATTTAGGACCATTGTAAGTGTTTACAACTCTTTCAAATTCGTTCTAGCTTAGTGTATTCACCGAAAGTCAAAGTATCGTAATTTAAACTTGACTTTATGATTAAAAGAGATTGGCTCTGTCAAATCTCAAATTGAAAGTACCTACATGTTGGTATTTATGTGTGTAACAAACCCCTAAAAGGGTATTATCAGATTCACACCCTAAGCATGTTAATTGTCGAGTCAAAGCATTTCTTAAAAAGTCAACAGAATGTGTTTTTGCGAATTTAAGCATAATCAGTAATGTAGGCTACATGCAACCTGTTTGATCATCAAAATAACTTTATAAATAATGTAAGAACATGTTTCAACTTGATCAACTCGACAATTTTCAGTTTAAACACGAATCGGAACCGAAAGTCACATAAATTGACTTTTTCTTTGACTATCGGTTCGGATCCATCCATGCATGTTTGAGATCTGCATTAGAGCATATTTTGGACCAACTTTCATATAAGTTTAATTCTCTGAGATTTTACAACTTGGTTCAACACTTGTCCGCTTCATATGCATGTTACCGGTTTATGCTCAAATATGACTATTTTGCCCTTTTGACTATAAGACGCGATTTTTGAAAAAGTGAAAGAGTAGAAACATTTGTTACTGATTTATAAACTTGCACCGAAAATTTGATATCAGTTTGAGGTCCAGAATAAGAGTTATGCTCAATATCGTAATTTACAAGCTTTATGTTACATAAACGGCGTAATTAGCATATAACCCATTTAAACCCACTTTTTAATATAAAAATTTTTACCCACTGATGTTATATAATATTTTGGGATTTTTAAAGATTTTTATTTAATTTTTGACTGAGCATAACATAGGTCTTTAGGTTTGATTCGGTTATGACGGTTTTGCCCTTTTTGCCATAAAATGAGTTTTATAAATCTTTTTGACCTCAAACCTTTTTCTACTGATGTTATTTGTTAAATAAAATATTTTGAGCATTCTGGAAATATAAAAATATCAGCTTTATTTTTAAAACCCGGAAACGGCTCTGAATCACCATTTTTAAGCGTTTTTAACGCGTAGTACGTATTATAACCATATTGAACATATAAGGTTTATACCTACTGATGTTTTTAAGATATTTTTATAACATAACAGAAAGTACAAGTTTATAAACTCAGGTTTCCAATTTTGACATTTTTAGTCCTTGTGAAATTACCAAAATGCCCCTATGGTGCATAGTTTTGTTTTAAATGATAATTTTCACTTATGGGTCATACCCTACTGTTATAATATGTTAAATTAAATATATTTACTGTATGGACCAGACTTGTAACTCAGATTTATAAATAAACTCTTTTATAAACTTTTAAATGACCAAAATGCCCTTATGGGGCATAAATCGTGTTTAAATCCATTTGGGGCATAATAGAAAATAACTTACTGATATTATAACATATTTAGAGCATATTAACTCAGGGAACTTGCATATGACTCTTTCGGTTACCCGTAACGCTCTTTTCGCGTTCGGTTCGGTTTATGTAACTAGTTTGCATAAATTGACCGAGACGGGTCAAACATTATCATTTTTGTCTCAAAATCCAGAATGTATTTAGTATACCCATATTATACAAGTATTCAAACTTGTCGGTTCTAAATCACATTCTATCCGGTCTTCGCTTAATCGTGCGTTTGAACCGTTTCGTCCTTAAAGCTAACCGGTCTAAGCTTAAGCTTAAATAAAGACCCGTTAGAAATCTAATAGGTTATATTAAACCTTCGTTCCAGATTAGGAGCACCGGTAAAAGCTACCTGCCTTTTTGCTTGTTGAGATATATACTTACCAAGGTAAATACTTTTAACTTATTTTCCCTATACGGGCTTGGGGTACGGTATATAAAATACCGCTTGGTCTAGCATTAAATTCTTTAATCGAATAGTGGTTAAATTTATTGAGATGCTATGTTTTGATTGTGTGTTTTGTTTGCTTAAAGCCTTTGGGGGGTTAATGACCATGTCCCGGATATCCTCGGCATTATCTTACGAGATGGCCACGACCTGAGCACGGGGTGTAGGCGTACACCTGTCAAGTGTATAACTCAATATTGTGGTGTGTCTATTGATCTTTAACCCGGCACGAACCGGGCTACTGAACGCATAAGTAACATGTAAATCCTTTACAAGATTATGTAACATAATTATCCCAAGTTATAAAATATTTTTGTGCCATGAGCATTCAAATCAATTTTCAATCATTTCAAAATGAGTCAGTTAAATTGTATTTACCAGTGTAAACTGACGTATTTTTCCCAAAAGGTTAAGTGCATGTACTACACGTAATAGGCTGGCTGTCTTCTAGAGCGTCCACAATAAGTCTCGCAAGCTTGGACGACATTAAACTGTTGAACAATATCTTATTTTTGATCCACCTGTGGATCCGTTTCAACTATTAGTGATATTTATTATTACGCTTTATTAAAGTTGAAATGAATCTATCTTTGCTTCCGCTGTGCATTATTATATTGTGTTGATTGTCTATGATACTATACTCCCCACCGGGCCCACCGGTGACACGTGGAAAATAGGGGTGTGACATAATCCTTCTCAAGAGCACGCTAAGATCCCCTAAAGGTTGTTAAATTACCGGCTTTCTAGATTTCCTTACAGTCCTCTAGTTTCTTGAAAGTGCCTATATAAGACGCTCTACCTTACAGCGCGAACGTCTAAAGCGACTACGGGTTCTAAACTTGGCTTAATAGACAATGGCAAGTTAAGTCCTTATAACTAAACCGAGACCTATTAATACCCTCGAGCCTTACAGCGACAAGTTTAGCAGCACACTTGATTTTATTAAATTACCGAATATTACTTCTAAGGTTACTTACGCGATTTCACCCTAAAGGATCAAAGATTTATTATGTGATATAGACACTCATCAAAACCTAAAACCCTAGCCCGACTCTATTCCGTGATAAAGACCGTCACCAAGAATCGAACGAAGCAACAAACAATAATAAAAGAATCACAAGCACACATACGCACCAAGTTAGAAATCCATAGCTTTTACAGTACAAGAAAGATCCACAACCACGCCAAAAATCGAATAAAGAAACAAACTTTATTTAACTATTGTCATAACCTAGGTAGTAAAAGGTTTTTAGCCGGAAAACATGGTCAAACACATAATATCAATCAATGTAAAAACATAATTCATCATGTAACAAGGTTTAAACAAACGAAAACAAGAGAATAAGATGATTAAAACCGTTTTCTCCACTCCCGAATGCTTCCAAGATGTTACCCAATGATTCCACGCGTCCCGAATGCTCTAAACCGCTCAAATCAGCCTCCAAAACAGTCCAAGAACTCCAAGTTTCGTAATTGTGTTGTTCCTCTCGGCTGTTGATCGATAATGATTATATATAATTCATAAACCCTACAATCTGATGCTGCTAAGTCGGTTATCACGTATTACAACTCCTCGCGGCCCGCTTTAGGTTTCATAGTAAGTTCATGCGGACCGCCCGCCTGTTATACTCCGGAAACCTATTGTAAGTTAATGCGGCCCGCTTCAGATTTCATTGTAAGTTCATGCGGGCCGCCTGGAAGCCCCAGATGCGCTTTTCCACTTCGTTTTCACTCCCAAGCTTCTCGGTTTCCGTGCCAAACTTTCTCCTGGTCAAATCTTATCTCGTATCTGTTCCTTTTGCTGCAAAAACCTGGAAAACACAAGACTATCAACAGTATGTACATTCTACTCTAAAAACGGACAAAAACGACAATCTAACTACTAAAACCGGACGCGAATAAAGATTTATTTTGCAATACATCAATAGTGCGGAGATTCTTGGGACATCCACTTTGTCAAAAAGTGACTTCGATTGAGTCAAACCATTGAAACATCATACTGGGTCCATCTTCACCAGTAAAGTTCATAGGACCATAGGCTTTAAACTGCTTGAAGCTGAACGGAGCTTTCGGAGAGTTATTCTTGGAATCAATAAAAGAGTTGCTACGGAGAGCTTGAATCTCACTGATGATTTAAGGGATCACCTTGGCCATTTCCTTGGCCACGAGGGAGGCGATGCGTTTGTTAGCATTGTTTCGTTGAATAGTTCGGCGAGTATGAGAACCAAGAGAAGACATCTGCGGAAAGACTGGATGAGATTCGATTATATTAGGTTTTGGGTAAGAATTTAGCGTTTTATACAACGTATTTATTATTATTATTATTATTATTCACACAAGACATGAAATCACATGATCACACAAGCACCTCTTCACATAGACACATAATCACGTATTTGCACGTATACACATAAGCACTTATTAGAACGTAGTTCACATAAACACATATTTTGCACCTATTCATCTTCTTTTCATTGCGTGTAGCGCGTTCGAGATATGTGAGTAATACGACGTATGAGGTTTACAGGACCTCATGAGCGTAGGGTAGATAAGACTTCTTAGTTTACTTGCGATTAGTTAGCGTTTTAGATTGCAAGAGTGGTGCGAGTTGTGCGTAAAAATAGGAAATCATAGCATATGAGGCTTCTCAGTTTTATCGCTCCCCGCTGGTAAAACGAAACCATTAAGCGTAAAAATCAAAATTTACAAATTTAAAACACAATAAATTCGATAATGCGTAAAATCGACGATTGCAGGCTTAAAACAAAATAGAGTGTTCTGGGTGTTGAGAAATTGACTACCCAAAGCGATTCAATCATTTCCAACAAGTTCGAGCACACACTTTGGCCTAATAGACTATGCTCTCACCGTGATACGTCTAACGACATTCATCCTTCCAATTACTACGTGACCCGAGTTATTGGAACAATCGAGACTTTGGTGAGATTCTTAAAATCAATTTAGGGAATGGAATGGGTCGTTAAGATGCGGGCTTCACCCCTAACTTAACAACTTCGATCCTCAATTGTGGAAACAACAGCCATAAGATAGAGATGGAGGTTTCCGTCGAGATGTGGATATCACTCCTAACTCAACGGAAGTATCTCGTGCTAAGAGTAAAGCGCGAAGTGAGTGATCTTATCGAGAGTTTTTGGTTTTCACACCTAATCTTGACACAATCACTCGTTTATGTTATACGTGAGTCTTCGATCGTGTACATTGTGTCAGCCTTAGGAAAGGCAAAACTAGTTTTCAGCCTTAGGAAAGGCTCCCTTCGTATGAAGCTGCCTTCGTACGAAGGTGCAACATGTGGGTTTGTACAAGGGTACAACATGCGGGTTTGTACGAAGCCACAGTATGTGGGTTCGTACAAGAGGGTCTGTTTGGTACTTAGACTATAGCCTAGGTCTATTTTTCCTAATTCGACCTAATTCCCTATAGTTATGGCTCTGATACCAACCTGTCACACCCCAATCGATGGCGGAAACATCGGGATGTGGCATGATGCGAATAGGTTGCTCGAGAGAATCCGTAACGAGTATTAAGGTTCAATATCCCACACTATCAAACAAAAAATTCTCACAAAGTCGAAACAAAACTCAGTAGTTTCTCAAACAACAAAACAACGTAACAAAACTTGCAATTAGTTTAGGCGGGTTTCTAGACATCCTAAACCATTTCCAGCAATAAATCGATCAACCTGTCACATATGTTAAAATAAACGTCAATACAATAATGTAAAGGTGAGTACACAAGTTTGCATAAGTATATTAATAAAGCGTTTACGCATAACCAGCATGTAACACGTGAAGGGGCGAATCAAGTAAGTTATCGACAATGATACAAGCTAACCAACATGACTGCGATGTAGAGTATGCGCAATACGTGTCCACCGAAGTGAGCACGTAAAGTAAGTAAACCTTAACAACCCCTGAATAAACAGGTGCCGAGTCCAAACTATAGTACTATCATTGCTAAGGGTGGTAGGGCAAGTCATCACTGTGTAAACATAGCAAAAAAGCATTCATTGAGTCACGCATAACATGCGAAAGCGGTTAGCATTTTAAAAGAGTTTAAGCGTTGTGTGCATCGTGTTTTGATAGAGAACGTACGTAACACCCAAAAGTGTGTTAAGCAAAAAAGGGTTCGAGTATACTCACAGTGCGTGTTTATCAGCTAAACACGGTCTGGAATGGATTGAAGGGAGTGTCGGGTCAGCCTGCGTATGGGAATAGACGTGCATAAGTCTTCCAAAGTGCTGAAATGGTCGAAATCGGAGTGTCGAGTAGGATACAAAGGATTCATACAAAGCTAGTGTCTTCGTACGAAGGGATGCTTCGTACATGTGTTGCTTGCGTTGTCCAAAATTGAGTGTTGTTCACGTCTTTCTTCGGGAAATCAAGTGTTCATCCCTCCAGCCTTAACCTACTGATTAAAGTTATAGCCGAATAGGTCTTTGTTTGAGTCACATGTGAGAACTTGGGCTGGGTTGTGCGAAGTCAGTGCCTTCGTACGAAGCCGAGGCTTCGCACAAAACAGTCCAGCTCGCACAAGTGGTTGTTTTTGCGTCTGGAGCTGTGTTTTCGCCTGAATTGGATGTATTTTCGAGTCCTTTTCATAACGGTTTCAACACCACCTCGTCCCACTATCCGCTGAACGAAAAGTATGTCGGTTTTGGTATATTTTAGTGTAAAAATCGAGTCTAAAATAGTTTTTCCTTGGATTAAACACTTGGTGAGTGCGAGATATTCAGATCTACATCTTGGGAAGCCAAAGTTTAGCCCAATACACTCGTTTAAGTGTAAATCTGCGGTAAAATCAGAAGTTTTGAAGAAAAAGATGAAGGTTTTCATGAAAAGGATGAAGTTTTAGATAAAAAGATGAAGGTTTTTTTGTAAAATGAAAGAAGTTTAGATGAAATCAGAGAAAAACTCATGGAAAATCGTAGTGGAAATCGTTGTGGAACATGTAAAAATAGCAGATCTAACCTAAAAAATAGAGGGAGAGCGAGTAGGAGGTGTTCTTGAGTTAGTTGGAGCAAAATGAGAAATGAAGGGGCAAGGTGAGTATTTATAGGGTGCGCTGGAGCTTCTGTACGATGCTGGTGGCTTCATACGAAGCCGCCTGTTTCATACAAGTAGCTCTCATTTCGCGTGTCGGATGCTTGTTAGGTGAGATTTCTTGCGTTAATTAGGATGAGTACTTAAAGTATTTTAGCGAGATATTAACTGTCGCGATGCGTTGCATTTTAGCATGTTAAATCGAGTTGCGAGAGTGAGCTTTTGAGCTTTTAAGCGATTGTTTCAACACATTTAACAATCAAACAAACAATTATTACGAGTAATACAATTAGATCCGCGTTTCGAGTTTGCGTTGGGTTTGCGTTGTGACGAGCGTTCAAGTAATAAGCGTTTAAAATGCAAGCGTTTAATTTGCTTATTTATAGCATTTTAAATGTAGTTAACCAAGCGATATACAAATGCGTTTTTAAAATGTAGCTAACGCGTAGATTACCCAGGGATAATCATCGAATCTCAGAGTACAAGCGTTTACGAACGAAATAACGATAATAGGAACAATAAAAAGGTCTGGTTGTTATAGAAAACATATCATCTGTAAAAAAAACATTTGAACTTTTTGCAGTAGTGAGATGTCACCTGTCATATCACTTGAACAACCGCTATCAATATTCCTGAGATTTTTAACAATTCTACCTTGGTTGTCTCTGAATGAATAAGGAAATTTGTAACAACACTCAATAACGCCACAAAGAATCATAAACGAGACTTTAAACTCGATAAATAAGAAAAATATGATTTTTTTCTCGTCGCGCTACGCTACGACATGCATAGATCATCATCGCGCAACGCGACGCCCCTGTTTTCAACGGAGACACTTGGCAGCCACGTGGCAGGTCTAGGGTGGTGACTACTCACCCTTAAACCCTAGCTAAGGCCTTCGCTCTATGCGAAGGTGACGATGTTTTCTCGTCGAGCAGCGCAACGAGATTAAATCTCAACTATAAATTGAGCAGTCCCGGGACAATCAAACTCACTCAACATTTTCTTTCTTTCTCTCAAACTCTCTGATATAATACCCCTCATTACTATGAAGCTCTGCCCCATTGTAAGTGTTTTAACCCCTGTTCACTGGTTCGATACCCTGTCCTATCGATCTTGAACCCAACAATGGATGCCAAGGCGCTGCCTGATAAAGGCTATGCTTTGTAAACTAAGGTGGGGTTCTGATCTCATGACGTATTGATAAAGTTGAATTGGGTTATTATACTAATACGCGTGCATCGTATATTTTTAATAGGAACTCAAGAAAATCATCAAAAAATATTCTCAGGAAGCTTATAGTAAAACCTAAGTTTATAAAGTGAGTCATTCTCTCTTTTTACCAAATTGAATTACAAAACCCTAAATATTTTTCAGTTATACTTACAGTGATTAAGTCTTTGTAATTTATAATTATTGCCAGTAGTTGGGGTTTTGTAAACATTACTAGTCCACCGTCACCAAGGGTGTGACAGGAACTGTTACTGTTAGGTGACAGGACCCAAAGTAATATGACTACGAGCATAGGGGAATGTCTCCAGTCGCATACTGTGTTGAATAATTAATAGAAATATACACTGTAATTCCCCTTAATACTGTAAAGTTATAACTATGTATCTTTTATTAAAATGGAATGAACTCGCAAGTATTTATTGCTGATAAAATGTTTTTAAAATGCGTTTCAGGTAACTTGAAGTGAAGCTATTAGAAGCCAGCTATGGGTACTTAAGGCTTAAATAAAGTGGCTATAAGTTACCTAAATAAAAGAAGAAGTTTATGTTTTCAGCAACTAGGGTTTATCCCTATAAATACATTAAAATGAAATATGGTTTTTAGCCCATTTGTTTAATATAAAAGTTTGGTGTTTTACAACTCTGAAATGATTTCCTAACTACGATCCTGATGATTTAATTCCACTGCAAATTTAATAAACACTGATACCACCAGTTCACTCTCGCGGCGCCCTCTTCCAGGGTAGGGTCCGGGGCTTCGACAGAAGGTGGTATCAGAGCCACTAGTTTAAGCTATTTAGGTGTTCTTTTAATACCTAAATTCTAAAACAATTGTGTTAGTAAATTTATATTACTTCTGTGTTATTCTGCATAAATAAATCTTAATAACTATATTATGATTTTATGTTATTTTAACGATTTTTTAGTTCACAGTAGGAATGATCAAAACACATCTGACGCCTATCGTCACCTGTCCCGCTCTCTAATGGATGAAGGACCATCCGGTATAACATCTGGATATGTCGTTGATTCCGAGGAACCTTTTATTTTTAGAGCCAAATCTGAGGAAGCCTTTCCACCTAAGAAAAGGGGATGGTTCAATAAGGAGAAAAGCGAAAAGAGAAGAAAAAGAAGAAACCAACAAGCCACAATAACCATTGCTGAAGGAACTGCCCAAATTCCAGTAACTAGGCCTCTATGGGAAGAACTGGATAGGAGATTATCCAATCTTGATATGTTCTGAACCGCATAAAATATTCTCGACCTCAACCGTGTAGCAGATCCAGAACCATAGCTGTTACCCTTCTACCCAGAACAACCCATAGCAGTCGTACCAATGTACCCAGAACCAAATCAAGAAATTCAGTTACCAATACCAGCATTCAACCCAAATGAAATACCCAGGTTACCAGCACCAAACCTGTAACCATCTTGGTTTTTCATACATGTGTTTGTTTGTGGTATTGTAACACTCATCATTTAATATAGAGCAATTTGTTTGATACATGCTTAGTTCTATGCTTTTACATGATTTACCGGCCCAAACACGTGAATATTTGCAAATTTAATTGAGTTTCATACTTACAAACAAGGCTACATTAATTACAAGGGGCTAATGTGGCATTATGAGAAAATATAAGTTGAGGGACCTTTTTGCCATTCCTTAAAACTTGCCCAAAAACTTTGATTTTAAGTCCGAGGACTAAAACCGTCAAATTTAGAAAGTACAAAAGTCCGGGGACTAAGTTGTCATTTCTGAAATCTTATAAGTTTGGGTTAAATTTTTGAAAACTTAAAGTTTAGGGTCCCTTAGGATATTTTTGAAACTTATTTTATAAATAAAATAAATATATATATATTTTTGAAATAAAGTTAAGGTACCATTTAGTCATTTTCTTAAACTATGTTTCAGGGACCAAAATGGTCATTTTAGAAACTATTTTAACTAAATAGTCCTAACCGGGTTAGATATTATAAGGGTTTTCTTATTTAAAAACTAACCTAGTTAGTTTACTTAACTAACTGTTTCAGGGACTATCTGTGCATATACTAGAACCTCAGGGACTAAATTATAAATAATAAAACATTAAAACAAAAAAAAAATGGTTTAAACCGGTCAAGGGGGGGGGGGGATCGAACTTGGGACCTTTCACTTAACATACGACGTTGTGACCGGTCGGCTATAAGCCTCATCCGGTAATTATCTTGGACCATATTATATATATATATATAAGCACTTTACAATTTAAATATAATATTTCAAACCTGCAACCACTGCCCTTTCCACCATCGCCGGTTTTTGGCCATTTCCGTTTTAGTGGACTTCTCTGTCCAATGCTCCCTGTACGCGGAATCCTTTCTTCGAAACCAATTCATTGTCGTTTTTATCCGACATACCTTCGTGCCTTACCACCTTAAACTGAAATTTTTATATAAAATTCATAGTGGATCGATTCCACTGATTTTTGACGTTATGTGTCGAATCTATCGGCTATATAAGTCCCTCAGGCCTCTACGCATCTCCTGCACCCTTCACAGTTCACAAACACATCGAAATACCCCGCCTGTTGATCTCTGCAACTTGCCGGAATCGGAGCTCGCCGGAACTTAGTCGAACCGCTACTTCTATCGATACCGGTTTGTTTTTATTCGATCAACCTGTTTGTTTATGCTTAGTCCCTCAAAGTTACTTTGAATATAAACATGTTTGGATAAAGAATCGTGATCGGTTGACTTTCTGTTGACCGAATTGGGGAAGAAGATGACCGATTTTTATATATTATTTTTATTTTAAAACAGTTTTTATTCTTTAATTCATAATAAATCGATTTTAATTATTTAAAATCTAAACATTTCAGTATAATTATCTTAATTACTGATCTTTCTAAAAATATTACTTTCACATTTTTTATATAAATTTATATTTTATATGATATAAATCAGTTATATCACTTAATTTCATAATGCATACTTAATTCATATTAAATCAAATTTATAGAAATAAAATCTGAAATTTTTATGATAATTATTTTAAGTGAAAAACTTTACAAAAATAAAATTCTTACTGATATTTTATATAATCTTGATATTTATATAAATAAATCAGTATTTAGACTTAAAAGTATAGTTTAATTTAATATATTTAAATTATATAACTATATAATTTTTGTCTGAAATTATTTTATGACAAAATATACATGTTACTGAGTTTATATAAATTTAGAGCTTAAATTTTATTAAAGTTAATTATTTAGATAATTAAACTTATATAAACTTATTTATTGTTATCATAACCATTTTAATTCATTTTATTTATATAAAATGATTTCAAGGGCCAAAAGAATTATCTTAAATCAGTGATATTCCAGGTTCATAAGTAAAAATATTATTTTTAATTATTCTGATTTGAATTAATTATTTAGATAATTGTTAGATAATTATCATGTATTTCGCTTTAACATTATATATATAGTTGATTATTTTAAGAAAATATATTTCTCATAAATAATCCCTTTGAATCCTACTTATTTACCGAGTTCCCCAAATAAGTTGTTCAAACCCATAGTTACCGTTTTTGTCAAACCATACCAAACACCATGGACTTAGTTTCCAGTTTACAATTAACAATATTTACCAATTGCAATATTTTGTGCATGTTCAAACCATTAGAGTAACGTGGAAAAAACCTTGTTCCCGCCAAAACTCTCACACTTTGCATACTTGTTTGGACTTACCCGAAATCAAGGTGAGTTCATAGTTCCCATTTTCTTTTACAATACTTTTGGGATGAAACATATGAAATACTGTGATACAAACCAATTTGCATTTTGTGGCTATCTTGATTGTTTCTTGCAATTGCTTGATACTTGTTGCTTACACCTACATTCATTAACTCCGTACAAGCCCAGCGGTAATATTATAGCGCTATAGGTGTGACGCCCCATCCTAACTTCCAGTTCACCATTTGTTGTTGTTGATGTTGTTGTTCACATTTTGAAATTCGGAAGTTTGGATGATAGATCCGTGTTTACGTCTACAAGGTTTGAATGTTCCACCTAGCATACTTGTATTACTCATTTTGCTAAGATATATTATATGCCACATTGTTAAACTTTTCATTTTATTATCACATTATTTATTTATTACCAAAATAATTAAAACCTATGAATTTACTCAACCGTTTGTTGACCCAAATTATTTCTAACATATGTTTCAGGTGAAAATGTTTGAAGTTAGCTTTTGCAAGGACCATGTAGGATTGTTCAAGACAAGTGCCTTAGCTTAAATAAAAACAAAGACTTTCGTGAACAATGTGTTGTGTTGTGTTTGTTTTATACTAGCTTGGATGTGAATGCAATCCTGTTAACCAAACTTAATTATAATTCAACTTTAATTTAATCACCATGTGCTTATATGCATTCTACCAAGTTTCGTGATGCCCTCGACATTTCCGCCTCCGGTCAGGGTGTCACAGGTTGGTATCAGAGCCATGGTTATAGGGAATTAGGTTATTAGCAATGTTTTGACCTAGACTATAACTTACCTAGGACACCTATCCACTAGATACTTTGTCCGCATCCTTGTCCTTATCTCTATCCTTATTATTTGAAACCAAAGCCTCGTCACCACAGATTTCCCTCATTAAACTGTTAGGATATACCATTATTCATCATCTGTCCTCAGGTGATTTAAAAATTCTTTTCCAAAACCTCCCCTGATTTTTAATTCTCATCAAAGTCTTGGGTTTTAATAACGAACTCGTGCAATCTGGAAGGGTGGGTGCCTGTATTATGAGTTTTTTGTCTAGGCAAGCACTTCGTATAAATCTCATCAGACGCGAGACCAGTTGTGCTTACCTGGGAATTCTCGGGATGAGTGTCCACTTATAGGCTAAAGCATGACTTCATTAAGTTATAAGAACCCAACTACTTTGATTAGTCACTGATATTGTTTATTCGTCGAATAAACGATGTCCATCTTGTTGTGTATTTTCTCTCGCCTTCATCGATTTTAAATGATTTTATTCAAAGGTGTTCTGTTCTGATCAGATGTTTTTCCTTCTTATAGATGCCTCCACGTCGTGAGCCTCAGAATAATGACCCAAATGCTGCGATGGCTGTCCTTATTGCTCAGCAGTTTGCTGCGGCACTACCTGATATCTTTGCCCAGATCAACCAAGCTGCTCATGTTAACAACAATCCCAATCCTCCCTGCACTTTCAAGCAATTTAATTCCTGCCACCCTGCCAAATACTCTGGAAGTGAAGGTGCCACTGCTCTCCTACAGTGGTTTGAGAGTATCGAGAACACGTTTCGACACATTCTGTGTACCGAGGCCCGAAAGGTAGAATTCGCAACCAGCTGTTTTCAGAAATAAGCTTCAACCTGGTGGAATGGTATTATGAGGGACCGAGGTGATGAAGATGCTATGGCCCTGACATGGGAAGAATTGAGGTCCCTTATGCTGAAAGAATTCTGTCCTCGCCAGGAAATGCGAGCGCTTGAAGAGGAATTTGATGACCTGGAACAGAACGGTGGGGAAAACCGAGCATATATCGATTATTTTGAAGAGCTGTGTATTCTCTGTCCCAACTCCTTGACAACCCTGGAACGCACCATCGAGAAGTTTATCGGTGGACTCCCCAGCTGTATCAAACACATTGTGACTGGGAGCAAACCAGCCACAATTCGTGACGCGTTCGAACTTTCTGCTATTCTCACTGATGCTCTTGTCAAGGAGGGAGTCTTGACTCTTAAGGGTGATAATAAAACATCATCAAAGGGTTCGTCTAGTTCGACCAAGGCAGTTGACGCTAGGGCTCAGTCTTCGAGGAACGCCAAGAAGCGAAAGTCAGCCCAAAATTTCACTATCACTACACCTGCTCCTGTTGACCAGATTCCTCCTCCTCCGCCAGCAAAACGACCCTATGATGGTAAAGCACCTCTATGCTACCACTGTAATTATCATCACTCTGCCCGTTTTCCTTGCCAGAAGTGCACAAGTTGTGGAAGATCAGGTCACTTAGCAGCCACTTGCCGTTCTCCTCCTGCATCTAATCAAGCTGCCCCTCCTCCCGCTCAGGCTGCCGCTCCTCGTTTTCCTCGGGGTACTTGTTTTAATTATGGGGACCCAAATCACTACAAGAAGGATTGCCCCAAGCCCGCCAATGCACCACCAGCTCAGGGTCGTGCATTTAACATCAACATTAACGAAGCACGTGCCACTAATGATGTAGTTAACGGTACGTTTCTAGTAAACAACCATTATGCATCTGTTTTATTTGACCCTGGTGCAAATAGGAGCTTTGTTTCATTAGAATTTGAACCTTTGCTTGCTGTGCCGCGTACGAAGTTAGCTGAACCGTTTGAAGTTATTGTTGCTTTTGGAGCCCATTCTGTGTTGAATTCTGTTATTGCTGATTGTAAACTCGAGCTACTCGGTCATGTCTTCCCGATCGATCTTATTCCCATGAAGCTGGGATGTTTCGATATTGTCATAGGCATGGATTGGCTGTCTCCTAATCATGCTGAAGTTGTATGCTATGAAAAATTCGTTCGTGTGTCTCTACCTTCTGGGGAAGTTCTAGAAGTCTGTGGGGAAAGACCATTCAAGGGTCTTAACCTCATATCTTGCATACAGACTCAGAAATATTTACGCAAGAATTACGTGGCGTTTCTAGCCCACGTTGAAGAGAAGAAGGAGAAGACCAAGAACCTACAAGATATTCCAGTTATTCGGGACTTTTCTGAAGTTTTTCCTGACGATCTGCCTGGTTTGCCTCCTGTACATCAAGTTGAATTACGTATTGATCTTGTTCCTGACGCTAATCCTATTGCCAAATCTCCTTATCGTCTTGCACCTTCTGAGATGCAAGAACTCACTAGCCAACTTCAAGAACTTTCAGATAAAGGTTTCATCCATCCTAGTTTCTCTCCTTGGGGAGCCCCAGTCTTATTTTTCAAGAAGAAGGATGGTTCTTTTCACATGTGCATTGATTATCGTGAGTTGAACAAACTCACAATAAAAAAACGTTACCCCTTGCCTCGCATTGATGATCTATTCGATCAGTTACAAGGTGCTACCTGCTTCTCGAAGATCGACTTGTGCTCTGGTTATCGTTAGTTATGTGTTCTCGAAGACGATATTCCGAAAACAGCTTTCCGCACGCGCTATGGACATTATGAATTCACAGTCATGCCTTTTGGTTTGACAAATGCTTCTGCTGCTTTCACGGATTTGATGAATCGTGTCTGCAAACCATATTTGGATAAGTTCATCATTGTCTTCATTGACGATATCCTTATTTATTCTAAGACCAGAGCCGATCATAAGGAACACCTTCGTTTAATCTTAGAGCTCCTGAAAAGAGAACAACTTTATGCCAAATTATCAAAATGTGAATTTTGGCTCAAGGAAGTTCAATTCTTAGGACACATCGTTAACGACAAGGGGATTCATGTGGATCCTGCGAAGATAGAAGCTGTAAAGAATTGGAGTGTCCCTACTACCCCAACCGAGTTTCGTTCTTTCCTTGGTCTTGCTGGTTATTATCGTCGATTCATTGCCAACTTTTCTAAGATTGTTGTTCCGCTCACGTCCTTAACTCAAAAGGGTAAACCTTTCGAGTGGGGACCTAAACAAGAGGAAGCCTTTCAGACTCTTAAGCAGAAGCTTTGCAACACTCCTATTCTAGCTCTTCCTGATGGCAACGATGATTTTGTAGTATATTGCGATGCTTCTAATCTTGGCTTAGGCTGCATTCTTATGCAACGGGGCAAAGTTATAGCCTACGCTTCACGTCAGCTGAAAATCCATGAAAAGAACTACACTACCCATGATCTCAAATTGGGTGCTGTGGTTTTTGCTCTTAAAAACTAGAGACACTATCTGTATGGCATGAAATGTGTGATCTTTACTGACCACAAAAGTCTCCAGCACATCTTCGATCAGAAGGATTTGAATATGCGTCAACGCAGGTGGGTTGAACTTCTAAACGACTATGATTGTGAAATTCTCTACCATCCTAGAAAAGTGAATGTTGTTGCTGACGCCTTAAGTCGTAAGGAACGTATCAAACTCCATAGCATTGAAATCCATTCTGATATCCAAGCCCGTATTCTTTAAGCACAGGAAGATGTGGTGTCCAATGGTGATTTACTTGTTGAACTACCCCACACAATTGATCGTCTCCTCGAGATCAAAGATAATGGCTTGCGACACTTCAAGAACCGTTTGTGGGTTCCAAATTGTAACAACCTTCGTACTCTTTTGATGGACGAAGTCTACAAATCCTGATATTCTATTCATCCCGGTGCTGATAAAATGTATATGGATCTTCGGAACCTTTATTGGTAGCCAGGAATGAAGAAGGATATTGCGCTTTATGTGTCCAAGTGCCTCACATGTTCGAAGGTGAAAGTTGAACACCAACGACCTTCTGGTTTATTGGTATAACCCGAGATCCCTGTATGGAAATGGGAGAACATTACCATGGATCTAGTTACCAAATTACCACACACTTCCCGAGGACACAACAGTATATGGGTGATTGTTGACCGATTGACTAAGTCCGCACACTTTTTGCCTTTTCGTGAGGATTACTCTGTTGCCAAGATTTCCAAACTTTACCTTGATGAGATTGTTGCTCGTCATGGTGTGCCATTGAACATCATTTCTGATCGTGACAGTCGTTTCACTTCACGCTTTTGGAGGACTTTACAGTCTGCTTTGGGTACTCAACTCAATCTTAACACCGCCTATCATCCTCAGACCGACGGTCAGTCTGAACGAACCATCCAAACTAGGGCTGTAAACGAACCGAACGAACACGAACGAGGCCTTGTTCGTGTTCGTTCGTTAAGGAAATAAATGTGTTCACGAACGGTTCATAAACACTTACCGAACGAGATTTTATGTTCGTGTTCGTTCATTAAGGAAATGAGCGTGTTCACGAACGGTTCACGAACACAAGTGAACACAAATAAATTTGGCGAACGCGATGAAGGATAAAGGTGGATGGCCCATAGAGTAGCACTAGAACTCGAATCCCTTATTGTGGAACGGAGGTAGATCATATTCGTCGATGTAAATAATGAGAAAAGAAATGGAAATGGTGCATAAAAAGGTGAAAGAGGGTTTCCTAGTTTAATTGTTAGGGTAATGATATAAAAATAGTATAAAGAGTATAGATAAAATATATGAAAGTATAAAAATCTTTAATTAAAACACGAACATACGAACATAAACAAACGAATGTTCACGAACACCTTACCGAACGTTCACGAACACAATTGAACGAACGAGACCTTTGTTCATGTTCGTTCATTTAACTAATCGAACGGAATTTCTTGTTCATGTTCGTTCGTTTATTAAATGAACGAACATAAACGAACTTCCCGCCGAACGGTTCACGAACTGTTCGATGAATGTTCGGTTCGTTTACAGCCCTAATCCAAACACTTGAGGATATGCTACGAGCCTGTGTCTTAGACTTTGGTGGTAATTGGGATTCTCATCTACCTTTAATTAAATTCTCTTATAACAACAGTTACCACTCTAGTATCAAAATGGCGCCTTTCGAAGCTCTCTACGGTCGCAAGTGTCGTTCTCCTATCTGTTGGAACGAGATTGGTGGAGCTCAAATCACTGGTCCCGTATTAATTCAGGAAACGACAGACAAGATCTTAAAAATCCGTGACAACCTCACTATAGCTAGGAGTCGTTAGAAGAGTTATGCTGATAAAGGACGCAAACCCCAGGAATTCCAAGTCGGCGATATGGTTCTTCTTAAGGTTTCTCCTTGGAAGGGTATCATACGCTTTGGGAAGAAAGGTAAACTAGCTCCTTGTTATGTTGGTCCTTTTAAAATCATCCAAAGGATTGGTAGAGTCGCTTACAAACTTGAGTTGCCTCCCAAACTCAGCAACATTCATCCCACTTTTCATGTCTCGAATCTCAAGAAGTGTCTTGCCGATGAAAACCTCCACGTACCACTTGACGACATTCGTATCAATGATTCCCTGCACTTTGTTGAGAAACCAATTGAAATCATGGATCGTGAAGTGAAAAAGCTCAGGCGAAGCCGTATACCGATCGTTAAAATACGTTGGGAATCCAAACGTGGCCCAGCGTTCACTTGGGAACATGAGAAAGATATGAAGACCTAGTATCCGCATCTGTTTCCTAAAAAGTCTCGTACGTAAATTTCGGGACGAAATTCTCGAAAGAAGGGGAGACTGTAACCATCTTGGTTTTTCTTACATGTGTTTGTTTGTGGTATTGTAACACTCATCATTTAATATAGAGCAATTTGTTTGATACATGCTTAGTTCTATGCTTTTACATGATTTACCGGCCCAAACACGTGAATATTTGCAAATTTAATTGAGTTTCATACTTACAAACAAGGCTACATTAATTACAAGGGGCTAATGTGGAATTATGAGAAAATATAAGTTGAGGGACCTTTTTCTCATTCCTTAAAACTTGCCCAAAAACTTTGATTTTAAGTCCGAGGACTAAAACCGTCATTTTTAGAAAGTACAAAAGTCCGGGGACTAAGTTGTCATTTCTGAAATCTTATAAGTTTGGGTTAAAATTTTGAAAACTTAAAGTTTAGGGTCCTTTAGGATATTTTTGAAACTTATTTTATAAATAAAATAAATAAATATATATATTTTTGAAATAAAGTCAAGGGACCATTTAGTCATTTTCTTAAACTATGTTTCAGGGACCAAAATGGTCATTTTAGAAACTATTTTAACTAAATAGTCCTAACCGGGTTAGATATTATAAGGGTTTTCTTATTTAAAAACTAACCTAGTTAGTTTACTTAACTAACTGTTTCAGGGACTATTTGTGCATATACTAGAACCTCAGGGACTAAATTATAAATAATAAAACATTAAAACCAAAAAAAATGGTTTAAACCGGTCACGGGGGGGGGGGGGGGGGGCGAACTCGGGACCTTTCGCTTAACATACGGCGTTGTGACCGGTCGGCTATAAGCCTCATCCGGTAATTATCTTGGACCATATTATATAGGGCTGTAAACGAACCGAACGTTCATCGAACAGTTCGTGAACCGTTCGGCGGGAAGTTCGTTTATGTTCGTTCATTTAATAAACGAACGAACATGAACAAGAAATTCCGTTCGATTAGTTAAATGAACGAACATGAACAAAGGTCTCGTTCGTTCAATTGTGTTCGTGAACGTTCGGTAAGGTGTTCGTGAACATTCGTTTGTTTATGTTCGTATGTTCGTGTTTTAATTAAAGATTTTTATACTTTCATATATTTTATCTATACTCTTTATACTATTTTTATATCATTACCCTAACAATTAAACTAGGAAACCCTCTTTCACCTTTTTATGCACCATTTCCATTTCTTTTCTCATTATTTACATCGACGAATATGATCTACCTCCGTTCCACAATAAGGGATTCGAGTTCTAGTGCTACTCTATGGGCCATCCACCTTTATCCTTCATCGCGTTCGCCAAATTTATTTGTGTTCACTTGTGTTCGTGAACCGTTCGTGAACACGCTCATTTCCTTAATGAACGAACACGAACATAAAATCTCGTTCGGTAAGTGTTTATGAACCGTTCGTGAACACATTTATTTCCTTAACGAACGAACACGAACAAGGCCTCGTTCGTGTTCGTTCGGTTCGTTTACAGCCCTAATATTATATATATAAGCACTTTACAATTTAAATATAATATTTCAAACCTGCAACCACCGCCCTTTCCACCATCGCCGGTTTTTGGCCATTTCCGTTTTAGTGGACTTCTCTGTCCAATGCTCCCTGTACGCGGAATCCTTTCTTCGAACCAATTCATTGTCGTTTTTATCCAACATACCTTCGTGCCTTACCACCATAAACTGAAATTTTTATATAAAATTCATAGTGGATCGATTCCACTGATTTTTGACGTTATGTGTCGAATCTATCGGCTATATAAGTCCCTCAGGCCTCTACGCATCTCCTGCACCCTTCACAGTTCACAAACACATCGAAATACCCCGTCTGTTGATTTCTGCAACTCGCCGGAATCGGAGCTCGCCGGTACTTAGTCGAACCGCTACTTCTGTCGATACCGGTTTGTTTTTATTCGATCAACCTGTTTGTTTATGCTTATACAACGGTCCCTCTAAGTTAATTTGAATATAAACATGTTTTGATCAAGAATCGCGATCGGTTGACTTTCTGTTGACTGAATTGGGGAAGAAGATGACTGATTTTTATATATTATTTTTATTTTAAAACAGTTTTTATTCTTTAATTCATAATAAATCGATTTTAATTATTTAAAATCTAAAAATTTCAGTATAATTATCTTAATTACTGATCTTTCTAAAAATATTACTTTCACATTTTTTATATAAATTTATATTTTATATGATATAAATCAGTTATATCACTTAATTTCGTAATGCATACTTAATTCATATTAAATCAAATTTATAGAAATAAAATCTGAAATTTTTATGATAATTATTTTAAGTGATAAACTTTACAAAAATAATATTCTTACTGATATTTTATATAATCTTGATATTTATATAAATAAATCAGTATTTACACTTAAAAGTATAGTTTAGTTTAATATATTTAAATTATATAACTATATGATTTTTGTCCGAAATTATTTTTATGACAAAATATACATGTTACTGAGTTTATATAAATTTAGAGCCTAAATTTTTATTAAAGTTAATTATTTAGATAATTAAACTTATATAAACTTATTTATTGTTATCAAAACCATTTTAATTCATTTTATTTATATAAAATGATTTCAAGGGCCAAAATAATTATCTTAAATCAGTGATATTCCAGGTTCATAATTAAAAATATTATTTTTAATTATTCTGATTTAAATTAATTATTTAGATAATTGTTAGATAATTATCATGTATTTCACTTTAACATTATATATATATAGTTGATTATTTTAAGAAAATATATTTCTCATAAATAATCCCTTTGAATCCTACTTATTTACCGAGTTCCCCAGTTATGTTGTTCAAACCCATAGTTACCGTTTTTGTCAAACCATACCAAACACCATGGACTTAGTGTCCAGTTTACAATTAACAATATTTGTTGATACCAATTGCAATATTTTGTGCATGTTCAAACCATTAGAGTAACGTGGAAAAAACCTTGTTCCCGCCAAAACTCTCACACTTTGCATACTTGTTTGGACTTACCAGAAATCAAGGTGAGTTCATAGTTCCCATTTTCTTTTATAATACTTTTGGGATGAAACATATGAAATAATGTGATACAAACCAATTTGCATTTTGTGGCTATCTTGATTGTTTCTTGCAATTGCTTGATACTTGTTGCTTACACCTACATTCATTAACTCCGTACAAGCCCAACGGTAATATTATAGCGCTATAGGTGTGACGCCCCATCCTAACTTCTAGTTCACCATTTGTTGTTGTTGATGTTGTTGTTCACATTTTGAAATTCGGAAGTTTGGATGATAGATCCGTGTTTACGTCTACAAGGTTTGAATGTTCCACCTAGCATACTTGTATTACTCATTTTGCTAAGATATATCAAATGCCACATTGTTAAACATTTCATTTTATTATCACATTATTTATTTATTACCAAACTAATCAAAACCTATGAATTCACTCAACCGTTTGTTGACCCAAATTATTTTTAACATATGTTTCAGGTGAAAATGTTTGAAGTTAGCTTTTGCAAGGACCATGTAGGATTGCTCAAGACAAGTGCCTTAGCTTAAATAAAAACAAAGACTTTCGTGAACAATGTGTTGTGTTGTGTTTGTTTTGTACTAACTTGGATGTGAATGCAATCCTATTAACCAAACTTAATTATTAAATTTAATCACCATGTGCTTATATGCATTCTACCAAGTTTCGTGATGCCCTCCACATTTCCGCCTCCGGTCAGGGTGTCACAAAACCCATTAGAACAATGGTGGACTAATGATTGGGAATTTCAAGATCTGATGAATGAGCCGTATCCCTACATGCCATACGGAGAACCCAAGCCAGCTTACAACGAGCGCATACCAGCCCAAATGCCACCCATGAGTCACAAAAACTTAGCAAAACTTCGCAACTATGGTGAAGATTTGATTTAGGCAGGAAGTAGGATACGCCGCATAGGAGAGAATCTCGTCTGGAAATACGACGAGAGGGAGATGCAAAACTAAGGAACCACCACCTAATATACTCTATATATACATACTTTATTTTAATTTGATAAAAAATAATATATATATAGTCCACTCAATATATATATATATATATATATATGTGTGTGTGTGTGTGTGTGTGTGTTGATGCATAATTACTAACGTTTAAAAATTTTAAGTTTTAGTTTGTACTTGATGTGTGTGTGTGTGTGTAAAGAGTAGAACGTCGCAATGCTCGACAATTTTGGTTCAATATGCTTGAGTATCTGTTTGTTTAATTTATTCTGTGATATTAACACCTGATAATGTTTACAATTAAGATATTAAACGAAGTAAATCAGGAAGTCCAGAATAATAATGATAACGAGAACCAAGTGGATAAGAGTGCTATAGAACACATAGTAGCTCAAGGAATCATAGATGCCATGCCATTTATTATCGATACTCTTATTAAAAAGGCAGAAAATAATAATAGCATAATATGTAGTAAACGTACTCATGACGAGCCAAGTCACAGTGTGAATGGAAATCACAGACTTCTTATCAAAGCTCAAATTCCAAAAAGAAAGAGAACCATCTCACATGGTTGTTCTTACAAAGAATTTTTATCATGCAAACCAATAGAATTCTCAGGCAATGAAGTAGCCATTTCAGCTTTATGCTGGATAGAAAAGACTAAAGCAGTCTTAAATATGAGTAAGTGTGTAGATGATGATAAGATCAGGTATGCTTCTAATATTTTTAAAGATGAAGAATTAGAATGGTGGAATACCATTCTACAAACAAGGGGAAGTGACATGGTTTACAATATGGAATGGAACAACTTTAAGGAAATAGTTGAAAGGTAGTTCTGTCCTCCTCGTGAAACGGAGAAGATTGCCAATAAATTCCTGAACCATAGAATGATTGGGGTAAATTATAGGGAGTTTACTACCAAATTCTTTGAATATGCTAGAATAATACCAACACTAGCCTCGCCAGAACCAGTATTAATCTCCCGTTATATCTGGGGATTGATTAGTGAGATCAGACATATGGTCAAAGCAGCTAGGCCACAAATAACAAAAGAAACAGTGGAACTTGCTAATACTCTAACAGATGGATTGATACGTACACAAGAAGAAAACCAGAAAAAGAATCTAGCTCAAAGGATTAATCAAGAACGACGTTCTGGTAATTTCTATCGTGGGAAGGGAACAAGTTCATCTTCTTCACCATACTGTAAGTCCTATAAAAAGAAACATATAGGGAGATGTCGAGTATTCTGCAACTTCTGCAAGATACCAGGACATAAGGAAGAAGATTGTAGGAAGAAAGTTAACGCAAGAATATGTTATAACTGTGGAGAAGCTGGCCATATCAAGCCAAATTGCCCAAAACTAGCTCCAGCAGCAGACAACAAAGCAAAGGCAACAGAAGGATCCAAGAAGAATGCCAGAGCCTTCGTACTGACAACAGAAGAAGCTAAGATGATTCCTGATGTAATTGCCGGTACGTTTTTAGTTAATGATGTTTATGCTCAAGTATTATTTGACTCTAGTGCAAACCAAAGTTTTATAAATACTTCTTTCTTTAAAAGTCTCAATAAATCATTAACTAAACTTCACCAAGACTGTACGGTGGAGATGGCAAACGGAAATTCTATCAAAATAAGCGAAATCCTTCAAGAAGGGAAGATAGAATTCTTAAACCATAAGTTTACTGCTAACCTGTTACCAATGAATATAGCCGGATTCCATATCGTTTTCACTACGTGAAAAAAGGGCTACGGCCACACTTTTGGCAAAACCGCCCTGCCACACATTTGAAAAAATGTGTGGCTAAAGGTCATTTTTCACATTTTAAAACACCTTCAGCAACACATTTTATTGTTGATGTGACCATTTATATCAGTTCAGACCCTTTAGCTACACTTTTAACAAAACAAATTGCCACAACTTGAAATGTGTGGCCAAATATGATCTATGGCAACGTATTTTTGTTTCATGTGACAAAAAACACTTGTATTTGACACATTTAGTCACACTTTAAGAAAAAAACTGTGACATATATTAGCCACTCTAGCAAAGTGTGGCAAATTCTTATCTACGATCACAATATTTGTTTTCATGTGACCAATAACATATATATACTCAAAACCTTTAGCCACACTTTAAGTAAAAAACTGTGACATTTATTAGTCACACTAAAAATTGTGGCCAAATGTGATCTACGACCATAATATTTGTTTCATATGACTAAAATAGATTTATTGGAAACCTTTAGCCACGCATTAAGAAAAAACAGTCACACTAGAAAAGTGTGGCCTAATGTGATCTAAGATCACATTATATGTTTATAATGTGGCTAAAATCTAATACATATGACCACATACATTATTTTGTGTAACCAAAGGTTAGACAATAGTCATACTTAAAATTACAAAATTTCATATGGCTTTACATAAACATTCGTCACACCATCTTCATTTTGGTTATTTCGTGTGACAAAATCTTATAAATTGTCATGGAAAAAATGTGTGACAAAATATTAAACTTACTACATCTTTTAGAATTCCCCCCAAAATATTTCATTCTAAAAATTAAAGTTCCCCCTAAAATATTTCATTCTAAAATTTCCCCCCAAAATATTTATCCTAAAACTTAAACTTCCCTCCAAAATGTTTCACTCAAAAATTTCCTCTTAAATAATATTTTCATTTAAAAAATTATATTATTTAATATTAAAAAAAAAAACCCTCACTACATATCTAAAAATTCAACTTATTATAAATATTATGTACTCTAAACCTTCTAAATAATATGTTAACGTATGCATATTAGTTACGTTTAGACACATTTTTAATGTATGTAAATTAATTATACCGATATCGAATTTCCTGTATCGAATTCTTTTCGGTACCCACTTTTTGGCATTTTCGGTACTGTTACTTTCAGTTCAGTATCGTACCGATATTTTACTCAAATTAACTTTCAAATACCAGTACATGTACGACTGTATTCATATTTTACAAGCCCCCATTTAATTTAATCCTATTGTTTATGTTATGGTACTTTTTTTTTGTTGGTAATGTTTACCAAACATGAATGGTTATCCACTTATAAGAAATCATATAAAAATTTTCTTTTGTAGATATAATTTTTTTTAACACAACCCATAACCCGTGAAGCTCACGGGTATCTAACCTAGTCATATATGTGTTGATATACCATACTGGGCCTTAATAGATCACAGGGTCATAGATGTGTTAATGGACCATATTGGGCCCTAATGGATCATAATGAACAATAATAGATCAAACATGTCTTAATGGATCATGTTACGCCTAAATAGATCACAATGGCTAATAGTGGATCATGCATGTCTTACTGGACCGTATTGGCCCTTAGTGGATTACAATAACCAATAGTTGATCATACGTGTTTTAGTAGACCATATTGGGCCTAAACAGACCATAATGACAAATAGTGGATCATATATGTGTTAATGAACCATAGTGGGCCTTGGTGAATCACAATGGACAATAGTAGATCATAAAAGTCTTAATGGACCATGTTGGGCCTTAATGGACCCCAATGGACAATAGTGGGTCATATTGTCTTAATGGACTATACAGGGCATTAATGGATCACAATGGCCAATAGTGAGTCATATATGTGTTAATGAACCATATTGGACCTTAATTGATCACAATGGACAATAACGGATCAAATGTAACTTAGTGGACAATATTGGGTCTTAATGGACCATGTTGGGCCTTGACGGATCACAAGTAGTGAATCATATACGAGTTAATGAACCATATTGGGCCTTAATGGCTCATAATGGATCATATATATCTTAGTGGACCATATTGGGTCTTATGGAACACGATGAACAATAATAAATCATATATGTTTAATTGACCATATTGGGTCTTGATGGATCGCAAGTACTGAATCATATATGAGTTAATAAACCATATTGAGTCTTAATGGATCATAATTGCTAATAGTGGATCATATATCTGTAATGAACCACAATGAACCGTATTGAACCACATTCCCTTAACAAACGATAGTAAATCAAACATATCTTAATGGACCATACTTTTATATACAATATAAAATTATTTTCTTTAATAAGTTTTTGATTATTTTTTATAAATATTAAAAGGAACTTTAACTTTCATTCTCAAAATTACCTTATATATTAAAATTCAAAATGAATGAATAGTAAAATCACTAAATAATGAGTAGATGGTGTCGGGTACCGGTATCGGTATCAAATTTACCAAATCATGTGTATTTTCGATACCGGTTCGTCACCGCTATTCACCAATTTTTTTCCTCAAATATCGGTGTCGTACCAGTACCGACTAAAATTCAAAATGAATGAATAGTAAAATCACTAAATAATGAGTAGATGGTATCGGGTACCGGTATCGGTATCAAATTTACCAAATCATGTGTATTTTTGGTACCGGTTCGTCACCGGTATTCACCGGTTTTTACCCTCAAATATCGGTGTCGTACCAGTACCAACCGGTACCGAACCGTACCGTACCGTATTGTACCGAGTATTTTCGGTGCCGGTACCTAATTTCAAGATTTTCTGGATCGGTACTTTCGGTGTCGTTACCGCTACCGAGCTCATCCATATTTTAACGTGTTAGCACCGTAATAACTGAACTAAAAACAACCGAATTTCCAACGTGTAAGACGTGTGGGTCCTATTATTATATATTAGGTTATTTAAAATCGCTTTTTTTGCATCTAGTAACTATCCTTACCACGTCATTTTTATTTATGTTTTGATATTCGGTATTTGCTTACCGTTGCTGACACGCGTTTTGCAGTCATTGGATCCCTGCCGCAACGCGCGGGCGGAAAATCATCTAGTTTAACTAAAAAAATTCGTATATAAAAGATAAAAAATGAACTTTAATTTTCATTCCCACAATTTACATAAAAAATTTCGTATTTCCCTCTGTTTTCTTCACCATTTACCCAAAAAAAATTCGTATTCCCTCTATTTTCATTAACCTATGTTTTGAACCCTAACCTAAACACACCTCCAAACAAAATCAGCCGCATACACCTTATCTCTCAAAAACCATAAAAATCAAAGAATCATTGGTGGGGGTTGATCAATAGTTGGGTGTTTGAAGACGGTGCTACTGTTGGTGGTCGTGTTTGGTGATGGACGGTGGCGGATGTGGTGGTCGGCTTTGGATGATGGTGAGTGGGATGGTGAGGGTGTTGTATGGTGGTGATGGGTGCGGCGGTTGTTAACTAGGACAATTGTTTCTTGATAGTCTATGTCTATGTCAAATGTCTGAGTGCAACCAATTTCGTCTTGTATCCTTCAAGGTAACCATTAACTTTGCACCTTATGTATGGTCTGTTCAAAAAGCTCACTTGCTTCACTCGAAAAAATGGCTGGCAAAGAAAAACAAAACTAATACATGTGTGGGTGTATGGTAGACTTTTTTTTTTTTTGTCTTTTATATATCAGTGAATAAAACTAACAAACCACTAGTTGGGTCGAGCTTTTTACGAGCGAAGTTTCAAGCTTGACTTTTCAGCAAGATAACATTATCGAGCCAAGCCGAGCTGGCTCGTTTAAGTTCTAGCTCGAGCTCGATCCCATCCTGGGTCGGTTCATTTACAGCTCAACTCTTCTTATTATCAGGCATCTTTCGACCCCCTTCACCATAGGCTGACTCCCCATTTGATTACTAGATATGAAACATAATTCGATTTGACCCGTATCTATATTTAGTCTGAAATGTCACTTTCGCAACCTAACACGACTGTAAATGACCAATCTTGCAGGTTTTCAGGTATAATCTAATTGTACCATTTGGACGCCAGATGTTTCGGATTAAAATGGGAGAAAGAAGTTTCCCGCCTCGAAAAAGATGCGGCTGATGCCTAAGAAACAAGAATGCTTGTTATCTTTTAGCTTCTATATAAGCCTTCAGCCTTCCACTACTATGCTTTTTAAAGATTTGACTTGTAATGAGTCATATATGTGTGTTGAAATGATTGTAGAACTCCATGGTAGATCTTATAGAATAAGTATCTCCTTTTTAGGTGGAATAGGGTAGTGGTGTTTAGTGTTCAGTTTGAAACCGATGAGCACCCCTCCATGGGACACTAGAATGTATCTTGGTTATAAGTTAAAAAGTTAAATTGTAGCTAGCCTATTCATGAGGGTAGCCTCTTAGTGTGGGTTAACACCATAAAAATGGGAAAATTATGAAATTAGCCATTGAATCACACAAATCACGAAAATAGCCATTTGTAGCGTCTTTATGGAGACTCTCTAGCCGTTCATCGAAGCCCCAAAGCGGCGGCGTTAGGGTTGTTTCGCGAACTGGCCGCCGGAATGCGGCAACGCAAGTCACTGCCGGAGTTCAGGTGCGTTATTTTGCCTCTTTATTTTCCTTCTTAGTTGTTCAAGTTTCCTCTTCTATTGTTTCCCCTTGCGTAATTTTCCCCCTCTGTCCGTTGCTTTAGCAAAAGTAATTTGTGAAGAATATTTAGTTGTCTTTCCAGGTAACTTTTATTTTTCAAAAACATTGAAAGGTGATAACTCTTGACACACACCTTGGAATGACCTGATTCTTTTTTTAACTTGCTTGTTTTTTCGAGCTCTACACGCTGGCAAACAGCCGAAGGCGGTTTGTCTAAAAAAAATCCTAATTCCACCTCCTTCACCTTCAATTAAGATTGTTTATGTTAATTTTGACTCTTTTGGGCACTTTGACCGACCATAACTTGTTTGAAAACCCTCCATTTCCGTTTTCAATTAATTTGTGACCATTGTCTAATCTATACTTTTAAAAGCACTCTTAACAATTTTGGAAAATAACAATTAACTAGTGTGGAGAAGTTATATACATTTCTTGTTAAAATTTCTACAAAAATCTCCTTGAGATCAATTGGCCTATTACCTCTCCTCTTAAAACTAAGCATCAAGGGGGTCATGGATTCGAAATGTTTCTATAAACTTGCAACCAACCTGTATAAGCTTGCATGACAGTTTGCATGCATGTTACTTTTACTTGGATGAAGAGGCTGCAAAAACAAATCATATTTTTTAAAAAGTTATGGTTAATGTATATCGTTCCTTGATTCTAGATACCAGCTACTGTGTTACATGTATGCACTGCCTATTCTATTTAATTTTGAGTTCTGATCATGCCATAACTTAATGAAAAAACTCGCGAGTGGTTAGAAATTGTCGTTGGTCAACCGTTGGAAAAGCATAACAAGGAAGTTAAATGATTTGGTCATAGGTAAGGTAGGTGGTGTTTGATGGAGCTGGTAACAATTTAGAAGTTAGTGTATTTGTAACAATTTAATTTAATAGATTTGTACAATATATATATATTTTAATTTTAAGAATGTCTATACCACCACGAATCACAATGAACCGAATCGAACCCTGCTTTGTTTGCATTTTCATGACGAGTTTTGATTGTTTTTCAGTTTAGAGGTGGTCTAATATTAGTTGTTGAGTACATGGAGGAAGTGCTGATAAATCTCAAGGCTGGTTATATCAATTGGGATGTTTTTTGGGGCAGAAGGTGACTTTATAACCTCCCCTGAAGTAAGCCAAATGTTTTGAGAGGTATTTTGAAGTAAAAAAAACTGTAATTCCTGAATTAAGTTTTATCATAAATTATTTTCTTTTTAATCTGTGTTGTTACCTCATTAGATAATTGGTGTTTGGGCAATGTTTTTGTGGGAGCAAATAGGCGAGCCAAACATGGTCAATCTAGCTAAGGGCCGAAATGAAAGCAAGGAGAGTTTCATGGAATGAGAGAAGGAGAGAAGGTTATATTGTTACAAGTGCTGTTAGGAGTGATTCAAGTTGAGACAAAAGTGCTATTGTTGCAAGTGTGCTGCATCATTTGTAGATAGCTTTTGATTAGAAGTTTATGTATTTAATATGTAAATTAAAAACTTATGTATGGATTTGGTTTATTATTGTTAATATTATGAATTTGGTTTTTTAAGTTTATTCATGTTTTCTACTATGCTAATTTTACAAAATTTTGAAAATTAAAATTGCTAATTACACGAATATGGCCATATAGAACCACAATAAATGTGTCACCAAAGGTTAGAAACGGCCACACTTGCAATAAATTTATGTGGCCATGGATACCATTTAGCCACGTAATGAACCATTTGCTTAATTACAACAACCTTTTAGTCACAATTTTTCTTTTTATATTGATGTGGCTAAAACAAACATTTTAGTGACTATATAATGGAAATGATCACACTTGCAGTAAATTAATGTGGCTATATAATAGAAGTGGCCACAGTTACAGTAAATTCATGTGGCTGTTGATATTATTTAGCCACATTTAATGGACCATTTGCTTAATTACAACAACCTTTTTGTCATAGTTTTTTTAAAATTGATGTGACTAAAACAAACATTTTAGTGACTATATATTAGAAATGGTCACACTTATAGTAAATTTATGTGGCTATATAATAGAAACAACCACACTTACAGAAAATTCATGTGGCCGTTTATACCATTTAGCCACACTTAATGGACTATTAGCTTGATTACAACAACCTTTTGCCACAATTTTTTTTAAATTTATGTGGCCGTTGCTACCCTTTAGCCACGGTTATTGGACAAAATGCTTGATTTTAGCAAGACCCTTTAGCCACACTTTTAAGTTGCTACGGCCATACATAAGTGAATGTGGCCGTATGATGCCTACGATGACTCGACCTTTGGTCACACTTGGGATGAAAAAAATTAGTGTGGCGATTGGCATACGGTCACAGTTTTTTTGTGTGGCCATATCCATATTTTGACGTAGTGTTTAGGGATAGATTGGTTGGTAGCCAATCATGCACGAATTATGTGTGATCAAAAGTCTGTAGAAGTTTATACGCCAACTGGCGAAAGGATCACAATTAAGGGAGAAAAGCTGACAAGGTCAACAAAGTTTATCCCTGTGATGAAAGCTGCAAGTTATGCACGAAAGGGAGAAATGGTGTATATGATTTTGGTAATCACTAACACTAAAGGAAAAAAAATTAAAAGATATTCCTGTAGTATCTATATTCTCATATGTCTTTCCAGAAGAGTTACCTGGATTACCGCAAGATCACGAGGTTGAATTTAAAATTCACCCAATGCTAGGAACGGCACCGATTTCCAAAGCACCCCATCGTCTAACACCAAAGGAAATGCAGGAATTAAAGAAATAATTAGACGAATTATTAGAAAAAGGTTTTATACGACCTAGCTCATCGCCATGGGGAGCACCGGTGTTATTTGTCAAGAAGAAAGATGGATCGATGCGTATATGTATTGATTATAGGGAATTGAATAAGGTTACGATTAAAAATCGGTACCCACTACCGAGAATCGACGTTCTGTTCGATCAATTACAAGGAGCTCGTTTCTTTTCTAAGATCGACTTACGCTCAGGATATCATCAACTGAAGGTACAGGAAGATGACATTCTTAAAACTGCTTTCAGAACAAGGTATGGACATTAGGAATTTACAATCATGCCATTTGGTTTAACCAATGGCCAATCCGCATTTATGGACATGATGAACAGGATATTTAAACCATACCTGGATAAATTCATATTTATTTTTATAGAGGATATATTAATTTACACCAGAAGTAGAGAAGAACATGCGGAGCATTTACACATACTTCTGACATTATTGAGAAAGGAAAAACTTTATGCTAAATTCTCAAAATGTGAATTTTGGTTGCAAGAAGTGCAATTTCTTGGAGACTTAGTTAATCATGAAGGAATTCACGTGGATCCTATGAAGATCGAAGCTATTACCAATTGGAAAGTCCCTGAATCACCAACAGAAGTAAGAAGTTTTCTGGGATTGGCAGGATACTATAGACGATTCATTCAAGATTTTTCTAGAATAGCCATTCCATTAAGCAAACTAACTTGCAAGTCAGTTAAGTTTGAATAGGGACCGAAACAGGAGGAAGCATTCAAGATTTTGAAGCAAAGATTAACTAACGCACCAATACTTGCTTTGCAAGAAGGAACTGAAGACTTTGTAGTCTAATGTGATGCTTCCAAATTAGGATTTGGATGTGTGTTGCTGCAACATCTAAAGGTAATTGCTTATGCCTCTAGATAACCTAAGAATCATAAAGAAAACTATACAACACATGATCTAGAGTTAGGGGCAATAATTTATGCCCTTAAGATTTGGAGACACTATCTTTATGGTAGTAAGTTCATTATCATCACAGATCATAAAAGTTTAAGGTATGTTTTCGGGCAAAGGGAATTAAACATGAGGCAAAGATGTCGGATGAAAATCCTTAGCGATTATGATTGTGATATCCAATATCATGCAGGAAAAGCTAATGTTGTAGCTGATGCCTTATGTTGAAAGTACCATGAGAGGCCAAAAAGGGTACGTGCTCTCAGACTAAACATGCAGGTATATTTAAATGAACAAGTGAAAAAGATACAAGAAACAACAATGAAGGATGATGCTGAAGGTGTGAAATGAATGATTAAAGAATTAGAAAAAGGAACATATGGAATTTGGAGATTCCATAAGAAGAGAATTTGAGTACCTATCCAAGGAAACCTACGAAACCTAATTTAAGAAGTAGCTCATAAATCAAAGTATACAATGCATTCTTTAAGTGACAAGATGTACCAAGATTTGAGAAAGAACTTTTGGTGGATAGGATTGAAAAAGGATATAGCAAATTATGTTGCTAAATGTTTAACCTGTTCACAGGTTAAAGCTGAACATCAGAAACCTTCAGGATTACTTTAGTAGTTGAAAATGCCAATTTGGAAATGAGAATTGATAACAATGGACTTTGTTACAAAATTACCCAAGACACGAAAAGGTAATGACACAATCTAGGTGATTGTGGACAGATTAACTAAATTAACGCATTTCTTACCAATGAAAGAAACTTTGAGTATGGAACAATTAGCAAAGCTGTATGTGAAGGAAATAGTTTCATTGCATGGGATTCCTTTATCTATTGTATCCGACATATATATTTGTTTTACTTCTCATTTCTGGACGAGTTTTCAGAAAGCAATGGGAACTAGATTAAATCTAAGTACAACCTATTATCCTCAAACCGATGGTCAAAGTGAAAGGACAATCCAAACTATGGAAGTTATGATTAGAGCCTATGTGATAGATTTTGGAGGAAGTTGGGATGTGTCACACCCCGACCGCGTAAAACAGCAAACCGCGGCGGAAACATCGGGGAGTGTCGTAACAGAATTATTGTTTCACGACACATGGTATTTAATGTTCGGTTTTATTAGAATTAATGTTTACATTGTCTTGGAAATAACGGAAACATAACATGAATTACGCTGTCTTTCATAGTTTTAGGTCACTAATGCCCGAGTCTGCCTAAGTGTATCACGATCGTCATCATACATTAGCTCCTGAAACATATGTGAAAATAGGTACGTCAGCATAAAAATGCCTGTAAGATACATAGGTATTGTTGATGAAGGTTTCATGACTTGTAAGTTAAAAAAATGTTTAACGAAAAGTAGTCATGAACCTTATAAAAATGTTTTCTTTTATAAAATCATGTGAAAATTGGAATGAAAATCAGATGATAATAAAAGAATGATGTGTGGTTAAATAAATAACTAAGTAAAAATGAGTTTGTATAAAATATGTCATTTGTAAAACATTGTTTTGCAAAAAAAATATGTCATGTCTTTCTATAAAATGTATCATGTCTTTGTCTTTGTCGAAGTGGTTTAAATAACGCTACGATATGTAATATCATGAAAGCACTTATATATAGAAAGTACCAGCGGCGTATCCAACATGCTTTTATCATATTACACACGCCTCGTTATTTAAATCACTTACCATATAAACCACCATAAATGTCTTGTCAAACCAATGTCAAATGTCGTGCATAAACAATGTATAATGTCACAATGTCGAGTATAAACTATGTCTTGTATAATCAAATGTCTTGTATGGTGAATAACGAGTATTTACTCAAACCATATGTATAATGTCATGTATAATCAAATATCATGTGTAACCAAATGTCATGTACAAAAGAATGTCTTTGAATAAACCAAAGTTTAAATCAAAAGTTATGTTTTGCAAAACTAATGCTTTATTGTTACGAACATTTATGTGGTTGTGTTTATCGCATACATTCAAGCCTTGAGACTGTCGGATAAACCCTTAACAAGTCAAAGGTTTATCAAAAAATGTTTTCGGATTCTATCATTCCCTACTTCCAAACAAACCTAGGAAGCTGGGAACGGGATTTGTCAAGTCCTATAGTACCATTACATACTACCGAGCGGCGTGATCATTGTTAACGAATGTATTTTTGTCCCGTTAAACATACCAAATGTCATAACCAATGTAAGCATGTCATGTTAAAACCATGTACTAAGTATGCTAAGGTTCTGTTTGTTTTTTCTCCAGAAGCTCTTCTGAGCACTTATGTCTGCGTCGCGCAGAGGCGCGCAGACATAAGGTTCCTGCAGCTTGTTTGTTTTCTTGAAGATCTGCAGACCAAAAACGTCTGCAGAAGCTCTTCCCCAAGCAGACTTGTCCACAAGTCTTCTAACCTCTGCAGACCTCTTCTCCCTCTTCAAACCCACCTCTCAGCCACCACCTCTACCTCCACCTCCACCATCACATCTCAGCCACCACCTTCGACACCACATCCACGGCTCCACCTCTGCCACCACCTCCACCACCACATCTCAGCCACCACCTCCACCACCGACACCCATCACCTCCACCTTCAAACCCACCTCTCAGCCACCACCTGCTCCGCCGCCCACCCTTGCTCCGCCACCACCTCCAAATCGAAAACAAAACCCCCAAATTGAAAACCCTCATCATCATCAACATCGATCGCAAACAAAACAGACCTGCAACTTCGATCTGAACTTCTATTCACAGCCGTCGAGCATCACCACCGCCTTCGAGCATCACCACCGCCGTCGAACTCCTCTCTCTAGCTGTTGTTTCTCTCTCTCTCTCTCTCGCTGTTTCTCTCTCTAGCCGCCTTCGATTCACAGATCTGAAGGAGAAAGGGGTGGGGGTGGGTTTTGATAGCGGTGGTGATGGCCGACGTGGTGGTGGCGGATGGTTGGGGCGGCGGTGGTGGTGGTGGGTTTTGATGGCGGTGGTGGAACGAAGAGAGAGAGACCGTAGAGAAAGAGAGAGAGAGAGGGGGCGGCAGGAGAGAGAGAGGGAAAGAAGAGAGAGAGATCGGGGGTGGTGGTGGGTTTTGATGGCGGTGGTGGTGGCCGACGTGGTGGTGGCGGATGGTTGTGGTGGTGGTGGTAGATGGCAGAGAGAGAGAAGAGAGAGGAGACTGCAGACATTGTTGTGAAGAGGTTTTGGTTGTGAAGAGGTTTGGTTGTGAAGAGGTTTTATTTAAAAAAACAAACCCTCTTTTCCTTGCAGACTGCAGACATTTGGTCCACCTCTTCTCTGCAGATGTGGTCCGCAGACTACAGACCTTTTCCTGCAGAAAAAACAAACACCACCTAAGTAAACATACGAAGTAGAAATGTCCATGAAATCGATGTGGTAGCATGCTCAGTCAACATACATAGTAGAAATGTAATGTAAATCAATGTGCCCATATGCTGAGTAAACATATGCATCAAAAGTGTCTATGAAATCAATGTGCTAGCATGCTCAGTCAACTTACATAGCAAAACATAATTGAAATCATGTACAATATGTGTACTAGTTGAACATAGCAAACATATGTCATGAAAACATGAAAGTAACAAGTAGGCACATGTGTATCACCCCAAAATTTTTGAAAGCGGTAAAAGAGGGGACTATGTACTCACTTGAGATTGCAAGTATCCTTGATCTAGTGAACTAACAAAGCTCGGGAAGTCAAGGAAACAAGTGGCACCTAGTACGGAATCACTATGTAAATAATCGACCATTCTATGTTTTAGGAATTTATTTGCCATTTGTTCTTTCTCGTAAGGAGGACATAATTTCCTTTCTACCATATCCTTAAATTCTTCCCAACTCATGGCATATGCCATGTCGCTTACTTTTGCCTGCAGAATAGTATTCCACCATTCTAAGCCTTCTTCTTTCAAGAGATTGGAAGCATACATCACCTTGTCTTCTTCAGCACATTTACTGATTTTTAGGGCAGCTTCCGTCTTTTCTAACCATCGTAGTGCAGTTGTGGCTCCTTCACTGCCGAACTTTTCGCTCAGTAGTGTTATATATGTACGTTTCGTATAAAATTTGTAGGTATATATTTTTTGACCCTCTAGTTTTATAATTTTTTTTACTTATATAGAATTTTTAGATCCGCGGAATGGTTGAGGGTTCGTCCTTGAGGTCAAGAGAGATGGAGTAGGATATTGTGATACTTTTACTACACCGGTGGGGATGGAAACAATGTCAGCGCCTCATGTGAAAGAAGTCCGGGAGTAACCACCACGTGTATCTGGAGAAGACGTGTGGAGATCACAAAGAAAAATTATTTAAAAAAAATATAATCACTGTTCCTTACATTGAGTTTTAAAGGTATAAACAATAAAGTATATTAGAGTTTCATATCTCGGATACGTCTACCTACGATTAGAAAGTTAAAATGAGATACAAGTCTACCTGTAAGAGCATTCACATCCAAGGAATCAAATTATGTTTGTGTTGTTTTTAGAATTTAAAGAGTATAAAAAGTGGTTGTGAGTGGAGGAGAGAGAAAATGTTACTGTTCATCTGTATATTTGAGGGGACTCTGTGCACCCTCTATAATTTTTTAATATATTTTGAAAGTGGTTGTGAGTAGAGAAGAAAGAAAATGTAATGATAAAGATATACAAAATATTATTTAATTGAAAATGAGAGAGATAATGTAGTGTTTTTTAGTGTAATTTAGGATGAAAATATGATGGATTGGATGTGAATGCTATAAGGATCTTTAAATGTGATTTCGTTCGTTAAATTTCATGATAACCTAGTTTCCCACCTTGACATTTCCACATCATTGTTCCTGATTTAACCTATCATGTTTTCATTTCTGGAAAACATTTAATTGGATCAAAGTCTAGTCACCTATCAAGACTAACCAACAAATACATACAATACAATAATACATAGTTAATCAAATAAACAATGTCCCTACATAAATCTGCCTCCTGTTGCATGTCATGAAACCACTACTTCACCATATACAATACATCATTAAATTAATATTATTATATTCTTTTAAAAGAAAACTGATCTTAAAATTCAAATATGGTCGCTAAAAAAAACCCTAATTTCTGAATCTAATAATTTTTTTTATTAAAATATAATGATAAAACAATATTTGCCAAGCATTTCTTTGTTTCTAGGTATCTACGAAAGTCGATCATCTATTCTGCAATGACATGCCGCTCTAACAAACAAAAAAAAAATCACTTGATCTAGAAACCATACAATCAACTCAGCAATCAATATATTATTAAACAACTTAAACTCAAAAACTTCAACATTATACAAACAACCCCTTTTGGGGTAGTGGAGCTTCAGACATCTGCCAATGTTTATTTCAATGTTAACACAAATCGAAGAAAGAGTTTATGTGTTATTAACCTCTCAATATAAACGAGTAGGAATCGTATGATGTATTTCTACCTAAGCATGGTAGTAAGTGACTCAAAGACTTGTTCTTCACATGGAATGGTGAGACCCAAGTTGTGATCAAACCCGAACTCATCTTCGGCTTGTTGAAGCAGCCTCTGGAAATCGGGATGTGACAAGAATGATACAGGGACGATATATCGACTTCGGTTTACGCCAACGTACACAGCAAAGTGGCCTTTGGGGACGTCCCCGAAGTGTTGTTGCTGTTTTCTACTCAAGCTTGAACACTTCTTCACTATGTGCTTCAAAACTGCTGTTTGTGAGAGTTTGCTTGAGGTTTTCTTGATAGCCATTTTCAGAACTCACACAATAGTAATCTGTTTTTGATGAGCCTTTATGTGCTTTGAGTGTCTATTTATACACTCACAAATATACAGTCAATAGATATGGATAAACTGTGAGAGAAAGATATAGTCATGTGGGTATGTTGGTAAAGGAAAGAAGAGATCAACCAGTTGTTTTGTTTTTTTTGGGGGATATGTAAAGCATTTAGAACATGTTAAAATGGTTTATATTCTTTTGTAATCTTTCGTCGACACTATCAAACCTTTAGATTTGCATACGGATTTTGAGCTTGGGGCTTTCACTTTACAGTTTACTGCGGCTGTGGAGTGTTGGGAAGACATGATTTTTATTCAAACAAGAGTGGGGATACATTTTATAAAGAGGTCAATGGGTTTTGATCTCCATGTGTGGGCAACATTTCTGAAGTTAACTAGCCATTAAGAGAAAAGAACAAACAATATAAATTATTATATCATCAAAAGACAGATCAAGAGTTATGTATGATAAAACTTGCATTGCATTGGCCTAGTCAGTTCCTTGTTGGTTAGTAATTTCAAGAACCTAGAATACAAAAATGTATCATTTTGAACAACAAAAACAAAAAGGATTTAACCATATGATGACGAGATTTATAGCGACGACAACATGTCGTGGGCATAGGATTATAGGAACGCCTACGGCGACATGTTTTTGGCATTGGATGACCTACGGCGGCTGCATGTTGTCGCCATAAAAAAATTAAGATTTTAGGGTTTTGTAATGCTGGTTCGATTGTTTGAGTGTTAAGTGTCTTAGGTGCAAGGCTTGATACAAAACTACAATCGAACCGGGGATCTCTCTGGAAGCAGTCTCACTATTCTCACGGGTTAGAGGTAAGGTTGTCTACATCTACCCTCCTCAGACCCTATGTTAGCTTTGCTATTGGTAGGATTTACTGATGATGATGATGATGATGATGGTGGTGGTGGTGGTGGTGGTTTTGTAATGCTGGTGGGTTAGGCAGGCTTTGCGAAAAATGCCCCTCCATTTTAGAAATCCTATTGCGACGACATGTCTTCACCATTAGGGGCAAAAGTGTAATTATCAAACCTGTTCAACATGTTTGGAGATTTAGAATCATCATGATGACAACTAGAAGTCATTGGAGTTTGATGGTTTTTATATTTATAATTAAGAAGTTACATTATCAGGTTTTTGATAAAATTGTGGCCTAAAACCTAATGTTTAAGAAAGGGCGATGGTATCTATATATCCCCTAAAATTTTTGTACATACCACAATAGAAATCACATAGGCCAATACGCTTCCTATGGGTATGAAGCATTAAATGCGACACCAATAGGAAGCGTATTGGGCAATACGGTTCCTATTGGTACAATATTCTCTGACGCGCACGCAGTTCAAAACTATAAAGGTCTGAAAAGTGACCCAATAGGAAGCGTCCTATACACGGCACAACCCGTCACCCTCTACTAGGAGTGGCCCGAACATTACAGAGGAGGAGCTCGCTGAGTCTGACGAGGAGTCTGACGAGTATTGATGATGATAGTGGTTTTTATTATCATATTATGTAGTACTGTACGAACAATTGAATTTAATTTTAAGTATCTGTAATATTTGTTTAATTTGGATATGTTTAATTTGTTTGGATTGCTTAATTTCACTACGTCTTTTATAAAAATTTATAACAAAAAAACTAACATCATTTTATAACAAAAATACAACTTAATTAATGTTTAAAAAACTAAAGTTCAAAAAGATACTAATAACAATATGTTGTTCTTGCAAAAGAAAATTCCTCTAGGGAACGTATGACCCTATATGATTCCTCTTGTCATTTGAAAAAAAAAACCCATTAAGGGAGCGTATGGCCTAATACACTTCCTTTTAGCTGACCATCTTTTGAAAAGTTTGGTACACATATAGGAAGTGTATTGCTTAATACGTTTGGACCCAGATGAACCGTATTGCTCTATACGCTTCCTATAGGGTTCAAGAGATGTACAAATAACCAAGGTGATGTGTGAATAACCAAGCCCCCTTAAGAAATTATGAAATATATCGTCTTTAAGGATATAAAAGCATCACAAACGGTGTTTAGGCTAGTTAGAATTCAATGAGAATACATGGCCAAAATAAAAATAAAAACAAAATTACTATGCGCTGTTTTGATAATTTTGACAAAATTTGACCAACAATGGAGTTTTAACCAAATAAAATGGTGACTTGGCAATTCCAGTTTATCAAATATAGTTTAAGAGGACCCGGGGTGGATACGTTATCACCCCCATCACGCGTGGAACTTGATTGGAACACCGCCGCCGGCAATTGAAAACGGATGTTGAATGTTTAACGCGTCAAATGGAGCACGCGTGTTGGATGTTTGAAAATGAAACATTGGTGGGGTCCGGTTGGCAGGTGACCGCTTGAATGTTTGAAAATGAAACAAAGGTATTTTTTTAAATCCAAAAATCACAAACAGTTTACCTTTTTATAAAAAAAAACAGATTTAAAAAAAACAGTTTTCAGTTTTATAAAAAACAGATTTAAAAAAAAACAGTTTACAGTTTTATAAAAAACAGATTTAAAAAAAACAGTTTACATTTTTATAAAAACAGAATTTAAAAAAACAGTTTACAGTTTTATAAAATACAGATTTAAAAAAAACAGTTTTCAGTTTTTAAAAAAACAGTTTACAGTTTTATAAAAAACAGAATTTATAATGTAAAAAATAAAAAATAAAAAAAATTAGTGAGTGATGAAATTTGTACCAGTGATGACCATTTCCAGCAAAAAAGGGTGTGAGTGATGGAAATAATGGTTGATGACATGACAGAACCTGATTGGATGTTGTGAGTGATGGAATTGGGTGTGAGTGATTCCACCCCTACCCCTCCTCTAAAAGATCAAAGAGATCTATTTGGATGTGTTTGAAATATTAAAAGTGTAATCAGAGGTAATCTAAAAGAATTATACAAGTAGTTTTGACTAGCGCTGTTCATGAGCCGAATCAAGCCGAGCTAGGGCAAAACTTTGGCTCGGCTCGATTATAAATTGAGCTGGCTTGGCTAGGCTCGGATTTGAAACCGAGCTGTAAATCTAAGCTCGGGCTCAGTTTGGTTTTAAACCGAGCTAGCTTGACTCGGCTTGATTTGGCTCGATTTTGAAAAAAAAAACTAATACATGGCTCTCAAAATTTAGTAATCTAAAATATTATGCAATAATTCAAAAGAACATATTCAAAATAAGCTCAACCTAATACATTACAAGGAAAAATCAAGTTTAACAACACAAAATACGTTTTTAATTTCAACGAAATACAATATAAGTTCATTAGCAAGGTAATCAACCTTTAAATGTGGTATAAATATCAAATTACAATCCTAATCACATGTAAATAATAAACTTTTGTGATATATTATAATGTATATTAAAATAAAATATATTAAAATAAAATAATCTGAGCTAAGCCGAGCCGAACTGATATGTGAGCCAAACCGAGCCAATCTGGCTCGTTACGAGCCTAGCCGAGAGCTACACTCACTTTCTAACCGAGCCAAGCCGGCTCGACTCACTTTCAAACCGAGCCACATCAAGCGAGCTTTTTTCGAGCTAAATTCGAGCAAGCTCCGAGCCGCAAGTTTTTTGGACAACCTAGTTTTAATGTGTCGAATTAAGAAGATAGGGATTCAAAACTATGTCAAGTGTTCATTTGAAATCAAATGACTCGAGTTTAAAGTAAATTGATATAGAATATGTCTAGTGATCAAAGAAGTTGTTAGATATTTTAGGGTAATTGGTATTAACTTGATGAGCAAAGTGAATTATGATATACATCAAACAAGTTATGAGGTGCGGGAGTACACACATGTTCGAGTTGTTATAATTCCAAGTATTCAGGCAAATCCTCAAATGGGGGTCCAAGGGGGCGTTGGTGGGGGTCGAGGGCAGCGCCCCTGGGAGCAGGGTCCAAAATGCGGCAACCTCTGGCTTGGAAAAAAATTATTTTAATTAAAATTGCTTTATGGAAAATGCCTTAGAAAATTAATTTTCTAAAATTTCTTCATATTTTTTAGACAAAAATAAAGGCAGTTTAAGGCAATTTATTTATAATTTGAATTATAACTGCCCAGGGGCAGTTCTCTACAATTTAATCCCAGAAGTGGCATACACAGTTCTTGGTTGCTTTTTTTCTGGTTCAATTACGTATTCATCAACACACATATTGTTTGTTCGATTTCTCAATCAGAGTTGTATTCGATTGAATAATTCAGTAGAACCATCAAAATAATTTGATCTGAGAGTGATTACACGGCTCTGATCATCCGGTTTTATAAAATTCCCCGTCAAAGATCAAATTATTTTTTGTGAAGATGGTGAGCGGATCAGTAAAGGATACGACAAGCAAGTTTGACAAACTGGAGAAGTTCGAAGGGCAAGATTTCTGTCAATGGCAGAAGAAGATGCACTTTCTTCTTACAACCCTGAAAGTAGTGTACGTGTCGAATACTCCAATCTCAGATATACTGGAGGATGGAAATTTGGAGCAAATCAGGAAGCGTTGAAAGTGGGAAAACGACAATTACATTTATCTTGGCCACATCCTGAATGGTATGTCTGATCCCCTATTTGATGTTTATCAAAAAGCAGAAACTGCAAAGTTATTGTGGGACACTTTGGAAGCAAAATACATGGCAGAAGATTCTTCTAGTAAGAAGTTTCTTGTTAGTAATTTCAACAATTACAAAATCGTTGATTCGAGGCTTGTAATGGAACAATATAATGAGCTGTTGTGAATCCTAGGGCAATATGCCCAACATAACATGAAAATGGATGAATCCATCTCGGTTTCAAGTATCATCGACAAGTTACCTCCTTCATGGAAAGATTCAAACATAATCTAGAACATCAAAAAGGAGAGTTAAGTTTGGTTGAACTTGGAAGCCACTTCAGAATTGAAGAGGGCTTGAGAGCACAAGAAATAGTGTTGGTCAATGATGAAAAGAAACAGGCTGGAACGTCTTCTGTGAATATGGTTGAGACGGGTGAATCATCCAAAGGATACAGTAAGTTCAAACGGAAACACAAGTTTCAAGGGAACAACAATTCGGGTCCAAACAAGAAGCCGGATTACTCTTGCTGGAAGTGTAGTAAGGTTGGTCACTTTAAGAGAGACTATAAATTGATGAAGAACAACAACAAGTTTGGTTCAAAGAACAAGAATGAGGTTAGTTCTAGCGGGTCCAAGGATCTTCGTATCACTAATTTCTGAAGCATTTTATGTGTATGATGATGATATTGCTTGGTTGGTTGATTCGGGAGCAACAAGCCATGTATGCAAGGATCTTCGTTGGTTTAAATATATTACACCAATTAAAGACGGATCTATCATCAAGATGGGGAATGTTGCATCTAAACCGATCAAAGGAATAGGAATCGTGCAACTTTTTTTATTTCTGGAAACTCTTCTCTTTTGAACAATGTTTTGTATGCGCCCGGAATTCGAAAGAATCTGTTAAGTGGCATTGTTTTGAATAATTGGGGTTACAAACTGTCACACCCCAACCGATAGCGGAAACATCGGGGCGTGGTACTAAGCGAAACAGATTGTCCAGGAGAAATCCATAACAACTAATATTACCGAATATTTAACATTACGTCCCATACCATAACATACTCAGCAAAATAATTATTACTGACAAGGTATCTCAAAGACAAATAAATTGTTTCGACAACTCAGATTTTATTTAAATTTGTTTCTAGACATCCAGCAATTAAAGCAAGCATCCTAAACACATGTCACATACGTTAAAATAAAAGTCAATACACATAGTGTAAAGGTGAGCATACGAGTTTGATAGTATAATAGTAGCGAAAGCGATTTACGCATAACCAGCATGTAACATGTATAATGTTAAACAGGTAGGTTATCGACAATGAAATATACACAGACGTGACTGCGAGTTGTAGAATGCGCAACACATATCACCACTGGGATACATGAAGAAAAACCCTTAACAACCCCTATCCACGACAGGTGCTGAGTCCAAACTATAGTACTATCATTGCTAAGGTGTCAGGCAACAATCACTGTGTAATCACAACATACTAGCATTCATCAAATAACACATACAACATGCAGAAAGATTATCGTTTAAAAGTGTTTGCGTTGTGTGCCGATTGTGATTTGACATAAGTAACGTACATAAAACCCAAAAGTGCATAAAGCAAAAAGGGATCGAGTATACTCACAGAGCGTGTTTAACGAATAAACACAGTCTTGGATTGAAGGGGGCGCTGAGGGATCAGCCTGAACATAGTATGACAGTATAAGCATTGAACGGTGCGTCAAACGGTGTATCGGCGAGTTAGGGACGGATGGGGATCCGATCGGATGACTGTCTGGACGGATGACCATTCGGTCGTAGGGTTGTCCGTTTGGGATGGATGTGTTTGTGTATGATGGAACTTTGAAGTTTTTGTTGTAGCATTTTAAAAGACATGGAATGTCTCTACCCTTCAGGTCGTCCAGTCGGACGTTCATCCGGACGGATGGCCGTCCGCTTCGATAGGAATCCGAGTGGAGACTGCATTCTTTGAAACTTTTGAAATTGTTTAAGTGTCAAATAACATAAGTCACTTGGCCGAATAGCCATTCGACCGGATGGTCGTTCGACTGAACGACTTGTTCGAGTTGGAAAGTTTGCAAATTCAGTTAAGTTTAGAATTTTTGCGATTGAACCGAGACTGTATGACCCCATGTTAAACAACAGAACCACAATAAGCCTAGTCATCCGTTCGGATGGGAATCACGCCGTCCGTTCGGTGACTGTTCTTGACGGGATTTCATGTTCAACTCGTGAATTGGTCGTCTCTTCGTTAGGAATCCATTCTCAGTCCGGGTCTACACTAGAGAATGAGTGGTGAACCCGAACTAGTCCAGATCCTAACGGTTTTGAGTAAAAAGTTGAGAAAGTTGAAGAAAAGTTTGAAACATTAGAAAAATGTTTAGATTTAGCTGAAATCATTGTTTAAACATTGAGTTGTTCTTGGTGGAATGAGGTCACACTTTTGTGTTCATGAACACCCATGATGACGTCATCGTTGAATAACCCATTTCAGGTGGATTTCATGGTTAGAAGTTGAGATTTCTTGGTGATAATGATGATGATGTGTGCATAGATCAAAGAAGTACAAGATTTGGGGTAGAAACTTACAAGAATCGCGAGGAATAGAGAGAAAATAGCCTGAGAACGAGCTGGGTTGGAGGAGAGCTGTCACATCAGTGAAAAGCTGATGTGACAGGTGGTATTTTTAGGCAAGAGAAGAAGAAAGGTGGTGTGAGTGATTTGGTCGGAGGGCCTTCCGATCGGATGGCCATCCGATCAGATGGCTTTTGCCGGTTTATTTCCAACTTTTTGTTTCGTGCGTTGAGCATTGCGATGCGTTACGTTGTGAGTAAGCGGTGCGATAGTATTACACATTAGTTACACAAATAATATAACTACTAATAATCAAAAAAGTTGTCACACCCCCAAAATCCACAAGCGGAGTATAACCGCAGGAGGCGTGACTGACCAAGATCCAGCCACCAATTATATTGAACAATATAAGTAAATAAACAAAAACCCACACCAAACAATATAATTGGTGTCAAAACAATTCAACAAAGTTTAAGTTATCAGTGGAAGCAATAAGTTCAAAACCCAAATCATAAGTTCAAAAGTTCATAAGTTTATCATGAACACTCAATGTCCGTGTTCCACAACGACTCCTCCTGTGCAAGCTCCATCTAAGTACCTAACGACCTGCAAGGCATGTAGCAACGAATCAACAACAATTTTGAGCGAGTTAACAGTTGGTTGTCCATTTTAGTGTTGTTCCAAAAACTATAAGTTCTTTCGAAAACCACGAGTTAACCAGTTCCTTGTTTCCCAAACCAAAACAGTGGGGGCTTCCCCATGTTAACCACTAGACCCGTTAGCATATCGACTACTGACTGTAGTTATGTTTATGTGCCCTGCGTCAATGACTATCATCATTGACTAGTTCCCAAGTCGATTAGTCCACGCCCATCCTCTGCGGCACGGTGTGAGGCTTGTCAAACCTAATTGCGCTATTTAACTAATGACCCGTTCGCCATTGGCCCGACAATTAAGTCGATATAAAATGAGGGACTTAATGATAGAGTTTTGTCTAGTGTCAATCAATGTTGTCACCCTTCAGTTAAGAGGGTGGGAGTACGTGTCCTACCCAAGGAGAACACGCAGGTTTCAATGTTGTCACCCTTCACAAAGAGGGTGGAAGTACGTATTCTACCCAAGGAGAATACGCAGGTTTCCATATTAAACGTTAACCCATTCGCAAACCACCGGGAATCCCATGCCTTGTAGAATGTGTGGACTCACCTTAGGTTAGCTCGGCAGATAAATAGAAGGGTCACTTGAGCTACACGTCCTAACATGGTTACCATACAAGTCAGGTCTAGGTTCAAGTAATGTACGTATGTTTCACACACATAACTAACAATTTACATACATAGATTGATCATGGCATACACTTATTATCATCGTAGTTCAAATAACAGTACATAACTCATATAACAGCAGCATTCAAGTATTCGTGCAAAGCCCAAATGTGCGGCCCAAGTTCTTGGGCCTGTGATAATGTGCAAGTCCGTATCAGGTGTGCGAGCTGGTGGTCTCGAGTCGAGACTGTACGGTCTCGAGTCGAGACTATGCGGTCTCGGGTCATGTAGTTTTCACTCGAGATCATGTGATCTCGGATCAGGTCTCGAGTCGCAACAAGACCCGCAACCAGGGTCTCGCGTCTTGCTGCTTTTGTGCAGCTGAGGTGTGGTCTCGAGTAAAGGCTATGAGGTGTCGGCTCGCAACCCTTGTCGAGACCAAGTGTGTAACAACCTTCCTTATTTTAAGTTCATTATCTCCGTAACAATTGCTAACAAGTTTGGCAGTTTCCCATTCAGATCAAAACAACCTTTAATTCAATAATCATGCACCCTAATTATTCTCTAAACATGAACAACAATTTACACAGTCAATCGGATCATCAAATTAGCGAATTCAAGGACTAACATGTAACCCTAAATCATGGCCAAACAATTTATCACGAAATCATTATGCTAGATCAAACAAATCATCAGTTAGTTACAAAACCAAAATCACGCAACATACAATCATCGATCATGACATCAAACTTTGTCCCACAAACATCATGCAATAGCCGAAGCAAACATGCTTGTATATCATCGATTCATCTAAACTAACTCCATCAGTTTGTTCATCTAAGTCTCTAATCACAAGGTCCAACATAAATCAACATCACAACTAAACATATGTTCCGATTTCACAAGCATAATCTCATTAATAATATCATTAGCATGAAACCCTAGTTGTCACATAAGATCATAACAATCAATATCATGGCAACTAACAAGGATATAACACTAACCGGAAGTGTGCGATGTGATAAGCTTGATCGAGGTGGAGGGCTTCGGGTGAGAGGAGTTGCCGTCGAACAAGGAGAGGAAGAGAGAGAGCTTAGGGTTTGTGTGTTTTCTTGTTTGTACATTATGAGGAACAAAACCCCCATAATGGGTATGTGTACTCGCACAAGGGGAGTGGGCCGAACCCATCTTTGGGTTGCCCTTAGTCTCAAGTTCAAGCAAGGTGGGCCGAGAAAGATGTGTGCGACTAGGATTATGGTGTGTGGCCCAAAGAGTTTGTGCGACCGGACAATGTTGTCCGACCACGTTTGTTATACATACATACATACATAATCACATTACAAACACGTAACACGTAAGATAACAAACTCATAACATTTTTATTGAAATCAAACACATCAAGTTATCACGTAACGTTCATACAGGTTACATTAAGCACAAAGAAAGGTTCTGGAATATGGGTTGTCACATCATCCCCAAGTTGAAAGAAATTTCGTCCCGAAATTTAGTACGTAGTTACTGAGGAAGCTAGTTAGGTTGCATGGTTTCCTGGTTTTCCTGGGGTGTCACATCATCCCCCCGTTGGTTTGGAATTTCATCCTGAAATTCAGCAGTAGCTTCAGTAGTGGACTCACCTTTCTTGAACAACTGGGGATACTTGTGTTTCATTTGGTCTTCTCGTTCCCAGGTGAACTCTGGGCCACGACGGGTGTTCCAACAAACTCGAACAATAGGTATCCTGGTATGCTTGAGAGTCTTATCTTCCTAGTCCATAATTTCCACCGGTTCCTCGACGAATCGCAACTGGTCGTCGATGGTGAGTTCCTTGAAAGGAACTATAAGAGTCTCATCTGACAGACACTTCTTCAGATTCGACACATGGAATACGTTGTGAACTCCACTGAGCTCTTTAGGTAGATTCAGTCAGTACGCCACCTTAGCGATCTTCTCAGTGATTTCGAAAGGTCCAACATAACGCGGATTAAGCTTGCCTAGCTTTCCAAAGCGAACCACACCTTTCCAAGGTGAGACTTTAAGTAGCACTCGAGCCCCAACCTGGAACTCGAGCGGTTTCCTGCGCTTGTCAGCGTAGCTTTTCTGACGGTCACGAACGGCCGCCATTCATTGTCGTATTTGGGCAATCTGTTCTGTTGTGTCGACGATGAGTTCTGGGCCAGTGATTTGGCTATCGCCAACTTCTGCCCAGCATAAGGGTGATCGGCATTTCTGTCCGTACAAAGCCTCGAACGGAGCAGCCTGGATGCTAGTGTGGTAACTGTTGTTATACGAAAACTCCACCAAAGGTAGGTGCCATTCCCAACCGTTACCAAAGTCGATAACACATGCTTGAAGCATGTCTTTAAGAGTCTACATGGTTCATTCAGTCTGCCTATCCGTCTGTGGATGATACGCTGTGCTCATGTCTAGACGTGAGCCAAAGGATTTGTGCATCACCTGCCACAAATTAGATGTTAAACATGGATCACGATCAGAAATGATGGAAGTTGGCACCCCGTGCCTCGAAACTACTTCCTTCAAGTAGATGTCTGCTAGAGTTGAGAACTTATCCGTTTCTTTGATTGCCAGGAAGTGTGCCGACTTTGTCAGTCGATCCACTATGACCCAAATAGTATTGTTTCCTCGTTGAGATCTAGGTAAGCCAGTAACAAAGTCCATGGAAATTTGTTCCCATTCCCATGTCGGTATCTCTGGTTGTTGGAGTAGGCCTGATGGCTTCTTGTATTTAACCTTGACCCTCGCACAGGTCAAACATTTACTAACATAGGTCACTATGTTAGCTTTCATGTGGGGCCACCAGTAAAGAATTCTGAGGTCTTGTACATCTTGTCAGAACAAGGATGCACCGAGTAGCGAGATTTGTGTGCTTCGTCCATCACAAGTTCTCGTAGATTTCCAAAGAATGGAACCCAGACACGTTTAATGAAGTAGTAGGTGTCGTCTTCCTTTAGTTCTAACAGTTTCTCCAATCCCCGTAGGGACTCAGCCTTGATGTTTTCTACCTTCAATGCTTCGACTTGAGCATCACGAATTTGGGTAGGAAGACTAGAGTGAATAGTAAGTTGTAACGCACGTACACGCTTAGGTTTGGTTTCCTTACGACTGAGGGCGTCAGCCACAACATTGGCTTTGCCTGGATGATACTTGATTGCGCATTCGTAGTCGTTGAGGAGTTCAACCCATCTACGTTGTCGCATGTTCAACTCCTTCTGATCAAAGATATGCTGGAGACTCTTGTGATCGGTGTAAATGGTGCACTTGGTACCGTACAAGTAATGTCTCCATATCTTAAGCGCAAACACCACTGTTCCCAACTCCAAGTCATGAGTAGTGTAGTTCTTTTCGTGAACTTTAAGTTAGCGTGTTGCGTAAGCATTGACTTTCTCACGTTGCATCAACAAACAACCAAGTCCTTGGATTGACGCCTCATAATAAACCACAAAATCGTCTGTGCCTTCAGGTAACGAGAGAATAGGTGCGCTACAAAGCTTCGAATTTAGCTGCTGAAATGCGGATTCCTGTGCATCACCCCAACGGTAGGTGACACCCTTCTGAGTTAGAATAGTAAGAGGTTGCGCAATCTTTGAGAAATCCTTAATAAACCTTCTTTAATACCCCGCCAAACCCAAGAATTGACGGATTTCAGTCGGAGTTCGAGGTGCAAGCCAATTCTTGATCAAGTCAACCTTGGATGGATCAACGTGAATCCCATCCTTATTAACCACGTGGGCTAGGAAATGGACTTCACGAAGCCAAAAGTCGCATGTCTAAAACTTAGCATAAAGTTGTTCTGTTCGAAGAAGTTCCAGAATGAGTCACAGAAGACGCTCGTGTTCCTCCTGACTATTGGAATAGATCAGGATATCATCGATGAATATAATAACGAACTTATCCAAGTAAGGTTTGCACACTCGGTTCATGAGATCCATGAAAACCGCATGTGCGTTTGTCAACCCGAAAGGCATGACAAGAAACTCGTAGTGTCCGTAACGAGTCCTGAATGTTATCTTGGAGATGTCGTCATCTCGGACTCTCAGCTGATGATAGCCCGATATCAGATCAATCTTAGAGTAAAAGCTCGACCCTTGCAACTGGTCGAACAGGTCATCGATACGCGGGAGAGGATAGCGATTCTTCACGGTTACCTTGCGATAGTCTATGCACATTCGAAAAGTACCGTCTTTCTTCTTCACAAACAAAACTGGAGCTCCCCAGGGTGAAGAGCTAGGACGAATGTATCCATTGTCCAAAAGCTCTAGCAGTTGTGCGGACAGTTCTTCTAGTTTATATGGGGCTAAACGATAAGGTGCACGATCTATAGGTGCTGCTCCAGGAGCTAGCTCGATTTGAAACTCGACTTGACGGTGAGGCGGAAGACCAGGTAATTCCTTAGTGAATACCTCAGGAAAGTCATGTACGATCGGAATGTATTCAACCTTCTTCTCTTTCATTGAGGTATCAGTAATGAGAGCTCGAACAGCAGTGTGGCCCTTTCGCAAACACTTCTGGGCCTTATGGAAAAAGATGATACCCACAACAGCACCACTCTTCTCGCACGAATAATGAGAGGTTCTTCACCAAAACGAGGGATGCGGACAATTTTCTACTTGCAGAGTATTTTTGCTCGGTGTTGGGATAACCAATCCATCCCAATGACAACGTCGAAGCTACCAAGTATGATAGGGATATGATCGATAGAGAAATTCTGTCCAGCTAGAGCAAGATTACAACCCTTAACTATGTGTGTGGCCTCGAGACTTTTACCGTTCGCTAGTTCTACCACATGCTTAGAACCCAGAGGGATTGGGGTAGGCTTAAGCATCTGACTAACTCTTAAGGACACATAACTCGTATCGGCACCCGAATCGAATAAAACAGAAACAAAGAAATCATCCAGAAGAAATTTCCCCGTCACGACGTTGGGATCGTTCCTCGCATCACCCTGACCAATCACAAATGCACGTCCCCTGGCACCATTTCCATCATTGTTATCCATGTTGTTGTTCCCATTACCCTGGTTGTTATTGTTGTTCTGGTTCTTGTTCAGCTGGGGGCAGTCTCTTTTAAAGTGGCCCTCAGCACCACACTAGAAACATCCCTTGTTGTTACCCTGCTGTTGCTGCTGCTGCTGGCGCTGGTTCTGTAGAGTTTGCTGCTGATGTCGTCTCTGATTCCCAGGATAAAGGCTCCTGCAATCTTTCGCTGCATGGCCTGGTTTGTTGCATCTCTGACAGTTGTTCTTGCTACACGGCCCGCTGTGGTGCATATTACATCGATTGCACTTAGGGTGGTTTCCCTTGTACCCACCCTGACCTTGATTACCAGAAGACTGTTGACTAGGGCTCTTGCAGTCGTCAGTCCTTCGTTGCTGAGACTGAGACTAAACAGAACTTGAACCCTTGCTTGAGTTTCCATCCCATTTACGTTTAGGCAGCTTGTTCTGCTCGACTGCCTGATCAGTGAGATGGTGGGATAGTCGTATAACCCGCTGAATCGTAGGGAGGTTAGCTGAAGTCACCATGCTCTTAATTCCTGGCACTAAACCTTTGGTGTAGAGCTCGATGCGATTGTAAGGAGCATTCACCATGGTAGGACACAAAACAGCTAATTCATTCGACCTCTTAGTATACGCTTCGATCTCAGACCCCGTCATCTTCAGATTGTAAAACTCCACCTCTAGCTTGTGAATGTCATCACGATGACAATACTCTTCCTTGATCAGATCCTTAAAGTCGTTCCAAGGGGTGGCATTAGCAGCTTCCAACCCTAGCATTTGCACCTGTGCGTTCCACCAAGTTAACGCACTGCCTTCAAGTGTTCCCGTAGCAAACTTCACCCTACTGGCAACAGGGCATTTACACATTTTGAAAACGGATTCGATCTTCTCGAACCAGTGGAGGAGACCTACGGCTCCTTCAGTTCCGTCAAAGGTACATGGTCGACAGTCCATGAAGGTCTTGAGCGTACACACTCGAGGTTGAGCATGTTGACCTGTCGCGCGAGAAAGGAAGGACAAGGTTAAGCACAAGAGTAGGTTCACGAGAGTAGGATCTAAATATCCTAGGATAGGTCGAAATAGCAGGCTATACCTCCTGCTTGAGCTGCTACGAGAGCCTCAACAAGTCGTTCGTTGATTAGAGCCGTCAGTTGGGCTTAAGTCAAGTTGAGACGTCCACTCATGATCTTCACGTCGAAAGAAACACAAGTAAGAATGGTGACGTAGGGGTGTGGAAGATATGATGTGATAGAAGAGAGTAAGCACACAAGGTTTCAAGCAACAGTTGTTACGTTAACTAAGCATTCCATGAACAATGCACTATTTAAACTAGCAGGCAAGCAATACAAACATAAACCATATCACCTATAGTGTTGAGTCTTGCACGTGGAGAGAAGCGTCGTTGTGGATCGTTGAGCACTGAACAGGTTATAGTCTGGTTTTTATCAAAACAATTTTTCCCTTTTTGAAACCAAGTTCACTATAACCAATGGCTCTGATACCAATCTGTCACACCCCCAAAATCCACAAGCGGAATATCACCGCAGGAGGCATGACTGACCAGGATCCAGCCACCAAACATATTGAACAATATAAGTAAATAAATAAAAACCCACACCAAAAATATAATTGGTGTCAAAACAATTCAACAACCTTTAAGTTATCAGCGGAAGCAATAAGTTCAAAACCCAAATCATAAGTTCAAAAGTTCATAAGTTTATCATGGAAGCTCAATGTCCATGTTCCACAACGACTCCTCTTATGCAAGCTCCATCTAAGTACCTAACGACCTGCAAGACATGTAGCAACGAATCAACAACAATGTTGAGCGAGTTCACAGTTGGTTGTCCATTTTAGTGTTGTTCCAAAAACCAAAAGTTGTTTCGAAAACCACGAGTTAACCAGTTACTTGTTTCCCAAACCATAACCAGTGGGGGCTTCCCCGTGTTAACCACTAAACCCGTTACCATATCGACTATTGACTGCAGTTATGTTTATGTGCCCTGTGTTAATGTCTATCATCATTGACTAGTGCCCAAGTCTATTAGTCCACGCCCGTCCTCTGCAGCACGGTGTGAGGCTTGTCAAACCTAATAGCGCTATTTAACTAATGACCCTTTCGCCATTGGCCCGGCGATTAAGTTGATATAAAATGAGGGACTTAATGATAGAGTTTTGTCTAGTGTCAATCAATGTTGTCACCCTTCAGTTAACAGGGTGGGAGTACGTGTCCTACCCAAGGAGAACACGCAGGTTTCAATGTTGTCACCCTTCACATAAGAGGGTGGAAGTACGTATTCTACCCAAGGAGAATACGCAGGTTTCCTTATTAAACGTTAACCCATTCCCAAACCACCGGGAATCCCATGCCTTGTAGAAAGTGTGAACTCACCTTAGGTTAGCTCGGCAGATAAACAGAAGGGTCACTTAAGCTAATTGGGTCAACCACGTCCTAACATGGTTACCATACAAGTCAGTTCTGGGTTCAAGTAATGTACTTATGTTTTACACACATAACTAACAGTTTACATACACAGATTGATCATGCCATACACATATTATCATGGATGTTCAAATAATAGTACATAACTAATATAACAGCAGCATTCAAGTATTCGTGCAAAGCCCAAGTGTGTGGCCCAAGTTCTTAGGCCTGTGATAATGTGCAAGTCCATATCAGGTGTGCGAGCTGGTGGTCTCGAGTCGAAACTGTACGGTCTCGAGTCAAGACTGTGCGGTCTCGGGTCATGCAGTTTTCACTCGAGATCATGTGGTCTCGGATCAGGTCTCGATTCGCAACAAGACCCGCAACCAGGGTCTCGAGTCTTGCTGCTTTTGTGCGGCTGAGGTGTGGTCTCGAGTCGAGACTATGAGGTCTCGGCTCGCAACCCTTGTCGAGACCAAATGTGTAACAACCTTCCTTATTTTAATTTCATTATCTGCGTAACAATTGCTAACAAGTTTGGCAGTTTCCCAATCAGTTCAAAACAACCTTTAATTCAATAATCATGCACCCTAATTATTCTCTAAACATGAACAACAATTTACACAGTCAATCGGATCATCAATTTAGCGAATTCAAGGACTAACATGTAACCCTAAATCATGGCCAAACAATTTATCACGAAATCATTATGCTAGATCAAACAAATCATCAGTTGGTTACAAAACCAAAATCACGTAACATACAATCATCAATCATGACATCCAACCTTGTCCCACAAACATCATGCAATACCCGAACCAAACATGCTTGTATATCATCGATTCATCTAAACCAACTCCATCAGTTTGTTAATCTAAGTTTCTAATCACTAGGTCCAACATAAATCAACATCACAACTAAACATATGTTCCGATTTCACAAGCATAATCTCATTAATAAAACCATTAGCATGAAACCCTATTTGTCACATAAGATCATAACAATCAATATCATGGCAACTAACAAGGATGTAACACTAACCGGAAGTGTGCGATGTGATAAGCTTGATCGAGGTGGACGACTTCGGGTGAGAGGAGTTGTCGTCGAACAAGGAGAGGAAGAGAGAGAGAGCTTAGGGTTTGTGTGTTTTCTTGTTTGTACATTATGAGGAACATAACCCCCATAATGGGTATGTGTATTCCCACAAGGGGAGTAGGCCGAACCTATCTTTGGGTTGCCCTTAGTCTCGAGTTCAAGCAAGGTGGGCCGAGAAAGATGTGTGCGACTAGGATTAAGGTGTGCGGCCCAAAGACTTTGTGTGACCGGACAATGTTGTGCGACCACGTTTGTTATACATACATACATACTCACATTACAAACACGAAACACATAAGATAACAAACTCATAACATTTTTATTGAAAAACACATCAAGTTATAACGTAATGTTCATACAGGTTACATCAAGCACAAAGAAAGATTCTGGAATACGGGTTGTCACAAAAGTAAACCTTAGATTTCGAGTTCGCGATGAGATTGCGTTGTGATAGAGTTGTGATTGCGTTTTCGAATAATCACCTCAAGACATACATAACATGCACAAGTAACACATAATAACACACACACGTAAAACAATATCCACAATCTGTAATTCGAGTTGCGATGGGATAGCGTTAACTAGATTAGCGTTAGTTATCTTTATCGCATTGTTACTTCAGATAATACAACTAACAAGCGTAAATTAAAGTATCGATTAACGAGGTTCGAGAGTACAAGCAATAATTAAGCAAGGAATGACATATTCAATTAGCAATATTTTCTTCCTTTGACTTTGACTTCGAAAGTCGGGTTGTTACAGCCTCCCATACTTTACGAAATTTCGTCCCAAAATTTAAGGCGCAGGAGTAACAAACAGTTGTGGATACTTAGCCTTCATATCACTCTTGAGTTCCCAGGTGAACTCGGCGCCGCATTTTCCTTCCCAGCGAACCTTCATAATGGGAATGCGTGAGCGTCGAAGTTTCTTGGTCTCTCGGTCCATGATTTCGACTGGTTTTTACACGAAGTGTAATGTTTCGTCCACTTGTAGATCCTCAAGGGGGACATGTAGATCTTGGTCGGCTAGACACTTTTTGAGGTTCGAAACATGGAAAGTCGGGTGGACGTTACTAAGTTCCTCCGGTAGTTCGAGTCTGTAGGCCACCTTACCAATCCTTTCCAGAATTTTAAAAGGGTCTAACATATCGAGGCGCGAGCTTTCCTTTCTTGCCGAATCTGATCACCCCTTCCAAGGTGCAACCTTTAGGAGTACGTGATCGCCAACGTCAAATTCAAGAGGCTTACGGCGTCTATCGACGTAACTCTTTTGACGACTCCGAGCTTTCAGGAGATTGTCTCGACTTTGGAGGATTTTGTCACTCGTTTCTTGCAATAACTCAGGACCGGTAATTTGCGCATCCCCGATCTCGTGCCATACAAAAGGCGATCGACATTTTCTTCCGTATTGTGCCTCAAATGGTGCTATTAGGATGCTAGAGTGATAACCTATATCTCAAATATCAGTCCTTGACCGATGTCCGATATTTTACCGCGTTAACTGCATAGAGTGTAAGACAGACGTTATTATTTGTGCCGCCTTTAACGATTTATATATCTGTACTAGATTTTATATGGATTAGCGATTTATATATTTGTACTAGATTTTATATGGATTAGCACTGATGAAGGATGCTGCTATTGTACATTGTGATCTTAAACCTGAGTACATCCTTTTATGCACAAGGTGAGCTACTTTGTTAGGAAACGGGTCAAAATGGACCAGGTCACATTGGGTTATGACGGGTGGTCCCTTGGACAACCTTTAAGCATGTTAAAAGATGAAATAATCCTCCATTTAATCGTGTAATTATCTTGAATTAGATAACTGCCGTTGCTTATGTTTCAGGTGCATTTTGAGGGCTAAAAGATGGATTAAATGCAGCTTGGGAGGCTTTGGTGACGAACGGGTCGAGCGTGGAACAAGAGACGGAAGAAAGAAGAACATTCAGGTCATCACCGTAAATTACGGTCCTACCGTAATTTACGGTGGACCTGAGAATCAAACAATGGCTCACCGTAAATCAGTTTGTTTGCACCGTAAATTACGGCTCCACCGTAAATTACGGTGGAGCCGTAATTTACGGTGGTATCAGCGATCCAAACCGTAACTGCCTCTTTAAATTAGTTTTTATGATGTCTTTTCAATACACTTCATCATTGGACGGTTTTGGATCATCTTGGGGGCGAATTTTGGCTACTTGCTTGTTTTGTGAACAATTCTTATCATCCGGTTTGTATTTTCGATTCGTATGAACATTGGTTTGATTATGATGATGATTCACCGAGCCATGTCCGGCTAAACTCTTCGGTGATCATCTTAGGTGAATGTTTCTTGAACTTTTGTGTGTTTTATTTCTGAATTTCTAGAATGATAACTTGCGTTGCTTGAATATCATGGTGTATGTTTGATTGCTTGTAACTTGTTAATCGATAGTGCAATTTCTAGTCTTAATCGTACGTTCTTGGTGCCGTTGGCAATCGAGATATCACGGGAAGGGTTAGGGTTGGTTATTGATTAATTGGTCATCGGGAAACAACCTCGCGTTTATATAATCCGAGTACTTTGTCCCCTTTTATCACTTCAATCATCTATACACGAGTTATGTCTATGTAACTCTTTCTAGTTGGAATTACACACAATTGTTTAAAGAAACTGAAACCTAAGATGATCATTGTTCTCTCCTAATTTGTTTTACAACCAACTTTGATTTGAATTAGTTTTTAATTTAGTTTTCAAAAACAACAATCCAAATTCTTGAAATTTAATTTCTGCAATTTAGTTTAATATTAATTTAAGTACAAAGCTATACAATCGACACATTTTCCACATACTCCCTGAGTTCGATACCCTCTTACCACTATCTATAGTTGTTTGGGGATTAAATTTGCGTGACCCACGACAATCACGTCAAATTTTGGCGCCGTTGCCGGGGATCGATGATCCACGGGTGCCATCCCAAGTCATTGGACCAAGAAGCGCCGACAACAATTTATGGTTCAAGTGAAGCAATACGTTTGGGATGAACCGGATCTTTTCAAGATTGGACCGGATCAAGTTATAAGAAGGTGTGTACCCGAGACAGAAGTATTGGAAATTTTGACCCATGCTCATTCGTCCGCATGTGGGTGTCATTTTAGTGGGCATAAAACAGGCTATCGGGTACTTTCTTGTGGGTTTTATTGGCCCACTATTTTCAAGGATGCAATTGAGTTCGCCAGAAATTGTATAAATTGCCAAAAGATGGGTAGCATATCGAAGAGGGATGAGATGCCATTACAACCAATCTTGGTTGTAGAGATATTTGATGTATGGGGTATAGATTTTATGGGTCCGTTCCCGAATTCGAATGGCTTTCTATACATTTTGGTAGCGGTGGATTATGTCTCGAAGTGGATTGAAGCTATTGCAACACGAACAAACGACCATTCGGTTGTTTGTAAATTTGTTCAATCCAACATCTTTTCTCGTTTCGGCATCCCGCGGGTCATTATAAGCGATGGTGGTTCGCATTTCAAGAACTTCAACTTTGGGAAATTATTGAAGAGGTATAGCGTGAATCACCGAATTGCCACACCTTACCATCCGCAAACGAGTGGGCAAGTTGAAGTGTCCAACCGTCAAATCAAAGAAATTCTCATGAAGACGGTAAGAACGGATAGGAAGGATTGGTCGAGTAAGTTAGACGATGCATTGTGGGCATACCGAACGGCCTACAAGACTCCAATTGGCACAACGCCTTACCGGATGGTGTATGGTAAGGGTTGTCACTTGCCAATGGAGTTGGCGCATCGGGCGCATTGGGCGATCAAGACAGTCAATGCGGATTACGATGAGGCGGGTAAGTTGAGAAAGTTGCAATTGAGCGAGATAGAAGAGATTCGAGATGAAGCATACGAATGCGCATCGGCTTATAAGGATAAACTAAAGAAAGTGCATGATGCGAAATTGCGAAAGAAAACGTTCGAAGTGGGGCAGAAAGTTTGGTTGTACAACTCACGATTGAAGATGTTCGCGGGCAAACTTAAAAGCAAATGGATGGGTCCGTATGTGAATCGGAGAGTTGGGCGATTTGGTGATGTAGACATCCAAGACGAGCAAACATTGAAGCAACAAACGGTGAACGGTCACCGGTTAAAGCCGTATTTGGATGGGAATGACATCAACACTTTGGAGCTTGACAAAGCGGGCTACATCTTGCGCCCGGTCGATGAAGAACAACCATGAGAGGCCCAGGTTTGGTAGTGTACATAGTAGTGTTGTGTTTTGTTTGTTTTGTATAATTTGCACAATTGCCGTATTTTCTCGAAATTCGTGTTTGAAACAAGTGTGGGGATGTTCGGGTCACGAATTACTCTAACATTGTGTTGAGGACAACACGGGATTTTTGAGGGGGTAGGGTGATTTTACACGTTTTTTATAAAAAAATAATAATAATAATAATAAGACCATCTGATTACGAGACATACCCCAACCACACATATTCTTTTCACTTTACAATTCATCCATCACTATCCATCTTCTTCACAAGACCCACAAGCTTCCATAACCTTCTTCACCTTCAATCCTCCATATCTCAACCAATTTTTGCTCAAATCAAGTGAAATCAGAGTCCTTCTTGACTGATTTTCAACGTAGTATCTGATTTTGCTAAGAAACATAAGAGAAAACACAGATTTGGGGTCCGAATTTGAAACCCTAGTTCGAGATAATTTGGGGGTTTTGGAGTTTTCGGTTTCACAAGCACTCTTGCATCTTGAAACAAAGGTATGAAAGCTTATTATGTATATTTTGGTGCTACATTGTGAAAAGTAAGGGATTTAGGTTACTTGTTCATGCCCACTTGCTTGTTCTTAGATATGATTATAAAATTGCTTATTTGAACATGGTTTTGGTTGTAGATGTAGGATTTGTGGTTAAAGTAGTGAACTTTTGGGATGTTCGACATTGTTGAGACATCATGCCCAATTTTTGAAAAATTTTGAGATACTTTTGGTTCACTAACATCTACAACCATGATAACAAGCAAGTGTGGGGATGATTTTGAAGAGAGGGTTTAAGTTGGTGTTTGCTTTTGTTGCTTGTTTCATGTGTGTAGGAAATGGGTAGGACAAAGGAACAAGCGGGATCAAGTTCGTCTTCATCAAAAGGGAAGGGCAAACAAAAGGAACAACAACCGAAGAAGAGACAATATTTGGGTAGAGTGGACGAAAGTGAAAGTGAAAGCGAAGAAGAGATGGAGTTAGACCCGAGTGAAAAGCCAGTATGGAATTCGGGGTCTTTGGATGATCAATCCGAGGTTTGGCAGCCAACACTTTACAATGATTGCATGAATAAGTTGAAAAACAAGGCAGCTGCTTTTATTTGTGAGAAAGAAGTTGATGAGCCCCAATTTGGCCAGTTTGGGGTGTTTGCTAAATTTCGCGCTCTAGGTTGGGAAGGGGCGCTTAAATGCTTTGACAAAGACAAGAGTAACCTGTTTATGACAGAGATTCAAGAGTGGATGGCAACTTTAAAATGTCACAACTTTAACAAGCCATCACAGATGAAGTTGATTGGGGAGGTACATGGGGTACCGGTGGAGATGTCATACGATACACTGAAGAGGCTTGGAAAGTATGACAGTCTCCCATCTCGGGAGTACATGGTTCCCACACTTGATGACTTATTGCTTAAGCCGGAGAAACATCAGCGATGGAATGACATGTTGGCAGCATTGTTCTTGCCCGGTAGATACAGTGGTATTTTATACCGGAAGAATTTGAAAATTGAAGCTAAACTGTTGCATACAATCTGTCTTCTCAATGTCATTCCAAGAAGGGGAGACAAAGAACAGGTGAGGTTTCCGGAGATACCTGTTCTTTATTCGTTGATGCATGGGTCTCCACGTTTCCCGATACGTTACCTTATTATGCACCACCTATGGATCTGCCGGAATAAATATGGAAGAGACATTGTCCCGTATTGCCGAATAATTACGGGATTGATGAAACAACAGAAGGCAATAACATCCGAAGACCGAGGCTTGACAAAAAGACACCAGCCTTTTACGTTGGATAGGTTGGGGAATGTTTGGACGTATATTCAGTCGGAGCGGTATCACAAGTTGAAGTCGGAAGGGCAACGGTGGAGGGCATTAAAGTTGAATGCACGAGATTTGTTACCGGGAGAGCCGGATGAGCCAGAGAGCGACGAAGAGTTAGTTCCGAGTGGAGATGAAGACTATGCGGACGCGCCGCATGGTGGTGAAAATGTGGTTCAAGGTGGTTATGGTCAGGGTCATGGTGGGATGTTTTATGATTATACGCAGCAGTCGTATGTACCGGGTTGGGCCTATGAAGGCACCATGCAAGAGGTGATTGCTAATCAACGTCCTCCGGCGTCCGTGTTTGATACGTGGTCGGGGTCGGATAGAACGTTGTTTGATCAAAACACAAGAAATAGTGCGAGTTTAGAGCGGGCCATGAAACACAATTTAGATCGTCAAGAGCTATGGAATCGCACTCATGCGTATTCCCGGGAAGTGGAAAGGAATAACAATTATTTTGATGATCAAGCGAAGCGGATGCATGCAGATTGGCATGCCGGAAGGCCGGTTGTTGAGGATCCACAACATGTGGACTATGCCTCATTACCGCCTTATGATGGTAGCATCTCATATCCGACTCCACCGGTCCACCACTCGCAATGGATTGACCCGAGGCAACGAGAGGGAGCGCAACAACAAGAAGGAGGAAGTAGTAGTGGTTCGTTCGCGTTCGGTGAATGGAATGACGTAATGTCTTCCGTTTTTGGACCTCCGGGACCGCGCTACTATTAGTAAGGTTGTGTTTCTCCTTTTGTATACTTTTTGTGCATATTTGATAGTTTGTTTAAGGATTGGGAGGTTGGGTGGTGTTTTGATATGTTGTGTTTGGGGTTGGTGATTGAGTGGTGGTGTCTATGTTAAAAAAAAAAATGAAAAACATAAAAAAAATTATAAAATGAAAAGTACAAAAAGAAATTTGGGGTTTGAGTAAAGAAGCATTTTTGTTGATGTGAAAAGGTTTTTAGTGATCAAAACCTCTCAAAACCATACATTGGGGTCAATGTATCCCAAGTGTGGGGATGGGGGGAAATTTTAAAGATTTTGAAAAATTTTGAGCCAAGTGAAACGATGTGAAAATTTGAACACCCTAGATTAACCCCAAGTTGGTGCACCGGCAACCCTTGATACCTTTTTCATTCTTGGTGAGAGTTGTAGCCACACATGTATAGAAATAATGCTTATCTTTGATGAGAGTGGCTACGGGTGGGGGTGCATTAGAACTTGTGCTTGAATGCGATTTGAGTCCTTAGTTAGATATAAATGCAAAAAGGATAAGGGCATTTAGGTAACCTCGTCGTTGGTGTGAGTGAGTGTGGGATTTGGGGGGTTGGACCTCATTAATTATATATATGAGCATGGTTGCGAGAGGGGCGGGGGTTTGGACATTTAGTTGCCCAATTTTGTGCCTAAAAGCCTATCATTTGTTACCCCTAGCTACTTACTTAAAAATTTACCCAAATTTGACCCGATCTTATAGTGTTAGTAATAGTAGTAGTAGTTGTAGTAGTATGATGTAGATATGTTTAAAGCTTTATTGTATGGTTGCTTACTTTGAAAAAAAAAAAAAAAAAGCAATGGAAAATGAAAAAAGAAATGATGTTTAGTTGTCTTGTACATAGTAGTTTAGATTGGTAGTGTTAGTTTGCTTTATTGTGTAATAAAAAGACCGGGTTAAATTTTTGCTACTTCATATATATTCCATTTCCTACCCATACACCTAGCCACGTTACAACCATGAAAGTCCCTTTGATTTGCATTTATGTTTGACCCATTTTAGGAGAATGATCGATTTAAGTACAAGCATATGATTGTGCATCCACCCGTTTGCCTAAGTGTGTGTCTAGCTTATCTTTGCTAGTTTTTACTTGTAGCCGAGAGGAGAGAATTTGAGAAGGGTGCATTGCTTGGGTGTTAAAAAGGGGTTGGTAAGAAGATTGCATGTTTTGTTTGGTTTAATTTGATCACTTGTTTTGAAATCATTTTGATGAGTTGCTTGGGACAAGCAACGGTTAAGTGTGGGGATGTGACGGGTGGTCCCTTGGACAACCTTTAAGCATGTTAAAAGATGAAATAATCCTCCATTTAATCGTGTAATTATCTTGAATTAGATAACTGCCGTTGCTTATGTTTCAGGTGCATTTTGAGGGCTAAAAGATGGATTAAATGCAGCTTGGGAGGCTTTGGTGACGAACGGGTCGAGCGTGGAACAAGAGACGGAAGAAAGAAGAACATTCAGGTCATCACCGTAAATTACGGTCCTACCGTAATTTACGGTGGACCTGAGAATCAAACAATGGCTCACCGTAAATCAGTTTGTTTGCACCGTAAATTACGGCTCCACCGTAAATTACGGTGGAGCCGTAATTTACGGTGGTATCAGCGATCCAAACCGTAACTGCCTCTTTAAATTAGTTTTTATGATGTCTTTTCAATACACTTCATCATTGGACGGTTTTGGATCATCTTGGGGGCGAATTTTAGCTACTTGCTTGTTTTGTGAACAATTCTTATCATCCGGTTTGTATTTTCGATTCATATGAACATTGGTTTGATTATGATGATGATTCACCGAGCCATGTCCGGCTAAACTCTTCGGTGATCATCTTAGGTGAATGTTTCTTGAACTTTTGTGTGTTTTATTTCTGAATTTCTAGAATGATAACTTGCGTTGCTTGAATATCATGGTGTATGTTTGATTGCTTGTAACTTGTTAATCGATAGTGCAATTTCTAGTCTTAATCGTACGTTCTTGGTGCCGTTGGCAATCGAGATATCACGGGAAGGGTTAGGGTTGGTTATTGATTAATTGGTCATCGGGAAACAACCTCGCGTTTATATAATCCGAGTACTTTGTCCCCTTTTATCACTTCAATCATCTATACACGAGTTATGTCTATGTAACTCTTTCTAGTTGGAATTACACACAATTGTTTAAAGAAACTGAAACCTAAGATGATCATTGTTCTCTCCTAATTTGTTTTACAACCAACTTTGATTTGAATTAGTTTTTAATTTAGTTTTCAAAAACAACAATCCAAATTCTTGAAATTTAATTTCTGCAATTTAGTTTAATATTAATTTAAGTACAAAGCTATACAATCGACACATTTTCCACATACTCCCTGAGTTCGATACCCTCTTACCACTATCTATAGTTGTTTGGGGATTAAATTTGCGTGACCCACGACAATCACGTCAAATTTTGGCGCCGTTGCCGGGGATCGATGATCCACGGGTGCCATCCCAAGTCATTGGACCAAGAAGCGCCGACAACAATTTATGGTTCAAGTGAAGCAATACGTTTGGGATGAACCGGATCTTTTCAAGATTGGACCGGATCAAGTTATAAGAAGGTGTGTACCCGAGACAGAAGTATTGGAAATTTTGACCCATGCTCATTCGTCCGCATGTGGGGGTCATTTTAGTGGGCATAAAACAGGCTATCGGGTACTTTCTTGTGGGTTTTATTGGCCCACTATTTTCAAGGATGCAATTGAGTTCGCCAGAAATTGTATAAATTGCCAAAAGATGGGTAGCATATCGAAGAGGGATGAGATGCCATTACAACCAATCTTGGTTGTAGAGATATTTGATGTATGGGGTATAGATTTTATGGGTCCGTTCCCGAATTCGAATGGCTTTCTATACATTTTGGTAGCGGTGGATTATGTCTCGAAGTGGATTGAAGCTATTGCAACACGAACAAACGACCATTCGGTTGTTTGTAAATTTGTTCAATCCAACATCTTTTCTCGTTTCGGCATCCCGCGGGTCATTATAAGCGATGGTGGTTCGCATTTCAAGAACTTCAACTTTGGGAAATTATTGAAGAGGTATAGCGTGAATCACCGAATTGCCACACCTTACCATCCGCAAACGAGTGGGCAAGTTGAAGTGTCCAACCGTCAAATCAAAGAAATTCTCATGAAGACGGTAAGAACGGATAGGAAGGATTGGTCGAGTAAGTTAGACGATGCATTGTGGGCATACCGAACGGCCTACAAGACTCCAATTGGCACAACGCCTTACCGGATGGTGTATGGTAAGGGTTGTCACTTGCCAATGGAGTTGGCGCATCGGGCGCATTGGGCGATCAAGACAGTCAACGCGGATTACGATGAGGCGGGTAAGTTGAGAAAGTTGCAATTGAGCGAGATAGAAGAGATTCGAGATGAAGCATACGAATGCGCATCGGCTTATAAGGATAAACTAAAGAAAGTGCATGATGCGAAATTGCGAAAGAAAACGTTCGAAGTGGGGCAGAAAGTTTGGTTGTACAACTCACGATTGAAGATGTTCGCGGGCAAACTTAAAAGCAAATGGATGGGTCCGTATGTGAATCGGAGAGTTGGGCGATTTGGTGATGTAGACATCCAAGACGAGCAAACATTGAAGCAACAAACGGTGAACGGTCACCGGTTAAAGCCGTATTTGGATGGGAATGACATCAACACTTTGGAGCTTGACAAAGCGGGCTACATCTTGCGCCCGGTCGATGAAGAACAACCATGAGAGGCCCAGGTTTGGTAGTGTACATAGTAGTGTTGTGTTTTGTTTGTTTTGTATAATTTGCACAATTGCCGTATTTTCTCGAAATTCGTGTTTGAAACAAGTGTGGGGATGTTCGGGTCACGAATTACTCTAACATTGTGTTGAGGACAACATGGGATTTTTGAGGGGGTAGGGTGATTTTACACGTTTTTTATAAAAAAATAATAATAATAATAATAAGACCATCTGATTACGAGACATACCCCAACCACACATATTCTTTTCACTTTACAATTCATCCATCACTATCCATCTTCTTCACAAGACCCACAAGCTTCCATAACCTTCTTCACCTTCAATCCTCCATATCTCAACCAATTTTTGCTCAAATCAAGTGAAATCAGAGTCCTTCTTGACTGATTTTCAACGTAGTATCTGATTTTGCTAAGAAACATAAGAGAAAACACAGATTTGGGGTCCGAATTTGAAACCCTAGTTCGAGATAATTTGGGGGTTTTGGAGTTTTCGGTTTCACAAGCACTCTTGCATCTTGAAACAAAGGTATGAAAGCTTATTATGTATATTTTGGTGCTACATTGTGAAAAGTAAGGGATTTAGGTTACTTGTTCATGCCCACTTGCTTGTTCTTAGATATGATTATAAAATTGCTTATTTGAACATGGTTTTGGTTGTAGATGTAGGATTTGTGGTTAAAGTAGTGAACTTTTGGGATGTTCGACATTGTTGAGACATCATGCCCAATTTTTGAAAAATTTTGAGATACTTTTGGTTCACTAACATCTACAACCATGATAACAAGCAAGTGTGGGGATGATTTTGAAGAGAGGGTTTAAGTTGGTGTTTGCTTTTGTTGCTTGTTTCATGTGTGTAGGAAATGGGTAGGACAAAGGAACAAGCGGGATCAAGTTCGTCTTCATCAAAAGGGAAGGGCAAACAAAAGGAACAACAACCGAAGAAGAGACAATATTTGGGTAGAGTGGACGAAAGTGAAAGTGAAAGCGAAGAAGAGATGGAGTTAGACCCGAGTGAAAAGCCGGTATGGAATTCGGGGTCTTTGGATGATCAATCCGAGGTTTGGCAGCCAACACTTTACAATGATTGCATGAATAAGTTGAAAAACAAGGCAGCTGCTTTTATTTGTGAGAAAGAAGTTGATGAGCCCCAATTTGGCCAGTTTGGGGTGTTTGCTAAATTTCGCGCTCTAGGTTGGGAAGGGGCGCTTAAATGCTTTGACAAAGACAAGAGTAATCTGTTTATGACAGAGATTCAAGAGTGGATGGCAACTTTAAAATGTCACAACTTTAACAAGCCATCACAGATGAAGTTGATTGGGGAGGTACATGGGGTACCGGTGGAGATGTCATACGATACACTGAAGAGGCTTGGAAAGTATGACAGTCTCCCATCTCGGGAGTACATGGTTCCCACACTTGATGACTTATTGCTTAAGCCGGAGAAACATCAGCGATGGAATGACATGTTGGCAGCATTGTTCTTGCCCGGTAGATACAGTGGTATTTTATACCGGAAGAATTTGAAAATTGAAGCTAAACTGTTGCATACAATCTGTCTTCTCAATGTCATTCCAAGAAGGGGAGACAAAGAACAGGTGAGGTTTCCGGAGATACCTGTTCTTTATTCGTTGATGCATGGGTCTCCACGTTTCCCGATACGTTACCTTATTATGCACCACCTATGGATCTGCCGGAATAAATATGGAAGAGACATTGTCCCGTATTGCCGAATAATTACGGGATTGATGAAACAACAGAAGGCAATAACATCCGAAGACCGAGGCTTGACAAAAAGACACCAGCCTTTTACGTTGGATAGGTTGGGGAATGTTTGGACGTATATTCAGTCGGAGCGGTATCACAAGTTGAAGTCGGAAGGGCAACGGTGGAGGGCATTAAAGTTGAATGCACGAGATTTGTTACCGGGAGAGCCGGATGAGCCAGAGAGCGACGAAGAGTTAGTTCCGAGTGGAGATGAAGACTATGCGGACGCGCCGCATGGTGGTGAAAATGTGGTTCAAGGTGGTTATGGTCAGGGTCATGGTGGGATGTTTTATGATTATACGCAGCAGTCGTATGTACCGGGTTGGGCCTATGAAGGCACCATGCAAGAGGTGATTGCTAATCAACGTCCTCCGGCGTCCGTGTTTGATACGTGGTCGGGGTCGGATAGAACGTTGTTTGATCAAAACACAAGAAATAGTGCGAGTTTAGAGCGGGCCATGAAACACAATTTAGATCGTCAAGAGCTATGGAATCGCACTCATGCGTATTCCCGGGAAGTGGAAAGGAATAACAATTATTTTGATGATCAAGCGAGGCGGATGCATGCAGATTGGCATGCCGGAAGGCCGGTTGTTGAGGATCCACAACATGTGGACTATGCCTCATTACCGCCTTATGATGGTAGCATCTCATATCCGACTCCACCGGTCCACCACTCGCAATGGATTGACCCGAGGCAACGAGAGGGAGCGCAACAACAAGAAGGAGGAAGTAGTAGTGGTTCGTTCGCGTTCGGTGAATGGAATGACGTAATGTCTTCCGTTTTTGGACCTCCGGGACCGCGCTACTATTAGTAAGGTTGTGTTTCTCCTTTTGTATACTTTTTGTGCATATTTGATAGTTTGTTTAAGGATTGGGAGGTTGGGTGGTGTTTTGATATGTTGTGTTTGGGGTTGGTGATTGAGTGGTGGTGTCTATGTTAAAAAAAAAAATGAAAAACATAAAAAAAATTATAAAATGAAAAGTACAAAAAGAAATTTGGGGTTTGAGTAAAGAAGCATTTTTGTTGATGTGAAAAGGTTTTTAGTGATCAAAACCTCTCAAAACCATACATTGGGGTCAATGTATCCCAAGTGTGGGGATGGGGGGAAATTTTAAAGATTTTGAAAAATTTTGAGCCAAGTGAAACGATGTGAAAATTTGAACACCCTAGATTAACCCCAAGTTGGTGCACCGGCAACCCTTGATACCTTTTTCATTCTTGGTGAGAGTTGTAGCCACACATGTATAGAAATAATGCTTATCTTTGATGAGAGTGGCTACGGGTGGGGGTGCATTAGAACTTGTGCTTGAATGCGATTTGAGTCCTTAGTTAGATATAAATGCAAAAAGGATAAGGGCATTTAGGTAACCTCGTCGTTGGTGTGAGTGAGTGTGGGATTTGGGGGGTTGGACCTCATTAATTATATATATGAGCATGGTTGCGAGAGGGGCGGGGGTTTGGACATTTAGTTGCCCAATTTTGTGCCTAAAAGCCTATCATTTGTTACCCCTAACTACTTACTTAAAAATTTACCCAAATTTGACCCGATCTTATAGTGTTAGTAATAGTAGTAGTAGTTGTAGTAGTATGATGTAGATATGTTTAAAGCTTTATTGTATGGTTGCTTACTTTGAAAAAAAAAAAAAAAAAAAGCAATGGAAAATGAAAAAAGAAATGATGTTTAGTTGTCTTGTACATAGTAGTTTAGATTGGTAGTGTTAGTTTGCTTTATTGTGTAATAAAAAGACCGGGTTAAATTTTTGCTACTTCATATATATTTCATTTCCTACCCATACACCTAGCCACGTTACAACCATGAAAGTCCCTTTGATTTGCATTTATGTTTGACCCATTTTAGGAGAATGATCGATTTAAGTACAAGCTTATGATTGTGCATCCACCCGTTTGCCTAAGTGTGTGTCTAGCTTATCTTTGCTAGTTTTTACTTGTAGCCGAGAGGAGAGAATTTGAGAAGGGTGCATTGCTTGGGTGTTAAAAAGGGGTTGGTAAGAAGATTGCATGTTTTGTTTGGTTTAATTTGATCACTTGTTTTGAAATCATTTTGATGAGTTGCTTGGGACAAGCAACGGTTAAGTGTGGGGATGTGACGGGTGGTCCCTTGGACAACCTTTAAGCATGTTAAAAGATGAAATAATCCTCCATTTAATCGTGTAATTATCTTGAATTAGATAACTGTCGTTGCTTATGTTTCAGGTGCATTTTGAGGGCTAAAAGATGGATTAAATGCAGCTTGGGAGGCTTTGGTGACGAACGGGTCGAGCGTGGAACAAGAGACGGAAGAAAGAAGAACATTCAGGTCATCACCGTAAATTACGGTCCTACCGTAATTTACGGTGGACCTGAGAATCAAACAATGGCTCACCGTAAATCAGTTTGTTTGCACCGTAAATTACGGCTCCACCGTAAATTACGGTGGAGCCGTAATTTACGGTGGTATCAGCGATCCAAACCGTAACTGCCTCTTTAAATTAGTTTTTATGATGTCTTTTCAATACACTTCATCATTGGACGGTTTTGGATCATCTTGGGGGCGAATTTTGGCTACTTGCTTGTTTTGTGAACAATTCTTATCATCCGGTTTGTATTTTCGATTCGTATGAACATTGGTTTGATTATGATGATGATTCACCGAGCCATGTCCGGCTAAACTCTTCGGTGATCATCTTAGGTGAATGTTTCTTGAACTTTTGTGTGTTTTATTTCTGAATTTCTAGAATGATAACTTGCGTTGCTTGAATATCATGGTGTATGTTTGATTGCTTGTAACTTGTTAATCGATAGTGCAATTTCTAGTCTTAATCGTACGTTCTTGGTGCCGTTGGCAATCGATATATCACGGGAAGGGTTAGGGTTGGTTATTGATTAATTGGTCATCGGGAAACAACCTCGCGTTTATATAATCCGAGTACTTTGTCCCCTTTTATCACTTCAATCATCTATACACGAGTTATGTCTATGTAACTCTTTCTAGTTGGAATTACACACAATTGTTTAAAGAAACTGAAACCTAAGATGATCATTGTTCTCTCCTAATTTGTTTTACAACCAACTTTGATTTGAATTAGTTTTTAATTTAGTTTTCAAAAACAACAATCCAAATTCTTGAAATTTAATTTCTGCAATTTAGTTTAATATTAATTTAAGTACAAAGCTATACAATCGACACATTTTCCACATACTCCCTGAGTTCGATACCCTCTTACCACTATCTATAGTTGTTTGGGGATTAAATTTGCGTGACCCACGACAATCACTTGTGGACACTTCGGGTGAATGATTGTGTAAGACACTATTGATTTGGTTTATTGTTTTATGTATTGAGTTTGGATTGTAACCGTGTGACAGACGGTCTTTACTTGCGTTTTTATAATTCGTTTGACAAACGAATCCTGTGTTAGACAGAGACATAAATACGTTTAAATCCGATTATACTTTGTTGGTTGAATTATTATTCATTGCATGAATAGTTGATAATTATATCATTTAACCAATAGTATCCAATATGACAATCAGCTAAGTTATTAGTTAATCACACAATCTGAATCCCGGAGTGATCACCTCTCCTTATCATTGTTAATTACAACTCAACCTTTTTCTTAGTTTTTATTTGTTAATTTAGATAATTCTCACAATCAAACAAACTGATTTTCTAATTCTGTAGTAGTTAATTAAAACTTTTCATTACAACACTTTCCACAATCCTCCTCTGGTTCGATATCCGACTTACTCTAGCTACTAGTTTATTTCGGTTTTTGCATGTCACTAACGACAGACATCAGGTTAGCCTGCAAACATGTTTTCTTGCATTAGTTGTAATTACGAAGACACATTGGGTTAGCCTTCAAACATGTTTTCTGACTTGTTGTGCTTTAAGCACCTAGGCTGTACGCCTGTGCCTCGCCTCACTTCGCAACAAATTTTGCATGTAACTGTTGTGCGAGTCGGACAAGTTTCTGGGTATTCGAATAGATTTCGGTTCATTTTTGCTTAATTTCGAACATTTTCGGTGTGTCGATTGTGTTTTATGGACTGATTTGGTATATTTTGGAAAAAAAAATTGTACATACCAATCTGTTTAAGTGAAATTAAATGAGTTTCAATCAAGTTTCGATTTGTTTCGAATCGAATTTTGATCTGTTTTGTTGATTTTGATTTGATTCGGATCAAGATTTTTGAACATTTTGGAATATCTTTCTTTAAGTTTCGTTCTGTACTAATGGATTAGTTATGTGGCTGGGTAATGAAAAGAGTTGCAAGTTTGTTATAAATTTGATTCTGATCGTAATTTTAAAATAAAATGCTTATATTTCTTTTTTTGGAAGTTTTAAATGACATTTTAAGTATCGTAAAAAAAGGAACAAATTCGGTCAAACTTCGGAATATTTCTTGTGATTTCGACGAATTTCAGATCATTTCGGTTGAGCTTCAGTTGTTTTTCAGTGTGATTTTATGTTCATCGGACAGTTTACGATCTGTGATGATATTGCAGGTTATTATTGTTGAGATCTGAATAATGTGACTTGGGGATCAGAATTCACATTCCGAGAATAGTACATATTCGACTACATTTTATGTAACCCTGGGCTCGCTTGGAGGTACAATGCTTTAATATATATTGTTGCTGCTTTTTGGATATTACACTAAACATTTTCTCAAACACACATATTTTCTACCTTTTTTTTCTCACTTATTTTCTACCTTTTTTTTCTCAAAAACAGTGGTGATATAATCCCCACTACGGAAGATATCGAGGATGGTGGTCGTTGGTGGAAATGTAGATGGCTGTGGTGATCATGATTATTGGACCTTCTGATACGTTATGGTATGATTCTTCTGTGTTTTTTTGTATTTTTGAATTATGAAATATGGGGAATTGATTTCATGATTTTGTGAAATTTGAGATGTTAGACTTTGATAATTGGCAAATTGAGTGGACGATTCCTGCTGATTAGGCCTGTAAACGAACCGAACGTTCATGAACTTGTTCGGCGGGAAGTTCGTTTATGTTCGTTTATTTAATAAATGAACGAACACGAACATAAAAGTTCGTTCGTTTAATTAAATGAACGAACATGAACACACCTTGTGTTCGTTCATTTATGTTCATGAACATTTGTTCATTTATGTTCGTGAACGTTCGCTTATTTACATGTTTATGTTCGTTTAATTTTTAGTAAATACATAAATAGTTATATTTATATAAATATTAGGTTTTCTAACTACTTATATAAATATAACTCATTAGTATATCTATGAAGCCTAATTTAGATGTGATTTTGGATGAACTGTAATATGTTAGACTTGTTGTTCAATCATGCTAATTTATGTTTGTTTTTGTTTCTGTTTATTCAAATACATTCACTTAAATTTTTTTGTTTATGTTCGTTTGTGTTCGTTAATGTTCGTTTAGGCTTTAAACGAACGAACATAAACGAACACGAACATGCTCGATTTTTTAATGAACGAACACGAACAAAAATATGTGTTCGATTATATGTTCGTGTTCGTGTTCATGTTCGGTTAAAGTTAAATGAACGAACACGAACATGCCTGTGTTCGTGTTCGTTCGGTTCGTTTACAGGCCTACTGCTGATAAGAGGGCAGCATTGGTAATGGTAATTCAAAGGTGCACTAATTTCCAATTTGGTTTCCCTATTCTTAAGGCTTTTAATTTGCAGTTTGACCATTTTTTATCAGTCTCCTTTTCAGTAAACCTTTTCACTTTTGACTTTTTTGAGATGAATATGCAACTAGATCAACTCATTTGTAAAGTAAATTGGTCAAAATGCGACATCAAGGTCTAATAGATGATAGAACATGAGATAGGAAATTGACCCATCTTGGTTTGTATTAATATAACTCTAATGTGTTGTGCAGGCTATTGCCAAAGTAATATGTGACTGGTTTTACGAAAGAAACACAGCTCAATTAATCGATCACCAGCATATATTGCCTCGATACTGCTAATCATGTCTTAACATACGGTTCATGGATGAAAATGTGTTCCCTAAAACTATGTTATTTGATAAACAACATTGGTCTTATATATGTCACCTAAAACTATGTCATTCTGTAAAAACTATGCATACAGGAACTATGTAATTTCTCTCAGTATCTATAAATATTATGCATTTTAAAAAGTTAATACTTTTTAATATAAGGTACATATGGGTAAATTGGTTTTTTAAACACTAATTACACTTTAATTCTCTCATCTTTAACCAAATTATAGATAACTAATAGTAGTTACACTTTACCCACCTTTTAAAAAAAATTAACTATCTCCATGATTTTGGTGCAAGCAAATTTTAAATTTGAGGCAAAACATGCCGTACTTCATGTTCATACATAGAGACATACCGAATAATTATTAAGCATCGCCGGTCAAAGCAAGTCTAGGCTGGTCAACATGTTTATCAAGGAACTTGGGTGCGTTTCATATTATAAACCGGTGACGCGGGAAGGTGTATATTCACTCCCGAACCCTTTAGTTGACTATTATAAATGTTATTACGTATTAGTATTGGGTGACATGTGTGGGACGTAACGAGCATAACAGACCGAATTAACACTTTTATGCGTCATTGCTAACTCCTTTGATTCATAAGGAGCTTAACAAACCATATTCTTTTTGAACACTGTGACACGTGTAGACATAAGGAACTAAACAGACAAAACATAAGGAGCTTAATAAACCGAACTAACTCGTATTCTTTTGTTTCCGGGTTTGGTGATGAACTTTTTAATGGAATCTACAATGACAGAAGCGTGAACCGAATAAGTACATTGTTGGATGTTCTTAATCACCCAAAAAATCTCTAAAATTTTCAAGCTTTAGAGTGTGGCGTTGCAATATGTTGCCTTCGCCGCATCGCGCAGATGTCAGTGTTTTCTTTTTTTAAAAGTGTTTTCTTTTTTTAAATGTTATTTACATAGTTACCCCCCCTCCCGGTCGAAAACGTCAAGCTTCGCCACTGCCGAAAGCCTCAATGTAACTGATGATACGATTCATCATTCAAAACCATTGATTTACCCACATCTTTAAAACCTCTCATAACATAACAAGAATCACACAATTTTCTTTGTTTTCTCCTGAAGCCGGTAACCGGCCTTCACACAATAACCACCAAACGCCATCACGAAACCACCAATCGCCGCACACTGCTGATTCTCCGCCACTGAAGAAGGCACAACCGACCCTCAGGTTCTGCTACATTGCCACCATCGTCGTCGCACGCCACATCTGAAACTACTTACTCGTACATAACCCTAAACTCACCAACCTAAGTGATATGTTTCCCGCCGCATCGCGCGGGTAAACGACATATATATATATATATATATATTGTGTGAGGTTCATTGGGGAACACTAAAAAAGTGGGGAACCGGGGAACACTCTTAAAAATTTAACTTAACATGTTAAAAATTATTTTTTTAAACATCTTTTTCGACGCTTCTCCTTATATATACTTGTAGAAGCATTTTTAATAAAAAAAATTAAAAACTAAAAATATTAAAAAAAACAATTAAAAAAAGGCTAAAAAATGTTTTTTTAGAAAAATTATTTTTTTACTCGACTAGTTTCTCCTCCTTTTTATAAAGAAAAGCGCTGAAATTTTTTAAAAAAAAAATTATTTTTAACATGTTAAATTAATTCTATAAGATATAACTGTTTTTTAAACATTTTTTTATATTTTTAGATTTTTAATTTTTTTTTATCAAAAATGTTTCTACTTGTATTTATAAGAAAAAGCGCCGAAAAAAAATTAGAAAAATATTTTTTTTAACATGTTAAGTATAATTTTTAAAAGTGTTCCCCTGTTCCCCACTTTTTTAGTGTTCCCCAATGAACCACCTCGAGTTGTAAGAACCATAAGAACTACACCGTACGGGACGAGTTAGACCAAATTTTTTTTTCATAAACATAGATGCGTGTATTATAAACACATTTTTTATAAATGAGGTACCCGTAAACACAAACTTGTGGTGCCCAAAACTACACACACGACATTTTTTTTAATTTTTTTTACAAATGTGTTTATAATACAAGCATCTACGTTTATAAAAAAAAATTTGGTCCAACTCGCCCCGGATCAAAAAGTTCTCATGGTTCTTACAACTCTAGGTGGTTTTCATTTTAGCGGACCCCTATATATATATATATATATATATATATATATATATATATATATATATAGGACAAAGATCCGTTAGGAACCACCCTTTATTGCGAGAACCGCGAGAACCAATGTGAACACAACCAAAAATGCCAAAAAATTGCTAAAAAAATTCACAATTTTTTTTTAATATTTTTTATAAAAAAATCGATACTTTTAGTAGCAAAAAAAAAACTTCTCTCCCTATGTCAATGCCATTCTTCTCTCCCTAAATCAAAACACCCAAACCCTACATTTCTCTCTGCTCTTATGACTCCGGCGACGATTATCCCCGAGGACGATGTGGAGACTCCGGCGACCCTGGTTTTCAAGATTTTTATATCCGAATGTGAAGCACAGGGAGTCGTGGTTCGTCGTTTTACAAGATTTTGAAAGTCCGACGCTTGTCAATCGAGCAAAATAGAAAGGTTGGTTCCCTTTCCCTCGTTACTGTGAAAATTGTAATCGCTTTTTTTCAGGGCTCCTTTACCTCTTATTCTTTTGACATTTTTGTGGTGTGTGTATTAGAGAATACAATATTATAATGTGAATATATTGTAATTAATTGTAGATATCAATCATCTCCATAATTGTAGGAGAGATTGCTTCTGTTTCTTGTATATATACGTATGCTATAGTCCCTCAATCATTGAGGCTTGATTCTTACCATTACCATTGTCTACATGGTATCAGCCATATTTTCTTAAAAATTCCATCTCCCTTCTTTCTTCTTGTTCATTCGATCTTCTTCCTGGGATCCTTATGGCTTCTTCTACTTCACCCCAAGAACCCTCCTTGAACACCATACTCCACATGATCACAATTAAACTTTCCTCTACTAATTTTCTGCTATGGAAAGCACATATGCTTCCCATCTTCACCCTCACCAAACTCATGGGCCACATCGACGGCACCGTGACTAAACCTTCTCCGACTGTCACGGATGGCGATAAAACAAAACCGAATCCAGACGCATCCCGCTGGGATGAAAATGAACAGACAACTATAATTATTCTTCACTCTTCGCTCACTGAAGAATCCGCAGCCGAGGTGCTCGGTATTACTGGTGCGCATCAGATCTGGGCTGCCCTGGAAACAGCCTATAGTAACTCCTCTATTGAGCGCATCCATTCATTACGCGACACTCTTCGTCAACTTGTCAAAGGTTCCTCCTCGGTCACTGAATTCGGAAGGCGTTTCAAGACTATATGTGATCAACTTGCCGTCGTCGGTCAACCGGTGGCCGATAGCGACAAGGTTCATTGGTTTCTATATGGTTTGGGTCCCTCATTTGAAACTTTTTCGACCGCGATTCGGGCCTCGAAACCTTCCCAAATTTTCGTGATCTCCTTTCACAAGCAGAGAGTCACGAGATATTTTTACAATCTCTCCATGGAACCGTCTCTTCACCGGCTGCTTTTCATGCTCAACATAGCCGCTCACCATCCTCTAACAGTCGTGGCAAGTCCTCTGTTTATAACAGTTCTCGAAATGGACAACATGGTGGTCGCAGCCGTCATCAATCTCGTAGACCACCCCACTGTCAATTGTGTCGAACAAGTGGCCACTATGCATCATCATGTCCTCGCCTGTACACTTTTGCTCGTCAAGCTCCTAACCCGGATGAAGCATTAGCGAAGGCATTCCATGCTCAATGTCATGTTACTGATAATTCCCCAGATTGGAATGCGGACACCGGGGCCACCGATCACATGCAACCAGGTTTTGAGGGGCTCGATCATGCGGCTCCTTACCAAGGTAAATCACACGTCATTTTTGGCAATGGTAAAACCTTACCAGTTACACACACGGGCAACTCCACTATTTCAAATAATATTATCTTACGTGATATCCTTGTTATCCCCAATCTCACAAAAAGGTTATTATCTGTGAGCAAACTAACTATGGACCACCCGGTTGATGTTATTTTTTCTCAACCGTTTTTTCATATTCAGGATCGGAAAACAAAAAGGGTACTCGCTAAAGGAGTTTGTGAAAATGGTCTTTATGTCTTGAAGGATTCTCCTCAAGCTTTGGTTGCTACTACCGGTGTCTCAACACGGGCCTCTTATGAGTTATGGCATGCTCGTCTAGGCCATGTGTCGTTTGATAGTATTTCTCTTTTAAATAAGTTGGGTGTCTTGTCTGTTACTTCAGTTTTACCCAAACCTAATGTTTGCACTCCTTGTCAACTTTCAAAGAGTCGTCGTTTATCATTTGAACCAAATTTAAAACGAGCATCTAATCCTTTAGATTTGATACATTGTGATTTGTGGGGACCGGCACCCGTTTGTTCCAAAGATGGCTATAGATATTATGTTTCCTTTGTTGATGATTATTCCAGGTTTACGTGGCTTTACCCTCTCAAAACTAAAACGGGTTTTTATGCGGTTTTACCAGTTTTTATCAATCTTGTTCAAACACAATGCTCACGTAAAATAAAGATTTTCCAAAGTGACGGGGGTACGGAATTTGTGAATCAAACGGTTCGAAAAATATTTGAAGACAATGGCACCTTTCACCGTTTGTCGTGCCCACACACTCCTCAACAAAACGGGCGTTCCGTAAGAAAACATCGTCATATTGTTGAGACCGGTCTTGCTATGTTATTTAATGCTCATATTCCGGCCTCCTATTGGGTGGACGCTTTTACTTCGGCGACTTTTATTATTAATCGCTTGCCTACACCCTTGTTGGAAAACAAGTCACCTTTTGAATTAATCTTCTCTCAACAACCACAATACGCGAATCTGCGTACCTACGGTTGTCAAGTTTTTCCGTACTTACGGGACTACTCAAAACACAAGCTTGAACCACAGAGTATTTCATGTGTCTTCATCGGTTATAGCACACAACACAAAGGGTATCGATGTCTTGATCCGACCACTTCCCGCATATATATTACAAGGCATGCTCGGTTTAATGAAACTTATTTTCCCTTCAGTGGGTTAAACGGCTCCAATGATTTCACAAAATTGGAACTAACAACCTTTTTAGATGAACCTACTAGTTATCAACCTACACCCCAAAATCCACACTACCATCCAAATACCTCAGCCAACATATATACCACAACAGTAGCCCATTCCACACCTACTTTACCCTGTTCCTTGTGCCCAAATAAAGCCCATAATCATCCATCTACCACTCCATCTACTACCAGCCCAACATCTCAGCCAAATATGCAGTCGCTACCCAACAACCTTTCCACCAGCCCACCTAACTACAGTGATCCAACTCCTTAGCCCAACCCAAACCCGCTAACTACCAATATCCAAGCCATCAACAACCAAACCACCTACGACCCATCCAGCCCACCTACTGCCACATCGCCTAACCAACCCACATCCCCTATCCAGCCCACATCACCTACTCAGCCTACTGTTACTACCTCGCAACCATCAGCACCCATCCAACCCGAGAACCAAACAATGTCTCAAACCACATCTCATCCTACAACCTCTTCCACCCATCCCATGATGACTCGAGCTAAATCTGGCATCTTTAAACCCAAGCATCAAGCCGATTTAGCCTCACTCTCATCACATCCATTGCATGTTGCTCTCACTGCAAGTACCGAACCCCGAGGGTATAAATCGGCGGCCAAAAATCCGAAATGGATTGCCGCCATGCATGAAGAAATAGATGCTTTGAAGTATAATAACACCTGGACCTTGGTGCCTCGCCCCTCCGATACAAATGTCGTTGGTTCTAAATGGGTTTATCGCATCAAATATCATTCGGACGGGTCCATTGAGCGCTACAAAGCTCGTTTAGTAGCTCAAGGATATACTCAAATTCCCGGACTTGACTATTCTCACACTTTTAGTCCGGTAGTTAAAGCCTCCACAGTTCGCATCGTTTTGTCTCTTGCCGTCTTAAATGATTGGAAGCTACACCAGTTGGATGTCAAAAATGCCTTCTTAAATGGCAACTTGACTGAAACAGTATTCATGGAACAATCGCCAGGTTTCATTCATCCACAGTATCCTAATCACGTATGTCGGTTAACCAAAGCTCTATATGGGTTAAAACAGGCTCCTCGTGCTTGGTTTCAACGTTTAAGCACGTTTCTTGCTTCATATGGTTTTACCTACAGCCGTGCGGATACCTCGCTCTTTGTTTTCTCTCGTGAGTCATGCATCATGTACTTACTCGTCTATGTGGATGATTTAATTCTCACAGGTAATGATGAGACGGCCATTGCCACCTTTATCTCTCGCCTAAACCATGAGTTTGCTATAAAAGACCTTGGTGATCTCAATTGTTTTTTAGGTCTTGAAGTTGCCTACTCTGATAATGGGCTATTTCTTCATCAGTCCAAGTATGCAACTGACATTCTACGACGAGCTGATCTTCTTGATTCTAAACCGGTTGCTACTCCCTTGGCTCCTCATGAATCCTTCATTTCACAAGGAGATCCGTATCATGATCCTACTCTTTACCGATCCCTTGTTGGCGCTCTTCAATACCTGACCATCACAAGACCAGATTTATCTTATACTGTAAATCAGGTTTGCCAATTTCTCCATGCTCCAACTGTCGATCACTTTCAATCGGTGAAACGGATTCTCAGATATGTTAAAGGTACATTGTCGTTTGGCCTCACATTCAGTCGTCATCATAAACCCTCGTTGGTTGGTTTTTCTGATGCGGACTGGGCCCGATGCCTTGAAACTCGTCGTTCCACATATGGCTACTCTATCTTCCTTGGAGGTAACCTTGTCTATTGGAGTGCTAAGAAACAACCAACTGTCTCTCGATCTAGTTGTGAATCGGAATATCGGGCAATGGCTAACACAGCTGCTGAAATAGTATGGATTACTCATCTCCTAGAAGAATTAAGAGCATTACCGCCTAATCGACCAACTCTTTTATGTGATAAGAAAAGTGCCTTGTTTATGACACAGAATCCAGTTTCCCACAAGCGGGCAAAACATATAGATCTGGATTATCACTTCATACGCGAACTTGTTACATCTGGCAAATTATACACCAAGTTCGTTCCAACCAATCTTCGGGTGGCAGATATTTTTACAAAAAGTCTTCCGCGTGCTCCGTTTGAAACCTTTCGTGCTATGCTCCGTCTTGGACCGCCACCGTTCCGATTGAAGGGGGTATTAGAGAATACAATATTATAATGTGAATATATTGTAATTAATTGTAGATATCAATCATCTCCATAATTGTAGGAGAGATTGCTTCTGTTTCTTGTATATATACGTATGCTATAGTCCCTCAATCATTGAGGCTTGATTCTTACCATTACCATTGTCTACAGTGTGTCCCTTTGGTTAAGATTGTCCGTTGAATCAGAGATTGGCAACTTTTGTTGGGGATTAGAGTTTTTTCATTGGGCTTTAGAGTGTTAGGAAAGTAGGTTCAATATATGCGTAGCCGGAATTCATTGGTTGGGCGGTTAGGGTTTTAGGTTTGGGATTTGCGGTTAGGTTTGGAGGTGATTTTGGGGTTTGGGGTTAGTCAATCTATGCCTAGCCGGAAATTCATTTGTTTGAGTTTTTTTTTTTTTTGTTAATTTTTTGTTAGTAGGGGTTGAGAGCAAACTTACGTAATTGGGGGAGGGGGGTTCTTTGTGTTGACGGATGTGTTGTATTAATAATTTATTTTTTTATTATCGCAGGAATCGCTGAAAAATGGTTACGGCAACGCGAAGTTCTAGCCGGACCAAGGCAAAGACAGAAGAACAAAGAGGGGTTATAAACGTTAGTTCGGGTAACATAAAATTGTTTTTTTTACTTAACTTCTGTAGCGAAAGGTTTTTTGTGCTCCGATTGGGTTAACTAGTTCTGAATGTTAATATTTTTTTTTCGCCGTATACGTGTAGGTTCGAGGTCTAGGCCTCAGCGTAGTGGTAAGGTGTCTTGTATTATCTTTGACTCGAGTGACGATGCTGATACCCCCCCCCCCCCACGGAAGAGTGTAAAAGGCCCTACCAAGATGTGCAAGCAGCCTGAGTTGGGTGGTTCACCAACGAAAAGGCATAAGAAACAGAAACCTGCAGTTCAGAAATCACTTCCGGCGTTGAACACACGTTCTTCACCGAAGCAATTATTCCTTGCGATGATGGGGTTATCTGATCGCCAGAAAGAGGCTATCAACCAAATGGGATTTGGGGAGTTGATAGGGTTTTGTGTCAATGGGGTTCCTGAGAAACTAGCCTACCATGTAGTGGAGAATTTTGACGCCCACTCAATGACGTTAAACCTAGGCAAGAGCGGCTTGTTGGTGGATGGCGGGGTGGTTAGCAAGTTGTTGGGGATACGTGACTCAGGTTTGAGTTTCGCCGATGTTGAGGAAGCGAGGACGCTACACCCATCGTTGAAGGAGTGGCGTGCACGTTTCCCACCGACCAGCTACATATCCCCTTCGCTGATCTCGGCAGTGATTCAAGACGACAAGTATTCTGACATGGCCCATTTCGGTACCAATTTTGCTTTGCTTTTCCTAACGACGATGGGCAGCTCATAGCAGAACGGGTACGTAAAAGACAAGGTTTTGAAGCGTTTGACGGCGGATACGAGGTATGAAGATTTCAATTGGTGTGCTTTCATCGTAGACTGTTTGAGAAAATGTAAGAAAAAGTGGAGGCCATTGGACCCAAAGTGTTGCTGGGGTGGGGGGGCTTTGACCCTCCTGACGGTGAGCATGTGTTTGGTTATTGAATTTTTATTAGTTTTTTATTACTAATTTTTTATTCTGCTTTATTTTATTTTGATTTTATTTTTTTTCCTACAGTTGTTGTATGTAGACTGCACGCGGCAGCCATCCTTCAACACTGGCGATGGGATCCGAGCCATTCATTACCGGATGAAGGAGCTTTTGATGCGTAGACAAGATTACGAGATTTCAAATGGAGGGTTCGGTCGTGGTCAGGGCAAACCCCTAAGCGATGGGTTATCCGATGAACATGTATAAAGCATATTTTAAATTTTGTAAACTGATTCCTTCATGTTTTGTTTTTATTTTTTTTTGGTTGGTGTACACATATATAGGCTAATCGTGTCTTTTAATTTTCACTAGAGAGTTACCTCGGGTGCCGCAGCGAAGAATGACGAGGGTACGTCTGGAGAGTCGAGCTGCCTGGAAAAATGGGTCGATGACTTAGCCGCTCTAAGGTCAAGAATAGAGCAGGCTTAAAGAGATCGGTTGGCTGTGGAGCCGGATAACGAGGACCACAGGAGGTTGAGACAAAGATACATCAAAGTGTTAGATGTGTTACCATGTTTGTCGGCTGAAGGATTAGAAAGTATCGAGGAGGGCGAAATGCTGAAAAGAAGGACCGGGGATTCTTCGAGCCGCCTGTCCGCCCTGTCAGGTATTCGAATGTTGTTTTACGCCACGCAAAGGGCACGTGTATTTTATACCAATTTTTGGTTTAAATTCTGTAGGGGGACGTGAGGAACAGGCGAAGGATGTTACGGATCCAGCTTCTGATTCTGGCGAGGAAGAGGAGGAAGTTGATTTGAACTTGTTGATTTCTAGAATCGCTGAAACGGCTAAAGGGGGGGGGGGGCATCAGCCTCGGAGCCGTAAGCGTGGTCCTTGACACCATGCCATGTAACAAAAGAAAAAGAAAAAAAATAAACATGCAAACCCATTCGTTTTTTTTCTTCTTATGCAGTTTGTGGCTCTCCGTAAAAAATGTGTTTTTTGGTTTTCATTTTTAGACACGGGCGGTGCTCCAGGAGGAGTGACGTTGATGAGCGCAGTGCTGGCCTGGCGGGTGTGGGCAACGTTGCGCGATTGCAAGAGATAGCGGGGATGCTGGGGTAAAAAATGCCGACGGTCTACTAGATGTGGCATGTGGTTTAGAACAGATGTCGTTTGAAGCTGTGGGTACTGTGAACTTGGGGGATAACAGCCTAGTGGAAGCTAGCGTGACGGTGGAGAAAAGAGTTGGAAGCTCAGATGTTAACAGACCATCGGACGTCGGGGAGCCAGGTACCGAAAAGGCGACATGATGGTCCGATATGTTAGGGATGGCCAAGTAATATATTTTTTTTTGTTTTGGTTTAAAATTTCTTTTAACACAAAGGCCACGTTGTCGGCGGGCATGAGGTGAACGTCGAAATCGAGTATACGGGGACGGTGCGTGACGAGGGAGGCTACGCCGCCGACTGTGATGAAAAGGTAGACCTGCCGGCTAATGTTAGACCATCGGCGACCCCCGTGTTGTAGCAGCAGCCTACTGAGGCCCTTCGGCAAGTAGCGGTCTGCGGTCTGTATGCTCCGAGGGCTGGGATTCCTAAGCTGGCAGCCACAGTTGGTAATCTTTTGTCATCTGCCGTAGGGGAACAAAAAAATGTTACGGAAACCGAAGCAGGTATGTGGCACCAAAAAAGTATTAACCATAAAACGGTTTATAAAAAAAATAATTTATTTTCTTCACACAATAGGGGGTGCTCCTGAAAGTACTGATGGGGCGACGAAGGATATGGGTAATGTAACTGTCAGGTCCGGAGAAGGTGAGCCAGATGTTGATCATCGTACGGCACCAGCAGAGGGTCCGGTGACTGTTGGACGGGTGCGAGGGTGGACAAAGTCCCAAATTGCCGCTCGACTTTTTGGCCGACTCCCGTCTGTTGGCGCAACATGTTCGTCAGGCTTCTGCGCCGCAGACGTCGCCACTGTTGAATGTTGCGAGGTGGACAAGCCAAGCGTGGGTGCGGACAGTGGTATGTATATAAAATGCCAAGACGCGTTGTATTTTTTCTTTTTTTTTTTGTTTAACAGTTTTGGGGTTGGGGGGTGGGGGATGTCCTTAAAAAAAACCTTCACTTTCGAGTAACCATTTTCCATCGCCCTGTAGAGGATGTCACGGGGAAGGGCGATGTTGCGACTAGTAGCCAGCCGAGTTTTAGCTTGGGGATCACACAGGAGGTGGCATGTGGCGCGGGACAGACTGAAAAACCAACTGGTAACCAACTGGTACGTACCGTCAGAGAGTATTATGTTTAGCTTTTTTTTTTGTCGCTTTTCTTTTTTTAACCTGTGATCCCCGCCCACCCATAAATAGGTGACGAGACTGACTTGGATGCTCGACCTTCGGATGGTTTGGGTGCGTCGGCCACCGTATCTTGCCCAGTCAGAAGCCCTTTAAGTTTTGAGTCCTGGGTGCCCGTACGTGATGACACTTGCAAGGCTGATGTTGCTTCGTGTAGTCACCCGAGTTTCAGTCTCGGGATCTCGCAGGAGGGACCGCGTGGGCCGGAGCTGAACGAAAAAGTTTCTGGTACGTTCAGCTCTCATTTTGATTGTAAAACGGAATCGCACGCTTTTCATGCTTTTATGTTTATTTTTAATTTTTTAAGATTCTTGCTTCGAAAAACAAGAAAAACGTCTGATTACTATGTTTATTATTTGGTTTATTTATTTATTTATTTTTTTTGTAATACCACCCCTGGTAGCAGGTGATGTGGCTGGCTCGGAAACGGGACGTTTGGTTGGTGCTGTTGTGTCGGGCAGCGAAGATAAACCGGTTAGAAGACATATAGGCGTCGATTTCCGGGTGCCTGTTGAAACCCGTGGGCCGGTCGACCAGGGAGATGGCACGGAGCAAAATGTAGACGGTGATGACCCTAAGCCGACGGAGCCCATCCGAGCAAGACCGATACGAGCGTTCCAGGAGAAGCCACGCTTGGTTAGCAGCTCGGGCGACGTTGAGTTGGATCCAAAACAAACCACGAACCAGCAAAGCTCGGCATGGCGGTTCCTATTCCGGAAGAGGACCAAGGATGCGTGGTTGAGGCAAACAGTTTTCGAAATGAGTGAGGGGTAAAAAGGATAAACAGCCACCATGTTAGATTGTGCGCGTGTCGCAAGCGAGCCAAATCTAAAATGATTTTTTATGATTCTGTGTTTTTTGTGTGTTGTCGTTTTTTCTAGTACTGACGGGTATTTTTCGTTTTGTTCTTTGCAGGGATCCATTCACAAAGGTCAACCCGAACCACGCAACAGATGAGTTTCCGTAAGTTATCCCACCGAAAATAAATATATAAAAACCATACCGGGCGGGTATTTGTTAGCCGGTCGTGGCGCTATCAGAAAAACAAATTAAGTAGCAAAAATTCAGAAAATTTACGTCTTTCTTTTAACGGTTTTTACTTTTTACAATATACTTAACGACTCACGTCCATTTTACATTTTACGTCAAAAGGGGATTGCGTTTTACATTGTTCATTTTTTCATAAACTTTTTTACTTCTATTCGTAAACCTGTACGAATTACGTAAAAGTTTTTTTACGTTATACATATCTTTTATTAATGAGACGCTTTACCTAAAATTTGACTGACTACGAAAAATTTTCCAGTTTACATAGAAATTTTACAGTGTACGAATAATTTTACAGTCTACGAAACGTTTGGGAAAAATTTTACATATATTTTTATAGTGTACGAAAAATGTTCCAGTTTACATATAAATTTTTCAATTTGGAAAACGTTTCACGTTCTTTTTACACTTTACGTAAAAAAAGGGATTGTGTTTTACCTTATTCATTTTTCATAAACTTTTTAACTTTTTTTTGCGTACACTTGTACTTATTACGTAAAGTTTTTTACGTTATAAAATCTTTCTATTAACGAGACGCTTTACATAAAATTTGACTACGAAAAAATTTCTGGTTTACATATAACTTTTACAGTCTACGAATAATTTTCACGTTCTTTTTACATTTTCACGTAAAAAGGGGATTGCGTTTTACGTTGTTCATTTTTTCATAAACTTTTAAACTTCTTTTCGTAAACTTGTACGAATTACGTAAAAGTTTTTTTACGTTATACGTATCTTTTATTAATGAGACGCTTTACGTAAAATTTAACTGACTACGAAAAATTTTCCAGTTTACATATAAATTTTACAGTGTACGAATAATTTTACAGCCTATGAAACGTTTGCGAAAAATTTTGCATATAAATTTTACAGCATCCGAAAAATGTTCCAGCTTACAAATAAATTTGACAATTTAGGAACCGTTTCACGTTCTTTTTACACATTATGTAAAAAAAGGGATTGCGTTTACGTTGTTCATTTTTCATAAACTTTTTAACTTTTTCTGCGTAAACTTGTACGTATTACGTAATGTTTTTTTACATTATACGCATCTTTTTATTAACCAAACGCTTTACGTAAAATTTGACTACGAAAAATTTTCCGGTTTACATATAATTTTTACAGTCTATGAATAATTTTGCTGTCTACGAAAAATTATACAGAGTACGAAAATTTTTCACATTACGTGAAACGCTTTACGTCTTGCAGTGTACGTAAATTTTTACGTTTTTACATGAACCCGAAAAAGTTTTACGTAAATAATTTTTTAGTTGTTGTTAAATCCCCCCCCCCCCCTCGCAGATATGTGATGTTTGAGGACAACTTTGGGGCACGCGTGGATGTTCTTGCACTTCAATCCCTGGCGATCAGCAACAACGTATCTGGTTCAGTGGTGGATGCATGGGTGCACGTCCTTAACGACGACCCAAATCTCTCGTTGATGGGGATTCTTAGACGGTTGTTTTGCGTCCACAGCACTGTGGTAAAAAAAAAATACTCATATCATTGTTCCTCTATCGATATTGATTTTGAATTTTTGGAAACCGGTGCAGTTCTGGTAATGCAAAAAAAAAACATTTTGGGTTTTATCCAGGTTGATTGGATGTTATCACTGGAGACGGACCCTAGCGGGAGTCGCGTGTTCGCTTTTTAATGTGGGTTGAAGATGAGTCTGAGCGGCCGACATCACCTTGTAGACCTGTATGACTTCGATATGGTCTTCGTGCCTGTTCTAGAAGTAGACCACTACTATCTTGTAGTGTTTGACTTGGAGGAGGAGCGCATATACCTCATTGATCACTTGGGTGATAGGGGTCTGGGGACTTTTGAGGGACAACGAATCCTATATCCCGAAAACAACCCCATTTAAAGTGGTATGTCATTCATGTGTTTTTTCTCCTTGAACTTATGTCGTTTCAAGGCACTGTGAAACTTATATCATCGGTGTACTTACGACTGTTTTTTGTTTACATGGAAAACAGAAAGAAATTTTTTCCGATTATCGGAAATCGGTGAATCATCCAAAAGCGACGGCCATGCACTCGAGTGTCATCATGAGAGAGGCTCTTCCATGGTATACGACCCATAGAAACGCGGCACCGTTTGTGGACTCTGGCATTTTTGCAATGCGCCATATGGAACGGTTTGTGGGTTCCAGGAGAAACTTCTTCTACGGATTCAGTGTGCACGGGGCGCGGAAGAAAGTCCAGTGCAACTACATACGGAAAAGGTATGCGGCCGCGATACTCCTGTCCCCGGTGAACACATATAGCGAGGAGATTCGACGTTGGTTGGCTTTTATGTAGACAATGATCTGGCGTAATAGACAGTTTCCTCTTTTTGGTTGGGCGTCTTTGGGTTGGGCGTTTCTTGGGGTGGTTTTGCAAAGGTTAAACAATTACTTTTTGTAGGGATGTAGATATTTATGTTGGCATGTGGGTCAGGTGGACAAACACAATTTGGTTGCCTAAGATTACGTCTTTGCTTTTAATGTCTTTTGCTTATTCCTTCTGGCATTTTTACGATATACATATGCTTTTATTCACAAAAACGTTTTATGTAAAATTCTAAGTTTTTACAGATTGCGTAAAATTTTAAGGTCTACCTTAATATTTTACGTGAAACGCTTTACGTTTTATAGGCTACGTAAATTTTTACGTTTTACATGAAAACGTTTTACTTGAAAACGTTTTACATGAAAACATTTTACGTGAAAACGTTTTACCTAAAATCTTCACAGGCTAGGTGAATTTTGTTGGAAAAATTTTACAGTTTACGCAAAACGTCTTACGCAAATACGTTTTTGGGGTTTACGTAGATTTTACGTTTAACAAACTAAGTAACTGTTTGGTTTTACGTTTTACCATTTATGTTTTACATGCTTTTACGCAACACTTTTAGTTTTTTTACGTAAACTTTTAACTTTTTAAATAATTTACGTCTTGCGTTTAAAAATTTTATGCAATACGTTTAAATAATTTACGTCTCAGTTTTAAAAAAAATTACGTTTTATGTTATAAAAATAAAAAATTTTACGTTTTACATTAATAAAAATTTACGTCTAATGTTAAAAAAATTTCAACAAAAAAAAAAAGATTACGTTTAAAAAAGATTACGTCTTATGTTAAAATATTTACGGGTTACATTTTAAAAATTTACGTTTTTAAGTTTTAAATTTTATAAATTTTACATTAAAAATTTTACGTCTAACGTTTAAAAATTTTCAACATAAAAAAATTTACATCTCACGTTTAAAAAATTTTCATCCTACGTTTAAAAAATTTACGTGTTACGTTTAAGAAAATTACGTTTTATGTTTAAAAATTTAAGTTTTGCATTTAAAAAAGTATACGCCTTACGTTTAAAAAAGTTTACGTCTTATATTTAGAAAATTTACGTCGTATGATTAAAATTTGTACATGTTACGTTTTAAAAACTTTCGTTTTACGATTAAAAAAATTATGTTTTACGTTTAAAAAAACTTACATGTTTCTTTTAAAAACTGAGTTTTACGTTTTAAAAATTTACGTTTTACGTTTTATGATTTGAAAATTGAGTTTTACGTTTTACATTTAAAAAGAGTAAACTGCTATTTTGGTCCCTGTGGTTTGGGCATTTTTGTCATTTTAGTCCAATTCTCAAACTTTTTAAATCGGGGTCCCTATGGTTTCATCTTTATTGCCATTTTAGTCCAAAATTCAAAATACTCCTTTTTTTTACTATTCCAAAAAGTTTGAGATTTGGACTAAAATGGCAATAAAAGTTAAACCACAGGGACCAAAATGGCAGTTTACTCTTAATATTGGACTAAAATGGCAATAAAAGTGAAACCACAGGGACCAAGATTTAAAAAGTTTGAGATTTGGATTAAAATGGCAAAAGTGCCCAAACCACGGGGACCAAAATGGCGGTTTACTCTTTAAAAAATTACGTTTTTACATTAAAAAATGAGCTTGGTTCAAAGGTTTAACGTTTTCCAATTGACGTAAAAATTACGTTTTTACGCAAAAAGTTTAATGTTTTTACGTTTACATTTAAATGATTTACGTTTTCGGTTTGCGCAATCTTTTACGTTGTACGATTTATGTTTTGTACGTTTCATGTCAAACTTTTTACGTTAATAAATTAATTTTTTATGTTTTTACGTTTATATTTTGTGTTTTACGGAAAAAAAATTTACGTTTTCCTTTTACGTGTCACGTTTTTACATAAATTTTAAAATTATTCAAGAGATGCTTCACGTTCTACAAGAAATGCTATACGTTTTACTTTTTGCGTGAACTTTTACGTTTTACGTTTAACTTTATCCGTTTTATGTCCAAAGTTCAACGTTCTACGTCTACATGAAATGCTTTACGTAAAATTTCTTACGTTTTACGTCTACAATCTGCGTAAACTTTTTCAATTTACGTAAAATTTCTTACGTTTTATATACAACTTTTTACGTTTTATGTTTTTACCAGAAAATGTTTAGCATTTAAAAATTTACGTAAGCTGTAGATTATTACATAAAAAGGTTTAACGTTCTACAATTTTACATTCAAATCTTTTACTCTTTACGGTCTACCTAATCTTTTACGTTTTACGTTCTTCTTTTTTTCGTTTTACATTTGACAGTTTACGCGATATTTTTCATTCATAAAACCAAACATTATAACACAGACAACGCATTACATTTTTATTCATAGAACGAAACGTTAGAGAAAAGACCTACGTTCCATTTTTATGCATAAAACGAAACATTATAAACAGACGACGCGTACAACGAACATTAATAAAAACATCACTAAAAATGGAACACACGACGCAGAAACATACGATGCTTCAAAACCATTCACCATGGCTAATCCAAGTCAGAGTCACAGTCTGACCCCCACGAAAACCAAGCCACATCTGAACCAGCCGCTGCACCCATACAACCATCATCAGGGTCAGCAACTCCAACTGTTGCCGCCTTCGGTACCCAAACCTGAGTCATCGGACGCTTGCCCTTTGACCTCTCGCTTACACCTGCAGACGTTGGCGTCCTTGCAGCTGATCCATGGGAAGGACCAAAAGCACTTCGAAGATGTGTGGGGGAAGCAAATTGGGCTGGCGGGGAACGTAAGTGTCCGACACCCGGCGTAACGGGAACCGGCGAGCTGGAGTTGACAGAAGGTGACCCGAAGCGGGGGGGGGGGGGGGGTGGTGAACCAAAGTGTGTTTGGGGTGGGCGACAGGGGGGTCGTGGGAGAGACTGGGGGTTGCCTGGGATACCAAACCAAACCTGGGCCTGAACTCATATCCAGTCGACGACGGTCCCATACTTGTACCCTTGAGCCGACGTCGCCACGCTGGATGGGGAGCCAGCAAGTGTCTGGGTTAGACACCAACCCCATCTGCTCACGACCCCACACTTGCACTGTTTTTTCTTTTGCAGGTTGATTGGGAGGGCTTGGCGATGAACCTGGTCGGAAGGAAAAAAAATCAACCGTTTTTTTAAGGAAAAAAAGAATTAAATAAATGAGCCGCTAAAAACAATGTGACCTATTTTATGGTTTATTAGTTCCCCTCCGGGGGGACAGGTTTACGTGGCCGCCAGACTTTCCGGCCATCTGCCATCTTTCTTTCCTTTTGGTTTCGAAGAATATTAGGGAATTTGTAACACCAATTTTTGCTTTCTCTTGGCATGAGAACAACAAAAGGCAGTAGCCTATATATATAGGTAAAGACACAAAACAAGGAGACAATAAGAAGTTTGCTTTTTTTTCTCCAAATGCCATAGTGTATATTCCTGACTTGACTGGTGTGCAGAGATCACTTCAAATCAAAATGTCACTATTGGTTTGTGTGGTTTAAAAACCATGTCTATTTTTAGAAAAAGACAAAGTTAGAATAATTGTTTTGTCCAATCCCCAAACAAGAATGCTTATAGTGCAACACCTACCAGTTCATTTTGGTTTTATACTAGGGTATTATTTTTGGACTGGGTTTTTTTTTTCACCATATATAAGTTTTTACGGCTCCGGCAAAAAAAACGCAACAAATTTTTAGTCAGTTTATCAACTTTTATGTTTTATGTAGGAAATTTTACATTTAACATTTAAAAAGGATTACGTTTTACGTTAAAAAATTTTAATGTTTTACATTAAAAAGTTTAATGTTTATCATTTTAAAAAATTTACGTTTTACGTGGAAAAATAGTCTACGTCTAACGTAAAAAAAATTTACGTTTATGTTTTGTGTCTTACCCTTAACATGTTACGCGAAAATGTTTTTCGGTTTACGTAAATATACGTTTTACAGTTTTACTAAAGAGTCAAGTTTCCCGATCTATAGATTATGTAACTTTTTTTACGGTTCCCGTAAACAGTTAAACATTATAAAACTTAAAAAGTTTTAAGATTTACGTTAAAATGTTTAGGTTTTACGTTAAAGGGCTTTACATTTTTACCCTTTAGTTCTTACGCAAAAATGTTTTACGTTTTACTTAAATTAACATTTTATCTGTTTTTTATATAAAAACTTAAACTTACGTTTTACAGTTTTAAAGGTTTTACGTTATACGGTTTACGTAAATTACCCTTTACAGTTTAAGCTTTTACGCTTTGCTGGGAAAAGTTTACGTAATGTTTTTACCTTCTTAATCAGACAAGAACATAACATTACATAAAAATATATAAAGGGGGATGAGGGGAATGAAAAACCGAGAGCAAAGAAACATAACATTCATTCACCAAGGGGGGGGGGGAGGGGGGTGCATAAACATAAACTAAGTACTGTTATCCATACCACAAAAGAGGGGGGGTTACTTTATACATTTACGGTTGTACCAAAAGTTAGAGATATAAGATACCATAAAACTATTACCTTGTCGCCATAGTTGTCACCAAAAAAAACACGTCAACCCAGCGTGTACCACCAGTTCATATGATCAACCCCGATCCAAAAAACGCCACCCCCGTCACACCACCCCATTCAGAACCAGTTCTCTAAGGTTCTGCGTTCTTTCGCTTCTCCGGGCAATTGCGCGAGTCATGCCCGGTTACAAACCGGTTGCATGTCCTGCATAATCCCTGGGGCTTTTGGTGAATCTGGACAGCCCTTTCCCCCGGCCCAATCATGCGTTTGTTGGTGTCGCATCCCTTATTGCGTATGCCTTGAGGATTTGAGCAGGAAATGGGGGTGCTACTCTCACCTTCCACAACCACTCCAAGCATATCAGCCATAACCTATGTTTCTGTCGCCTCAGCGTTTGTTTTTCCACGGCGAGCGTCAGTGATTTCTTTCGTCCAGCCCTTGCTTTTGACAACAAAATCCTCCATTGTTGCCCGATCGCCCACCACAGCATGTAGCGCTTCAGAAAAAACAATCCACTAGGTTGTTCCTGGTCAACACCACCGGAGACATATCTACCCAATACCTGAACTCGACACGGAAAACAGACTTTGGCAACACGTGACATCCCCAACGACTAACCACATACTTAAGCGGTATTTCGTCCACCTTTGTTTGCCGGAAGACGCAGAATATATGCCTGCAAAGATATCTGATACGACACCACAGGTTACACGAGCATGTTGTAGTGTCCTCCACTGGATCAACTTTAACCTGCACCATAACGGGAAATATGCCCAGCTTTTAAAAAAAATGTTCTTAAAAAAATCAGGGAATAACCAATACCGTGAAAACATTGACGACATCGGAATGCTTGTCCAAATGCGTAACGGTATATATCATCCTGCCATCGACTTCTTCGACACCGGTAGTGCAACAGTGTAAAAGGCCCTTAAGGATTTCTTTGCGAACCGAAACGAAGATGGTCGGGGAATACAATAACGCACAGTGCTTCTCTATCGCCAAACCCGTCTTGAACTCGTGTGCGTGATCATCCGCCTTGAAGTCCCCAACCCTCTGCATGTATCGTTGGGATTCCAATGTGGAGTCGTAACACAAAAAAAACTGAACAAGGGTGTTCTCCCAGGAGGAGTTCACCTTAAACGCGGAGTTCGAACTCTCGCATCGGGATGTAGTCTTCATCAAACAGGACATTGGAATTTCTCTTAAATACGTCGGGTCCCACAGTTCCTTTATGTTGTACATGTCTCTCAGCCACTCGTGCTCTTCGAGCCCATTCTTCTCTAGCAGCTTCCCCCAACTCCTCTCGAACGTCTCCGGTTTAATATAAATGTTCCATACCAGTTTATGTATGGCAGCCCTGAATTCAGAGTTATGTGCGACCTCGCCTGTAATCTGGAAGACAAAAAAAAACATGTCAGAAGGAAAAAAAAAAACTAATTTAGCCAAAGCACATGTCGTATTGGAAATTACCTTGAAAGGTAATTTCTTCATAATGTGCCACATGCACAAGCGATGAAGAGACCGATCGAACACAACAAACACAACTTGGCGCCGGGTCTTGGTCAGTTAGCACAAGGATGGGCTGCTTGTTATGCGCCTCCAGAAAAGCCCTTACCAACCACGTGTATGCCTCAATTGTCTCACAAAACAAAAGGCCAGCCCCAAAAGTCACACACCGCTTGTTGTTGTCGACCCCGGTAAAAGGAACGAAGATCAGATTGTACCTGTATTTAAGATACTTAAACAGTTAGAACGCGAATAACCTATTCAACTTTCCAGAAACATAAAAAAAACTCGGAAACTTTTTGCGGAGAACTTTACTTGTTGGTTTGGTAAGTAGCGTCAAACGCGAGGACGTCGCCGAAGGCTTGATAGTTGATCTTAGAAATTTCATCCGCCAAGAACATGTGTCAAATCTCACCGTTTTCCATGCTGTACTTAAAAGTGTAGTTTGGTAAGTGGTCCACCCGATCTTTCATCTTCTCGATCACCAAATGTGTGTCCCTGTCACCAATGAACATGTGAACCCTTGATGCAAAGTTCCTAAAGTCGTCTGCGGTTCCTTTCACATTGTGGTGGCCCCCCTTAAGGTTTACTTGGAGTCTATGGGCCACCGACGGACCCACCTTGCTAAGACTCGCTCGGTGGATGAATTCTTTTGTAAAAAAATCAAGCCTCCGCCATTTTTTCGTAAAATCTCTGCTATGCACTGGGACCATTGGATGGTTATGGTTCTCTTCAAAGTGATACAAGACCCAACCGCGAGACGTCTGATCGAACTTTACACGTATACAGGCTTTACAGTCACATACACGAAAAGTGGACTGCCTTATCTTCAGCGATGTCTCGTCAAGTGTGTCGAAGTTCCTATTCTGGCTATGCGGCTTGCCGTGGTTGGAACAAACAATGTAACGGTGCGTGATGGCTCCTTTCTTTCGCTTAATTGTTCCAAGCCGAGTCGAAAACCCACAGTGATCTGCGTACTGATCGTACATCTCGACAACGTCTTCCCACTGCTGAAACACGGTTTCAAGTCTTGGTTTCAGGTTTTTCGGCGCAGCCGGGCACTAGTAGCGCGTCCCATTCGGAGTGAACCAGGAAAAGCACTCCTCCTCCGAATTTGTGGCGTGGTCTGCAGACATAAACGCACCAAAAATATTATATATACATGAGACATAAATAGACGACTACGAAACGTAATAGCATTCAACTAATATTCTATGCAAATGGTGTATACCAACAAATGGTTCTTACAAAAAGTCCACCACAATTTTGAATGTAGCAAATGGTATGGGAACAGAAGCAGATTGTAAATAACAATTCAACCAGATAACAATCGGTTTTTATACCAAGCAACTAATCAGCATCAAAACCTAAAAAAAACATCGTTTTTATACCAAAAAACTAATCAGTAGAATTAGGGTGGGTCAAACCAGTGTCAACTTGCAAAAACAAACATCTGTTTTAAAAAACCAAACATCTATTTCTATACAAAAAGTGAAATTCGGGATTATAGGACTCAACCAGCATCAAAACTTAAAAACAACTATACATAAATCAACAAATGGTGAACCAGTATCAAATTAATCCCAAACACTCAACCACATAAACATACTTGATACCGATGCTATCAAAGACCAAAACATTAAAAAATATACAAAATTTAGTGCTTGACCAATATATATGTTACCATTGTCCGTCGGCTGAGTTGTAGGAATCAATGGAGTCTCGAAAGCCCCGGAACTTGATCCAAGCTCCACAAACCCAATAAGCGCGCCGGTCATATTAACCTTCCCTGGAAACAGAGTACCTCCGTCAGCATAACCAACTCCGGCGTTTCGTTGCGGTGTGCCAATCAAACTATTATCGGCATCTCCAAAAATGCCACCGGTGGTATCGCCGTCGCCTTCTGCAATCGGAGGATTATACATTTTGGCGGGGTAAAAATTGAGTGGGTAATTGAAGCAGGTTTTAAGGGATTAGGAAAGCAGGAGGAGAAGAGAGAAAATAAGGCAGAAGGAGAGAGGTGGGTGATTGAAGAAGGAGGAGTTGTTTATAAAAGAAATGGGGTTTGCTTCAAGACTTTGGGATTATGAAAGTCTACAGTGCAGATGAAATCATGCTCTGACACTCATGGGAAGCCGGCCATGACAATTTTCGTGATTTGTGATTGAAAGGGTGGGAGGAGGTAAAATTACCATAGTAACCTTCTCAAAAGACATGTGAAGTAATGACATGGCAGGTTGTTATTGGTCTAAAGTGGTTCCCATAGTTCTTACAACTGGAGGTGGTTTTCATTTTAGCGGTCATATATATATATATATATATATATATATATAGGGAGCCGCTAGAATAAGAACCACTCCCAGTTATGAGAACCATGAGAACCACTCTCCACCAATCATAATATGCCAACACAAAGGGTGTTTTGGTCATTTACTCATATTGTCTAATCATTCTCTCTCTCTCTCCATTAATAAAAGGCAGACCTTTCTTTTCTTTTCTCCATTGAAGAAACCTTTTCATCTCTCTCATCCAAAAAACCTGCAACCCACACTCACAAAAACCTGCAACCCACCCTCATCACAAAGAGTTCCGACCCACACTTTTGGGCGGCGGTGCACCACAAACAACGGCAGCAGCGGCGGTAGTGGGGCGGTGGTTGATCGGTAGCGGAAGACGGTTGTGCGAGGTGGTTGGTCGGCCACCATCGCCTGAAAACGAACCGCCATGGCCACCATCTCTCCGGTCACCCTTTTGCGACATTGCTGGGTTTAATTTGGTATGTCGGGGGTTGCTTGGGTTTGGGGTTTCTTTGATTCTGATTATGTTGGTTTGGGATTTTTTTTTTTATTCTGATTATGTTGGTTTAGTATCTTTTTTGATTCCGTTTCCGTCGATTCTGTGGTTGTTTGTGGTGGGTGGTTGGTGAAGGTGGGTTTGTGATGTGGTTGGTGAAGGTGGGTTTGTGGTGGGTGGTTGGTGAAGGTGTTCTTTCTTTTTCTGGGTTTTGAATGTTTGAATCGGTTGAATGATGTTCATGTTCCTTTGTGGGTTTGAATCTGGGGTTAAATTTTGTTGAATGTTGAATCTGGGGTTTGAATCTGGGTTTGAATGTTGAATCTGGGTTTTTAATCTTGGTTTGAATGTTGAATATGGGTTTTGAATATGGGTTTGAATGTTGAATCTGGGTTTTTAATTTTGTTGAATCTGGGTTTAAATATGGGTTTTTAATTCTGTTGAATCTGGGTTGATTTTCTGTGGAAACTGTTGTGAATATGTTTGAATGATGTTCTTGGTCCTTTTGAATGTTTAAATCGGTTGAATATGGTGCCTTTCTTTGAATCGGCTGTGATGATGAAAAAAAAAAACGTTGATTTTGATGACGATGGCGCGGCAAAGACGGCGGAGGGTAGGTTTTTTGAACCTGCAACCCCATTTTGCAGCCTTTTTTATTATCGGAAAAATCTGAGCCAAAACATCGTTTTTTTTAAGATTCCACTTGTTTTTTTTATTTTTGTTTGTTGGGTTTTTTTTTCGCAGCGTCGATGATGATAACAATATATCTGAGACACCTCCCAAGTTTGCGATTTCTGGGTGCGTTCGTTTTTGTGTAAAAAAAATTTTGTAAAAAAAAAAAATTAACCCGTAAACTTTTTAACTTAAACCGTAAAAAGTTTATCATAAAACGTAAAACATAAAACGTTTTACGTAAAACGTAAAACGTAAAAAGTAAAAATTTCTACGTAAAACGTAAAACGTAAAACGTAAAAAACGTTAACGTAAAAACGTTAACGTAAAAAAACGTTAACGTAAAAACCGTTAACATAAAAAAACCGGTAACGTAAAAAACCTGAATTTAAAACCGTTAACGTAAAAACCGTTAACGTAAAAAACCGGCGCGTAAAACGTAAAAGTTTTACGTAAACCGTAAAAAGTTTTACCTAAAACGTAAAACGTAAAAAGTGTTACGTAAAACGTGAAAAACTCGGCGCGTAAAACGTAAAAAGTGTTACGTAAAAAGTAAAAAGTGTTACGTGAAAAAATCGGCGCGTAAAACGTAAAAAGTGTTACGTGAAAAAATCGGCGCGTAAAACGGAAATCGTAAAAAGTGTTAACGTAAAACGTAAAAAGTAAAAAGTTTTTACGTAAAACGTAAAACGTAAAAACATGAACCGTAAAACGTTTTACGTAAAACGTTTTACGTAAAACGTTTTACGTAAAACGTAAATCGTAAAAAGTTTTACGTTTTAACGTAAAAAGTTTTAACGTAAAACGTAAAAAGTTTTACGTAAAACGTTAAACGTAAAAAGTAAAAAGTTTTAACGTAAAACGTAAAAAGCTTTAAGTAAAACGTAAAAAGTTTTACGTAAAACGTAAAAAACCGGCCCGTAAAATGTAAAAAAACATAAACGTAAAAATGTTAACGTAAAAAATCGGCCCGTAAAACGTAAAAACGGCGTTAAAAAATTGGCGCGTAAAAAACGGCGTTAAAAAATTGGCTCGTAAAAACGGCGCGTTGAAAAAACCGAGGTTCAAAAACGGCGCGTAAAAAACGGCGTTAAAAAATTGGCGCGTAAAAAAACGGCGCGTTGAAAAAACGGCGCGTTGACGGGTCGTAAAACGGGTCGTAAAAAATTGTCGCGTAAAAAACGGCGTTAAAAAATTGGCTCGTAAAAAACGGCGCGTTGAAAAAACGGCGCGTAAAAAAACGGCGTTGAAAAATTGGCGCGTAAAAAACGGCGCGTAAAAAACGGCGTGTTAAAATAACGACGCTTGAAAAAACCCGGCGTAAAAACGGCGCGTCAAAAAAACGTAAAACGTAAAAAGTTTAACGTAAAACTTAAATTGTAAAAATTATAAAAAATGTTTAAAAAATCTGAATTTTAAAATGTTTTTTAATAAAAAAGTTATGTTTAAAAAAATAATAATATAATAAAACAAAAAACTAATAAAAAACAATAAAGATAAAAAGACAAAATATAGTTATTTTACTAAATTACCCTTTTAGATTATAATATTAAAGACATAATAAGACAAAAACCATTTAATATTAATTTTTGTAACTTTTAATCTCATACATCCATCAAGTTGATCAAAGGTCTAGAAAGTGGTTCTCATGGTTCTCACAACTGGGAGTGGTTCTCATTCTAGCGATCCCCTATATATATATATATATATATATATATATAGGGAGAGGGTAATTAGAAAACTACATATAAATGAGAAAACTAGAAAACTAACTAAAAAAACCTAAATAAAAGCTAAAAAACATAACAATTTTTTATTTACAATTTTTTTATAAAAAATCGCTAGTTTTTTATATATAAAAAAATAAATAAAAAATTTGTTGTATTGCACATGTGCATTATATGTGTACTACACATGTGCACTATATCCGTAATAGTGCACATGTGCAATACAACAAAAAAAAAATTTGAAAATATTTTTCCATGCATAAGAAGCTGCAATTTTTTTATAAAAATTAAAAAAAAATGGTATGTTTTTTAGACTTTTTTAGTTAGTTTTTTGGTTTTCTCATTTAAACTAGTTTTCTCATGATCCATCCCCTATATATATATATATATATATATAGGGATAACATATCAACTCAAAAAATTCCCGAACCCTAATTAAAAAAGTTTCTTTGTCCATCACTGTATATATATATGTGTATACACCTGTGTATATATCATCAGCCAATCAGGGGCGGACCCAATGTTTTTTAGAAAGTAAGTAGAGACGGTATGTATAATTTTTCAGGGATCCGTAGGAATAATATGATGAAACTCATAATATCAAATATTAAGTTTGGTGGAGTGGAAAAAAACCTTGTATTTTATATAAAAGGTCATGGTTCAAGTCTCACTATACCTTGTCTTTTGCTTTTTATGTATTTTTGGGGAAATTAATATTATACATATTCAACTCATACAAAATTTAGTGAAACCAGTTAGTTGTTTTACAGGAGTATATTAATTGAATAATTGAAGTGTATATTATGTGTTGAAATCGGTTATTTATAGGAGTACATTAATTGGATAAACGTAAAGTATATTATGTGTTAAAATGATTTCATTACTTGTTTTTGCCACACCATACACATACAATAGATTGAAAAACATGCAGAATATACAAGTGTTGCAGCTTCCAAAGTTTACGAAAGAAACATCTCAAGCACCATTAATTTCATGAGGATTGATGAAGAGGCTGTTGATAGCAAGCGTCTAACAACAGACAACATAGATTTGAATTTTGCGTGCTGTGAATGTTAATTCAGAAATTGTGACTTAGTTTTGATAAAACTTGAATTTTAAACCTAATTATGCAATTATTAAAAAGAAATTTTTAATTTTAAAGTTAATTATGCAAGTATTATTGAATTTTAGTGTTGCATTCTACTACGTTTCTCACTCCAACCCGACCCGAATGGCGACAACCCAAAAATTCGAACATTGGATTGTGGAGAATCTAAACACCGATAAAAGCGGATTCCATTGAAAAAAATTATGGATCCGTCACTTCAGCCAATGTTCTTGAAAGGACTATAAAAGATTACATTGTTGTATACTTGCATGGCAACAACTCAAGTTGAGTAAAGTAACATAGATTAGGAAAGTTTCATGAGCGAGTTAAGTTGAGTCAGCATCAGCTACCTTTAGCTCTAACTCGGGGCAATTATTCATACGAGCCAAAAGTATCGCATGCTAAATAATCACAGTTAGTTTTTATATTGAGTGATTTATGAGCTATGAGTTAGTTCAACTATCATATTATAAATTAACTGAAACTCGAACCAGGGGTGCAACCGTTATAATTAAGAACGGAACATGATCACAGCTTTTGGAAAGACTCGAGAAATCAAATTTGAAGCGTGATTATTTATGGGTGTGCCTATTGGCACACCAAACCCTAGCAAAATTAGGGTTTACCTACGCAGCGTATTGGTCAATACGCAGCGTATTAGGTTAACCCTATACGCTGCGTATTGACCAATACGCTGCGTAGATAAACCATGGATCTCGGTGCCTGATAACCAATCATTGCACAGAAAACAAGGGTCATATACGCTGCGTATTGGTCTATACGCAGCGTATATAAACCATTAGATTTTTTTGGGTCATTTTGAGAGGTTTGAGGGATCATTTTTTCACAAAGTTTAAATAAGCTGCGTATTGACCTCTAAGCAGCGTATATAAAGGTCTGAAAATGTCTTTTATACCCTTGTGTTGAGGCTATACGAAGCCAAATACAAGGGTAGTTGTGTCATTTTTGTCTCATACGCTGCGTAGGGACCTCTAAGGAGCGTATATAAAGCTCCATTTTTGTATTTTTTTTATTGTGTATTCCTTTGCTTATTTATAAAAAAAATTATTTATAAAAAAACAATAATATTGGTAAATAATACAAATATAAATTATAAAAATAAAAAATTATATAAATATTATGAATTATAAAAATTAAAAAAGAAAATTATTTATAAAAAAACAATATTATTGGTAAATAATACAAATATATTGTTTTGTTATCGTTTAAATTAAATTATCGTATTCCTTTGTTTATTCATAAAAAAAAGAAAATTATTTATAAAAAAACAATATTATTCGTAAATAATACAAATATATTATATTGTTATCGTTTAAATTAAATTATCTTATCGTATTAGACGGGACCTAAACCACACATATACGATACGATATCACACTTATAGGCTTATACGAGGTCAATACATGACCTATGCGACGCTATACGATACGATATCACACTTATAGGCTTATACGTCGTATAATATAAGCCTATAAGTGTGATATCGTATCGTATAGGTGTAGTATAGGTCACGTATTGACCTCGTATAGATCCCTACGCAGCGTATGAGACAAAAATGACTTATACGAGGTCAATATGGGACATATACTATGCTATACGATACGATGTCACACTTATAGGCTTATACGGGGTCAATACGTGACCTATACTACATCTATACGATACGATATCACACTTATAAGCCTATACGGGACATATACTACGCTATACGATACGATATCACACTTATAGGCTTATACGAGGTCAATACGTGACCTATACGACACTATACGATACGATATCACACTTATAGGCTTATATGGGGTCAATACGTGACCTATACTACATCTATACGATACGATATCACACTTATAGGCCTATACGGGACATATACTACGCTATACGATACGATATCACACTTATAGGCTTATACGAGGTCAATACGTGACCTATACGACGCTATACGATACGATATCACACTTATAGGCTTATACGAGGTCAATACGTGACCTATACTACACCTATACGATAAGATATCACACTTATAGGCCTATACGGGACATATACTACGCTATACGATACGATATCACACTTATAGGCTTATACGAGGTCAATACGGGACATATACTATGCTATACGATACGATATCACACTTACAGTCTTATACGAGGTCAATACAGGTGTTATATCGTATCGTATCGGGTGTTATTTTCCTTTTTTTTATAAATAAACAAAGGAATACACAAAAATGTGAAAAAATACAAAAATGGAGCTTTATATACGCTCCTTAGAGATCACTACGCTGCATATAAGACAAAAATGACACAACTACCCTTGTATTTGGCTTCGTATAGCCTCAATACAAGGGCATAAATGACATTTTCAGACCTTTATATACACTGAGTATTGGTCAATACGCAGCATATATACACTATAAGGGTTAAAAATATAATTTTACCACATGTTTGGGGTTAAAAATAATTTTACCACCCTTTATATACGTTGAGTATAGACCTATACGCAGCGTATATAAAGGTCAGAAAATGTCCTTTATACCCTTGTGTTGAGGCTATACGAAGCCAAATACAAGGGTAGTTGTGTCATTTTTGTCTCATACGCTGCGTAGGGACCTCTAAGGAGCGTATATAAAGGTCCATTTTTGTATTTTTTTATTGTGTATTCCTTTGTTTATTTATTAAAAAAAATTATTTATAAAAAACAATATTATTGGAAAATAATACAAATATAAATTATAAAAATAAAAAATAATATAAATATTATGAATTATAAAAATTAAAAAAGAAAATTATTTATAAAAAAACAATATTATTGGTAAATAATACAAATATATTGTTTTGTTATCGTTTAAATTAAATTATCGTATTCCTTTGTTTATTTATAAAAAAAAGAAAATTATTTATAAAAAAACAATTTTATTCGTAAATAATACAAATATATTATATTGTTATCGTTTAAATTAAATTATCTTATTGTATTGCATCGTATCGTATCGTGTCATATTGCATCATATCGTATCGTATAGTGTATAGTATATAAGTCTCGTATAGAGGCTTATACGGGTGTTATTGTATAGTATCGTATCGTATCGTATAGTGTAGTATAAGTCTCGTATAGGTTTCCTATAGGTCTTGTATATGCATATACAATTAGACGGGACCTAAACCACACCTATACGATACGATATCACACTTATAGGCTTATACGAGGTCAATACGGGACCTATACGACGCTATACGATACGATATCACACTTATAGGCTTATACGAGGTCCCGTATTGACCTCGTATAAGCCTATAAGTGTGATATCGTATCGTATAGGTGTAGTATAGGTCACGTATTGACCTCGTATAGATCCCTACGCAGCGTATGAGACAAAAATGACTTATACGAGGTCAATATGGGACATATACTATGCTATACGATACGATATCACACTTATAGGCTTATATGGGGTCAATACGTGACCTATACTACATCTATACGATACGATATCACACTTATAGGCCTATACGGGACATATACTACGCTATACGATACGATATCACACTTATAGGCTTATACGAGGTCAATACGTGACCTATACTACACCTATACGATACGATATCACACTTATAGGCCTATACGGGACATATACTATGCTATACGATACGATATCACACTTATAGGCTTATACGAGGTCAATACGGGACATATACTATGCTATACGATACGATATCACACTTACAGTCTTATACGAGGTCAATACGGGTGTTATATCGTATCGTATAGTATCGTATCGGGTGTTATTTTCCTTTTTTTTATAAATAAACAAAGGAATACACAAAAATGTGAAAAAATACAAAAATGGAGCTTTATATACGCTCCTTAGAGATCACTACGCTGCATATATGACAAAAATGACACAACTACCCTTGTATTTGGCTTCGTATAGCCTCAATACAAGGGCATAAATGACATTTTCAGACCTTTATATACGCTGAGTATTGGTCAATACGCAGCGTATGTAAACTTTGTGAAAAAATGATCCCTCAAACCTGCCAAAATGACCCAAAAAAGTCTAATGGTTTATATACGCTGCGTAGAGAGCTATACGCAGCATATATAAACCTTGTTTTCTGTGCAATGATTGGTTATTAGGCACTGAGATCCATGGTTTATATACGCTGAGTATAGGTCAATACGCAGCGTATAGGGTTAACCCTATACGCTGCGTATTGACCAATACGCTGCGTAGGTAAACCCTAAGTGTGCAGATAGGCAAACTGGGTGTGCAGATAGTTAGGGCCTTATTTATTTTCTTTTATTTATGCCTTTTATAATTTATTGAACATGTTCTAGTTTCGTATCTTGGCCTGAGCACCGCATGGACGAAGAGGCATGAACAACATCGCAACATGGGTAGGGAAGGCGGAGTGATGGTGGTTGCAATCTTCCGTTGGGGGTTCATCCTTGAGGTCAAGAGAGATGGGGTAGGATACTGAAGATACATGTCCGAGGCTGGACATGATCCATAGGACGAACAAGACTCCACTTGGACGGACATCCGAAACATGTCTGTTCCGTACCAAGAACCTCTGAGGACGAACTTTCATTCAAGTGCGTCTGGACGGATGATGTCATCTCAGTTGACTACTATAAATACCCCATCAAGTACAAAGCCAAGTACGATTTTCTGAACCTCCGTCCTTACTTTCTCTCTCTACTTTCTCTCTCTACCAATACTTATCCTCACGCCGGAGGGTGGTCGCAGAGGGGCCCTCCCATCTCTGCGGCGAGCCTAACGGTTTTCTGTTTTGCAGGACTGTTCCCCAAGTTCTCTCACAAGATCCAAACCCTCGTTTACAGGCTCCGGCCTAAATACGATTCTTTGGTTCTTCAGATACGGTGATACTTTTACTACACCTGTGGGGATGGGAACAATGTCAGCGTCTCATGTGAAAGAAGGCTGGGAGTAACCACCATGTGTATCTGGAGGTGACACGTGTATATAGGGATAACTTATCAACCCAAAATATTCCCGACCCCTAATTAAAAGGCCCTAACTATCTGCACACCCAGTTTGCCTATCTGCACACTTAGTGTTTACCTACGCAGCGTATTGGTCAATATGCAGCGTATTTATACGCTGCGTATTGACCTATACTCAGCGTATATAAACTATGGATCTCAGTGCCTAATAACCAATCATTGCACAGAAAACAATGTTTATATACGCTGCGTATAGCTCTCTACGCAGCGTATATAAACCATTAGACTTTTTTGGGTCATTTTGGTAGGTTTGAGGGATCATTTTTTCACAAAGTTTATATACGCTGCGTATTGACCTATACTCAGCGTATATAAAGGTCTGAAAATGTCATTTATACCCTTGTATTGAGGCTATACGAAGCCAAATACAAGGGTAGTTGTGTCATTTTTGTCCTATACGCTGCGTAGTGACCTCTAAGTAGAGTATATAAAGCTCCATTTTTGTATTTTTTTTTTTGTATTCCTTTGTTTATTTATAAAAAAAAAGTAAATTAATTGTGTGTATTTTGGGGTATTTCCATGTTTATTTATAAAAAAAACAATATTATTAAAAATAATACAAATATTATGAATTATAAGAATTAAAAATAATACAAATATTAGGTCCCGTATTGACCTCGTATAAGCCTATAAGTGTGATATCGTGTCGTATAGCGTCGTATAGGTCACGTATTGACCTTGTATAAGCCTATAAGTGTGATACCGAATCATATAGCGTCGTATAGGTCATGTATTGAACTCGTATAAGCCTATAAGTGTGATATCGTATCGTATAACGTAGTATAGGTCACGTATTGACCTCGTATAAGCCTATAAGTGTGATATCGTATCGTATAGTGTCGTATAGGTCACGTATTAACCTCGTATAAGCCTATAAGTGTGATATCGTATCGTATAGCGTAGTATAGGTCACGTATTGACCTCGTATAAGCCTATAAGTGTGATATCGTGTCGTATAGCGTCGTATAGGTCATGTATTGACCTCGTATAAGCCTATAAGTGTGATATCGTATCGTATAGGTGTGGTTTAGGTCCCGTCTAATCCTATATGCATATACAAGACCTATAGGAAACCTATACGAGACTTATACTACACTATACGATACGATACAATAACACCCGTATAGGCCTCTATACGAGACTTATATACTATACACTATACGATACGATATGATGCAATACGATACGATACGATGCAATACGATAAGATAATTTAATTTAAACGATAACAATATAATATATTTGTATTATTTACGAATAATATTGTTTTTTTTATAAATAATTTTCTTTTTTTTTATAAATAAACAAAGGAATACGATAATTTAATTTAAACGATAACAAAACAATATATTTGTATTATTTACCAATAATATTGTTTTTTTATAAATAATTTTCTTTTTTAATTTTTATAATACATAATATTTATATAATTTTTTATTTTTATAATTTATATTTGTATTATTTACCAATAATATTTTTTTTATAAATAATTTTCTTTTTTTATAAATAAGCAATGGAATACACAATAAAAAAATAAAAAAATGGAGTTTTATATACGCTCCTTAGAGGTCCCTATGCAGCGTATGAGACAAAAATGACACAACTAACCTTGTATTTGGCTTCGTATAGCCTCAACACAAGGGTATAAAAGACATTATTCAGACCTTTATATACGTTGCGTATAGGTCAATACGCAGCGTATATAAAGGGTAGTTTTAATTTTTAACCCCAAACATGTGGTTAAATTATCTTTTTAACGCTTATTGTATATACGCGCTGCGTATAGACCTCTAAGGAGCGTATATAAAGGTCTGAAAATGTCTTTTATGCCCTTGTGTTGAGGCTATACGAAGCCAAATACAAGGGTAGTTGTGTCATTTTTGTATTATACGCTGCGTAGTGACCTCTAAGTAGCGTATATAAAGCTCCATTTTTGTATTTTTTTTTTGTGTATTCCTTTGTTTATTTATAAAAAAAAGTAAATTAATTGTGTGTATTTTGGGGTATTTCCATGTTTATTTATAAAAAAACAATATTATTAAAAATAATACAAATATTATGAATTATAAGAATTAAAAATAATACAAATATTAGGTCCCGTATTGACCTCGTATAAGCCTATAAGTGTGATATCGTGTCGTATAGCGTCGTATAGGTCACGTATTGACCTCGTATAAGCCTATAAGTGTGATACCGAATCATATAGCGTCGTATAGGTCATGTATTGAACTCGTATAAGCCTATAAGTGTGATATCGTATCGTATAACGTAGTATAGGTCACGTATTGACCTCGTATAAGCCTATAAGTGTGATATCGTATCGTATAGTGTCGTATAGGTCACGTATTGACCTCGTATAAGCCTATAAGTGTGATATCGTATCGTATAGCGTCGTATAGGTCACGTATTGACCTCGTATAAGCCTATAAGTGTGATATCGTGTCGTATAGCGTCGTATAGGTCATGTATTGACCTCGTATAAGCCTATAAGTGTGATATCATATCGTATAGGTGTGGTTTAGGTCCCGTCTAATCCTATATGCATATACAAGACCTATAGGAAACCTATACGAGACTTATACTGCACGATACGATACGAGACGATACGATACGATACAATAACACCCGTATAGGCCTCTATACGAGACTTATATACTATACACTATACGATACGATGTGATGCAATACGATACGATACGATGCTATACGATAAGATAATTTAATTAAAAGGATAACAATATAATATATTTGTATTATTTACGAATAATATTGTTTTTTATAAATAATTTTCTTTTTTTAATAAATAAACAAAGGAATACGATAATTTAATTTAAACGATAACAGAACAATATATTTGTATTATTTACCAATAATATTGTTTTTTTATAAATAATTTTCTTTTTTAATTTTTATAATTCATAATATTTATATAATTTTTTATATTTATAATTTATATTTGTATTATTTACCAATAAAATTGTTTTTTTATAAATAATTTTCTTTTTTTTATAAATAAGCAAAGGAATACACAATAAAAAAAATAAAAAATGGAGCATTATATACGCTCCTTAGAGGTCCCTACGCAGCGTATGAGACAAAAATGACACAACTACCCTTGTATTTGGCTTCGTATAGCCTCAACACTAGGGTATAAAAGACATTTTTCAGACCTTTATATACGCTGCGTATAGGTTAATACGCAGCGTATATAAAGGGTAGTTTTTATTTTTAACCCCAAACTTGTGGTTAAATTATCTTTTTAACCCTTATGGTATATATATGCTGCGTATAGACCTCTAAGGATCATATATAAAGGTCTGAAAATGTCATTTATACCCTTGTGTTGAGGCTATACGAAGTCAAATACAAGGGTAGTTGTGTCATTTTTGTCTTATACGCTGCGTAGTGACCTCTAAGGAGCGTATATAAAGCTTCATTTTTGTATTTTTTTTTTGTATAATCCTTTGTTTATTTATAAAAAAAGTAAATTAATTGTGTGTATTTTGGGGTATTTCCATGTTTATTTATAAAAAACAATATTATTAAAAATAATACAAATATTATGAGTTATAAGAATTAAAAATAATACAAATATTAGGTCCCGTATTGACCTCGTATAAGCCTATAAGTGTGATATTGTGTCGTATAGCGTCGTATAGGTCACGTATTGACCTCGTATAAGCCTATAAGTGTGATACCGAATCATATAGCGTCGTATAGGTCATGTATTGAACTCGTATAAGCCTATAAGTGTGATATCGTATCGTATAACGTAGTATAGGTCACGTATTGACCTCGTATAAGCCTATAAGTGTGATATCGTATCGTATAGTGTCGTATAGGTCATGTATTGACCTCGTATAAGCCTATAAGTGTGATATCATATCGTATAGCGTCGTATAGGTCACGTATTGACCTCGTATAAGCCTATAAGTGTGATATCGTGTCGTATAGCGTCGTATAGGTCATGTATTGACCTCGTATAAGCCTATAAGTGTGATATCGTATCGTATAGGTGTGGTTTAGGTCCCGTCTAATCCTATATGCATATACAAGACCTATAGGAAACCTATACGAGACTTATACTACACGATATGATACGATACGATACAATAACAACCGTATAGGCCTCTATACGAGACTTATATACTATACACTATACTATACGATACGATATGATGCAATACGATACGATACGATGCAATCCGATAAGATAATTTAATTTAAACGATAACAATATAATATATTTGTATTATTTACGAATAATATTGTTTTTTTATAAATAATTTTCTTTTTTTATAAATAAACAAAGGAATACGATAATTTAATTTAAACGATAACAAAACAATATATTTGTATTATTTACCAATAATATTGTTTTTTTATAAATAATTTTCTTTTTTAATTTTTATAATTCATAATATTTATATAACTTTTTATTTTTATAATTTATATTTGTATTATTTACCCATAATATTGTTTTTTTATAAATAATTTTCTTTTTTTTATAAATAAGCAAAGGAATACACAATAAAAAAATACAAAAATGGAGCTTTATATACGCTCCTTAGAGTTCCCTACGCAGCGTATGAGACAAAAATGACACAACTACCCTTGTATTTGGCTTCGTATAGCCTCAACACAAGGGTATAAAAGACATTTTCAGACCTTTATATACGCTGCTTAGAGGTCAATACGCAGCTTATTTAAACTTTGTGAAAAAATGATCCCTCAAACCTCTCAAACTGACCCAAAAAAATCTAATGGTTTATATACGCTGCGTATAGACCAATACGCAGAGTATATGACCCTTGTTTTCTGTGCAATGATTGGTTATCAGGCACTGAGATCCATGTTTTATCTACGCAGCGTATTGGTCAATACGCAGCGTATAGGGTTAACCCAATACGCTGCGTATTGACCAATACGCTGCGTATTGACCAATACGCTGCGTAGGTATACCCTAATTTTGCTAGGGTTTGGTGTGCCAATAGGCACTTTAGTGTGCCAATAGGCACACCCAATTAAAAAAGTTTCTTTGTCCATCACTATATATATATATATATATTTATTTATTGGGGATGAATCATGAGAAGGGTAAGGATCCACTAAAAAGTGGATTTTGCCTAAGTAGCATAAGAAGGATTGTGATGATGACATTTGGCTCTCCTAATAAGTAGGAATGAAGGACATTTTGGTCCTTATAAATAGATGTAAAAATGACATGTGACACCCTTTTTGTTTTTAAAAATACAACAAAAAAATCTAGTACAAAAAAATTTAGCACAAAAAATCTAGTACAAAAAAATATTGCAAAAAAATGTAGTACAAAAAAATATAGCACAAAAAAATCTAGTACAAAAAAAATACAGCACAAAAAAATCTAGTACAAAAATATAGCACAAAAAATTTCAGCAAAAAATGTAGTACAAAAAAAATCCAGCACAAAAAATTGAGAAAAAAAAATTTAAGACAAAAAAATTCAGCACAAAAAATTTAGCACAAAAAATTTAGCACAAATATATAGTACAAAAATCCAGCACAAAAAAATGTTATATAACATAGAAATACAACACATTTTAGTGGTTTTTTTAGTCTTCATATTTTATATAGCAATATGGTACTCAAATTAAAGATAAAAAGACGCTCGATTTTACGGTGAAATTTTTACGAAAAAATAATGTCGTATAAAAAAGTTATGAACGTTTCAAAAAAAGGGGGTGGAATATGCATGTGCCTTGCATGTGAAGAGAGAAAGTCCATAAATAGGATTTTCCCAAGATACCCTTGTACTCTTCATTTCTCCTACACTTTCATCTTAACCATTGATTTGAAAAATGAATGGTTAAGATTCCTTCTCATCCTACTTAGACAAAATAAACTTTTTATTTGATCTTACCCCTAATGAGAAAACTAGTTTAAATAAGAAAACCAAAAAACTAACAAAAAAAGCCTAAAAAAAACCTAAAAACATACCAAATTTTTTTTTTACAATTTTTTTTTAAAAAATCGCGTACTTTTTATGTATGGAAAAAAAATTTCAAATTTTTTTTTTTTTTTGTATTGCACATGTGCACTAATACATAAAGCTTAACCCACCCCCCCAAAAACATAAACCCCCCACCCCACCCCCCAAAAACCTAAATTCACCCTCCCACCAAAAGCCTAACCCCCCCCCCCCCCCCCACCCCCCAAAAACCTAAACCCCCCCACCCCCACCCTCCCGAAAACCTAAAACTAAACCCTAAACATAAACCCGAAAAAAACCTAAACCCCCCACCCCCCAAAAACCTAAACCCCCCCCCCCCCCCCCCACACACCCAAAAACCTAATCCTAAACCTCCAAAAAAAAACTAACCCTAAAAGCTAAACTAGACTCAAAAAGCTAATTTTAAGCATGTAATGCAATAAAAAAACCTAACCCCCCCCCCCCCCACACCCAAAAACCTAATCCTAATCCTAAACCTCCAAAAAAACTAACCCTAAAAGCTAAACTAGACTCAAAAAGCTAATTTTAAGCATGTAATGCAATTGTAGTACATGTTATATTGCACATGTGCACCACTATAATAATAGTATTGAAAACAAGACGACACCATAAATCTTTTTTTATGTCATAAAAAATATGCTCGAATATACTTGAATGAAAGATACAAAAATTTGTGATCTTATGGTGCCATTTTTGTTTTAAAATGATAACGTATGGAGAAATGGGAAATGTTTGAAAAGTTATATATTTTTTTTTCCAATTTTACCTCTCATTCATTAAAAGTCTCCCCCCTCCTTTTTAGTGCTTTTTTGGTTAGTTTTTTGGTTTTCTCATTTATATCTAGTTTTCTCATAATCCTCTCCATATATATATATATATATGGTGGAGGGCTATATAGGTTTTTGGGTGTGGGGGTAGGGGGTTTAGGTTTTTTTATTGCATTACATGCTTAAATTAGCTTTTTGAGTCTAGTTTAGCGTTTAGGGTTAGTTTTTTTGGAGGTTTAGGATTAGGATTAGGTTTTTGGGTGTGGGGGGGGGGGGGGGGGTTTAGGTCTTTGGGGGTGGGGGGGTTTAGGTTTTTTCGGGTTTATGTTTAGGGTTTAGTTTTAGGTTTTCGGGAGGGTGGGGGTGGGGGGGTTAGGCTTTTGGTGGGAGGGTGAATTTAGGTTTTTGGGGGGTGGGGGGTTGAGGTTTTTGGGGGGTGTCGGTGGGGGGTGGGTTAAGTGGTTTAAGCTTTATGTATTAGTCCACATGTGGAATACAACAAGAATTTTTTTTTTTTTTTTGAAATTTTTTTTCCATACATAAAAAGTAGCGATTTTTTTTAAAAAAAATTGGTATGTTTTTAGGTTTTTTTAGGCTTTTTTGGTTTTCTCATTTAAACTAGTTTTCTCATGATCCATCCCCTATATATATATATAGGGAGCCGCTAGAATGAGAACCACCACGAGTTATGAGAACCACGAGAACCGTGCCCCGCGGGTGGCCGTCGGCGACGAAATTTTTTTTTACACCTAGATCCGTATATTTTAGGACCGGGTGTAAATTTTCGGTTCAAACGGCGCGCCCGAGGGGGTAGTTTTTTACGCCCAAAGTTTGGTAAAAAAAAGAAAAATTAAAAAAAATTAAAAAAACCCAAACTTTGGGCGTAAAAAACTACCCCCTCGGGCGCGCCGTTTGAACCGAAAATTTACACCCGGTCCTAAAATATACGGATCTAGGTGTAAAAAAAATTTCGTCGCCGACGGCCACCCGCGGGGCGCGGTTCTCGTGGTTCTCATAACTCGTGGTGGTTCTCATTCTAGCGATCCCCTATATATATATATATAGGGAGCCACTAGAATGAGAACCACCACGAGTTGTAAGAACCACGAGAACCGCGCCCCGCGGGTGGCCGTTGACCACGAAATTATTTTTACACCTAGATCCGTATATTTTAAGACCGGATGTAAATTTTGGGTTCAAACGGCGCGCCCGAGGGTGTAGTTTTTTACGCACAAAGTTTGGTTAAAAAAAAAAGAAAAATTAAAAAAACCCAAACTTTGGGCGTAAAAAACTACCCCCTCGGGCGCGCCGTTTTGAACCCAAAATTTACACCCGGTCTTAAAATATACGGATCTAGGTGTAAAAAAAATTTCGTGGTCAACGGCCACCTGCGGGGCGCGGTTCTCGTGGTTCTTACAACTCGTGGTGGTTTTCATTCTAGCGGCCCCCTATATATATATATATCTATAGGGGATCGCTAGAATGAGAACCACCACGAGTTATGAGAACCACGAAAACCGCGCCCCGCGGGTGGCCGTTGACCACGAAATTTTTTTTACACCTAGATCCGTATATTTTAGGACCGGGTGTAAATTTTCGGTTCAAACGGCGCGCCCGATGGGGTAGTTTTTTACGCCCAAAGTTTGGGTTTTTTTAATTTTTTTAATTTTTCTTTTTTTTTTTTACCAAACTTTGGGCGTAAAAAACTACCCCCTCGGGCGCGCCGTTTGAACCGAAAATTTACACCCGGTCCTAAAATATACGGATCTAGGTGTAAAAAATATTTCGTGGTCAACGGCCACCCGCGGGTCGCGGTTCTCGTGGTTCTCATTCTAGCGGCTCCCTATATCTATATATATATATATCTAGTTTTCTCATGATCCATCCCCTATATATATATATATTGGGAGCCGCTAAAATAGAAATCATCCCCAGTTGTAAGAACCGAGAGAACCACTCTTAACCAATCAGATAAAGGGGTAGTTTGGTCATTTCCCTTAAAAGTCCAATCTATCATCTATCATCTCTCCTCTCTCCTCTTTAAATGTTATGCAGACTTTCATTTTTGTCAAATAAATCCTCAACCCTTCTTCTTCCATGGTAAGATAAACGAGAAATGTTTTGCAGACCTTCATTTCCCTTAAATGTTTTCACCCACAAATAGAAACCACCATGCCCCCCTCCGTCTCTTCAGTAACCCACCACCGTCTTCATCTCTTCCGATCTACCTCAAACACCCCCCCCCCCTCCGGTGAATACCTGCCAACAACCTGAAACAAATCCGACCACCACCACCACCACCACCACCACCGTCTTCATCTCTTCCGATCTACCTCAACCACCACCCAATCCTGGATCTGAGAAAGATGACGGCGGCGGTGGGATGCCGGCGGCGGGGATGCCTTTTGAAGGGTGTTTATCTCTCTAGTAAGATATGCTTTCTCTCTCTCTCACCGAGAAGAGATAAAGAGGACGACGGTGGGGAGGTGTTTGTAGGGAAGACGTTGATGGGATGTGGTGGGGAGGCGACGGAAGACGGTGATGGGAGTTGGGTGTTCGGAAGTCGGTGCTGGTGCAGGTGGTTGATTTGGGTCCAAAGGTTCGATCTTGTTTTCTGTTGTTTTTGCAATAACCCAATTTGATTTTTGAATAAGTTTTGATTTGATTATGTTTGTTTGGTGGTGGATCTGTACAGCTTGTTTGTTTGATTATGTTTGCTGGGTTTCCCTTTGATTTGCGTATTCTATATAAAATGAGTGTTGGATGATTATATTTTTAGAGATGCTTGATGTGTCTGTACAGCATGTTTGGCAGTGATGATGCAAAAAAAAAAAAAAAAAAAAAAAAAAAAAAACCTAGATTTTGATGACAATGGCGCGGCAACGATGGTGGAGGGTAGGTTTTTGAACCTGCAACCCCACTTTGCAGCCTTTTGATTATCGGAAAATCTGAGCCAAACCCCGTTTTTTTTTTTCGAGATACACTTTGTTTTGATGTTGTTTTTTTTATTTTTTCCCCCTAGTCGATGATGATAACGATATATCTGAGACACCTCCCGAGTTTGCAATTTCTGAGTGCGTTCATTTTTTGTGTAAAAAAGTTTTTGTAAAAAAAAAGTTAAATTGTAAACTTTTTTTTACGTAAACCGTAAAATTTTTAACGTAAACCGTAAACTTTTTATTGTAAAAACGTAAAACGTTAAACGTAAAAAGTTTTACGTAAAACGTAAGACGTTAAACGTTAAAAGTTTTACGTAAAACGTAAAACGTAAAAATTTTAACGTAAAACGTAAAAAGTTTTACGTAAAAAACATAAAACGTAAAAAACGTAAAAATTTTAACGTAAAATGTAAGTTTTTTTACGTAAAACGTAAAAAGTTAAACATAAAATTTAAAACGTAAAAAGTATTAAAAGTATAACGTAAAACGTATAATGTTTAAAAAAAGGTCAAAAAACGGCGCGTTAAAACGACGTGTAAAAAAACGTGCAAAAAAATGGCATGTAAAAAAACTTGTAAAAAACGACGCGTTAAAAAAACGTGTAAAAACGACGCTTTGAAAAACGGCGCGTAAAAAACGATGCGTGCATAAACGACCCGTTAAAAAACGATGCGTGAAAAAGCCGGGCGAAAAAAACGGAAAACGTAATTTTTTAACGGAAAACGTAAATTTTTTAACGCAAAACGTAAAGTTTTTTAACGTAAATGACTTTTCGTAACGCAAAACGTAAAGCTTTTAACGTAAATGACGGCGCATTTAAAAAAAAACGACGCCTGAAAAAGGCGGGCGTAAAAAAAACTGCTCTTTAAAACATTTTTTTTAAATAAATCTTAAAAAAAATTATAATAAAAATTTGATTTCAAAAAATTATTTAACAAAAAATCTGTTTATAAATAAAAAATAATTAAGTCAATAAAGTAATTAATGAATAGGATAAAAAAGGTAATTTAAAATTAATATATATAAAAAGACAAAAAAGACAATTTTTACTTATATACCTTTTAAGAATAAAATATTAAAAACATAATAAGACAAAATGTTTTTAATATTAATTTTAACTAATTTTAATCTAATCCATCCATCATCTTGATCTAATGGCCAGAAAGTGGTTCTCGATGTTTTTATAACCGGAGGTGGTTTTCATTTTAGCGGTATATATATATATATATATATATATTTGTGTGTATACACCTATGCGTATATATCATCAGCCAATCAGGGCCCGACCCAATGTTTTTCTAAAAAGTAAGTAGAGATGGTATGTAAACTTTTTCAAGGACCCCATATAGGAATCCAACCCGACCGGAATGGCAACAACTTGATTAGGAAAGCTTAATGAGCAAGTTAAGTTGAGTCAGCATCAAGTACCTTTAGCTCTACCTCGGGGCAATTGTTCATTCGAGCCAAAACTATCTCATGCTTTACAATTTGTTTTTTTATATTGAGTGATTTATAGTTAGTTCAACTATCATATTATAAAAGGGGTAGCGGCACAGCTTGTTGCCCGCTTACCGGCTATCTTGGTGTAATTTGTTTGACCTTATATATAAAATGATAAACCAGTTCAAAAAAATTATAAACTAACTGAAACTCGAACCAACGGTGCAACCGTTATAATTAAGAACGGAACATGATAACAGTTTTTGGAAAAACTCGAAAAATCAAATGTGAAGGGTGATTATTTATTTTCTTTTATTAATGCCTTTTATAATTTATTGAACATGTTCGAGTTTCATATCTTGGCCTGAGCACCACATGGACGAAGAGGCATGAACAATATTGCAACATGGGTAGAGAAGGCGGAGTGATGGTGGTGGCAATCTTCCGTTGGGGGTTCGTCCTTGAGGTCAAGAGAGATGGAGTAGGATACAGTGATACTTTTACTACACCGGCGGGGATGGGAACAATGCCAGCGCTTCATGTGAAAGAAGGCCGGGAGTAACCAACACGTGTATTTGGAGGAGACACGTGGAGATCACAAAGAAAAATTAATAAAAAAAACTAGAGTTAAATGTCATTTTAGTCCCTTTGGTTTAGGTCATTTTGCCAGTTTAGTGTAAATGTTTAATTTTTCGCATGTGGGTACAAAAAGGTTTCACCGTTGTTATTTTAGTCCACTGGTTAACTTCATCCATTTTTTCTGTTAACGAGAAGGGCAATTCAGTTATTTTACACGTTGCCGTTCTAGTTAACGTAATTACATATAAAATGACCAAATTGCCCTTCTCGTTAATAGAAAAAATAGACGAAGTTAACCTTGTGTACTAAAATTGCAACACTGAAAATTTTTTGGTTCAATAGACGAGTCTAAAATGGCATTTAACTCTACAATACTAAAAAAAATTATAATCATTCCTTACGTTGAGGTTTAAAGGTATAAAGAATGTTCGGGTTTCATATCTCGGTTACGTCTAACTACGATTAGAAAGTTAAAATGAGATAGAAGTCTGCCTGTAAGGATCTTTAAATGTGATTTCGTTCTTTGAATTTCATGATAACCTAGTTTCCCACCTTGACATTTCCACATCATTGTTCCTGATTTAACCTATCATGCTTGTTAGATATTATGTCCGGTTCGATAAGTCAACGCTGCCGACTGGGTCTTGATCCGTAAGAGTTACACCTTGGGCAACGAACTAAAAATCCACTTAACCTGTTTAACTAGTAATTACGAACAACATACGAGGCAAGTCATAATTAATTATGATCATAGGCAGGTATTAACGGAGAGACGGGTACGTGGACCGGGTGAGACAAGAACACTCTTGCATTGCCACTTTTCGCGCACCTAAATCTCGGCCAATGGCATTGCATGCAAAGAATCTTCTGCCACTTGTCATGCACCACCCTTTTGGCCAATCAGAATACATGCAATTTTGCATGGCTTGACACTTGGCGGGCATGCAAGATGGGTACATTCCTTTATATTGGTGGGTCTTGTTTTGAAGAGAGGGAAATATGAACAAAAGGTAGTTTGTTGCAACAAGATAAAACTCTCTCTACACCTACAACATAACCACCATCATGCCAGCCGCCTCATGCCGCCGCTGGATGCCGTCGCTTGGCGCCGCCCCCATCGTGTTTCGTTGGTTCGTGTACTAGCACCTGTTCGTTGAACCTCGGTGTCTCGACCGGTTAGTCATTAACTGAGGTATAATTTTTCTCATCGGTAGTTAAATATTTTTTTTACTGTGCTCGTACTTGTATGTAACCGGATCCTGTCGGGTTTCGTTTGTTTCGTTTGTTTATTTTTCCGCTACGTTTTTATTAATTAACTTGCTTAATTAATTATCTATTATTTATTGAACCGGGTTTTTTTTATAAATAAAATTCTGACCAATCACCACTGAAACCCAACAGTGGTATCAGAGTCTTGGTTACAACATACGAGTCGGTACCGGTCTTTTAACCGGAATTAGAACACAAACTTTATTTATTTAAAGTTTCTGGTCTAAGTATTTTTTTTAAGGGCACTTTATTTTTGGTCAATATTTTATTTGTTTTGCTTGACCAAAACATTGCCCGGTTTTATTTTATGATTGTTGTGCGATATGTAAATCCGGCCCGACCTTATTTTTGTGGTTGTATATTTTATTCGGTTTTGTAATTATTATTTTTGGCCACCGAGATGGTTCAAAGTTGTAATAGATTAGTTTATGGTTTTGGCCCGTCTTGTGGTTCAAAGTTGTAATAGATAGGCTTTTTGTCTTTGTTATATTTACTTGTTAAATATTGTTGATACGAAGACCCGAAGCAAACCCGAAGCAAAACCGAATGTCAAGAGGAGTCTTGGAGTTAGTGGGAGTTGCTCAAGACAACAAGATGCACTCAAGTCCATCCTTGTGGTTGTTTGTGTGTTGTGACCCCATGACCCGTTTGATCTTGCTATTAGGCTCTAGCAAGATTGGACAATTTTGGCCATATGGATTTACATATTTATCTTGCTATTGTGGTTGCTTTTATCTTATAAACTGTTATAACGTAACCAACCAAAATACCAACATAATTTTAAAAAGAGTTTTAAAATATTAAAAACGATCACATTAAAACAAGTTCTAAATTGTTTTTACAACTTGTTAAAGTTTTTGTTATAAAACAAAGGTTGTTTTTTGAAACAAATAATAACCAATTAAGTTTTGCAAACTAAACTAGTTTTTATTTTCCAAAACTATTAACTTAATAGTTTTCTATTAACATAAAATTGGTTATTCCAAGTCGCGAAAAACTTAGTTTTATAGGTTATCTAAAACTAATTGTCCCGAGAAGTGAAAGGGTTTTTTGGTTATGTCGCAAATTTAAATATCTAAAACCGACTATAACAACCCTATTTGGTAACAATTAAAATCAATAGTCTATGCCATCCTACTACTAGTAACACTTGGGGCATAATGCGAACCATCAGTGTTGGAGCCACAGCACAACACTTGGTGTCTAGTTTATCCTTCCAATGTGCAAGGGCTTCGTCGACACATCCGACCCTTCCACATGTGACCGTTTTAGGAAGACTATTACTTTTCTTCTCGTGTTACGTGCCCCAGCTGTCTCGAGAACAAAAGTGGCTTAGATGAGGCCAAACGTATCAATGCAAGGACAATAAGTTATCCTCGCAGCCTCATAAACCCCGAGAGTTGTGCTTTTCTCACACTTGACAATCGTTGTCAGTCCGCTTGAACCTCTTGCTAATGTTGCATGCCCAGCTGCCTTTAGAAAGAGCTTATAACCGGATTCTCATTCCTTATCGTCTCACCTCACGAAATAAGGAGATATACATCGAAAATACTAATTAATATCACTTTGCTTATATAACAGATGTCTAATGATAAACAAACTCCTTTATTTTCAAGTCTATACTTGAAAAGGAAAAGAAATAAAAATTTCAATAACACCAACGTTCTCGAATGGCACTGCAATCTGAGAATAGTTCTCAAGATGGAGGAAAAGTTACATATCTTAGATGGCCCAGTCCCAACCGAGTCTGAAAGTAGTTCTACTACTGCTCGCAAGGCACTGGAGTAACATAACGAGGATGCCGTTAAGGTAGCCTGCCTTATGAAAGCCACCATGTCTCTTGAACTTCAGAAGAACATGGAAGATAAGGATGCTTATGACATGATCCAAGCAACTGAAAGGCATGTTCCAGAAACAAGCCCGACAGGAGCGATATGACACCATGAAACAACTCATAAGCTGTAAAACGCTGGAAGGATCATGTATCAGTATTCATGTGCTAAAGACGGAAGGATACATTGACCAAATGAACAAACTTGGTTATTCCACAAAACCAACCAAGTTCTAATGGTCAAGTCTGGTGGTGTTATGAAGCCCAATAACAAGAAAAGGAAACGTAAGAGCAAAGGCAAGAGAAAAGTTGTTGTTGCTGCTAGAAATGCCACTAACAACAAGCATGTTGCAAAACCACACCCTCCTAGGAGCGGCAGCTCTTTGAATGCAACGAAATAGGCACTGGAAGGGAAACTGCCCACATTATCTAGCCAAGGTGAATATGAACAAGGCCAATAACATTGGCACTTCTTCCGATACTCTTATTTATGTTATTAAACTTTCCACTGTTTCTAGCAACACATGGATATTTAATACCGGATGTGGCTACCACATCATTAATGTCTTGCAGGAGCTTGAAAAGTGAAAGAAACTGAAACAAGGCCACCTGGAAACTCATAGTTGGTAATAGAAAAAGAGTTCTAGTTCTTGCAACTGGAACATTTTTGTTTTTCATGTTCCACTGGCCTTGTAGTTACTTTAAATAACTGTTTATATGCATCTGGTTTGACCAGAAACATTATTTCAATTTCTTCACTGTTTGAACAAGGATTCAATTCAAGTACGTTTTAATTGGTTCTTCTATTATAGCTGTCACGACCCCCGACCCACCCTGGACGGAATCGGGAGCCGCGAACAGCCACGTGGTACCGGTGATTATTTTGAAAAATATTGCAGCGGAAATTTCATCAGGACCGTGAGTTAGGAAAAATATCAGAGTTTAGAAAACACCGGATTTTATGTATTAAATGGATGGGATAAACCCATGTTTTACAATGGTAGCTTAAATAAAGATAAATTTTATTACATAAAACAATATTTCTTAATTTGATTTAATTAATAAAATAAGCCACTTCTTGAAGCCTTTCAGTGCCATATCCATCTTTTACTCCAATCTACTGTAATTACCTGAAACATGTTTGAAAAAGGTTTTGTCAGCGGGAAATACTGAGTGAATCATTCTTTTTACTAAAAACGACCTGTTTGTTATAATTTATAGTATTAAGAGAGATTACAATGTTTCTGATATCAAACCAACTACCCACGGTATTTGTCACTCGACTGGATCTGTGACTATGGTCATATCCCCCATTGGCTGCCCCAATGGTGACGATTATCAAGTAATGTATACAAAACCCCACATACCGGCTGTAATATGGTGATTACATAAACTTAATCACTGTAATTATAACTTTGAAAATATTTAGGAATTTATAAAGCACTTTGATAAAAAGAGAATGACTCACATTATAAGCATGCAGATTCATACGGCCAAAGTTTAGTCTACAGATAAGCCTTGATATATTGCAGATTTTTACAGGCAGAGCTTAGCCTATTGATTTAGCCTTTGTAACCTAGTGCACACGAACTAGGTAGGTAACTTAATACAGCAATTACGATAACTCACGAGATTAAACCCTTACGACAAATGACAAAGTGCAATCACTTAAACATCCATCGGATTCACAACGAATGACAGAGTATTCCCCGAGTTCGGGTGGTACTCAAACATCCTGTCGGAATCACGACTAATGACAAAGGATAGCGCTTAAACATCCTGTCGGATAGTTTCAATCAATCGGACATTGAATCGTATCAGCGATCGAGTTAATACCCTGTATTGCTGTGACGATTTGTGATCCGTGTGTGTTTTGATAGTAAACAGAACGTAACTCAGTGTATATTTCGACTTTTTACGTCGTTCAAGCGCCCAAATTCCAGTCCCAAAGTCTGCTATTTATACACGAAAATTGACAGGCTTACGGACCGTAAGCCTTATCCCTTACGGTCCGTAAGGGGACACGGAGGGTCATAGGCTTGCCACGTGTGTTTCTAGCCTGGCTGAGTCGACGATTCTTGAAAATTCGATTTAGATAGTAATTTGTGTGGATAATCATCAATGGGGAATACCCCCCTGAGTTTTAGGGGCCCTGATCCTGATTCTGATTGTTCTGAAAATTTTAGGGTTTATGCAGAATTACTTGGGTGTCTTAATTAGGGTTTCCTATTGGATAGAATAATAAAATAAATAGGACTTTTAATGAGAGTTGTTACATTCTCCTCACCTTGTTTTAAATCTTGTCCTCGAGATTTGGGTTACGATATTTCTTTTAGTCTTATGTCATATTTTAGTCAATAAAAACAATATTAAGGTAGATGACACAAAATTAAAATATCAAATTTTGTGAATACGAGTTGTACAATAAATAGGATTCAATGGTTCAACTGAATTAGTTCAAGAAATCGATGACAAACGAATGAAATGATATAATTTCCAAAGTGACTAGGTTCAAGCCAAAAGATATATGATCAATAGATATTTAAAATGAATGTGAAAGATTTTTGGAATCAATAAAATTCTTTGTCAAAAGAAAGCTTACTTTGATTGGCAACTGAGGAAGACTTAGAATCGACAGGTTCAAAAATAAAATAAAAGCATGAAAATGATTTGTCAAATATTTATGATATGAGAAAATCAAAGTGTTGAGATGAGTGAATTGCAAAGATACACCAAAATACAATAAAGTTAGTGTATCATTGTTTAGAGTTCCAAGTTGTTTTAATTTGTGAAACAATGTGATAGTACACTATTAGTGACCATATTTTTCATACTATGTCCTAGAGATTGAAATAAGAACAAGTTGTTTTGGCATGACTAATCATTATATTATATTTGTAAAGCAAATATAATATATATTATTTGTGTTCATGTCTGAACCATATCTTACATATCAAATATAAATAATATGTAATATATTTTATTTGTTACGCATTTTTACTATATGTAAATGGTCACCACTTTTAAATAAATATTATTTTAGTATTTTACTATACTATGTAAAATACTTATATTTACTATGTAATATATATTACAAAATACCGCAATGAAGTTATTACATTTACAAAATATTTTAGTATTATTATTTTGTAAAAGAAATCACTATTATTTATAACGTTAAATGAAAATTGTAAATAAAGGTGTAAAAATATTTATTGTACAAAAGTATTTGTAAATTAATTTGTAAATATATAACACTTAATGGGTCGATTCTATGTGATTACTTATTTTCATTTTGAAACCATATAACGTTGTGAATGTATTTACAATTGTTGTAAATAAGTGAAAATGAGGACTATTCTTATATATCATAATGTTCCCTTAACCCAACGTAGTTGATGACTATCATATTATTTATATGGTCATTTTCTTGCCAGAGCGTTACGGTACATAGTTATCACAAAACATGTGATAGACAATTATTTATATAATTTTATTTGTCTCTCTAATTCTTGTATTGTTTTATGAAAATATGTCTTATCCTTACAGTACAAAGTAAAATATTTTTATATATAATTAAGATTTACTAAATAGGTATGATGACTTAATTTATATACATTAACTAGTTATTATTATTGTTGGATATGGGTTAGTGCTGCCTTGTTTAGGCATAGTTGATCAGTCCATGCCTAACTAAGGCTAGGCTATCCAATACATGCCCTTAATAATAACCCTAGTATTTAAAAATAATATTAACACTACTACTATTATTACTAATAATAAAACTAAAGATAAATTTAAATAAGAGTATACCTCAAACATAATTTCGTATATATATAAAAATATAAATTCTTCACCTCAATGGTTTAACAAGAATTTTTAAATATAGGAATACTATATATTGTAAATTAGGTAATTAATTAATTAAATTTATATTTATATAATGTTTTTTTCGATCAACGATGATAAAGCAATAATATCACGAAAGGCTCGATTGATGTTGTAAGAATTATTAAGAGATACACTGAAATATGAAATGAATTTGCGTATCATTATCTTAGCAAATGATTGTGTTAAGATTGCTTGTATAGAATAAATCAACCAAGCGGATTCAATATAAATGAACAAATAATTAAATCCGAGATTAGCGCAAGCTTCAGATTTTGTGAAAACATCACCACAAGGTGATCGTGATCAAAGAAACGATTTAATGAAGTCGAGGATCATACCAGCATGTTATAGTTCAAGAAAATTGAAATGCTTGTTAAGATTATTTCGAATATGATGGTTTTAATTCATCATATGGAACCTTGAATTGAATATGTAATGCGAGCAAATTCAAATAATTGAACTCGGTTTAAACAAAATGAGTTTTAATAAGTTCGGACATGGTCAAAACAAAAACCATGTAAAGAAATTTGAGTTTTTCAAGAAATTCATTGACTCGATATCAAAGAGTTATCGTTTTGTAATAATGCGGTTTACAGTACCAAAAATCAAGTATAGCGAAATGATATTTGAGTTTTGATAAAATAACAAATCGGAATGAAGCCCTCTAGTGGTCTTCATAAATCAAATGAACCACATGCGCAACAAACAGTGCATGTGTGGATTTACCAAGAAATGAAACAGATCAATATTCGCTTACTATGAAAGAAATCATCATGGTATGATGACCATGAGGGGAAGTAGAAACACGAAAGTCAACTCTTTATATGCAGAAGTCAGAATTTCAACGAAAGAAATTTAAGAACTTTATCTGGAATTTCGTGTGATAACCTTTGTTAAGTGACCTTTCCAGGGAATGTCGAATAAAATGAAATATGAAATTTTCAAAGGTATGTGACTCCTTTTTCAGTGATAATAATTATGACTCTGACTAGTCTGTGCACCGATGGTTGTGAAATCTTGTTACAACGTACCTCAACGAGATTCATGTCGTTTGTAGGATCGTGTGACAAAGTGCTTCTTTTTTATTAGTAGTTCTTCTACTGATGGAATTAGCATTGGTGTCATCGTGCCCAATTTATATTTTCTAAAGGTCTAGCCTTAGAAATCGTGTGTGATATACTTCAACGTCTGTGGATGTATAATTTAAGTTTCATGTGTTTTCTTGTGCACTAGCACAACTTTACATTCTTTTTACTTGCATTAATAGTTTATGGTAACTTATTGGAAATTCTTATACTTTTGATAGTGTCCCAACTTAAAGGGTTTCCATCGTTTATATTGTCGCACGAGTTACATGGTAAATGATCAAACGAAATAATGTTTGATATCGGAATTATAGATATATACGAGAGATTCCTAATAAAGAAATCTATAATTATTATTGACACATATGCTTGTGCTTTATTCCAAATTGTCAATCCTTATGGTTTTTGGATTTCCTTATAGATATACATATCTATATAATCATATATTTCACATACTGTAATATACATACACTTCATAATGTATTTAACATATTTGTATTTCCAAGAACCAGTCAAATATCTGGTCATAATACTATTTAGGGAAATCTTGTCACTTGTTTGACATATTATATACCCCGTCTTATCCGGTTCGCAACGGAGAGGTAACCTCAGTATATCCGGACAAACTGGAGAGTCTGCTACACCATACCCAGTCTTGCCGGAGAAGAAATTTAGATTTTCCCATAAATAGTATTTTTAAATCATTATTTGGAAAGTGCATTATGACTTTCAACAAGGACTAAGCAAATTAGTCTTCACATGACAGATCATATTCTAGAACAAAGTAGTAATAATAAATAAGAAACAACAGTGGCCAAGTGTTATCGCTTATTTACCATACTTGCAATGTTCTAGTTATTATCCTCAAGGTATACCAAAACCTATCACACTTTATTTACACAAGTAGTTAGCTTATCTTGAAGCTTATTGTAACAACTCTCATCAAAACTCATATTTATTAAATTAATTTATCCAAAAGGAAACCCTAATTGAGACACCCAAGTGATTCTGTATAAACCCTAAAATTTTCAGAATGATCAAAATCAGGATCAGGGCCCCTAAAACTCAGGGGGGGGGGGTGAAACCCTAGTTACGATTATCTACATAAAACGCTGTCAAATTCGAATTTTACGATTTTGTCAAGTCAGCAAGGCTAGTCAAGGACGTGGCTACCCTATGGAAAACAGGTGTCCCTTACGCACCGTAAGGGATGAGGCTTACGGTGCGCAAGCTGGGTCAAAATTAACTATAAATAGCAGGCATTGGCAATCGAATTTTGGCACTTGAACGACGTAGAAATTCCAATTCTACACTGAGATATCGTAGAAACACTTCTAAAAACACACACGATTCACGAAGTGCTGCCGCAATACAGGGTAATAACTCGATCGCTGATACGATTCAATGTCCGATCGATTAAACTATCCAATGGATGTTTAAGTGATGCCCACATTAGGGTTTATGCTTTGTCATTCGTTGTTAATTCAATGGATGTTTAAGTATCGCACTTTGTCATTCGATGTGAAGGTTTAATCTCGTGAGTTATCATAAATGATGTATTAAGTTACTAACCGAATTGTGTGCATGTTATTAATTTTAGGTTAAAAGGCTAATCAGTAGGCTAGGCTCTGCACAAATTAAATCTGCAATGTGAGTCATTCTCTTTTTATCAAAGTTACTTTCAAAATCATGTTTATTTTCAAAGGTTATAATTACAGTGATTAAGTTTATGTAATCACCAAATTACAGCCGGTATGTGGGGTATTGTGCACATTACTGCTGTTTTATCACTTTAGGTGGGCGAACCTAAGTAGTGATATTCGTCACTATTGGGTGAACGGACTCAATAGTGGTATGACCATAGTCACAGATCCGGTCGAGTGACAAATACTGTGGGTATTTGGTTGAAATAAACATTGTAATCTCCCTTAATACTGTAAATTATAACAAACGTGTCATTTTAATAAATAGAATGATTCACTCAGTATTTCCCGCTGACAAAACCTTTTTCAAACATGTTTCAGGTGATCTGTTGTGATCAAGGAAAAGTGCCGAGAAGCACTACAAGCTTAAGGAAGTGGCTCAATATAAAATAAAGAAACTTGTTTTGTAAAATAAAAAGATTTCTCCGTGAAATCATATGAATGTAAATTACCGGGGTTTTATCCCGAGTTGTGAAATAAAATAAATCGGGAAATTGCAGTTTTAAAAAGATCCTGATGAAAACTTCCGCTGTTAAATAAATACCACGGGATTTTCTGTCCCGCGGCTCCTGAAACGGGTCAAACCGGGTCGGGGGCCGTGACAGAAATAAGGTGGTATCAGAGCCACTGATTTAAGCCAATTAAGTATTTAGAAATACTTAATTTTTACTGATTGCCAATTACGTGATTATGTGTTTTATTAATTGAATATTTGTGTACAGTATGGGTAAGAAAAAGTTGTCAAACATCTATCTTAAATTAGATAGGTCATCCAACGAGAAGGGAAGTTCATCCCAAACCAAATCCTCACATCACTCTGTAATTCCTGAAGAAGGAATATTTGTCCGAAAGGCATACTATGAGGAACCACTTTCTCCTAGTAAAATAAGTCTGATTATTAGGAAAAGGAAAGAGAAAATAAAGAAATCCCTAGAAAAGAAAATTAAACAGGAAACCCAGGAATTAACCAGTAAATCACCTTGGGAGGACAAGTTAGATGAGAAATGGGCAGATCTTTATATGTTAGCTACTGTAGCAGTTAATGCAAATCTTTAATAATTTTACCCAAGTCTTAGCACCTTTATCAACTACAGTCCATAAACTTTATTTTTGTAAATAAATAAGTTTACAGTAAAACCTAGTGTATTTTAATTTTCAATGGTTTTGTAGTTACCCAGTCTGAAATAATATTTAAAGGTTTTTTTATGAAAATTTTGTTAAATTAGTAATTGTGTGTATTTTGTATAACAGCATGAGTGACTTGTCTGAAGCCCTTCAGAACCTAAATCTCTATCCAGTAAAAATAGAGGTTTCTAGAGATTTCAATAGGTATATACCAGACATAGAAGAACCTATTGAATTCAATGCTCCACCTCCGGAGAAACCCAAGCCCAAGAAAAGGAGGAGATTTGTGGGATGGAGGCGTGTGTGTAAGAGGAAGCCTGCCACTAGAAAGATACCTAAAATAGAAAATCCTTTAGATAAAGGAAAGGGAATTGAAGTCGGGGAAGAGTCTAGGCAGATGGGATTACAGTTTTATGAATATTCTAAGCAAATAGAAATGGAGATTGGAGGAGGTTCTCAGGTAGAAGTTCACTACTAGAAAATTGGGCAATTGTGACCAAAATTTGCTACCGAAAAAAATGGTAGCAAATTTAGCCACCGATTTGCCACGGAAATGAAAATAAGTGTATTTATCATGATATGGTAGTAAAATGGTTGCAATTTTTTGCACCTTTTTATTTTTGGTGGCAATTTGTGGGAAAGTTATGCAAAAACACGAAAAATAAAAAGGTATTTGTTAATTGTGACTATATTATTGGTGGCAACATGAAAATTAAAATAGATGGGTTATTTTTTAGTGGATCTGCGTGCTTTAAAAGTCAATTAATTAGGGTTTCAAAGAACTTTCCCCCAAAATCTTAATCCCTGCTTTTCACCCTTTCCCCTGCGTCTAGTCATTCAAAGAACTCTGCGATTGAAGAACTAAGCCTCTTGCAGAAGCAATTTCAAAGAACCCGCTACCCTACGTCTAAACCAATGATATTGTTAATCCTTTTTGACTTTTAGCCACCATACAGAACCTTCATCAAATCTCACTGTCACTACACTTTCCACATAGAGACACAAAACCCCCCAAATTCTCGTAATTAGGGTTCCTAATCACCATGGAAATCCACTCGTAAGGTACAAATCCTCCACTCTCTCTTCATTTCCGCACTTGATTCAACTGTATTGTCAACTAAAATCACTTCGATTTCACCAATTTCGAGTTTTTAGTTGATCTGTTGTTTCTAGTGTAGTACCTAGGGTTTATTCAACTGTTTTGTTAACTAAAATCACTTCGATTTTGCCGATTTCTAGTTTTTAGTTGATCTGTTGTTTTGATTTTACGAGCCCTACAACGATCATAAGCATACACATAGGTCAAGCAGGTATTCAAGTCGGTAACTCATGTTGGGAGCTTTATTGCCTCGAACACGGAATCCAGCCTCCGCTTGTTACGGTGCCACGTGAAGGGGAACTAGTGTTTTACTTTCCTCAAGGACACATAGAACAGGTTTATTTCGAATCATTTTGTGAAGTTTTGTAAATCTGGTTTGGTTAGACAATATGTTACAGCTAATTGTGAATTAGGGTTTTGAATAGGTTCGTGTTGATGATTTGTGTTATATGTTTGTGATGTTAAGTGTTTAAGTAGTTTTTGTTGATTGATGTTGAATAGGTTGAGGCGTCTACCAATCAGGTGGCAGATCAACAGATGCCGGTTTATAACCTTCCGGCGAAGATACTTTGCCGTCTTTTTAACGTCCAATTGAAGGTATAGCTATTGAAGATCTATAGCTGGATGTTTGGTGTTGTGTTTTGTTTTGTTGGTTGGTTTAATTAATTTTGTATGGATGTGTGAGTGTAGGCTGAACCGAATACAGATGAGGTGTTTGCGCAGATCACTCTGATGCCTGAACAGAATGTGAGTATTATGAACTTGACGAGTCAAAATGATCTGTTTTATTTAGTGTTTGGATTGTTGATCGTTTTGCTAACGTTTTTTGTGATGACAGCAAGACGAGAATGCAGTTAAGAAGGAAACACTGCCGCCTTTAGAATCGAAGTTTCGTGTGCATTCTTTTTGCAAGACGTTGACTGCTTTGGATACTAGTACACATGCTGGATTTTTGGTTTTTAGAAGACATGCTGATTAATGCCTTCCTCCATTGGTTAAGCAGTTTCCATAAAAAAATTTCTTTCTATTTCTTTCCTGTGTTAGTTTAATTTGTAATGATTGTGATCATGTTTTTTGTTCATTTTGGGCAGGACATGTCTAAGCAACCCCCAACACAGGAATTGGTGGCTAAGGATTTACACGGAAACGAATGGTGTTTTAGGCATATATTCCGTGGTAATTGCTGAAAACTTTATTAACACATACAGCTAGGGTTGACTTTTTTTAGGTCAAACATATTATGGACCCGCACCCAAAATTGATAATATATCATGAAATTTACAATAACTTTTAGATAAGAATAGGGTTAAGTTTTGTCATAAAATTCAAGTTAACTGTGGGTCTGGTAAGTATTAGGTCTAAAAACAGCATCCTTGATGAGTTTGACTTTAAGGTGAAGTAGATTATTTTGAAATCCAATATTGCCGTGAAATCTTTAGATTAAAAGTAATATTGATTAATATTCACTAAATACCATAACAACTTCTATTCGTGACATAAGGAAAGTGTCAAATTTTCTTAACAATTTTCTTCTAAGATTGGAATTTCTTGAAGGAAAATTGCTAACTTTTGCCCTATTAAGGGTAAATGTCTTCTAAATTTTTAACAAAGGTAAATAACCTTTTAAAATGTTTAACAAGGTTAACTTTGGCATAAGTATGCCACCCTTCTATACAGATTGTTCTAGAAATAAGTGAGAATGTTAAGGAATTTTATATTGATTTCATACAACAAAATGTTTTTAAATCAGGTATAACTTCCTTCTTAATATGTAAACAAACTAGGACATGCTATTTAGCTTCTAGCACTTGAATTGTAGCTTACAATTGTATTTTGTTTTCTTTGCAACGAAGTTGACCCATTATTATTTTTTGTTAATTTTGATTTCTTTATTCTATTCATTGGTTGTTTTGTAGATTGAAAAGTTGAACTTTGTTATCAAGGAGCTTGTTAAGGAAAAAGATGAAGAAAAAGAAAGGTTCAATGAAATTATTGCGGGGTTGTTGGCTGAAAAAGAAAAAAACATAAGGTGGATAAAGATGCTATGCATGATAGGATGTCACAAATTGAAGCTATGTTAACAGCTACAGTTCGAAGATAAACACTTGGTTTTGAATGTTTAGATGTTTATCTTATTAGGATAATTTTAGTTATTTTATGTTTTAGTTGGTATTTTTTATATGCTTTTGAAATCGAGATGTTTTATATAATTTTGGGATTTTATTAGACTTTTTTTATATTATTTGTAGTTTTATTGATATGTAATTTTGATGAAAATAACAGGGAGAAAAAAATCTTAACTAAAAACCAATATTCCAAACCAAACCAATATTCCAGTAGTAATGAGTAAATGGTAGCAAATAAATGGTTGCAAATGGTAGCTAAATGGTGGCAATATCGGTGACTAAATGTTATCAAAACTAGCAAATTGTGTAAAAAAATGGTGGCAATATCGGTGGCTAAATGGTTGTAATTGGTGGCAATATTGGTGATTAAATGGTATCAAAACTCGCAAATTGTGTAAAAAAATGGTGGCAATATCGGTGGCTAAATGATATCAAAACATACAAAAACCGATGGCTAAATGGTGGCAATTTCAGTGGCTAAATGGTATGAAAACGCGTCACAACTCGGTGGAAAATAAGGTGGAGCGGAGAAAACATAAAACGGTGGCAAATAATTTTGACCAATTTTGTGGTGGTAAAATAAGGTAGCAAAATATAAAAATGGTGGCTATTTGGTGGCATTAGGGCAATTGACACGGGTGTTTTTGTCACCGTATTTTCAGTGGCAAACTGGTGACAACAAGGAAATTGCTACCATTTTGTAACAAAAAATTACATGACAAAAACCATGTTTTCTAGTAGTGGTTGGAGAAAGTTCTAAACAAACTCAGGAAATGACATTGCAGGAAGAGCTAGATTTTATATTGGCAAGCTGTGATACTATTCAGCCTGTCAATACAAATGTTTTTACTCGTCCTATTGAAACTCAACTCCCTATAAACTTAGAACCAGCAATCCCAGAACCTATAATCCACACCCAACCTCTAGGAATGGATGAGTGGTGGACGAATGATTGGCAGTTCCAAAACCTACTCAATAGTCCTTATTCCTTTCTTCCTCAATTTGACCCAGAACCTATACCTAATCCACCTATGAGTAATGAGAATTTAGCTGAACTCCGCCACTTTGGCGAAGAGTTAATGGATGCCGGAAATAGGACCAGGGAAGTAGGAGAACAGATCTCCTGGAAGTATGATGAGAGGGAGCGCCGTTATTAAAATATTAGCTGACGAGGGATAAGGGGATTATGAGACTGTGGTTGTAAATTAGCAATAATGATATAATCATGTGAAATAATCTAAAATAAAACTTGTGTAAAAATAATCAGTGTGTAATGATGCATAATATATATAAAAAGGAGAAATCGAGAAATCGAGAAATCGAGAAATCGATAGTTTTGGCTATATGTGTATTGTGAAATTAGTATGATTATTAGTGTATAATTGTTATTTATTTGATACTAATAAAATTAAATATATTATCAGATGGAAAACGCTAATAATGATCCAGTTAACGAAGTTAATCAATCTGAGCAACACCCGGAGGATCAATTTTTAAATAGACAGAATACCGAAAATATTGTTGCTCAGGGAATAGCCAATGCTATTCCAGCAATAGTTGCTGCTGTTAGAAATCCAATCGAACCTCAACAAATCATTCCTAGCAAACGTATTTCTGAAGATAACTTCAGTAATAGCGTAAATGGAGGCGGTAATCATATTAATCACGATAATAACCCACAACAGGCTCCGCTCCCTAAGAAAATGAAAGCTGCAACGCCTGGTTGCACTTATAAAGAATTTCTTGCTTGCAAACCCACTGAATTTGCAGGCAATGAAGGAGCGACTGCGGCATTGCGTTGGTTAGAAAAGACTGAGACAGTGATCACAATAAGTAAATGTGACAAAGACGATCAGGTTATGTACGCGTCAAATCTTTTTAAAGAAGGGGCGCTAGAATGGTGGAACACGGTGTTACAAGCAAAAGGAAGGATGATAGCTTATGTCATGAACTGGGAAGAATTTAAGAGTCTTGTAGAAAGAAAATTCTGTCCTGAATATGAAAAAGATCAAATGGCAAATAAGTTCTTAAACCATAGAATAATGGGTGTAGATCAGGGCCCCTAAAACTCAGGGGGGTAAAACCCTAGTTACGATTATCTACATAAAACGCTGTCAAATTCGAATTTTACGATTTTGTCAAGTCAGCAAGGCTAGTCAAGGACGTGGCTACCCTATGGAAAACAGGTGTCCCTTACGCACCGTAAAGGATGAGGCTTACGGTGCGTAAGCTGGGTCAAAATTTAACTACAAATAGCAGGCATTGGCAATCGAATTTTGGCACTTGAACGACGTAGAAATTCCAATTCTACACTGAGATATCGTAGAAACACTTATAAAAACACACACGATTCACGAAGTGCTGCCGCAATACAAGGTAATAACTCGATCGCTGATACGATTCAATGTCCGATCGATTAAACTATCCAATGGATGTTTAAGTGCTGCCCACATTAGGGTTTATGCTTTGTCATTCGTTGTTAATTCAATGGATGTTTAAGTATCGCACTTTGTCATTCGATGTGAAGGTTTAATCTCGTGAGTTATCATAAATGATGTATTAAGTTACTAACCGAATTGTGTGCATGTTATTAATTTTAGGTTAAAAGGCTAATCAGTAGGCTAGGCTCTGCACAAATTAAATCTGCAATGTGAGTCATTCTCTTTTTATCAAAGTTACTTTCAAAATCATGTTTATTTTCAAAGGTTATAATTACAGTGATTAAGTTTATGTAATCACCAAATTACAGCCGGTATGTGGGGTATTGTGCACATTACTGCTGTTTTATCACTTTAGGTGGGCGAACCTAAGTAGTGATATTCGTCACTATTGGGTGAACGGACTCAATAGTGGTATGACCATAGTCACAGATCCGGTCGAGTGACAAATACTGTGGGTATTTGGTTGAAATAAACATTGTAATCTCCCTTAATACTGTAAATTATAACAAACGTGTCATTTTAATAAATAGAATGATTCACTCAGTATTTCCCGCTGACAAAACCTTTTTCAAACATGTTTCAGGTGATCTGTTGTGATCAAGGAAAAGTGCCGAGAAGCACTACAAGCTTAAGGAAGTGGCTCAATATAAAATAAAGAAACATGTTTTGTAAAATAAAAAGATTTCTCCGTGAAATCATATGAATGTAAATTACCGGGGTTTTATCCCGAGTTGTGAAATAAAATAAATCGGCAAATTGCAGTTTTAAAAAGATCCTGATGAAAACTTCCGCTGTTAAATAAATACCACGGGATTTTCTGTCCCGCGGCTCCTGAAACGGGTCAAACCGGGTCGGGGGCCGTGACACTTATACTAAGGCATCTTTTCTTAAGTTCAAGTCTAAATGCTATAATGTGTGCTACCAGAAATATCAAGTTCCTAACTCTTTTATTTAAGCATAGGTATTATTATTACAACACCTATAGGCTTAAAGTAGTGGCTCTGATACCACCTTCTGTCACGACCCCCGACCCACCCTGGACGGAATCGGGAGCCGCGAACAGCCACGTGGTACCGGTGATTCTTTTGAAAAATATTGCAGCGGAAATTTCATCAGGACCGTGAGTTAGGAAAAATATTAGAGTTTAGAAAACACCGGATTTTATGTATTAAATGGATGGGATAAACCCATGTTTTACAATGGTAGCTTAAATAAAGATAAATTTTATTACATAAAACAATATTTCTTAGTTTGATTTAATTAATAAAATAAGCCACTTCTTGAAGCCTTTTAGTGCCGTATCCATCTTTTACTCCAATCTACTGTAATTACCTGAAACATGTTTGAAAAAAGGTTTTGTCAGCGGGAAATACTGAGTGAATCATTCTTTTTACTAAAAACGACATGTTTGTTATAATTTACAGTATTAAGAGAGATTACAATGTTTCCGATATCAAACCAACTACCAACGGTATTTGTCACTCGACCGGATCTGTGACTATGGTCATATCCCCCATTGGCTGCCCCAATGGTGACGATTATCAAGTAATGTATACAAAACCCCACATACCGGCTGTAATATGGTGATTACATAAACTTAATCACTATAATTATAACTTTGAAAATATTTAAGAATTTATAAAGCACATTGATATAAAGAGAATGACTCACATTATAATCATGCAGATTCATACGACCAAAGTTTAGTCTACAGGTAAGCCTTGATATATTGCAGATTTATACAGGCAGAGCTTAGCATATTGATTTAGCCTTTGTAACCTAGTGCACATGAACTAGGTAGGTAACTTAATACAACAATTACGATAACTCACGAGATTAAACCCTCACGACAAATGACAAAGTGCAATCACTTAAACATCCATCGGATTCACAACGAATGACAGAGTATTCCCCGAGTTCGGGTGGTACTCAAACATCCTGTCGGAATCACGACTAATGACAAAGGATAGCGCTTAAACATCCTATCGGATAGTTTCAATCAATCGGACATTGAATCGTATCAGCGATCGAGTTAATACCCTGTATTGCGGCGACGATTTGTGATCCGTGTGTGTTTTGATAGTAAACAGAACGTAACTCAGTGTATATTTCGACTATTTACGTCGTTCAAGCGCCCAAATTCCAGTCCCAAAGTCTGCTATTTATACACGAAAATTGACAGGCTTACGGACCGTAAGCCTTATCCCTTACGGTCCGTAAGGGGACACGGAGGGTCATAGGCTTGCCACGTGTGTTTCTAGCCTGGCTGAGTCGACGATTCTTGAAAATTCGATTTAGATAGTAATTTGTGAGGATAATCGTCAATGGGGAATACCCCCCCTGAGTTTTAGGGGCCCTGATCCTGATTCTGATTGTTCTGAAAATTTTAGGGTTTATGCAGAATTACTTGGGTGTCTTAATTTGGGTTTCCTATTGGATATAATAATAAAATAAATAGGACTTTTAATGAGAGTTGTTACAATAGCCTACTTGAATGATGTCTTTTATTTTGAGGCTAAACCTCGAAATGGTATTTATGAGATTGATGTTCTAACAAGTTGTAACATATATCATCTTTCTAAGCGTAACAAAGCTGACATAAATGAAACATATTTATGGCATTGTAGACTTGGCCACATAAGTAAGGCACGCATAAAATGGCTCCAGTCCAATGGGATTCTTGAATCCACTAGACAGGACTCCTTTGATGATTGCGAATCTTGCTTTGCTGGAAAACTCACAAAGCACCCCTTCACCAATGTTGGTGAACGGATAAATGGTTTTCTAGAATTCATTCACATGATGTATATGGCTCTTTCAGAACCATGACTAGAAACCAGCTTGATAGAAAGATAAAAGTACTTCGATCAGATCGAGGTAGTGAATATCTCAGCTTTGAATTTCTCAATCATCTAAAAGAGTGTGGAATAGTTTCACAACCCTCTCCACCTAGAACATCCCAACTTAATGGCGTGAGTGAAAGGTGAAATCGAACTCTACTTGATATGGTTCGATCGATGATGTGTAGAACTAACTTGCCTCACTCCTTTTTGGGACAAGCTCTTATGATCGCTTCCCGCATTGTCAATTTGACTCCGACTAAAAGGTAAACAAAAACTGCCATATGAGATGTGGCATGGGCGTAAACCCGATTTGGAATACCTTAGAGTATGGGGATATGATGCATACATCACAAATGATTCTGATGATAAGCTCGATCCTCAAGGAGAAAAGGTTGTTTTCGTCAGATACTATAAAAGAAGCGGATATTATTTCTACCATCCTGATGTAAATGTGATTTCCATCAAACGGAAAGGACACTTTCTCGAGGAAGAACTTCTTAATCGAGAAACTGGAAATAATGTGGTTGATCTAGAAGAAATTCAAGAACCACAAACAACCGCTAATGTAGTCGGACTGTCTGATCAACAAGTAGTTGTTGCCAATGAGTCAGACATAAAACACAAGCATTTGCAGAAATAGTAGAATTCGCAAGAATCTGATAGATGTCTATGGCGTCTAAAAGGTCCAGAAGTCTTATTAGTAGCTGAGTCTAACGACGAACCTGCTAACTACAAATCTACAATCTTAGAATCGGAATCTGAGAAATGACAAGAAGCCATGAACGTCGAGATGCAATCTATGCATGACAATCAAGTATTGTACTTGGTTGAGCTACACCCCGAATCTCAGGCAGTAGGGAGTAAATGGATTTTCAATAGAAAAACCGATATGCATGGAAATGTACACACCTATAAAGCACGGCCGGTTGCGAAGGGTTTTATTCGAACTCAAAGTATTGACTATAATGAGACCTTCTAGCCCGTTGCTATGATTAAATCAATCAGGATATTGTCTGCCATAGTTGCGTAGTATGATTACGAAATATGGAAAATGGATGTCAAAACCGCCTTTCTTAATAGACATCTCTCTGAAGATGTTTATATGGTTCGGCTTGAAGGTTTCGTCGATCCTAAATATCCAACTAAGGTGTGCAAACCCAATAAGTCCATTTATGGACTCAGGCAAGCGTCTCGTAGCTGGAATCTTCATTTTGACCAGAAGATCAAAGAGTTTGGTTTTGTCAAGAATGAAGATGGGCATGTGTTTACAGAAAGGTTAGTGGGAGCACCATATCATTCCTCATCCTGTATGTGGATGATATACTAATCATTGGAAATAACATCCCTGTGCTTAACGAAGTTAAACACTTTGGGATCTTGCTTCGCAATGAAAGATCTTGGAGAAGCTGCTTACATTCTAAGAATGAAGATCTATAGGGATAGATCTAAGCGGCTTCTAGGGCTAAGTCAAATAACCTACATAGACAAAAATGTCGACACGCTTTAGGATGGGAAACTCCAAGAAAGGAAGTGTTCCTATGACTAAAGGAACCGTGTTGAACAAATCGCAATCTCCTTCAACTGACATTAAAGTTAAGCAAATGGAAGTAGTTCCAAATGCTTCAGCGATTGGTTCAATCATGTATGCTATGTACTAGACTTAACGTCTCGTATGCTTTAAGCATGACCAGTCGTTTTCAGCATAGTGCTGGCATTGCCCAATGGACTGCAGTAAAGAACATTCTGAGGTACTTGAGAAGAACCAAAGATATGTTCTTGGTCAATGGAGGAGTGGAAGAGAAGCTCACTGTAAGGTGTTACACTGATGTTGGCTTCCAAAGTGACCGAGATAATTCTCGATCACAATTAGGATTCGTATTCACTCTCAATGAAGGAGTTGTCAATTGGAAAAAGCTCCAAACAGAGTATAGTGGCGGATTCAGCCACCGAATCCGAATGTATAGTTGCATCAGATGCTGCGGAAGAATCTGCTTGGATGAAGTATCTCATCAACGACCTCGATGTGGTTTCAAGTATTCGGAAACCGATCTAGGTATTCTGTGATAACACAGGAATCATTGCTCAAACCAAGGAGTCCAGATCACAGGGTTAAGCACATTCTAAGAAAGTTCCACTATATACGGGAAATACTGGAACGAGGAGACATCTTAATAAGCAAAATAGACATAGATCAAAACCTAGCAGGCCCGTTCTCTAAACCGATGACTCAGGACAAGCTATCGGTCTTAGATTGGATAACCATTTATTTGATTTAGTATTTGGATGTACGAACGTTCAAACAGTAGTACCTTTTGGATTCACATTTGATTTACTGGCTAAATGCAAGGTTTGAATCTTACAACTGTGTTCGATTTTTGTACGTTTAATCCATGAATCTTGTATTCTAAATTATCCGTAGTCGGTCAGACTCGTGGGAACGACTTTGAATTAAGACTATTCTGGCTTTGGACTCAAGGAGCTGACTTCCAAATTCACAGGCCTCATTGTGAATGACGCTGGATGTAACTCGCATCAAATCATCTTCATGGATCTTAGTCATAAGATGTATTTGACTTAGGTATACTCATTTAGTATCCTCTGACCTGAGATATATACTAGAACTTTCGTTTACTAAAGACTATTCTTTGATCAGTGTCCAACGCTGTCGCGTAACTGCCAGTCATAAAGGCATTGGTTGGGAGTGGTTCTGAAGTTCAGTGGGAGTTGTATGTAGTCAAGATGGGATTCTGTACTCTTACATTATATGTAACAGTTAGACATATGGGCGCCCTCGTTGATTCAAACTAGTGAAGTGTAAGGCCTTACCCAAACTTATTGTGTGTTTGATTGGACCACTTTGATTCTGTGAACGAGAACGATAATGATTGAACGCCATGTAAGATTGAATCTGATCCATGTCTCATTGTTCAATTGATGTGTTTACAGAAAGGATAGATGATAAGAATTGCCATAAGTCTACTATCTTCATGTAGCAAGCCGTTGCTAAAAAGAAGATACCTAGGTTAATGACTTTAAAGTGTCATGACCTGTTGGGGGCAGCTATGTGTAGCTAGAACACTGCTGGCTATCTGCGTTGAGATCTTATTAAAGACCGTCCAAGTGGGAGCTGTTAGATATTATGTCTGGTTCGATAAGTCAACGCTGCCGACCGGGTCTTGACTCGTAAGAGTTACACCTTGGGCAACGAACTAAAAATCCACTTAACCCGTTTAACAGGTAATTACAAACAACATACGAGACAAGTCATAATTATTTATGATCATAGGCAGGTATTAACAGAGAGACGGGTACGTGGACCGGGTGAGACAAGAACACTCTTGCATTGCCACTTTTCGCTCACCTAAATCTCGGCCAATGGCATTGCATGCAAAGAATCTTCTGCCACTTGTCATGCACCACCCTTTTGGCCAATCAGAATACATGCAATTTTGCATGGCTTGACACTTGGCGGGCATGCAAGATGGGTACATTCCTTTATATTGGTGGGTCTTGTTTTGAAGAGAGGGAAATATGAACAAAAGGTAGTTTGTTGCAACAAGATAAAACTCTCTCTACACCTACAACATAACCGCCATCATGCCAGCCGACTGCCCCCGCTGCCAGCCGACTGCCGCCGCTGCCAGCCGACTGCCGCCGCTGCCAGCCGCCTGCCGCCTGCCGCCGCTACCAGCCGCCTCCTGCCGCCGCTGGCTGTCGCCGGATGCCGTCGCTTGGCGCCGCCCCCCGTCGTGTTTTGTTGGTTCGTGTACTAGCACTTGTTCGTTGAACCTCGATGTCTCGACCGGTTAGTCATTAACCGAGGTATAATCTTTCTCATCGGTAGTTAAATATTTTTTTTACTGTGCTCGTACTTGTATGTAACCGGATCCTGTCGGGTTTCGTTTGATTCGTTTGTATATTTTTCCGCTGCGTTTTTATTAATTAACTTGCTTAATTAATTATCTATTATTTATTGAACCGGGTTTTTTTTATAAATAAAATTCTGACCGATCACCACTGAAACCCAACAATGTTTTCATTCTGGAAAACATTTAATTGGATCAAAGTCTAGTCACCTATCAAGACTAACCAACAAATACATACAATACAATAATACATTGTTAATGAAATAAACAATGTATGTACATAAATCTGCCTCCTGTTCATGAAACCACTACTTCACCATATACAATACATCCCCAAATTAATATTAAGAGTGAATTGCAAGGATTGTCCTTTATCTTTATCTATTTGTAGACGCTGTCCTTTATGTTTAAAATTGACGAGTTTTGTACTTTATGTTTTCAAATCATACACGTTTTGTCCTTTAGCCATAACCCAGTTAGATTTTTCTGTCAAATCTGGTCATGTGCAATACACATGAGGGTAAGATTGTCTTTTCACCATATTCTTTAAAAATACATATAAAAGAAAAAAAAAACATTATATAACAAAACCCTTCTTCCCCAAATCTTCAACAGTCCCACCATTCTCATCCCCCAATCTTCCCCTTCAATTTCACCATTTTCGGTTTTTCACCCATCGATTTGTTCAAATACTGTAACAGATAATCGATTTGTTTAAATCCCACTTATAAATAATACAAACACGCCATAGATATATCACCAGCACCATTTTTATCTTCACCTGCCTCAAAGTCTTTAATGGCAATTTCATCATCCCTTTTGTCCATGTTACCTTTCTTGATGCTGTTATTAACTGGTACCTTGCATGCGAATGGATATTATTCGTCGATCATAAGCGTCGGAGACTCGTTAGCCGATACCGGAAACCTAAAACAACTCTCGACAAAATCAAACAGTCAACCACCACATTTCATGTTTCCGCCTTATGGTGAAACATTCTTCCACAAACCCACCGGTCGGTGCTCCGATGGCCGCCTCATCATCGATTTCGTTGGTACACACTTGTTTTTTTATTCCATTTGTTCTTGTTTTCTTAGATGTACACTCGTCAGGACGGTTCAAAAGCAGTGGGTGAAAAACTGAAAATGGTGAAATTGAAGGGGAAGATTGGGGGATGAGAATGGTGGGACTGTTGAAGATTTGGAGAAGAATGGTTTTGTTATATAATGTTTTTTTTTCTTTTATATGTATTTTTAAAGAATAGGGTGAAAAGACAATCTTACCCTCATCTGCATTGCACATGACCAGATTTGACAGAAAAATCTAACTGGGTTAGGGCTAAAGGACAAAACGTGTATGATTTGAAAACATAAAGTACAAAACTCGTCAATTTTAAACATAAAGGACAGCGCCTGCAAATAGGTATAAAGATAAAGGACAATCCTTGCAATTCACTCTAATATTAATATTAATATATTCTTTAAAAAGAAAACTGATCTTAAAATTAAAATACGGTCGCTAACAAAACCCTAATTTCCGAATCTAATATTTTTTATTAGAATATAATGATACAAACAACTTAAACTCAAAACATATATATTATACAAACAACCCATTTTTTGTGTGGTGGAGCGTCAGACAGTCTGCCAATGTTTATTTCAATGTTAACACAAATCGAAGAAAGAATTTATGTGCTATTAACGTCTCATGATTTTACACCATCTTTACTTGATCCAACTCGTTTTCGCAATATAAACGAGTAGGAATCTTATGATGTATTTCTACCTAAGCATGGTTGTAAGTGACTCAAAGACTTGTTCTTCACACGGAATGGTGAGACCCAAGTTGTGATCAAACCCGAACTCATCTTCGGCTTGTTGAAGCAGCCTCTGGAAGTCGGGATGTGACAAGAATGATACCAGGACGATATATCGGCTTCGGTTGACGCCAATGTACACAGCAAAGTGGCCTTTGGGGACGTCCCCGAAGTGTTGTTGCTGTTTTCTACTCAAGCTTGAACACTTCTTCACTATGTGCTTCAAAACTGCTGTTTGTGAGAGTTTGCTTGAAGTTTTCTTGATACTCATTTTCAGAACTCACACAAGGCTTTAGTTATTGTAAGATTAAATATATTATGTTTAATATATTTAATCTAGTAGCCATTATAATCATTTACATAATATAGATCAAAATATATAATAACCTATTAAATAATTAGTTGGTAATTGTTGATGGACCATATTACCCTTATTAACTAATTAGGTTTCCTCCTGGGTGCTTATATAAGGAGACTCATGTGGAGGTTAAGGGGTTAGACAGTTACACCATTAGACATACCCCATAAGCATAACATCACATTCGACCTTCATCTCCATAGCCGATACCCTTTTCGGTTTAATCAGTCACCATCATAAGTCAGCACCCTAAGGAGGAACCAGATCACCTTGACAAAGATGTCGAACTCCATGTCGTCTTCTCTCACTGGATTCTCCACTGCACTGTCTGCGGTGACAGGTATGTTTTCATGTTTTCCATTATGTTTAAACAGAACTGAACCAACAGTTATTTGTTTTTGTTGAGCCTTTATGTGCTTTGAGTGTCTATTTATACACTCACATATGTACAGTCAATAGATATGGATATACTGTGAGAGAGATATAGTCATGTGGGTATGTTGGTGAAGGAAAGCAGAGATCAATCAGTTGTTTTGATTTTTTGGGGGATATGTAAAGCATTTAGAACATGTTAAAATGGTTTATATTATTTTGTAATCTTTCATCGACACTATCACACCTTTTGATTTGCATACGGATTTTGAGCTTGGGGCTTTCACTTTACAGTTTACTGCGGCTGTGGAGTGTTGGGAAGACATGATTTTTATTCAAACAAGAGTGGGGATTCATTTTATAAAGAGGTCAATGGGTTTTGATCTCTTTGTGTGGGCAACATTTCTGAAGTTAAATAGCCATTAAGAGAAAAGAACAAACAATATAAATTAATATATCATCAAAAGACAGATCAAGAGTTATGTATGATAAAGCTTGCATTGCATTGGCCTAGTCAGTTCCTTGTTGGTTAGTAATTTCAGGAACCTAGAATACAAAAATGTATCATTTTGAACTACAAAAACAAAAAGGATTTAACCATATGACGATGAGATTGAGAGCGATGACAACATGTCGTGGGCATAGGATTATAGGAGTGCCTACGGCGACATGTTTTTGGCATTGGATGACCTACGGCGGTTGCATGTCGTCGCCATAAAAAAATTAAGATTTTAGGGTTTTGTAATGCTGGTTCGATTGTTTGAGTGTTATGTGTCTTAGGTCCAAGGCTTGATACAAAACTACAATCAAACCGGGGATCTCACTGGAAGCAGTCTCTCTATTCTCACTGGGTAGAGGTTATTCTCACTGGGTAGAGGTAAGGTTGTCTACATCTACCCTCCTCAGACCATATGTTAGCTTTGCTATTGGTAGAATTTACTGATGGTGGTGGTGGTGGTTTTGTAATGCTGGCGTGTTAGGCAGGCTTTGCGAAAAATGCCCCTTCATTTTAGAAATCCTATTGCGACGACATGTCGTCACCATTAGGGGCAAAAAGTGTAATTATCAAACTTGTTCAACATGTTTGGAGATTTAGAATCATCATGATGACAACCAGAAGTCATTGGAGTTTGATGGATTTTATATTTATAATTAAGAAGTTACATTATCGGGTTTTTGATAAAATTGTGGCCAACCTAATGTTTAAGAAATTATGAAATACATCGTCTTTAAGGATATAAAAGCATCACAAACGGTGTTTAGGCTAGTTAGAATTCAATGAGAATACATGGCCATTATAAAAATAAAAACAAAATAACTATGCATGGTTTTGATAATTTTGACAAAATTTGACCCACAATGGAGTTTTAACCAAATAAAATGGTGACTTGGCAATTCCAGTTTATCAGTATAGTTTAAAAGATCAAAGACATCTATTTGGATGTGTTTGAAATATTAAAAGTGTAAACAGAGGTAACCTAAAAGAATTATACAAGTAGTTTTGACCAGCGCTGTTCATGAGCCGAATCGAGCCGAGCTAGGGCAAAACTTGGGCTCGGCTCGATTATAAACTGAGCTGGTTTGGCTAGGCTCGGATTTGAAACCGAGCTGTAAATCTAAGCTCGGGCTCAGTTTGGTTTTAAACCGAGCTAGCTTGATTCACTACAACAAAAATGACTTTTTAGGACCTTTTCTGTAGGACGCTTGTAAAAAAGGGTCCTAAAAAACTATTTAATAGGACTAATGAACTTTTGGGGTCCTTTTATAATATACTTTACTAAACCGGTGTTCTAAAAAACTATTTAATAGGATGGATGAATTTTTGGGGTCATATTATCATCTAACTATATATTAAAGGAGAAGTAGAGCTGATTTAATTTTGCATACTTGTCAATCATCTAGACATGTCACGTAGGATATGCTGATGTCATAAATAATAATTAAATTATTAATATATATTGTATTTACAAATAATATATAAAATATATTATTGTGTTTTAGAGATATTGGGGGGAAATTTGAATTGCATTGGGAAGTGTTATTTGCATTAATTGTCTCTGAAGACCATCATCATACTTCCTCTCAAATCTCTCAAATGTCATATATCTCACATAACCCTAATTCTCTCACACACACCACTGGCGTCTCTTCTTCTTCTTCTTTAATTTCTTTTTTTTTTCTCTTCAGTTCTTCATCATCAATCTACACGGAGATGTCAAATCGGTTATGTTTGAACTTGGAGGATCGTCTCTTTCTCTAAGTTTCATTGATGATCTCAAGCCGTCGAAAGATATGTGGACTGTAAAAGTTCGAATCATCAGAAAATGGATGCAACTGTTTCGGATGGATTTGATCTTGCTGGATGAGAAGGTATATACTTATTTAAGTTTCTTTTTCATGAGTATTGTTCTGTTGTTCGAGTTAGGCTACAAATCATCTTTGTGAATAATCTTTGTAAGATTCAGTGGTTCGAGTTAGGGTTTGGATACATTTTGATATTATGGTTTTTGTAAATCATCTTTCATGTTTCAGATGGATCTGTTCTTGTTAGATATATACTTATTTAAGATTCGGTTGTAAGGTTCAGTAGTTCGAGTTAGGGTTCCCTAATGTATTCTGGGTTGTAAGATTCGGTTGAAAGATTCAGGCTGCAAATCACCTTTGTAAGATTCAGTGGTATGATTTAGGGTTTGGATATATCCTTCATTAGGGTTTTTAAATTTGTAATGTATTTTGATGTTAGGGTTTTTTCGTACATTTCAGTGTTGTAAGATTTAGGCTGGTATCAAGGGCCCTTTGATACCTTATTTTGACTCCCATCTTCAGGAAGATTCGGTTGTTGTTTTGTCCAGGTTTGGTGTTGGTGAAAACCTGGACCCATACAAAGTTGTGAATCATGCTTATAAGATTACCTTTTATCGTTGTACAACTGTTAGAGCTGTTGTTGGTTGGGAAGGTGTTGAATACGGTTTTAAGCTGATCTCACATTCACTTATTGACAAAGGAGAATGCCAAGACCTTTTGACTGTTGGTATGTATTTTGTTTAGTTGCAGTTCTTATAATGTTTACTTATTAGTTTTGAGCATGTAAATCATATGTAAGTGATTGTCCTTATTTTATTGTAGATGTTGCAGGTACTGTCGTTTCCTGTAGTGATTTGGACATATATGGGAAACCTCCTAAAGAAAGAAAAAGGATGAACTTTGAACTCCAAGATGTGGAGTAAGTATTTTCATGTGATATAAACATATGTGAAGGCAATTGTATGATAATGTATACATCAAATTTTACATATAAACGTAGGCTTACATTCAATTCAGTTCGTTTCTTAACTTTGTTCACCATGAATATTGTTTAGATTTTTGTTCTTTGTATGCCTTATTAGATATATGTTTTGTAAGATCATATGAATTTTTAATTTCAGTGGTATTATTTATCTACATGTAGGTTCATTCATCCGAAATTATTTGTGTTATTTGGATTTAAATGATTTGCATTTATTAAAAATGATTTGTATTTATTTGTCTTATTTGCAATATAGTTCCAACAATCAGAAAATCATTTGTATTTATTATAAGCAATCATCCAGTTGTGTTTCTATTTTTGAGATTTGTAAGAGAATTGATATTTATTATCAATGATTGTTGTCTATTTGTCATATATCATTTATTACAAAATTTGTTATATTAAAAATATATAATATTTGGGATATTAATTGCTGTTGAAGGTATGTTTACACCTTTTTTTCTTATGCAGTGGCAATATATTGTGTTGTACAGTGTGGAATGAAGACGCCTAACAGTTTAAAGATTTCTTGGATAAAAAAAGGATCATAATGTGATGGCTATCATGCAGCATGCAAAGATTAATGAATGGCAGGGTAATGTCGTCAACATAATTGATTGTTTTATTATTGTAGTCTAATTAATTGATGGTTATCTATATTCAAATTGTTTAGGAAAATACACTGTTCAGAGTGATAAGTTTGGAACACGTATCTTTTTTAATCCATAAATCGATGAAGTTAGACAGCTCAGGAAGAGGTATTTATTCAATTCATGTGTTTGAGTATTTTTATAATATTATTATTAGTATACTATTTATTGTCATTTGATGTTCTTATTCATTGTACAATTAATTTTATAGCCTTTTGGTACAACAAGTTCAAGCTGGTGGTTCTTCTTCTCAATCGATATTTTCATCTCAAACTGTTTTTCCTGTCCGGCAAGAATTTCTGATAGATTTCACGAAGAAGAATGTTGATGACATTATGGAGATCGAATCAGTTTGAATAATGCACATACATTTATACACTTTTTGCAAAATTTGAGATTTTTTTATAATATAAATATAAATATTTATATATATTAATCTATATATGTACACTTTTGCAGTGTGTGTCTATATATATATATATATATATATATATATACATGTTGACTAATGCAGTTGAACTTATTTGCATGTTGAATAATACAGTTGAATTTATTTGCTATCATAGGCAATGTCATGTGTGGTAGTTGCAACCATCAAGATTGTTGAAGAAAACTATGGTTGGTTTTATCCTGCTTACCGAAAGTGTTTTAAGAAGGTGCTGACTAAAACTGAGTATTTGCAATATGCTCAAACTATTTCGGAGTCAGTGATGAACCTGACGCTCACTTCTTTGGTCTGTACGAAGTGTGAAGAAGAATGTACATCCATAACCATAAAGTAAGATTACGTTGATGCTCCAATTATTTATGGTTTTTCAGCTGTATACACTTTTTAGAATGTAGATTTTCTAACTTTTTGAAACATCGTATATATATTTCAGGTTCAAGGTTCATGTGAGGGTTCAAGATGAAACCGGTAGTGTGACGTTTGTAATGTTTGATAAAGATGTTATCAAGATTGTTGGTTCAAGTGTAAGTGACATAAGAGAACGCCAAGTGAAGTCTAATGATACTGAAAGTTTTCCATACGAGCTCACTCGGTTGCTTGACAAGAAACTGGCGTTTATGGTTGACATTTCTGAATACAATCTTAATCATGACTATCATGTTTGCAAAGTCCAAAACATACGTGACGATCCGGATATATTAGATGAACTGGTTGCGGATAATGTTATTGCTGGTGATATTGCTGATGAGGTATGATGTTACTAATCCTTCAAACATTAATGGTTACAAACATGAAATCTGTTACTAAGTGTTCCATAGTAAAATTCAATAACTTAATGTTTTTTATACTCTGTTATTAGGTAAGTCAAGAAGTTTCGGATTCGAAAGCCGTGCAACTTTCTGAAGATTCACAGAGGGGCGGTGATTCGATTTCCAAGGCGAGTTTGGACTTTATAAGAGCTTTTACTTCATTTTGTATTATACAAATCCGAGTTTAATACTTTATTAGTTGTTTTGTGATTTAATTCAAGGATGTGTTGTCTGTTACGGCCGACTCTTCTGCCGTTGAAGTCGAGAAGGATTCGGGAACCAGCCCGAATGGCAAGAGAAGCGTTCAGCATGTGGAAGGGTTAAATGGTGGTGAACTATCGTCGAACAACAAACGAAACCGCAAGAAGCCATCTAAGTTTAACAGTTAGAAGCATAGAAGTTATTGTTATATTTTGGTGTTTGTTTAAATGTCTTTTGGATTTATGGATTCCTAAGTAACGGTTTGTTGAACTGGTTTTTATGTTTTTGCTTTGGTAAGCTTTTGAAACTGAATTATGTATGCATGTGTATGTACTTTGAAAAACATATGTCATCTATTAAGCCTTGAAGTGGTTTATGTTTTTTTGTATTATAAGCTCTTTGTAGGTTTGTGCAATTCAACATTGGTTACTCAATAGACTCTTAAATTTCAACTTTGCGGACGAGATGAATTTATGTATTTAATTAGTAATGTCCAAGGTTTGTATTAATCATGTTTGATTATGTATTTACTTATTGATGTCCAAGAACATACAGAAGATATGACATATAATCTGGTTTTAGACATCTTTTGTCGAGATCAAGTTTTGTAAAACATTTTCACTTGCCAAGCAAAGTCGGCGTTTTTCAACTGAGATCAAGTTTTAATGTCTTAATTAAAATACAATGTCATTTTTTTGGTTATGTTTAAATTGATATTTTCTACTTTATATTCAACAATCTATAATAACATCATAATGGTAGTTTCATTTCGAGTCATATACTTTTAAACAATTTTATTGTATAAAATATATTTTTATAGATACTTAAGTTTTTTTCTTAGTAAAATCATATAGTTGGTTATAAAACAGGTTTAAACTTATTACCAATTTACAAACATGAATTTGAAGTTAATCAATTTGGTGGTTATAATATTTATGAATAATTTTGTGTGTATTTCATGTTACCTATAGATATACATAGTACAAAGGCCCAATAGTTTAAATAACTATATCTAAATCCATGGGTACCTAATATATTCAGCACACTTAATTAACATGGTTATAAAGCCCAATAGGTAAATTAGTGTAAATTAGGTACGTTTGAAGACTTCTACTTACACCTCCGTTCTTTTGGTGAAATCTCAAATTCCCGAGCCTGAATCACACGAATACATACGGTAGCATCTCCAAGATTTCCTGGATAAGATTTTTGTAATCTCTTGGCAAGGAATCGAACTAAATCTCCACAGTATGAGTTTTGTAAACAATTAAAGTTATTCTTAACACCTTCCCTGCGATTGGCCAGTTTGTTTTTGAATAATTAATGCTATTGTAAGATTCTAATTTTGTTTAGTGAGCATTGTTGTTATGTTCTTAATCAGGATACGTATTGATATTTTATCTCTTTGATTGTTGTGTTTATTAGTCTAATACTTAAATCTAACAATGATAACCCTAAATTTGTTTGTTAAACAGTTATGAATTCAAATAAATATTTTTTGCAACGAAATAGAGAGTATCTTCCACGGTGCACAACAGAACAGTCTAAAGATTCTCGCCAGAGAAGAAAGTCTATGTTAAAAAATCGTAGAAACAATAGTGTGGGGCGGAATATAGGTACATCTGCAAGTGTTGATACGATTCCATTATCTGATGTTTCAAATACTATGAACAATATTGGAGTTATGTTTTTGTACAATGTATTTGGTATATCATATATATTTGGGGCATTATATTATGTCAAACTTATGTGATACGGTTTCATCCTTCATTAAAAGGTGTCCATGAAGTTTGTTCAAGTGGTAATAGCGCATCTAAGTTAACACCCAATTGCACTTACGTGTTGAGTGAATCATCTTCTAAAAGGATAGGTAAACAAATGTCGCACTTCAATGGTTGATTAGATTAGGTGATGTTTTTATTATTATTTTTTATTTAAATATCTCAATTCATTGAATATGATTGTTATAAGTGTCAATCTTACAAACCGAGTCAATTAATGTAATGTGCACTCCCCCCCCAACTTTGAACGAGGATCTCTCCGTATGGTCCTGTCACCATCAACGAATATTGGTAATTCATCAATCCTTTTTTTAACGATTCATTATGATTTTCATAGCTGCTCACTATGTTTAATTTACAGTCAAATCGACATACCAGGATGAAGATGCTGGTCAAAATTCCATACATGGTCAGCGAAGGTTCATTAGTGGTCGTCTACCTAAATTTGATTTATCTACGCCTGCCAATGAAACCAATATATCTTCATTGTGCGTAAAGAGTTATTCTTCAACTACAATTGACAGAAGTCCATTATCAAATATTACAAATGGTATGGTTTACAAGTTTATTTAAATTTATACAAATATGTATATATAATCATATATTATTCGCTGATTGTAACATATTGTGCATCCAGTAATGTAAATTGATCTAGTTTCTCCGATATATTTTAGTATTTCATTCTACCTTAAATAATTTGTATCAACACAACAAATGGAAGGTTTAAATAATCTCTAATGTTTTTTTCTTACCAGTGGCATGTGGTAGGAAAAGGTCCACTGGGATTGAAACCCTCCCTGCTATGAATTCTGATATTATGACGTCTCGAAAGCTGCCAAAATCTTCGTTATTAGACAATAACGGTATGTTCCTTCTCATTTCTTATAAATTATAAAATATAGATAAATGAGATTTAAGTGGCGTTTAGTTTATCTACGGTTCATGCTAATTCTTTTTATCTATGGATGTTGTAGTGCATAATGCGACATACGTTAATGGTCGTTCTCTTAATCAAGTTGAACGGAATCAAAAATCAAACATCCGTGATGCGTCTCCTAACTTTGATGATTCCATTGCTGATGATATGGCATCTGGTTCTTTGGTTAAAAAGATTTTTGGTGTTGCACCAGGTAAATAACCGTTTAGAGATGTATATATTCTTTATGACCTTCACAGAATCGTGTTAACTTCCTGTTCTTTAATTATAAATGATTATATAATTCTGTTATTTTTTGTTGATTTAAATGTGTAGAATATATTGATCATGGAGATGCAATATTTGCATGTTCTAAGTGTCATGCAATGTTATGGAAAGATGAAATGCTTAGGGGGAATAAAGATTCTAAGAAAACAGTGTTTTCACTTTGTTGTTCTAATGGACAGATTGAATTGCCTCCGTCACCTGATCCTCCTCCATTACTTCGAAGGATGTATAAAAGTGACAATTCCGAGAGTCGCAATTTCATGAGTAACATTCGAGCATACAATATGATGTTTTCTTTCACATCGCTTGGTGGTAAGGTTCACAAAAGTTTTAAAAATAGCAAAGGTCCTTATGTATTTGGATTACATGGGCAAAACTATCATCGTATGGGTAGTCTACTTCCGGATGATGGCGAAGAACCAAAGTTCTCACAACTTTACATATACGACTCAAAAAATGAGAAATTGAATCGTCAAAAGGCTGTAAGGTAGATAAATAATAGTATACATACTGTAATTGTTTAACTATGACAAGTGTAATTTTTAATAACATCGTGTTTTTTTCTTTTAGTGTTGAGACAGGATTCAAAAGATCATCAAAGTCTTGTCTTGATATTGCAATCATATCCAGTCTTAAGAAAATGTTGGATTCTTGCAATCCACCTGTGAAGTCCTTTAGAATGGTAAGAGAATGTTTTAAAGAAAATGATTGGCAAAATGTAAGACTCAAGCTTATTGGTACAAGAGATAAAGACGGTAGAATTTTCAACTTGCCAACCGCATCTGAAGTTGTCGCTTTAGTAATTGGTGATTTTGATGGAGCATTTGATAAAAGGGATATTATTATTCAGACAAAGTCTGGTGTTCTTCAAAGAATTAGTGAGCTTCATCCTTCTTATCTAGCATTGCAATATCCACTTATCTTCCCATTTGCTGAAGATGGTTTTAGACTTGGTATTAAGCATAGAGGTGTTTTTGTTGAATGTGATATACTTAGAACCAGCACGACAATGAGAGAATTCTTTTGTTATAAAATACAAGATAGAGCTAATGAGTTTTCATTGTTACTTAATGCCCAAAAACTATTCCAACAATTTTTTGTAGATGCGTATACAATGATAGAATCGACAAGGTTAGACTATATAAAGACGCAACAACCTGTAAGGACCTGCAAAAATGTCCCAAAATGACCTGTAAGTAGAAACCTGGACCCCTAAAACCCCAATCCATATTAAAAACCAAGAAATTCAGATTTTCTGGTCGCTCGCGGGCCGCGTAAAACTTAAGCTAAGCTTACGCGGGCCGCGACAGCTTGAAGATCTCCGGATAAGCGTTCAGGCCACGTGTCAGACACGTGGCAGACCTACTGTGACACGCTAGCCCTAATCGTAGCTAGGGTTGCCCTCGCGGGCCGCGTAAGATTCCTTCAATGTTTACGCGGGCCGCGAGAGACTCAATTTTCTGCTATAAATTGGACGTGCATGAGCATTTCATCTGTGTTCGAAAAACTTTTCAAAAGTTGAAGTATACTGCTCAAATTCGTAGATTTACATAGGGAATCACTGCTACGAGTACAGGGTAATAACTCGATCACTGCTACGATACAATGTCCGATCGATTGAAACCGATCCGATGGATGTTTAAGTGTTGCCCGAATTCGGGCTATACTTTGTCATTCGTCGTGAGGGTTTTGATTTCGTGAGTTTATCGTAAATGTTGTATTAAGTTACTGACCTAGTTTCATGTGTATTGTTATTTGACTAGCTTACAAGGCTAAATCAGTAGGCAAGGTTCTGTCCAATTAAACGTGCAAAGTGAGTCATTCTCCTTTTTATCAAATTGCTTTACAAAACCCTAAATGTTTTCCAGTTATACTTTGCAGTGATTAAGTCTTTGCTAATCTTTAATTACTGGCAGTATGTGGGGGTTTTGTGCACGTTACTACTAACGATTTATCACTTTAGGTGGGCGAGCCTAATTAGTGATATGTCCACAGTCATAGATTCGGTCGAGTGACAGCTGAACCAGCTAATTATAAGATTGGGGCAAATATAAAAACCCTTAATGTTGTAAATTATAAATGTGTCATTTTGTGCAAATTGAATGACTCGCCAGTATTTCCCCGCTGATAAAAATTTTTTAAAACATGTTTCAGGTGATTTACTGTGAACCAGGAAAAGTGCCGCGTAGCACACCAACTTGAAGAATGTGGCTCAGTAAATGAAATAAACAAGTTTTTGTAAACAGGGAATTTCCAATTGAAATTTCCTTTATTGTAAACTATGGGGTTTGTCACAAAATGTGAAATAAAATAATTGGGCATTTTCAGTTTTAAAAGATCCTGTTAAAATTTCCTCTGCCTAAATAAACAATACCATGGGTTTTCTGTCCCGCGGCTCCTGAAACGGGTACAACCGGGTCGGGGCCATGACAGAAAAAGGTGGTATCAGAGCCACTGATTTAAGCTAATTAAGTATTTAGAAATACTTAACTTTTAAAATTTCCATTTTGTGATTCTGTGAAAATTTAATTTAATAAACAAAATTTTAACTTAAGTTTGTGTGTGTTTCTTCATGTGTGCTAACTGCATGAATGAACTGTCGGAGGCACTCAGAAACTTTACAATCCATACCACCGATATGGATACAACCGGGACTCTATCCGGCTATCAGGCGGATACTAAGGAGCCAATAATGTTCCAGGCCCAGTCGCAGGAGAAACCAAAGCCTAAAAAGAGAAGGAAAATCCTGGATTGGAAACGGGGACGTAGGAAGAAGCCAGCGGCCCAGAAGGTGAAAAAGACTGAGGATCTGAAAGATAAAGCGAAAGGAAAGGAGATCGGGGAAAGTTCCGGGCAAGCCCAGGAAATGCCACCCTGGGAGGAGCTTGAACGAAAACTGGCGAATTGTGACCTCGTTGGACCTGCCGATGAGAACCTCTTCAATTTCCCTGCCCAATCTGAGCTTCCAATAAATTTGGAACCTGCTATCCCAGATCCTATTGTCAACCCCCGACCTGTTACAGGCCAGCTGGAGGAATGGTGGATAAGGAACTGGCACTTTCAGAATTTCATGAATAACCCCAATGTCTACTTTCCCCAGTTTGATCCTGAACCTGCACCATTTCCACCTATGAGCGCAGAAAACGTTACCGCGATACGCCGCTATGGCGAGGAGCTGGTGGACGCGGGCAACCGGATTCGGGAAGTAGGGGAGAACATCACCCGAAAATACGACGAGAGGGAGCATCATTTCTGAAATACCAGCTGATTGTGGTTGTATGGTTGTGTAATAATAATAATATAAAAACAATATAATAATAATATAATATAATATTGTATAATAACAACAAAAAAAAAATAAAACTTTTGTAAAATACCCGGTGTGTATCGATGCATCTAATATATATAAAAATATGAAAGTCGCAAAGTCGACAATTTTGGCTATACGTGTTGACATGATTTTGTGTGATTGCTTTATTGTGTTTGGTTGTTATCTATTTTGTAGTAAATTGTATATATTGTTACTCATTCAGATGGAAAATGCGGCAAAACAACTCGTCAACGAAGTTAATCAACCTGAACAAAACAATGAGGATCACTTTCTTAATAGGCAAGCTATAGAAAATATCGTTGCCCGGGGAATAGCCAACGCTATCCCCGCAATTGTCGCTACCGTTAAGAACCCCGTTGAACCTTCGCAAGCCAACCACAGCAAACGCACGCGCGATGATAATTTCAGTAACAGTGTAAATGGAGGCGGCAACAATGATAATAATAATAATAATAATAATAATAATATGATTCAAGCCCCAATACACAAGAAGATGAAAGTTGCAACACCTGGTTGCACTTATAAGGAATTCCTTGCCTGTAAGCCAGTAGAATTTGCAGGCAATGAAGGGGTAACTGCCGCACTGCGTTGGTTAGAGAAGACCGAAGCAGTAATTAAAATAAGTAAATGCGCCGAAGAAGACAAGGTTATGTATGCATCCCACCTTTTCAAGGAAGAAGCATTGGAATGGTGGAATACGGAGTTACAAGCCAAGGGAAGTGACATGGCTTATGCCATGAATTGAGAAGAATTTAAGCTACTGGTGGAAAGAAAATTTTGTCCCGAATATGAAAAGGAACAAATGGCGAATAAGTTCCTGTGCCACCGAATGGTGAATGTTGACTGTCGAGGGTATACTTTGAAATTCTTCGAATATGCCAGAAGAGTACCAACTCTGGCTTTGCCAGAACCGGTACTTATTTCTCGCTACATTTGAGGTTTAATTAGCGAGATTCTTGATATCATCAAAGCTGCGAGACCCCGCACAATTGACGATGCGGTAGAATTAGCCAACACCTTGACCGACGGGCTGGTACGTACGCGGGAAGAAAACAGGAAAAAGGAATTGGCTCAAAAGATTACCTAAGGTTTTCGTGTGGGTAATAATAATTATTTCAAGAGAAAGGGAATTGGGTCATCTTCCAACCCGCCATTTTGCGGGAATTGCAAAAAAGAAAAATTTTGGAAAATGTAAAGAAAATTGTATTTTCTACAAAATTTTGGGCCACTCGGAGAAGGAATGCAAGAAGAAATCAAAGATCTGCTACAACTGCGGCGAAGCAGGGCACTTTAGGCCAGAATGCCAAAAATTAGTCAAGCCAGCTGATAACAAGGCCAAACCTGCTGACGGAACTAATAAGAAAAATGCAAGAGCCTTCCAGCTGACTACCCAGGAAGCAGATCTAATTCCCGATGTAATAGCTGGTACGTTTCTGGTACATGACGTTTATGCAAAAGTATTATTTGACTCTGGGGCAAACCAAAGTTTTATAAATACTTCATTCTGCCAAGCTCTTAAGCAACCTTTAACCAAACTTAGGCAGAATTATACGGTAGAAACAAAAGATGGTAATTCTGTTAACATAGATAAGGTTCTTCAAAAAGGAAAGATAGAACTTTTAGGTCACAAATTTTCTGCAAATCTGCTACCTATGGATTTAGCTGGATTCGATGTCGTGCTAGGAATGGATTGGTTAGTAGCCAACCATGCTCGAATCCTCTGTGATAAGAAATCCATAGATATTCATACACCCGCAGAGAAGAAATTGTGGTTACAGGAGATAAGCCACGTAAACCAATGAAGTTCATCTCAGTAATGAAAGTTGCTAGTTATGAACGAAAACAAGGAATAGTGTATATGATTTCAGTAATCATTAACACTAAAGGTAAGGAACTTAAGGAAATTCCTGTAGTATCAGAATACCCGGATGTATTCCCAGAAGAGCTACCAGAATTACCACCAGATAGGGAAGTAGAATTTAGAATTCATCTAATTCCTGGAACTACACCATTAGCTAAGGCACCCTATCGGTTAGCACCCACCGAAATGTCAGAACTGAAAAAGTAGTTAGATGAATTGCTAAGTAAAGGATTCATACAACCTAGTTCATCCCTGGGGAGCACCCGTGTTGTTCGTGAAAAAGAAAGATGGGTCGATGCGAATGTGTATCGATTATAGGGAATTGAATAAGGTTACAATTAAGAATCGATACCCATTACCTAGGATTGATGATCTTTTTTATCAACTTCAGGGAACTAGATATTTTTCTAAGATAGATTTACGCTCCGGATACCATCAGTTGAAGGTACAGGAAGAAGACATACCTAAAACTGCTTTCAGGACTAGGTATGGTCACTACGAGTTTACAGTCATGCCATTAGGACTAACAAATGCTCCTGCAGCATTTATGGACATGATGAATAGGATCTGTAAACCGTATTTGGATAAATTCATAATTGTCTTCATCGACGATATACTTATTTATTCCAAAAGGCAGGATGAACATTGTGAACACCTACATGCACTCTTAACCTTATTAAGAAAGGAAAAGCTTTATGCCAAATTCTCAAAGTGTGAATTTTGGCTACAGGACGTGCTATTCTTAGGTCACATGGTGAATCACGAAGGTATTCACGTAGATCCTTCTAAGATAGACGCGATCACAAATTGGAAGATCCCTTAATCAGCTACGGAAATTAGAAGTTTTCTAGGATTAGCTGGATATTATAGGCGCTTCATTAAAAACTTTTCAGAGATAGTTGTGCCATTAACTAAGCTAACCTGTAAAACAGTTAAGTTTGATGGGAACCCAAGCAGGAAGAGGCCTTTAGGACTTTAAAGCTAAAATTAACAAACACCCCAATTCTTGCCTTACCAGAAGGGACAGAAGATTTTGAAGTTTACTGTGACGCTTCTAAGATAGGATTAGGATGTGTGCTAATGCAACGCAAAAAGGTAATTGCGTATGCCTCAAGGCAATTGAAAAATCATGAGGAAAATTATACGACTCGTGACTTAGAGTTAGGAGCAATAATTTTTTGCCCTTAAGATTTGGAGACACTATCTGTATGGTAGTAAGTTTATCGTTTATATAGATCATAAGAGCTTAAGGTATATATTTGGGCAAAAAGAATTAAACATGAGGCAAAGAAGATGGATGGAAATTCTAAGTGACTACGACTGTAATATTCAATATCATGAACGAAAGGCAAATGTAGTAGCAGATGCCTTAAGTCGTAAGTATCATGAAAAGTAAAGACGAGTTCGTGCTCTTAGATTAAATCTCCGATTAGATTTAATGGAACAATTGAAGAATATACAGGAGACAGCAATCAAGGATGATGCTGAAGGAATGAAAGGGCGAATAAAGGAATTAGAACAAGGGACTAATGGAATTTGGAGATTCCACAAGAAAAGGATTTGGGTACATAAGCAAGGAAATTTAAGAGATAAAATTTTAGAGGAAGCCCATAAATCTAGATATACCATGCACCCTGGTAACAACAAGATGTACCAAGATTTAAGAAATAACTTCTAGTGGATAGGAATGAAAAAGGACATAGCTAGATATGTATCTAAGTGTGTCTAACTTGTTCACAAGTTAAGGCAGAACATCAGAAACCTTCAGGGTTACTCCAACAATTAGAAATGCCTGTATGGAGATGGGAACTAATAACAATGGACTTTGTTACTAAGTTACCCAAAACCCGGAAAGGTAACGATGCGATTTGGGTAATTGTGGATCGAACCAAATCAGCTCATTTCCTGCCAATGAAGGAAACCTTTAGCACGGAAATGTTAGCAAAATTGTACGTAGACGAGGTAGTATCCTTACATGGAGTTCCACTCTCCATAATATCGGATAGGGATAGTCGTTTCACTTCGCATTTTTGGACAAGTTTCCAAGAAGCAATGGGAATCCGACTGAATTTAAGTACTGCCTACCATCCCCAAACGGACGGACAAAATGAAAGAACGATCCAAACCCTGGAAGACATGCTCAGGGCATGTGTAATAGATTTTGGTGGAAACTAGGATGACCACCTACCCTTAATCGAATTCTCCTATAATATTGTTATCATGCAAGCATCGAAGCAGCCCTGTTCGAAGCACTGTATGGACGAAAGTGTAGAACTCCAGTTTGCTGGGCCGAAATAGGAGAAAGTCAATTATCAGGTCCTTAGATTGTACAAGAAACCACCGATAAGATAACTCAAATGAAGGAAAGACTGAAAACAGCTTGAAATCTCCAGAAGAGTTCTGCAGACAATTGACACAAGCCGCTAGAATTTCAAGTTGTAGACAAGGTACTCTTAAAAGTTTCTCCTTGGAAAGGGGTAATTCGGTTCGGTAAGGAAGGAAAGCTAAGTCCAAGGTACATAGGACCATTCACAGTTGTCCAACGCATAGGACCAGTTGCCTATCGCTTACAACTACCAGAAGTGCTAGCCGGGGTACATGACGTATTTCATGTATCTAACCTCAAGAAATGCTTATCTGATGAATCCCTGGTAGTACCACTTCAAGAAATAGAGGTAAATGAAAAGTTAAAATTTGTGGAGAAACCGCTTCAAATTGTTGGTGCATATGTCTGTTGACTTCGTCTTGTATCAAGTCTTGTAATAGAAATGATAGATCTAGGTCTGATCATTTCATTTTTAACCTTGTGATTTTGGAGCCGAGGTGCTGCCAATTTGTCTCCAGCCATTGTAACGTTGTATAATCAATACAAGAGACTGTTAAAGTGTATAACAAGCTGAACGAAGACTAAATCAATGAATTATGCCTCTGATTTAGTCTGAGAACTCTTCTGAACGACTCGTTTGGTCGTGCAAACGATCCTACAAGTGGTATCAGAGCTCAGGAGGAAGAGTTCTTACCGATTTAACTTGTTTTCACTGAAAATTCTAACTTCTACTAATTCTTTCACGTTTTTAACTGAATTTTTCAAAATTAAACGGGTTTTTACGGTCCAAATCGGCTGATTTTTGGATATGTTGTGCGAAAACACTTGATCTATATCCCTACCAAGTTTCAGATCTTAATTCAAAGCCGTTTGAGAGAAATTTGAGTTTTTTTGGTCCGAGATCTTGTGACATCAGCTCTATTTCGTACAAAATCGCAACAAAGAAATTCATTTCACACGAAATCACACGTTTTAAGATAATTTCACACGAAATCAGGTCTCTTTCGTATGAAGGTTGACTATTTTGTTTGAAAAACCTGTCATTTCGCACGAAATTAGTTTCATTTCGTTTGAAACATATCATTTCGTACGAAATAGGATTTTCATTTCGTTTGAAATTGTCTATTTCGTGTGAATGTGTTTCGTGTGAATGTATTTCGTGTGAATGTGTTTCGTGTGAAATACGCCATTTCGTTTGAAATTGTCAGTTAGCATTTCAGATCACTGATAGTGTTGTCGGACATAGTAATTGAAGAAATCAGTGGTCCAATTAAATCCCATTAAGAACATCACGTGAATAATTGTAATCGGCCCAATTATCTACAACCAGTATTAAATATAAATTTTGTGGCCCAATTAAATTGAATTGTGATTTAGTATTGTCGGACATAAATTCAGATTTGCATGTTGTAAGATTGCATGTGTCAGACCCGAAACTGATCCGATTCATGTGCTTTGACTTTGATTTAAGTGCCCCAATGCTTGTGTAGTAGTGTCAGGTCCATTTGTTACAAAGTGTTGAGGTCCAATTAGATGCAATCCTTTATCTGACATCGGCCCATGTGAAAATTGCATGAAAATTAAGTCTTTGTTGGCCACTGTTGTAATCCATGTGAAACAATTAAAGGCTCCGACCCATTTGTCTATAAAAATTGCGGCCCAGTCATTTTGTTAATCTCCAAACCAAGAGGTCCAATGAGATTTTGAGTGAAACATCACTATTGTCGGCTTAGTGGTATTTTTGGTCCAATTAAAAGTTAGTGTGAGCTTGTGAAATTTCGAACAAGAGTTTTTAAACCGGGTTTGATTAGTGGATATCTCGCTTGTGGACTTCTTAGTTACAAACTTAGTGGGATTCGTGGAGGTTAAAATTTGTGGACTTTGAACTAAAAACCAATTTTTGAAACATGTCATTTAACAAAGAAAGTGTGGTTAAAATGTTTGACGAAGAGGAAAACGATAACCTTGAAAGTTTAAATAATTGGTTTGATGGGATTTGGTATATCAGGAAACAAAATGAAAATAATAATGTTTGGATTAAAAGATTTGAATGTTTCCTGTGCAAGAAAGATGAAACAGTGAATGAGTTAGAAAATCGGTATGAAAGCTTGCTTGACAATTTAAAAGGGTTTGAGATAAGAATGTCAAATGATGAGCAGAAATCAAAATGTGCAGACTCATTACCTGCAGAGTGGAATGAATTTTTGATTAAACTAAAAAAGGAGTCTAAATTTTTGAAATTTTATCCAAAAGAATTTATCAGTGAGCTGAAAACATTCAAGTATGAAAATGATAAGAAAAAGAAGGAGGTGATAAATGAAATAGAAAAGAACATAGAAAAAATAAGTTTGGATGTGATGTTTGAAATGAGAAGAAGAATATATATGTGTCTCGCAGCAAAAAATGTTATGAAATATGATATTAAGAGGGGATGTTATATTGATGAAAATATGAATCCTCTTGATTTTGTTAAAAAAAATTTGCATGTACATACGAGACAGAGACAGAAGTAATTTCAAAGAATGAAGAATCCGAGAAAAATGAAGTTTCAAGATCTGAACCAGTGTGATTAAACAGTGATAAATCTGAAGCAGACAATGTCAAACTCTTGAAAAATGTAGAGAGTTTGACATTGGAAAACAAAAATTTAAAAGAAAATGAATTTTTTTTTCAAAAATAAATAACATTTTTAGAAAAAGAAAAGTTAAAAATCGAAAAAGATTTTGAAAACAAAATAAAAATTTCAGAAAACGAAGATTTTTGGATAAAATTGGAAATCAAAAATTTAAAAGAAAAAGAAACAGAATTTCAAAATCAAATAAAAGTTTTAGAAAACGAAAAATCTGTTTTAGATAAAAATAAAATTGAAAATGAAAATGCAATAAATTCTCATCTTGAGAAAATCACTCAACTTAAAAATGAAGTTGAGATTGCTAAAAATAAAATTGGTGAGTTAGAAAAGAAATTGAAAGGTTTTGTGACCTCGTCAGTATTGCTAGATCAGATATGTCCAAAACCTATCAATGAAATTCCAATAAGTGACAATGTCACAAATTATGACAAAGTCATAATTGAAGATTGTGATGATAAAGCTGATGATGAAAATGTGAAAAAGAAAATATTTTTGAAATTAAAAGAAAAATTTCAAGAACTGTTTTACAGTCGACTGAAAAAGGTGAATGCTCAACGCAAAATCCTTTGAAGAAGAATGTAGAACAAAAACAAAAAGTGAAAAATTTGAAAAATATTCTAAACAAAAACAAAAGTTCATCTGTTTAATCATCCAATCGTGATAAAAAATCACAAAAATTTGAAAATCAAAACTCACAAAAAGTTGGTAATAAGTGGTGCAGGTTTGACCACAGTGCTCAAAAGTCAAATCAAGCTTACAAGAGAAATGATGATTACCACAAGGCCAAACAGTGTTATGATTTGAGTGTGTGGTTTGAAAGTGGTGAATGGTACGATAACAGGGTGTGCTACAAATGTGGTTTTCAAGGACACATTGTTGTTAACTGCCAGAGTCAGAGATTTGAGACAAGGAGATGCTATGAATGTCAAATCAAAGGTCATATTGCCAGGGATTGCCCAATGAGATCAAAAGGAAGATCGAGGGCTGAATCTCATGGAAAGATGAAGAAATCAGTCAAAGTCAAAGAAAAGCCCAAAGAACAGAAAGTAAAACTTTCACAAGGGCAAAAAGATAGACTGAGAAAGAAGAGAAAGAAAGCAAGGGAGTATCTTGAAAAGATTTTGTCCTCGGATACAAACCAGAAAATCAGATAACAGTTCTGATAAATCGTTTTGCTCTCCAAAGAATGATCAGTCAAGTAAAACGAATTCATCAGATACAAATCTGAGGACAAAAGAGAGAATAAAGAAAGAAAAAGTGGTTAATCAAATGATTAACAAATCAAAGAAAGTGAGATTTTCACTTCCTGGCGATGAATTTGTTTCTTCGGAAGCAAAGGAGCCACGTGTTGGCGATGAATCTGACTCGTCAAAGTCAGAAGAGCCACCTGTTGATCAAAAGGAGAAAATTCAGTTCCGCCAATGGATGATGTCAACTTTCCACCATTGCGGACTGAAAATTTTAAACAAAAAGTTGGTAAAGTGGAAATTTTGGATCAATTCTATTCTGAAAAGAAAGAATTTGATGTCGAAAAGGCGTTCAATGGAAAAGTGAAAAATATTTTTGGAAAAATGGTTGATGGTAAGGTAAAAGGGGTTAAAGAATTTTATGAATCAAAAAGATATGTTCAAACCCCGAGTGAAATTGAAAAGGTCACACCCAAGGATGGCCAGGCTTGGGTGCCTGCATTCTTTGCTTAAAATCCTGACTTGCCGGAGCTCCCAAGTTGGTAATCGTGGAGCATGAATCGGCATCATTCTTGAAAAATGTTTTTGTTAAAAAATTACAAATGTTAGATTTTTGAAAATGGTTAACAGAACAATGTGATGAAACCCCACATACTAATTTTCCGGAAAAACCATTTCATTAAAACAAACTTGGGAAAATAGTTTGTTGTCAGGGGGAGTTCTGATTGTTTATGCCAAGTGGATGGAGAATTGAAGTGATTCTCGTCAGTGTGTCAGTTTATTATGTACACTTTGTTTTCAAATTTTCCCAGAAAATCAAAATTTGAAACATAATTTTGATTTTAGGGGGAATAAAAAATTTAGAAATTTTGAAAATTTGAAAAATCCAAAAACATTTAAAAATTCAAAAAGAATTTTGTGTAAAAAGAGAAAATGATAGTACATCAGTGGACTATCAGTGCACGCTAGAGAAATGTAAAGTTTTATAAAGTTTTAAACAGTCTCACTAGGGATGTGTCGATAGGCTCAGCTAAGACTAGTAGTTTTGCGAAAATGATACAAACATAAAGCAAAAAGCCAAAGTCTGGTGGGAAACACGGTCGAACACGTAGTACTTAGTTTTGTCCTTCTTGACTGTGTGCCTGCTTGGTAATTGCTGATTATCGAAAGACATAAAACCGGTTAAGTTTGTGAGCTTTCACAGTTTTGCTGAAAAGTCACTGTGATTCTATGTTTTCATTTTGCAAAGACTTAAAATTGTTTTATTTCTTTTTCTTTTGTTTAAGCGTTGGATATCCTCTGCGTATAATTGAGTATCGAACTGGATGTTAGTGCCTAAACATTCTGCTTTATTTTCTTTGGTGTTTCGTTTAAATCTTGGATCACCTCTGCGTATACGGGAGTATCGACCTGGTGGTTAAGATTTAAACACTTTCAACTTGTTTTTTATTTCTTATTTCGTTTAAACATTGGACTTTCTCTGCGTATCGAAAGATCGACCTGATTGTTAATGTTTAAACATTATGCCTTGTTTTTGCACATATCACAGTTGATGAAAGTTTAAAGGCATTACTTGAGTTAGTATATTGCATGATGAGGGGATATGCTGAGATCGTGGGGTCCATAAGAATTTAGTGCAAAATTAATATATCTTAACGTATCGGTAAGCATTTCGAAAGTTTTTAGATTGAGTTTAAGAGGACAACAATATCGTCAATCTATGTGAATCGTTTAGAACTTAAAGTGTTTAAAGCTCAACGGTGCTAGTGATTTGTCATAAACTGATATGATCCTCTTACACAAGCTCACAAAAATATTGTTTGTAAATATTTCTTTACTGCTTTTCGTTAAAAACAAAAATCCAAAAAGAAATGTGTTTTAGCATAAAATTTTGAAAAAAAAAACAAAAAGATTTTATTTCATCTTATTTTCGACAACTGATGTTGAAAAACTGATTTTCAAAATTCCAAGTGCTAAACATGATGAACAACAGGATTGGGAGAGTTTGTTAAAATGAGAAATGTTTTTGAAATGACTAAATGGATCATTAATTTGAAACCAATTTAATCATTTTAAATACAAGTGGTAAGCATAAAGTTAAATCTTACTTTTGGATAAGAGATTTGTGCAGTTCCCCGTGTCGAAGTCTGTGTAGAGTTAAAGCCAGGTTTCCGATACAAAACCTGTGAAAATGCTATATCAGATTACGATCCCGGTACAATTTAAGGGGGAGTCTGTTAGCAAAGGAGAATTTAAAGAAGTGAAAGAGCCAGACTCAGAGTCTGGAGAATAGCTGATAATGGTGATTGAAGAAAAGAGAGAGTTTGAAGGATGCTTCAGAGTCAAATATTTTGGAAAAAGCGTGAAGACTGATCAAGACTAAAGTTTTGACGTACTAAAGTCTCGTATTGAGGACTCTGTCAACATCCAAGGGGGAGACTGTTGGTGCATATGTCTGTTGACTTCGTCTTGTATCAAGTCTTGTAATAGAAATGATAGATTTAGGTCTGATCATTTCATTTTTAACCATGTGATTTTGGAGCCGAGGTGCTGCCAAATTGTCTCCAGCCATTGTAACGTTGTATAATCAATACAAGACACTATTAAAGTGTATAACAAGCTGAATGAAGACTAAATCAATGAATTCCGCCTCTGATTTAGTCTGAGAACTCTTCTGAACTACTCGTTTGGTCGTGCAAACGATCCTACACAAATAGAAGACAGAAAGGTCAAGTTTCTCAAGCATAAAAGACTAGTACTGGTCAAGGTCAAGTGGGTTTCGAAAAGAGGAACTGAATATACATGGGAGCTGGAATCGGAAATAAAGCGAAAGTATCCTCACATGTTCTAGTAAATCTAGTGGACGAGATTTTAAATAAGGTGGGGAGGATTTAAGGACCTGCAAAAATGTCATAAAACAACACGTAAGTAGAAACCTGGACCCCTAAAACCCTAATCCATATTAAAAACCAAGAAATTCAGATTTTCTGGTCGCTCGCGGGCCGCGTAAGACTTAAGCTAAGCTTACGCGGGCCGCGACAACTTGAAGATCTCCGGATAAGCGTTCAGGCCACGTGTCAGACACGTGGCGGACCTACGTGTGACACGCTAGCCCTAATCGTAGCTAGGGTTGCCCTCGCGGGCAGGGTAAGATTCCTTCAAGGTTTACGCGGGCCGCGAGAGACTCAATTTTCTACTATAAATTGGACGTGCATGAGCATTTCATCTGTGTTCGAAAAAATTTTCAAAAGTCGAAGTATACTGCTCAAATTCGTAGATTTACATAGGGAATCGCTGCTACGAGTACAGGGTAATAACTCGATCACTGCTACGATACAATGTCCGATCGATTGAAACCGATCCGATGGATGTTTAAGTGCTGCCCGAATTCGGGCTATACTTTGTCATTCGTCGTGAGGGTTTTGATTTCGTGAGTTTATCATAAATGTTGTATTAAGTTACTGACCTAGTTTCATGTGCATTGTTATTTAACTAGGTTACAAGGCTAAATCAATAGGCAAGGTTCTGTCCAATTAAACGTGAAAAGTGAGTCATTCTCCTTTTTATCAAATTGCTTTACAAAACCCTAAATGTTTTCCAGTTATACTTTGCAGTGATTAAGTCTTTGCTAATCTTTAATTACTGGCAGTATGTGGGGGTTTTGTGCACATTACTACTAACGATTTATCATTTTAGGTGGGCGAGCCTAATTAGTGATATGTCCACAGTCATAGATTCGGTCGAGTGACAGCTGAACCAGCTAATTATAAGATAGGTGCAAATATAATGTTGTAAATTATAAATGTGTCATTTTGTGCAAATTGAATGACTCGTCAGTATTTCCCCGCTGATAAAAATTTTTTAAAACATGTTTCAGGTGATTTACTATGAACCAGGAAAAGTGTCGCGTAGCACACCAGCTTGAAGAATGTGGCTCAGTAAATGAAATAAACAAGTTTTTGTAAACAGGGAATTTCCATGTGAAATTTCCTTTATTGTAAACTATGGGGTTTGTCCCAAAAATGTGAAATAAAATAATTGGGCATTTTCAGTTTTAAAAGATCCTGTTAAAATTTCCGCTGCCTAAATAAAAAATACCACGGGTTTTCTGTCCCGCGGCTCTTGAAACGGGTACAACCGGGTCGGGGGCCGTGACACAACTAAAACTTCGAAGTCAAACTTTTAAGAATCTTAATGAAAGTGTTCAAAGTGGGGAGACTGATGCTTCAAATTGTGGTAAACGAATATTGTTACCGTCATCATTTATTGGTGGTTCTCGATATATGATGCAAAAGTATCTTGATGTTATGGCAATTTGCAAAACTGTTGGATATCCAGATCTGTTCATAACAATTACATGTAATCCAAATTGGCCTGAGATTTATCGTTGTTTAAATGACAAAGGCCTAAAACCTCAAGATAGACCGGACATTATCTCAAGGTTATTCAAGATTAAAATCAATCATCTAATACAAGATTTCAAGAGAAATAAATTTTTTTGGTGATATAAAAGCAGGTAATTGATAGCCATTTTGTTTAAAATTGTTATTCATATAGTTATCTTACTGACAAGGTTTCTTTTTCAATGTTACAGTTATCTACACAATCGAATTTCAGAAACGTGGTTTACCTCATGCTCATATTTGTCTGTTCTTATGTGCGGAGAGCAAGTTTCCGACAGCCAAAGAGATCGATCGTGTAATTAGTGCCGAAATACCGGACAATGAAACTGAACCGGAACTGTATGAACTTGTCAAACAGTTTATGATACATGGTCCTTGTGGTACAGATAACCCTAAATGTCCATGCATGGTTAATTTAAAATGTTCTAAAAAAATTCCTAAGAAATATGTACACGAGACTTCCATTGATACCGAAGGATATCCTGTCTACCGTCGTCTTCCTACAGGAAATACAGTTGAAAAAAATTGTGTCACTCTTGATAACAGGTTTGTAGCCCCTTACAATGCTCTTCTACTCAAGAGGTACCAATGCCAAATAAATGTTGAGTGGTGTAACCAAACGGGCTCTATCAAATATATGTTCAAATATGTTAATAAGGGTCTGGATAGAGTAACTTCTTCTGTTTTCCAAGTCAATAAAACAAATGAAGTTGGGCCGATTACTGACATTCAGTCAAAGGAAACAGAAGTAGATGAAGTAAAAGGATATCTCGATTGTAGGTATATTTCTGCCTATGAAGCTGCTTGGAGAATATTCAAGTTTGATATACATTATCGATATCCAGTAGTTGAAGTATTATCTTTTCATTGTGAAGATGGTCAAAGTATTATTTATGACAAAGATTCAAATCTCTGTGATGTGGTTAGTAACCCCACTGTCAAAATGTCAATGTTCATGGAATGGATGAAGTGTAACGAAGTTGATGAATTTGCTAGAACATTGAAGTACATAGATTTTCCAAGATATTATGTATGGATACGTAAACTACGAAACTGGCACCGAAGAAAAAATCCTTTTGGAGCAGTTGGTAGGATACATTATGTACCTCTGTCACTTGGTGACTGTTATTTCTTGAGAATTTTATTGAATCATGTAAAAGGACCAACAAGTTTTGATGATATTAAAACCGTTGATGGACAACTTTATGGTACATTTAAAGACACATGTTTCGCACGTGGTTTGTTGGATGATGATAAGGAGTATATAATTGCAATGAGAGAAGCAAGCACATGGTCGACTTCCGATTTTTTGCGGACACTTTTTGTAACGTTACTGTTGTCCAACTCCATTTCTAGGCCTGGATATTTTTGGACAGAAACAAAAAAGTCTATTATGTGAAGACATTTTATACCAGCAACGAAAGATTACTGGTATTGTAGGTAATGATAAAAGTTTATATAATTTGTCAAATTCTATTCAACTATCATGGAATATCCGGATAATACTATCTAACACTCGATCTTTTTTTGTAATCAATTTTATAGATTTGGATATTCAAGAGAAAGAAGTCGAAAACATTTGCTTATCACATATCCAGAAGTTGCTACTTTCTTATGGTAGTACATTAAGTAACTTTGATGATATGCCAAATGTTCCTGACAATTACATTTCTACATTGAAGAATCGACTGATAATGAAAGAACTTTCCTATGATCGGACAACTTTAGAAAAGGAACTTGCTTCTTATTTAAAGTGTTTAACTGTTGAACAGAAAAATGTTTATGAGACCGTTATGAATGCACTTGCAAAAGGTGTTGGAGGTATATACTTCGTGTATGGTTACGGCAGTACTGGTAAGACATTCCTATGGAAAACCTTTGCAGCGGCGTTACGATTGAAAGGAGAAGTGGTTTTAAATGTTGCATCCAGTGGGATTGCATCGCTTCTTTTAGACGGTGGTAGAACGACCCATTCAAGGTTTGCAATCCCAATAAATATTAACGAAGATTCTATAAGTTCCATAGAACCAAATAGTGAGTTAGGCGGCTTAATAAAAGAAACGAAGATGTTAATCTGGGATGAAGCTCCAATGACACACAAGCATTGTTTCGAAGCCCTTGATCGGACAATGAGAGATATCTCCCGTTCAAGTAATCCGAGGATGCAAAAAAAGCCATTTGGAGGAAAGGTTGTTCTGTTGGGCGGTGATTTTAGGCAAATACTTCCAGTCATTCCAAAGGGTTCTAGAAGCATGATTGTAAATTCTTCATTGAATTCGTCTTATCTATGGAAATATTGTAAGGTACTAAAACTAACTGAAAACATGAGGCTAAAAGTGGGTACCAAACCAAGTAATTTACAAGAAACCAAGGATTTTGCAGAATGGATATTAAAACTCGGTGATGGTTTTCTTGGTGATCAAAATGATGGAGAGGCAGAAATTGAAATTCCAGACTATTTACTCATCAAAGATGAAGTTAATCCTATTGCTTCATTGATTTCATTCACATATTCGGAAATGGATAAATTTTTGGGTGATTTAAACTATTTCCAGCAAAGAGCTATTCTTGCACCCACCAATGAAGTCGTTGATTCAATTAATACACAATTGTTAGACAGTACGCCTGGTGAGGAGAAGATATATCTCAGTTTCAGACACTTTATGTGAATCTGAGCAACAGTCTGAACTTAACATGGCATTGTTTCCTCCGGACTTATTAAACAATCTGCGTTTGTCAGGGTTACCTAATCATAAACTGGTTCTCAAAGTTGGAGCTCCGGTAATGTTACTTAGAAACATTGATCAAGCAAATGGTTTGTGTAACGGCACACGACTACAAGTAACAAAGCTTGGAAAAGTTGCAATAGAAGCAAAGATCATCACAGGAAACAACATAGGTCATCACACTTTGATTGCACGATTGAAAATGACTCCTTCCGATAAAAGAATTCCAGTGAAAATTTCGTGTCGACAATTCCCACTATCAGTCTGCTTTGCGATGACAATCAATAAAATTCAAGGACAATCTCTTGAGCGTGTCGGATTGTACCTTCTATGTCTGGTTTTCAGTCATGGACAACTATATGTTGCGGTATCTCGAGTAAAAAGCCGGAAGGGTTTGAAGATTTTAATATGTGACACGGATCAAAAATTTTGTAACACTACTACTAATGTGGTCTACCAAGAAGTACTACAAAATCTATAATTATGAATGTTGAATAGCCTTTTGACATAAACTCTACAAAATCTATCATTGTAGAAATAGCATTTTGGACAAAAGTCTTTTTCATGTATTAAGTAATGTGGTATGATCTTTTGAACATCCTATGAACGTGTTCCTTTTATCTAACAATAATGGATGTTATTTTAGTGTATTGTTTTAAAAAATAGTATACATAGCCTGCAGTGTTTACAAAAGAGTTTTAAGCAAACAAAAAACCACAAACAAAAAACATTGTTTCCATACATCATAACATTATCCACAGAGGCCTCACAACCATTCAGTCGAACAAGAAAATACCTTTACCCATGACGAACTTAAGGTTAAACTCTTCATGAGGAACCATCTTTTTATCCTTCACAAACTGTTTCATGCCTTTTATGTAAAACCGACCATCAGGAGACTCGACACCAACTCGAACATCCCAAACATTACCGGCAGCATCTACAATCTTTAAACTCCTTTTCCTATCCAAGCCAAGTTTTTTAGCGAGAGGTTTACGAATGCGCTTTAACAAACAACAAATAATGTAAACAAAGATAGTATTATAATATGGTTAATACATCCTAAGGTGTTGTTAGTACTTTTTGGTTACAGAAACTTACAAAATGATTCTCCACACGGAAAGGTACTTGTATAATTTCGCCGTTCGGGGTTACAGGGAGGATATCAGTTTCATTGCCCTCTGTCACGTCATCCACATCTTCACCATCAGAAATATTGATAACCTCTTCTACGACTTCTTCCCTGATAGCAGCATATAATTCCGGTGGCAACACTAAATCAGCATTCTTGGAACAATTGAAAATGGACATATCAAAAGTATGAAGATCAATCATTTCAAACACAAGCAGATGCTCAGCGCTAATTGATAACTTCCACTTAATCCGATCCCATCCAGTTGTTATGTAACGCTGATTGTCAATCACATCCATTCGAACAAACACTTTATGCTTCCCAGGACCCCTAATAAGAAACAGATAGTTTGGAATAGTATTGTCCATCTTGTGATGTACAAATAAACGATTGATATGCTAAAACGAGAAAAAATAAATATTAGTAATTTCATATACTAACAACCAATAAAAAACAAACCATAATAAATATAATGAATCCAGATTGTGAACTACATACCATAGCATCAGGTTTATCAAAAGCGCCATTTGATTTGCAGTAAAAATAATCAGATGGAGCAATGCAATATTGTCATAGAAATAAAACATCTGGAAACTTTCTAAAGCTTCTTCATACTGGAATACGAGCCACGATCCAGATTGTAGTTTCAAAGTTTCAACTACGGAATACCACCCATTGTAGACATAATAGACGCTTCCTAAATCATATACCTTGACTTCAAATACCTGGCCATTAGTTGTCCACACTTTGACAAGGCCAACTGGATAGTTAAACTCTTTAATCCATTGTTTATATTTTTTTGGCAGAACATATGTATAAATAAATTAAAATCAGAAACCGTCTAATATGATATTATAAAGAAAACTAAATTCGCCATAACTGAGATTAAAATACTAACCAAACATTTCCTTCGGTTGTCGTCCATGTAACAAGGAAACCCATACATCCTTCTAACTTTGAACTATCATAGAAAATACTATGTCAAAAGGTTATTCTATATATTGTAATTAAGAAGAGTATAACTAATAGACTAAAATAGTAAAAAATGTACAAAAGTTTTCTATATAATGATAACAATATAAACAAATACTTGAAAACACAAATGTATCATCTAAACTACCATAGTGCAAACGACAACGAATCATTTCATACCAGAATTTATAATAATTCGTTAAGACAATTGGAGTAACATTTAATATGATGAACAAGAATTTGAAAGACCAAAACTGATCAATAGTTCTTGGAATATAAGTAATCAAGATATGAGCATACATAACATGTGAAAAGCCCAAAATATTATAACTCAAATTGTGGAAGACTAAAATTATGTATCTAATCTTTTTCAATATCAAGAACACCAACTGAAACTATATTAAACATCATATTCTTACAAAATCTTTATACAAAAACTGAAAAACAGTCATTTTTAACATAGCCCTAATTTATCGAATATTACATACATATACTACAATCTAAATTTGTTAAACACTAAAAATCTAAATTCCATCAACAAAACATGTTTAAAACCTATACCCAAACAACGTCAATGTCAAGAACAGTTATAATCTTCCGATTAAGTATCACAAATAAACAAAATCTTTAGAATTTACATGTAAATAATCAACAACATTGACTCATACAACGTCAAAAGAAAGCCAAATGATAAGAAATTTTCGATCAAAGAAACCAAATATACTAAATTAGTAAAAGATGAAATTGAAGGTGAAGAGAATACTGTCGTGGATTAGGCGATGATTATCCGGTATCGATTGATCTTCGTTCGTTTTCTGGAATCAAGGATTCTTCCCTCTGAATCGATAGGTGTAAGGGTTGTGATGATCTCCAATCGCCGATGATTTTTACAAAACCCAATGCGATTGATTAAATATTTAGTTTTCCACAAATGGGCTTAGGCTTGGACCAGATTTAATAAACAGGTCTTGGGCTTGGACCACATTTAATAAACAAGGATTGGGCTTGAACCAGATTTATAAACAAAGAATATTTCTGTTAGTAAACATGTTTTGTGGGTTCGTTATGCGTCTCTTGTGTCTAAACTTAATCAGTCGACAAGTTGGGAATGGCAGTTGTCATAGGGGCTTTTTCGTACTTCCATTAGATTTACATATAAACGTTATTAATATATTCTTAAGTATAATGCGAACGTGAATTCACTAAATAATTTCACATCAAATTTTACATATAAACGTAGGCTTACATTCAATTTTTACGATATACCTGCGTCCATCGGACGGGTGTACACCTAGTATAATTTAATAGGACACTTAAAATTTAGATCCTAATAAAGTACATTATAAGACATTTAATTGTTAGTGTCCCATTATGTGGTACCATATTATTACACTTGATCATCTGGGGTCCTATTATAACATAACTTAATAGGGCACGTTGTAGTTAAGCCATAAATGTTCAGTGTTATAGGACCCTTTTCTAGTCGAAGTCATATTAGAGCTTAACTTAATAGGACACTGGACACTTGGGTCTTATAACTTTAAACTTTATAGGACGCTTAATCATTGTGGTGTTATTATAATACACCATAATAGGACACAAACATTACTTTTATAGGACACTTATTCGCTAGAGTTTTATTATAATATAACTTAAAAAGACACTTGACACTTGGGTCTTATAAATTTAACCTTTATAGGACGCTTAATCATTATGGTGTTATTATAATACACCGTAATAGGACACCTGATATTTGAGTCATAAAACATCAGTTTTATAGGACGCTTAATCGCTAGAGTTCTATTATAACATAACTTAATAGGACACTTAACACTAGGGTCTTATAACTTTAAACTTTATAGGACGCTTAATCATTATGGTGTTATTATAATACACCGTAATAGGACACTTGATATTTGAGTCGTAAAACATAAGTTTTATAGGACGTTTATTCGCTAGAGTCTTATAATAACACTAGGTTATTGACCCGCTTATTCATGGCCGGTGAGTGGTGGTGGTGAGTGGTGGTGGTGAGAGGTGGTGGTGAGAGGTGGTGGTGAGCGGTGGTGGTGGCCGGTGAGTGGTGGTGGTGGTGTGGCCGGTGAATGGTGGTGGTGAGTGGTGGTCGTGAGTGGTGGCGGTGAGTAGTGGTGGTGGCCGGTGAGTGGTGCTGGTGCTGGTGAGAGGTGGTGGTGCTGGTGGTAAGTGAGTGGTGGTGGTGGTGGTGGTGGTGAGTAGTAGTGGTGGCCAGTGGTGGTGGTGGCGAGTAGTGGTGGTGGCCGGTGGTGGTGGTGGTGAGTAGTGGTGGTGGCTGGCGGCGGTGGTGGTGGTGGTGGTGAGAGGTGATGGTGAGTGGTGGTGGTGGTGGTGGCCGGCAGTGGTGGTGGCCGATGTTGGTTGCCGGCAGTGAAGTTTTCCTTAAAAGCATTCTAAACTCTATCGAGACAGTAGCAAGAGGAAGGGTCCAGAGCTTGGACCCAAATGATCTAGTTGGTGGTACAGAGATTGGACCAGATTGGTGTGAGGTAAACGTTCAAGTACCAATAAAAAAGATGAAAACTTGGTAAGACCATATGGTTTATTTTCTACAATTCAAGATTGTATTGTTGTATCCATCGCATGGCCCTATCCATTCATCTCGGTATGTATTTGTTAAACTTGTGATACAAATAATTTTAATATGATGGAACTTAATGCTTATACATGGATGGTTTATTTGTAGGTAGTCCATGAGGATTGAGGACGCATGATGACTTAAGATTTTATGCTTCTTATTTCTTTAATTGCTTTTGATTTCTTTGTTAAATGTTAAGACTTTATGTTAGATAATGTTATAACTTATTTATGGTTAGTGTTTTCGTTATGAACATGCTTATTTGAAATATAATGAAGTTTTATTTCTTTCATTAGTTGATGTTATACAATAACTATTATGATATTATATGTTGATGGTCTGTTTATAAAATTAGTTTTATAATCTTATTTGGGATATTAGAACCATTTTCTTGATATTAAAGTAGCTATAACGTTACATCATAAGGGTCCTATAAATTAATTTTTAAGGACGCTTGTATGTGTATCAAAAGATTAAAAGTAGGTAATCACATATTAGAACATTGTAAAAGTGTCCTAATATGTTTTTTAGGACGCTATTTAAGTAGTCTATAGACATATTATGCGACCATAAAATTGGTTTCATAATCTTATTTGGTATATTAGGACCCTTTTTCTTGGTGCTAAATTAGCTATAATGTTACATCATAAGGGTCCTATCAATTAATTTCTAAGGACGCTTGTAAGTGTATCAAAAGATTAAAAGTATGTAAGCACATGTTAGAATATCGTAAAAGTGTCCTAATATGTTTTTATTAGGACACTATTTTGGTTGTTCATAGACATAATACGCGACCATAAAATTGGTTTCATAATCTTGTTTTAGATGTTAGGACGGTCTTTTAGTTCCGGGACTTATTACGACCCCTTTACATGAAACGCTTTTACCGTTGGTCCTATTAAATGAAAGGTCCTATAAAATAGCATTTTAGGACACTTTTGCGTGTACTAAAAACCCAGTTTTCTTGTAGTGACCCAGCTTGATTTGGCTCGATTTTGAAAAAAAAAAACTAATACATGGCTCTCAAAATTTAATAATCTAAAATATTATGCAATAATTCAAAATAACATATTCAAAATAAGCTCAACCTAATACATTACAAGCCAAAATCAAGTTTAACAACACAAAATACGTTCTTAATTTCAACGAAATACAATATAACTTCATTAGCAAGGTAATCAACCTTTAAATGTGGTATAAATATCAAATTACAATCCTAATCACATGTAAATAATAATCAACTTTTGTGATATATTTTAATGTATATAAAAATAAAATATATTAAGAGTAAAATAATCCGAGCTAAGCCGAGCCGAGCTGGTATGCGAGCCAAACCGAGCCAATCTGGCTCGTTACAAGCCGAGCCGAGAGCCACTTTCTAACCGAGTCGAGCCGGCTCGACTCACTTTCAAACCGAGCCACATCAAGCGAGCTTTTTTGGAGCTAAATCCGAGCGAGCTCCGAGCCGCAAGTTTTTTGGACAACCTAATTTTATTGTGTCGAATTAAGAAGTTAGGGATTCAAAACTTATGTAAAGTGTTCATATGAAATCAAATGACTCCAGTTTAAAGTAAATAGATATAGAATATGTCTAGTGATCAAAGAAGTTGTTAGATATTTTAGGGTAATTGGTTCTAACTTGGTGACCAAAGTGAATTATGATATACATCAAACAAGTTAGGAGGTGTGGGAGTGCACACTTGTTCGAGTTGTTATAATTCCAAGTATTCGGGCAAAGCCTCAAATGGGGGTCCAAGGTATGTCTTGGTTGCTTACACAGTTCTTGGTTGCTTTTTTTTTTGGTTCAGTTACGTATTCATCAATACACATACTGTTTGTTCGATTTCTCAATCAGAGTTGTATTCGATTGAATTATTCAGTAGAACCATCGAAATAATTTGATCTGAGAGTGATTACACACCTCTCTGATCATCCGGTTATATAAAATTCCCCGTCAAAGATCAAATTATTTTTTGTGAAGATGGTGAGCGGATCAGTAAAGGATAAGACAAGCAAGTTTCACAAACTGGAGATGTTCAAAGGGCAAGATTTCTGTCGATGGCAGAAGAAGATACACTTTCTTCTTACAAGCCTGAAAGTGGTGTACGTGTTGACTACTCCAATCTTAGAGATGCTGGAGGATGGCAATTTGGAGCAAATCAGGAAGCGTTGAAAGTGGGAAAACGACAATTACATCTATCTTGGCCACATCCTGAATGGTATGTCTGATCCCCTATTTGACGTTTATCAAAATGCAGAAACTGCAAAGTTATTGTGGGACACTTTGGAAGCAAAATACATGGCAGAAGATTCTTCTAGTAAGAAGTTTCTTGTTAGTAATTTTAACAATTACAAAATGGTTGATTCGAGGCTTGTCATGGAACAATATAATGAACTGTTGTGAATCTTGGGGTAGTATGCCCAACATAACATGAAGATGGATGAATCAATCTCAGTTTCAAGTATCATCGACAAGTTACCTCCTTCCTGGAAAGATTTAAACATAATCTAGAACATCAAAAAGGAGAGTTAAGTTTGGTTGAACTTGGAAGCCATTTCAGAATTGAAGAGGGCTTGAGAGCACAAGAAAAAGTGTTGGTCAATGATGAAAAGAAACAGGCTGGAACGTCTTTTGTGAATATGGTTGAGACGGGTGAATCATCCAAATAATATAGTAAGTTCAAAGGGAAACAAAAGTTTCAAGGGAACAACAATTTCGGGTCCAAACAAGAAGCCGAATTACCCTTGCTGGAAGTGTAGTAAGGTTGGTCACTTTAAGAGAGACAATAAATTGATGAAGAATAACAACAAGTTTGGTTCAAAGAACAAGAATGAGGTTGGTTCTAGCGGGTCCAAGAACCCGGAAAAGCAAGGTCGGAATTTAGTAAAAAGTAAGAGAAAAATGCCCGGATAGTCCCTGTGGTTTGCCTATTTTTCACCTTTAGTCCCTAACTTTTTAAAATTACAGCTATAGTCCCCAAGTTTTGCAATTTTGTTCCTGGATAGTCCCTGACGCGGATGAGGGTTAGTTTTTGATGTTAAGTGGGTGTGAAATGACCAAAATACCCCTACTATTAAATTAATACCTAAAAAGTTAAAAAGAAATATAATTAATATTAAATAATTTATGTGGGACCCACCACCAACCCCACCCACCTCATCTTCCCCACTCTTCACCACTACCACCATCTCCACCATTCCACCTTTTCCACCCCTCAACCCCCGTCACATGTGTTCACCACCACCAATTTTATTGCAATTATTAGCACATGAGTTATTATTCTAGCCATCATCAAACCTGCAACAACTTGTCATCATCAAACTTGCAACCTGCAAAAATAATCCGGTTATCATTGATGTTGATGGTGATGGGATAGAGAAGATGGAGGAGAATAATGTTGTTGCTGCTGATGATGATATTGGACATCAAGTGGATGATTTCTTCACCAAGGTTGAAAAGGTCAGACTTGGATCTTCTGTTACTTGACCTATAAGAGTCTTGAATGTATAATTTGCATTTACTTCCGTTTTTGCTATTTTTCTTTTCTAGTTTGATTTGATTATGATTAAGCTTATGCTTGTTTTCGTGGGGCCAAATATATATGGTGGTGCTATGCATAACCTGACATATAATTCTTGATAATGTGAGTGAGGGGTTTTGATTTGTTTATTGGTAAAATTATGGATACCGAAACTTATGGTGCTTGTCAAGTAATTCTATTCTCGGTCTGCATTTTCCATTCATCCCTTTGCTCCTATATAAGAACTACCATTTGTCAATTTGTCTTTTAGGGGTAAAATGACCTAACATATAAGAATGGAAACATGTTGGTATTAATTTCTTCATGGAATGAACAGGCTGGTTATTCTTTGGGTGGTGTAATGTAGAGAGAGGAAAAGTGGTGGCGGTGGTGGTGGAAGGAGGTTGTGGTGGTAGAAGGTAGGGGTGTGAATATCTGACACGACTCGAAAACACGACACGAACCTAACATGAAATTAGCGGGTTGAATGGGTCGGGTTCGGGTCAGCCTGAGAACATTCGGGTTGGGTTCGGGTTCATATGTATGACACAATTTTCAGGTTCGGGTTCGTCTAATTTTCGGGTCCGGGTTGAGTTGAACCCGCCAACCCGCGGACACGACCCGTTTAGCACCCCTAGTAGAAGGTGGTGGAAGTTGTATAGAGAGAGATGCAGTAGAGATAGAAAGTGAGTTTGTTTAGAGAGAGAAAATGGGTTAATATAAGGGCATGTTTAATTTATTAGTTTTTAATGATAAGGGTATTTTAGTCATTTCACATCCACTTAACATCAAAAACTAACCCTCATCCGCGTCTGGGACTATCCGGGAATGAAATTGCAAAAGTTGAGGACTATAGCTGTAATTTTAGAAAGTTAGGGACTAAAGGTGAAAAATAGTCAAACCACAGGGACTATCCAGGCATTTTTCTCAAAAATTAATAATTCTGTTCTGAATTATGTATCACTAATTTCTGAAGCATTTTATGTGTAGGATGATGATATTGCTTGGTTGGTTGATTCGGGTGCAACAAGCCAAGTATGCAAAGATCTTAGTTGGTTTAAATATAATCAACCAATTGAAGACGGATCTATCATCAAGATGGGGAATGTTGCATCTAAACCGATCAAAGGAATAGGAACCGTGCATCTTTTTTTATTTCTGGAAACTCTTCTCTTTTGAACAATGTTTTGTATGCGCCCGGAATTCAAAAGAATCTGTTAAGTGGCATTGTTTTGAATAATTGGGGTTACAAACTGTCACACCCCAACCGATGGTGGAAACATCGGGGCGTGTCACTAAGCGAAACAGATTGTCCAGGAGAAATCCATAACAACTAATATTACCGAATATTTAACATTACGTCCCATACCATAACATACTCTGCAAAATAATTATTACAGACAAAGTATCTCAAAGACAAATAAATTGTTTTGACAACTCAAATTTTATTTAAATTTGTTTCTAGACTCCCCTAGCTCGATTCCATAACATCCAAAAATTAAAGCAAGCATCCTAAACACCTGTCACATACGTTAAAATAAAAGTCAATACTTATAGTGTAAAGGTGAGCATTAAAGTTTGATAGTATAATAGTAGCGAAAGCGATTTACGCATAACCAGCATGTAACATGTATAATGTGAAGTAGGTAGGTTATCGACAATGAAATATGCACAGACGTGACTGCGAGTTGTAGAATGCGCAACACATATCACCACTGTGATACGTGAAGAAAAGCCCTTAACAACCCCTGCCCACGACAGGTGCTAAGTCCAAACTATAGTACTATCGTTGCTAAGGTGTCAGGCAACAATCACTGTGTAAACACAAAATACTAGCATTCATTGAATAACACGTACAACATGCAGAGCGGTTAGCGTTTAAAAGTGTTTGCGTTGTGTGTGGATTATGATTTGATATAAGTAACGTATGTAACACCCAAAAATACATAAAGCAAAAAAGGGATCAAGTATACTCACAGAGCATGTTTAACGAATAAACACAGTCTTGGATTGAAGGGAGCGCTGAGGGATTAGCCTGAACACAGTACGACAGTATAAACGTTGAACGGTGCGTAAAACAGTGTGTCAGTGAGTTAGGGATGGATGGTGATCCGATCGGATGACCGTCCGGACGGATGGTTGTCCATTTGGGATGCATGTGCTTGTGTATGATGGAACTTTGAAGTTTTCATTGTAGCATTTTAAAAACATGGAATGTCTCTACCCTTCAGGTCGTCCGGTAGGACGGTCATCCGGACGGATGGCCGTCCGCTCGGATGGCAATCTGAGTGGAGACTGCATTCTTTAAAACTTTTGAAATTGTTTAAGTGTCAAACAACATAAGTCACTAGGCCGAATAGCCACTCGACCGGATGGCTATTCGATCGGATGGCCGTTCGTCCGAACGACTTGTTCGAGTTGGAAAGTTTGCAAATTCAGTTAAGTTTAGAAAGTTTTGCGATCGAACCGAGACGGTATGACCCCGTGTCAAACAACAGAACCACAGCAAGCCTAGTCATCCGTTCGGATGGTAATCGCCCCGTTCGTTCGGTGACTGTTCTTGACGAGATTTCATGGTCAACCCGTGAATCGGTAGTCTCTTCATTAGGAATCCATTCTCAGTCCGGGTCTACACTAGAGAATGAGTGGTGAACCCGAACTAGTCCAGATCCTAACGGTTTTGAGTAAAAAGTTGAAGAAAACTTTGAAACATTAGAAAAATGTTTAGATTTAGGTGAAATCAGTGTTTAAACATTGTAGAAATCCTTTAGATTTGAGTTGTTCTTGGTGGAATGAGGTCACACTTTGGTGTTCATGAACACCCATGTTGATGTCATCATTGAATAGCCTATTTCAGGTGGATTTCATGGTTAGAAGTTGAGATTTGTTGGTGAAAATAATGAAGATGTGTGCATAGATCAAAGAAGTACAAGATTTGGTGTAGAAACTTACAAAAATCGCGAGGAATTGAGAGAAAATAGCTTGAGAACGAGCTGGGTCAGAGGAGAGTTGTCACATAAGTGAAAAGCTGATGTGACAGGTTGTATTTATAGGCAAGAGAAGAAGAAAGGCGGTGTAAGTGATTCGGTCGGAGGGCCTTCCGATCGGATGGCCATTCGATCGGACGGTCATCCGGAGGGATGACCATTCGATCTAATGGTCCTTCGATCAGATGGCTTTTGCTAGCTGGTTTCCAACATTTTGTTTTGTGCGTTGAGCGTTGTGATGCGTTGCGAGTAAGCGGTGCGATAGTATTACACATTAGTTACACAAATAATATAACTACAAATAATCACGAAAGTAAACTTTAGTTTTTGAGTTCACGATGAGATTGCGTTGTGATATAGTTGTAATTGCGTTTTCGAATAAACACCTCAAGACATACATAACATGTACAAGTAACACATAATAGCACACACACGTAAAACAATATCCACAACCTATAATTCGAGTTGCGATGCGATAGTGATGTGATAGCGTTAACTAGATTAGCGTTAGTTATCTTTATCGCATTGTTACTTCACATAATACAACTAACAAGCGTAAATTAAAGTATCGATTAACGAGGTTCGAAAGTACAAGTAATAATTAAGCAAGGAATGACATATTCAATTAGCAATCTTTTCTTCCTTTTACTTTGACTTTGACTTTGAAACTTGGGTTGTCCCTTCTTTAGGAAATTTCGTCCCGAAATTGAAGGCGCAGGTGTAACAAACAACTGTGGATACTTAGCCTTCATATCACGCTCGAGTTCCCAGGTGAACTCAGCGCCGCATTTGCCTTCCCAACGAACCTTCACAATAGGAATTTGTGAGCGTTGAAGTTTCTTGGTCTCTCGGTCCATGATCTCGACTGGTTTTTCCATGAAGTGTAATGTTTCGTCCACCTGTAGATCCTCAAGGGGAACATGTAGATCCTGGTCGGCTAGACACTTTTTGAGGTTCGAAACATGGAAAGTCGGGTGAACGTTAATAAGTTCCTCCGGTAGTTCAAGTCTGTATGCCACCTTGCCAATCCTTTCCAGAATTTTAAAGCGTCCAACATATCGAGGCGCGAGCTTTCCTTTCTTGCCGAATTTAATCACCCCCTTCCAAAGTGCAACCTTTAGGAGTACATGATCGCCAACGTCAAATTCAAGGGGCTTGCGGCGTCTATCAGCGTAACTCTTTTAACAACTCCAAACTTTCAGGAGATTGTCTCGAATTTGGAGGATTTTGTCAGTAGTTTCTTGCAATATCTCAGGACCGATAATTTGCGCATCCCCGATCTCGTGCCATACAATAGGCGATAAACATTTTCTTCCGTATAGTGCCTCAAATGGTGCCATTTGGATGGTAGAGTGATAACTGTTATTGTACGAGAACTCGAATAAAGGTAAATGCGAATCTCAATTACCACCGAAATCTATAACACACGAGCGAAGCATGTCTTTGAGGGTACGAATCGTGCGTTCAGTCTGACCGTCGGCCTGGGGATGGAAAGCAGTACTAAGATTGAGAGTAGTACTGAGAGCAGATTGAAAAGTTTTCGAGAGGCGCGAAGTGAATCAACCATCACGGTCAGAGATGATGTCACGAGGTGTCCCGTGTCGACAAATGACTTCGTCGGTGTAGATTCTTGCTAATCGTTCTACCTTGTAGTCTTCTCGTATCGGTAGAAAGTGGGTGGATTTGGTGAGATGATCGACGATAACCCAGATGCTATCGTGACCTGATGGCGTGCGCGAAAGTTTCGTTATGAAATCCATAGCTATTCTCTCCCACTTCCACATGGGAATTTCGGGTTGCACGAGTAAGCCAGAGGGGCTTTGATGCTCAGCCTTGACTTTCGAACAAGTCAGGCACTTCAAAACGTAGATTGTCACACCCCGACCACGTATAACATACAAAACGTGGCGGAAAACGTCGGGGAGTGTTGTAACAGAATTAATTGTTTCATAACCATGGCATACAAAGTTGTATTTTATTTATCAACATAAAAGTTACATTGTTTTAAACAGGACTCAAAGAGTTTATAACATAATTAAACTAAGTCTATCTTCATTTAATGTCTCTAAGGCACAGGTCCGCCCTAGTGTCACGATCATCATCCTATGCAAATGCTCCTGAAAACACATGTGAAAATAGGTACGTCAGCATAAAAATGCCTGTGAGATACATAGGTTTTGTGAAAATAGGATTCATGACTTATAAGTTTAGAAAAAGTTGTTTAGCAAAAGTCAGTCATGAACCTTGTAAATTGTTTTGTTTTGTAAATCATTTAAAAAGCTGTAAGATCAAAGGATATGTATAAATAAAAGAATAATGTATGGTTAAATGTATAACCAAGTACACTGTGTTGTATAAAGTAAGTTGTTTGTAAAGCAATGTCTTGTGAAAGATATGTTATTTGTATAGAATATTATATGTCTAAATTGAAATGATTCAAATAACGCTACGATATGTAATACCATACAAACACTTATATATATGAAGTACTAGCGGCGTATCCACCATGCTTGTATCATATTACACACGCCTCGTTACTTAAATCACTTAAACAAAACCACCAATGAATAAAGTCCATGTTTAAACCAATTGTCCAAAAAGTCCTTGTATAAGCCATGTCGAATGTTAAAAAGTCCAAAAGTAGTCAAGTAATGTGTAACAAATGTTATGTATTGTACGTAAAGTATTGTCACATAATCCAAATGTAGAAATGTACAAAACAAAGTATTTTGAGTATATCAAAAAGTTATGTTTTGCAAAGTAATGCACGTTACATTGATGCGAACATTTATGTGGTAAGTTAACGCATACATTCAAGCCTTGAGACAGTCGGATAACCCTTTCAGTCAAGGTTATCAAAAGAAATGTTTTCGGATTCAGTCATTCCTTACATCCAAACAAACCCGAGATGTCAGGAATGGGATTTGTCAAGCCCTATGGTACCAGTACTTACTACCGAGCGGCGTAGCTAATGTTAATGAACGTATATAAGTCTCGTTTGTGCAAACCAAATGTTATAGCAATTGTATATGTGTCATATAAAAACAATGTACTAAGTATGCTAAGTTAACATACAAAGCAGAAAAGTCATGTAAATCAATGTGCTAGCATGCTATCAGTCAACATACATAGCAGAAATGTAATGTAAAACAATGTACTAAGTATGCACACAATGGACATACATAGCATGAAATGTAATGTAAAACGATGTACTAAGTACGCACACAATGGGCATACATACCATGAAATGTAATGAAATCATGTACTATAATGTACTAACGAACATAGCAGGTATATGATGTGAAAACAGGAAAGCATGAAAGTAACAAGTAGGCACATGTGTTTCACCCCAAAACAGTTTGGAAAACAATAAAAGATGGGTCTATGTACTCACTTGATATTTCTTAGTAGTCCTTGAGTAACAACCAAACAATGCTAGAGATCACGTATATCAAACGGCACCTAATATAGGTAACTACATTAATAAACCGGACCTAAATCAGAAGATCTGATAGAATGAGGGCTCGTAAACCAAATGAGTATGGGAACTCATGTAGTATGGTTTAACAAAGCCTACATACTAAATGAAACCTAACCTAAGTGCTTACGACCCATTACGACCCGTTTAGGTAGCTTATGCTACTTTAACGCGTCGTTCGCGTAAAACACGTTCGGAACGCCTAACTAGTCCTATGACAAGTAAAATATGCCTTAACATTTCTAATATTGTTACCAAATCAGTTTAGATACCAAAAGTTATGTTACATATGCTTAAAATGAATTTTGGCGTAAAAAGGGCATTTTGGTAATTTACCTAAGGCATATAAACTACCTATCATACAACTACTTAAACGAAGCGACCATAAGGTATAACCTCGGAAGGTTATTCCCTATATACTATGGTCACCAAATGTGTTTGGTCGGATCCTAATGATCGACCAAATGGGTCGGGTTCGAAGGTATAAGCGATTTATTAGATCGCTTACCCTTACGACCCTAGACAACATGGTAATCAGTAGGCAGAGTCACAAGGGACTATAACCATCGTGATTACGCTCACGTTGCGAAGTTCAAATGAACTTCGCATTGACCATAAACTGGTCAATGCAGAAAGTCAAACAAAGTTTGACTTTCGGACTCGAAAAGCAATAAAAGAACGAAGGAACACTTACAAAGGGTCCTCGCATGATTGATAATCCAAGTATTCTCAGATATGAGGTGATGAAACACCCCAACTTAGAGAAATCTCAGATATCAAGTGGGTTTTGCAATGAAGGGGGTTGGGTATTTATAGATTTCGGTTCACCGTTAGGATCGTTTCTTGGAGAAGAGGGAATGATCACATCCCTACACTTGTTGGAATGTTGTGGTAGCTCATTTTGCCCCCACCACAAGACTTTGACATGTGGCATTGGCCCTTCGAGGGTTTAAGGGTTGTTAACATATGTTTAAAATGGCCTTTTGCTGATCAGTAGGGGCCTAGCGTGACGCCAAGGGGGCTAGGTGTCACGCTAAGGTCCTCCTGATCAGCAAACACTTTCCAATGTTCCCCTTTCAGTCCCCGTTGCGTATTAAGGCCATTTCCGACATGTTTAAGGCTCGTTAAATCATTTTCAAGGCTCCACAAGGATTCCTAAACATTTTGGGCATGAAACATGCTCAAAAATATGCCGGATGTTGGTTCGTTTGGTCGTACGATCGCAATGTTCGCTTAATTACGACGGAATGCGCATAAGCGCGAAAAACGATCCAAATTGCGCAACGAATGGATTTTTCTTATGCCAAACACTAAAATAAAATATTTTAGTGCTTACATAAATTTTTGGATGTCCGGAGGTATTCAGAACGTAAGTTATGCGCGAAAATGCAAACTTGTGCACTTTTTGACGCTTTTGGTCCCTGAATGACTCAAAAGTTTATTTTAGCACACCGAACCCCTCAAAGCCTATTTCTAAGCTATATAAAGGATATTTAAGGTGTTTTTAACTTATGGTCATGTTCCGGAATGTTCGTTACAGTTCAAATTGGCATACTTTCGCAGTTTGTCAAGTTTAGTCCCTTTAAGCGAATTTACTTGTTTTTGCCATACCAAAGCCTTTAAAACTTATTTCTAAGTTATGTAAAGGTTACTTAAGGTATGTTAAGTATATGTTGATGTTCCTGAGTAATTTTTGCATTAAAATGATTACGTTTACGCACCAGTTTGCGTATAACTCTCCAGAAAGCGATATAGATTTTGAAATTGAATAAAAGTCAAAACATGAAAAATGTAAAACACAACCAAACAAACATTGGGATCAAATAACATTGTTTTATTGATAATTGAACTGTTCATAATGATTACAAGCACAGATGTTACAGTCTCCCCTACTTGTGAAAATTTCGTCCCGAAATTTATTTAGAGGAAACTCGTGGAAAAAGATGCGGATATTTCGCCTTCATTTGATCTTCGCGTTCCCAAGTAAACTCGGGTCCACGTTTAGCTTCCCAACGAACTTTGACCAAAGGAATGCGCTTGCGTTTGAGCCACTTGACTTGACGTTCCATGATTTCCACTGGCTTCTCAACAAATTTCAGTGTTTTGTCAACATGAATTTCGTCAAGCGGTATGTGGAGGTTCTCATCAGCTAAACACCTCTTGAGATTGGACATGTGAAAGGTTGGATGAACATTTCCAAGTTCAGGAGGTAACTCAAGTCTGTAGGCTACCTTACAGATTCTTTCGACGATCTTGAATGGTCCAACGTATCTAGGTGCAGGTTTTCCTTTCTTTCCAAATCTGATCACACCTTTCCAAGGTGAGACCTTAAGTAATACTCGATCACCGACTTGAAATTCCAAGGGCTTGCGTTTTGGGTCCGCGTAACTCTTTTGACGGCTTCTAGCTGTCTAAAGATTATCACGAACTTTCTTAATCTTATCAGTTGTCTCTAAAATGAGGGCAGGTCCAGTAAGCTGAGTGTGACACCCCAGGAAAACCATACAACTTAACTAGCTTCCTCAGTGAGTGCCTACCAAATTTCGGGATGAAATTTCTTTCAACTTGGGGATGATGTGACAACTCGAAACTTAGAACCTTTCTTGTATCCCGATGTAACATGCTTAAACGTGTGACTAGTTAACTTGTGTGACTAATGATAGATTGGTATCAGAACCATTGGTTATAGAGAACTTGGTTTTAATAAAGGGGAAAAACGTTTTTGTTAATACCAGACTATAACCTGTATAGTGCTCAACGGTCCACAACGACGCTTCACTCCACATGCAAGGCTCGACATTCTAGGTGATATGGTCTGTGTATATTGCCTACTTATTAGTTACATAGTACATTGCTTATGGTATGCTTGGTTAGTATAACTACAGTTGCTTGAACACGTGCGTGCTTACTCCATTTTATCGTCGTACTTTCGCGAACCCCTCTCACTCACGTTCTTCTTGATATGAAGATCATGTCTGGACGCGTTAACCTGACACAAGCCCAGTTGACGGCTCTGATCAACGAACGAGTTGCCGCAGTACTTGCAGCTGCACACGCAGGAGGTATATCCTGCAGTCCGAACTCATTCTAGGATCTTTAGAATCCTACTCTCGTGAACCAACCTTTGTGTTAAACTCTGTCTTTTCTTTCACCCACGATAGGTCAGCATGCTCAACCACCCGTATGCACTTTTAAGACTTTCATGGACTGCCGACCAACTACTTTTAGCGGCACTGAAGGAGCAGTAGGTCTCCTACACTGGTTTGAGAAACTAGAATCTGTCTTCGAAATGTGCGAATGCCCTGAGGCGCGCAGGGTGAAGTATGCTACTGGTACTCTCGAGGGTTTAGCCCTCACATGGTGGAACGCTCAGGTTCAGATGCTGGGGTTGGTTGCTGCCAACGCCACCCCATGGGAAAATTTTAAAGAGATGATCAAGGAGGAATACTGCAGTCGTGATGAGATTCACAAACTGGAAGTGGAGTTCTTCAACCTCAAGATGACGGGGTCCGAAATTGAAGCTTATGTGAAAAGGTCGAACGAACTGGCAATTTTGTGCCCTACTATGGTGGATCCTCCCATCAAACGCATCGAACTATTTCTTCAGGGCTTAGTGCCGGAAATCCAAAGTCATGTGACTTCAGCGAACCTCGCCACCTACCAGCAAACTGTTCAGTTGGCTCACCGTCTCACGGATCAGGCGGTGGAGCAGAACAAGTTACCAAAACGCATAGGTGCTGCAACTACTTCTGGTACCTCTAGTGACAACAAACGGAAATGGGATGGAACTTCAAGTAAGGGTTCGACTTCTGTTCATTCCCAGTCTCAGCAGAGAAAGACTGAGGACTACAAGAGCCCTAATCAGCAATCGTCTGGTGGTCAAAGTCATGGTGGGTACAAAGGAAATCACCCCAAGTGCAATCGCTGCAGCCTGCACCACAGCGGGCCATGCACAAGGGGCAACTGTCATCGGTGCAACAAGCCTGGTCACGCTGCAAAGGATTGCAGGAGCTTATACCCCGCCAATCAGAATCGTCATCAAGCTCAACAGAATCAACGCCAGCAGCAACAGCAAGGTGATAACAAAGGATGCTTTCAGTGTGGAGCTGAGGGCCACTTCAAGAGAGACTGTCCCCAACTGAACAGGAACCAGAACAACAACAACAACAATAACAACAATCAGGGGAATGGTAACAATGGGAACAACAACAACAATGGCGCCAGGGGGCGGGTGTTTGTGATTGGCCAAGGTGAAGCAAGGAACGACCCCAATGTTGTGGCGGGTAAGTTCCTTCTCGACGACTTTTATGTTTCAGTATTATTTGATTCGGGTGCCGATACTAGCTACATGTCACTAGAAGTTAGTCGAATGCTTAAGCGTATTCCAACACCTTTGAACAACAAGCACACCGTAGAGCTAGCAAATGGTAAGAGTTTAGAAGCCACACACGTAGTCAAGGGTTGTAAACTTATTCTCGCTGACCAGACCTTCTCTATCGACCTCATACCTATTGTCTTGGGTAGTTTCGACGTTGTCATTGGGATGGATTGGTTATCCCAGCACCGAGCAGAGATTCTTTGCAACGAGAAGGTTGTCCGTATTCCAGGTTCCGGTGGTGAACCTCTCATGATTCATGGCGACAGGAGGAGTGCTGTTGAGAACGTCATTTCTCTCCTTAAGGCCCAAAAGTGCTTACGAAAAGGCCACACTGCCATTTTGGCTCTCATTACTGACACCTCAAAAAAAGAGAAGAAGATAGAAGATTTTCCAGTTGTACGCGATTATCCAGAGGTATTTCCTGAGGAATTACCTGGTCTTCCGCCTCATCGCCAAGTCGAGTTTCAGGTCGAACTAGCTCCTGGAGCTGCGCCTATAGCTCGTGCACCTTATCAATTGGCTCCATCAGAGTTGAAAGAACTCTCTACGCAACTACAAGAGCTCCTGGATAAGGGTTTTATTCGTCCTAGCTCATCGCCCTGGGGAGCTCCAGTGCTATTTGTGAAGAAGAAAGACGGTACCTTCAGAATGTGCATCGACTACCGAGAACTCAACAAGGTGACGGTGAAGAATCGCTATCCTCTTCCGCGTATCGACGACTTGTTCGACCAGCTGCAAGGGTCAAGCTACTATTCGAAGATCGATTTGAGATCGGGTTATCATCAGCTGAGAGTCCGGGAAGAGGACGTCTCCAAAACAGCTTTCAGAACTCGATACGGGCACTATGAGTTTCTGGTCATGCCTTTTGGGATGACAAACGCACCTGCGGTTTTCATGGACTTGATGAACCGAGTGTGCAAGCCTTACCTAGACAAGTTCGTCATAGTCTTCATCGACGACATCCTGATCTATTCTAAGAGTCAGGAGGAACACGAGCAGCATCTACGACTTATTCTGGAACTCCTTCGAACAGAACAGCTTTATGCAAAGTTCTCGAAATGCGACTTCTGGCTTCGAGAAGTCCATTTCCTAGGCCACGTGGTAAACAAGGATGGGATTCATGTTGATCCATCCAAGGTAGACTCGATTAAGAACTGGCCTGCACCTCGCACACCAAAGGAAATTCGCCAATTCTTGGGTTTGGCGGGATACTACCGGAGATTCATTAAGGATTTTTCTAAGATCGCACAGCCTCTCACCTCACTAACACAGAAAGGCGTTGTTTATCGATGGGGAAACGCACAGGAGTTGGCATTTCAGCACCTAAAGGATAGACTTTGTAGCGCACCTATCCTTTCCTTGCCAGAAGGCACAGACGATTTTGTGGTCTACTGCGACGCATCAATTCAAGGTCTTGGTTGCGTGTTGATGCAACGAGACAAAGTTATAGCCTACGTCTCACGCCAACTTAAGGTTCATGAAAAGAACTACACTACGCACGATTTAGAGCTGGGAGCTGTTGTTTTTGCACTTAAGTTATGGCGGCATTACCTGTATGGTACCAAGTGCGCGATCTACACCGACCACAGGAGCCTCGAGCATATCTTCAAGCAGAAGGAACTGAATATGCGACAACGACGATGGGTCGAGCTGCTAAATGACTACGAGTGCTCAATCAGGTATCACCCGGTCAAAGCCAATGTTGTGGCTGACGCCCTCAGTCGGAAGGACACCGCGCCTAAGCGCGTGCGAGCTTTACAACTCACGATCCATTCTAGTCTGCCTTCTCAAATACGAGCTGCTCAGATAGAAGCACTGAAACCAGAAAACGTCAGGGCTGAAGCCCTACGCGGATCAAGGCAACGATTAGAACAAAAGGAAGACGGTGCTTACTACGTAACGGGACGCATTTGGGTCCCACTCTATGGCAACCTACGAGAGCTTGTGATGGACGAAGCACACAAGTCTCGCTACTCGGTACATCCTGGATCGGATAAAATGTACCACGACATCAAAACTACGTACTGGTGGCCTAGCATGAAGGCCCACATAGCAACTTACGTCAGCAAGTGTTTGACTTGTGCAAGAGTCAAGTCTGAATCCCAGAAACCCTCAGGCCTACTCCAACAACCAGAGATACCTCAATGGAAATGGGAGCAAATTTCCATGGATTTTGTCACTGGCCTACCTAGATCCCAGCGCGGGAACGATACTATTTGGGTGATCGTGGATCGACTCACAAAGTCTGCACACTTCCTGGCCATCAAGGAAACGGATAAATTCTCCACTCTTGCAGAAATATACCTTAAGGAAGTCGTTTCGAGGCACGGGGTGCCCACCTCCATTATCTCGGATCGAGATGCACGTTTTACTTCAGAGCTGTGGCAAGCAATGCACAAATCCTTTGGCTCACGATTAGACATGAGCACAGCGTATCACCCTCAGACGGACGGGCAGTCCGAACGCACTATTCAAACCTTAGAGGACATGCTTCGTGCATGTGTAATCGACTTTGGCAACCGCTGGGAAAAGCATCTGCCACTTGTGGAATTCTCGTACAATAACAGCTACCACACCAGCATTAAAGCTGCTCCATTTGAGGCATTGTACGGACGTAAATGCCGGTCACCTCTTTGCTGGGCAGAGGTGGGAGATAGTCAGATCACTGGTCCAGAATATGTGGTAGACACGACCGAACAAATTGCTCAAATACGAAAACGCATGACGGCAGCTCGCGAACGTCAGAAAGTTTACGCCGACATGGGCAGGAAACCGCTTGAGCTCCAGGTTGGGGAGCGGGTACTACTCAAAGTTTCACCCTGGAAGGGTGTGGTTCGTTTTGGTAAACGCGGCAAACTCAACCCACGATACGTTGGACCTTTCGAAGTCATTGAGAAAATAGGCAGGGTGGCCTACAGACTGAACTTACCAGCAGAACTCGGTGCAGTTCACAACGTTTTTCACGTGTCGAATCTGAAGAAGTGTCCATCAGATGAGACCCACGTAGTTCCTCTGAAGGAACTCACTATCGACGAACAGTTACGATTCGTCGAGGAACCAGTCGAAATCACGGACCGGGATATTAAGGTCCTCAAGAGCACCAGAATACCTCTCGTTCGAGTTCGTTGGAACTCACGTCGCGGCCCAGAGTTCACCTGGGAGCGCGAAGATCAGATGAAACAAAAGTATCCCCAACTGTTCGCAAACAGTACACCCACTACTGAGGCCGAAGCTACGGAATTTCGGGACGAAATTCCAGATCAACGGGGGGTGGATGTGACACCCCAGGAAAACCATACAACTTAACTAGCTTCCTCAGTGAGTGCCTACCAAATTTCGGGACGAAATTTCTTTCAACTTGGGGATGATGTGACAACTCGAAACTTAGAACCTTTCTTGTATCCCGATGTAACATGCTTAAACGTGTGACTAGTTAACTTGTGTGACTAATGATAAGTGAACCTTTTATATGATTATGGGTTATGTTATATGTATGCTTGTGTGTATAGTATGTGTATATGATTAAGTGAGCCGAGAACCAAGAACCCGACTCGAGACCATGTGGTCTCGAGTAAACCGTAACACTTGGGCCGGATGGGCCACGCACCCCATTTAACTCAACCGAAACCCATTAGGGTGCACCATGTGGACAAGTATATAACCCCTAGTGATGCTAACCTTGCCATTCTTTGGACAAGCCACACACACACTCTCCCTCTCTCTCTCACTAAAACCCTAAACCACAACATCTCCTCTCCTTCATTCTCGGATTCAAACCGGCCGACCGCAAGAGGGTTCTCGGACTAGCTTGTGCTCACCAAGAAAAGTTTCATACTCACCTTGGAAACCATCAACCGGTTAGTGTTCTTATGATGTTTGTTGTTAAATGGTAGTATGAATGATATGATCTAACTAGTGTAGTTACACGATTGATGATGCTTTGTGAATCGGTTGTGTGTGATGTTGATAATCGGCTAACATGCTTTGATTTCGGATATGTTACATAAGGAGCTCATAATATCTTGTGTCTAAATATGATTTAAACCATTGATTATTGATGTATATGAAAACCGGCTTGCATATGTGTAGTACCATGTTAACCGGATTAGTGTAGACTTGATTTTGAGATGTTATGTGATGAATTGAAACCTTTAGGTGAGTATGTTCAAGTGTGTTGATTTGCGGCTCATGATTATGTGTATGATTGATGCTAGAAACCGAAAATAAGATGAACAAGTTGAATAATCGACATGAACATAACTTGAATACATGAAGAACAATTTGAAGATGATATGAATATGTTATGAATATTTGAATATTGATATGTTTGATCCATTTTTGGTAAATTGCTAGACAAGAAACATGTTTAAGGATTTTGGTTGGATAGTACATTGTGTCATGAAATCAAATTCCCATTGGATAGTACAACTGTGCAGAATCAGCAATGGTTGGGGGTCGAGACCCCTGGTCTCGACTCGAGGCCACCAAAATGTCAACTCGAGATCACCTCGTGACGACTCAAGACCCACGGTTGCGACATAGATTGCGACTCGAGACCACACTTGATCAACACCCAGACATCTTGACTCGAGACCATGTTTGCGAGTCCAGTTGCGACTCGAGACCACTACATGCATGACCCAAGACTACCTTGGTTGCGACTCGAAACCTTGTGGACTACAATTCGAGACCGCACAGTCTTGAGTAGAGACCGCACAGTCATGGACTTTATACGTTTCTGTTATGTTATTTGGGCTGCCATGGATGATACTTGCATGCAATGTGTTAGCATACGTGTAGAAACATACATGCACTACCTGAATACGAACCTGACTTGTACGGTATCTATGTTAGGACGTAGTTGACCACTTACAACTTGATTGATTTTCTGTGTATCTGCCGAGCAAACCAAGGTGAGTTCACACCCTTTACAAAGCATGGGATTCCCAGGGGTCGGGAATTGGGGTTAAGGAACATGGGTTCCTCGTCCTCCTTGGGTAGGACAGCAATGGTTCAGGAATGTAATTCCTCATCCTCACGGACAGATAACTCGTACTAGACCAAAACTCTATCATGAAGTCCCTCATTTTTGTATCGACTTAATCGCCGGGCCAATGGCGAGCGGGTCATTAGTTAGATAGCGCTATTTAGGTCTGACAAACCTCACACCGTGCCGCAGAGGACGGGCGTGAACTAATGGATCTGGGGCACGTCAATGATGATAGACATTGATAGTTTCAGGGCACATAAACATGACTAAGTCAGCAGTCGATATGGTAACGAGTCTAGTGAATACATGGGGTAGCCCCCACGGCCGAAATGCCAGATAACTAACACGGGGTAGCCCCCACGGCTGGATTGCCAGAGTAACCGGGAATAAACAAGTCACGTTTTTAACTATGGGGTAACCCCCACGGCAGGATGCCAGCTAAAGGAAACTGTTTTCGAAACAACTTAAAACGAACACCCAACCGTGAACTCACTCAACTTGTTGTTGACTCGTTACTACATGCTTTGCAGGTCCTTAGGTTCTTAGCTGGAGCTTGCATGGAGGAGGATCGTTGTGGGACATGGACGGCTGTGTGCCATGTTAAGCATTGAAACAATTAAACTTATGCCTTGTTTTTAAGACTTATGCTTCCGCTTGCAACTTAACTATGTTTTGTTTGAACACCAATTGTATTGGTTGGATTTTTATAACTACTTATATGCTTGTTCAATATGATTGGTGGCTGGATCCTGGTCAGTCACGCCTCCAAGCGGTGGTACTCCGCATGTGGATTTTGGGGGTGTGACACTGAGCCTCACCGATCTCATTCCAGCAGACTGGTGAACGACATTTTCGACCATAGAGAGCTTCGAAAGGAGCCATTTTGATGCTGGTTTGATAACTGTTGTTGTAGGAGAATTCAATTAACGAAAGATGTGAATCCCAACTACCACCAAAGTCGATCACACAAGCTCTAAGCATATCCTCCAGATTCTGGATTGTTCTTTCAGATTGACCATCCGTTTGCGGATGATAAGCTGTGCTCAGGTTAAGTTGGGTCCCCATAGCAGATTGCATGGTTCTCCAAAAATGAGAAGTGAAACGAGCATCTCTGTCAGAAATGATGTTCAAAGGAACACCATGTCGAGCTACAATTTCATCCACATAGATTTTAGCAAGTTTGTCAGCAGGAAAATCCTCACGGATTGGCAAGAAATGCGCTGACTTAGTAAGACGATCAACAACTACCCAGATGGCATCATGACCTTTCTTTGTGTGCGGAAGTTTAGTAATGAGATCCATAGTAATGTTTTCCCATTTCCAAACTGGGATCTCTGGTTGCACCAATAAACCAGAAGGACGCTGATGTTCAGCCTTAACCTTAAGACAAGTAAGGCATTTTGATACATATAAGGCAATGTCTTTCTTCATACCAGGCCACCAATACTGAATACGAAGATCCTTATACATCTTATCTGAGCCAGGATGAATAGAATAACGCAACTTATGGGCTTCATCCATAAGCAAGGTGCGAAGGTTATCTTGGCTTGGGACCCACAAATGGTCCATGAAGTAATACGATCCATTGTTCTTCAGTTCTAGATCAGGTATTATGTGATAGGGAAATTCCCTATCCATCAAACCTTGTGAAACACAAGATTGTTGAGCCTGAGAAATGCGTGCTTGGATATCGGATCGAGCTTGAATAACAGATTGAACACGAACACAATGAAGCTTAGTACCTTCCTTACGACTCAATGCATCGGCTACGACATTCGCCTTACCAGGATGGTAGCGAATTTCGCAGTCATAGTCGTTTAGAAGCTCAACCCAACGTCGTTGCCTCATGTTGAGTTCTTTCTGATTGAAGATATGCTGAAGACTTTTGTGGTCCGTAAAAACCACACATTTTGTACCGTACAAATAGTGTCTCCAGATCTTAAGAGCGAAGACAACTGCACCCAACTCAAGATCATGAGTGGTGTAGTTTTTCTCATGTATCTTCAACTGCCTTGATGCATATGCTATGACTTTGTTCCTTTGCATCAGAACACAGCCAAGACCCAATTTAGATGCATCACAATAAACGACGAAATCATCATTGCCCGCAGGAAAAATCAGAACAGGGGCGTCGCAAAGTTTTTGTTTCAAAGTTAGAAACGCTTCCTCTTGCTTGAATCCCCAATCAAAGGGTTTGTTCTTCTGAGTTAGAGCAGTTAGAGGAACTTCAATCTTCGAGAAGTTTTCAATGAAGCGGCGGTAATAACCCGCTAGACCAAGAAAAGAACGAACTTCAGTAGGAGTAGTAGGCGTATCCAAATCCTTGATCGCACTGATCTTGGAGGGATCTACATGAATACCTTGTTCGTTGACGATATGTCCTAAGAATTGAACTTCTTTAAGCCATAATTCACACTTGGAGAATTTGGCGAAAAGTTTCTCTTTCTTTAGGAGTTCCAGAGTAAGACGAAGATGTTGCTCGTGATCAGCTCGCGTCTTAGAATATATCAAGATGTCGTCAATAAAAACAATGACGAACTAATCCAAATAAGGCTTGCAGACCCTATTCATTAAGTCCATGAAAACAGCAGGAGCATTAGTCAAACCGAATGGCATGACTGTGAACTCGTAATGCCCATAGCGAGTGCGGAACGCTGTCTTGGGAATGTCTTCTTCATGCACCCGAAGTTGTTGATATCCCGATCGCAGATTAATCTTTGAAAAATAAGAAGCGCCCTGTAACTGATCAAAGAGATCATCGATGCGAGGTAGGGGATATCGATTCTTGATGGTAAGCTTGTTAAGCTCACGATAATCGATACACATCCTAAAAGATCCGTCCTTCTTTTTGACAAAAAGAACGGGAGCACCCCAAGGTGAAAAGCTAGGACGGATAAAACCTTTGTCAGAGAGCTCCTGAAGCTGCTTAGACAACTCTTGCATCTCAGATGGTGCAAGACGATACGGAGCTCTGGCAATGGGATTTGCACCAGGTACGAGATCAATACGGAACTCGACTTGGCATGCTGGAGGTAGACCAGGTAAATCTTCAGGGAAAACTTCAGAATAATCCCGAACAACGGGAATATCTTGGATAGACTTACCTTTGCCTTTATCTGCTGTGACATGTGCCAAGAAGGCCACATAATTATTTCATAGATACTTCCGAGCTTTAAAACAAGACATGAGTTTGAGACCACCAGCAGGTTTCTCACCACGAACCTGTAGGATCTCGCCTGTCGAAAGCGGCACACGAACAATCTTCTCAAAACAAACTACCTCTGCACGATGCTTGGCTAACCAATCCATACCCACAATAACGTCGAAGCTTCCAAGTTGCATAGGCGTGAGGTCAATAGGAAAAAGATGGTCGTTAAGGTTCAACTGGCAGTTGCGAAGAACAGAATCAAGAACAATGGGTTCACCACTAGCAACCTCTACTGTCAAAGGTTTACCTAGTTTCGTTCTAGACACGCGAAGCAATGGCTCAAAAGATAATGACACAAAACTCTTATCGGCACCCGAATCAAAAAGAATAGATGCAGGCTGATTATTAATAAAGAACGTACCGTTCACCACTTCATTGTCTGCTTGTGCCTCTTGTGCATTCATGTTGAAGACTCGACCTCGAGCCAGAGCCTGATTCTGATTTGGATTCTGATTCTGGTTGGCTAGCCTTGGGCACCGGTTTCTGTAGTGGGTCAGATCCCCACAATTGTAGCATGAACCAGGAGGAAAATGAGGTCGTGCAGCTTGACCTTGTTGCTGAGCAACTTGTTGGGCTTGGTTCTGAACTGCCTGGTTCTGATTAGCAGGAATGCGGCAGGTGGCAGCCAGATGACCAATTCTTCCGCAGTTTGTGCAATGACGACATTGGAGATGTAGTAGGTGATGGCCGTTACACCTGTTGCACAAAGGTGCAGTGCCAAGATATGTCTTCTTGGCTAGTGGTTGCGCAGGCTGATTTGGTGCAGCTTGGGCCTGTGCAGTAACGGCATAGTTTTGGGAAGCCTTTCGCTTCCTAGACCCTTTTGAGGAACCATAATTCTTTCCCTTCTTGTTTTCACCTTTCTTACCATTCTCCTTGTCAGATGCCTGCTTCTTACCCTTGTCACCCTTTTTGTGCAGCTTTCCCTTTCGAACCTGCGACTCAGTCAATGTCGCTGCTAACTCGATCGCCTGACGGAGTGTGGCAGGACTACTACCAGTAATGATGTCTTGCACTGAGTCAGGTAGGCCATCGATGTACCTTTCGATAGCCTTGTCGAGTGGGGTGACCATAGTCGGGCAAAGCAGACTCAACTCCTCAAACCTGTCGGTATACGCCCTGTGCTCGCCACTGTCTTGTTTCAAGTCATCAAACTCTTTCTCCAAAGCTCGTTGTTCATGACGAGGACAGAACTCCCTCATCATAAGGGCCCTAAGTTCGGCCCAAGTTTGTGCTAGAGCAACTTCTGCACCACGGTCTCTCATAACCCCGTTCCACCATGTGAGAGCCCTCTTCTGAAACACACTTGAAGAAAACTCTACCTTGCGATTGTCAGGACACTGCACGTGGCGGAAAGTATTCTCAATGCTCTCGAACCATTGCAGAAGCCCAGTCGCTCCCTTAGAACCACTAAACTTGAGTAGTTTAGCCGAGTTAAAATCCTTGAATTTGCATGGAGCATTGTTGTTGTTGTTGGCTTGGTTCCATTGAGCAAAGAGGTTTGGGAATTGAGCAACCATTTGCTACGCAATGATTTCTGCCAGTTCGGCAGTTGCTATCTGGTTTTCGCGTTGAGGAGGCATTCTAAAAGAGGAAAACATGAAAGGAAACGAGCGAGACGATTGGATGAAGAGAATAAGATGAAACAAAATCAACAAAAGTAAAGATGGTAGTCACTCGTCCGTATCACAAAGCAAACAAACAACACACAGTGACTAATCAAAGTAAATGGGTCAAAAATAATGTATCGCGAAGACATGCTCGCCTATAAGTGAACACTCACCCCAAGAGTTCCCAGGTAAGAGTGACTGGTCCGATTATGTGGATTTGTACGAACACTCTAGCCTTAGACAAAAAACCCAGGGTACAGGCATTCACTCTTCCAGTTTGCACGTGTTCACATTATTTAACACCCAAAACCTTGACGAGATTTTGAAAACTCAAAGGGGTTCAAAACCATATAACAGAGAGTTCAAAACCTTACAATAGAGGGTTCAAGACCTTGTAATAAATTATTCAAAAACAGTTTCAAAAATCGTTTCGGAAAATTTGGTTTTTGTTTTGATAATCACCTAAGGATAGGTGATGTGCATGTTTTAAGATCTAAACACAAGATAACTTGTGTTAGGGTCCTAGAAGGGTTATAGTCTAGGTCAAAGCATTACTAATAACCTAATTCCCTATAACCATTGGCTCTGATACCAACTCTTCTGTCACACCCCGACCACGTATAACATACAAAACGTGGCGGAAAACGTCGGGGAGTGTTGTAACAGAATTAATTGTTTCATAACCATGGCATACAAAGTTGTATTTTATTTATCAACATAAAAGTTACATTGTTTTAAACAGGAATCAAAGAGTTTATAACATAATTAAACTAAGTCTATCTTCATTTTATGTCTCTAAGGCACAGGTCCGCCCTAGTGTCTTGAAAACACATGTGAAAATAGGTACGTCAGCATAAAAATGCCTGTGAGATACATAGGTTTTGTGAAAATAGGATTCATGACTTATAAGTTTTGAAAAAGTTGTTTAGCAAAAGTCAGTCATGAACCTTGTAAATTGTTTTGTTTTGTAAATCATTTAAAAAGTTGTAAGATCAAAGGATATGTATAAATAAAAGAATAATGTATGGTTAAATGTATAACCAAGTAAACTGTGTTGTATAAAGTAAGTTGTTTGTAAAGCAATGTCTTGTGAAAGATATGTTATTTGTATAGAATATTATATGTCTAAATTGAAATGATTCAAATAACACTACGATATGTAATACCATACAAACACTTATATATAGGAAGTACTAGCGGCGTATCCACCATGCTTGTATCATATTACACACGCCTCGTTACTTAAATCACTTAAACAAAACCACCAATGAATAAAGTCCATGTTTAAACCAATTGTCCAAAAAGTCCTTGTATAAGCCATGTCGAATGTTAAAAAGTCCAAAAGTAGTCAAGTAATGTGTAACAAAGGTTATGTATTGTACGTAAAGTATTGTCACATAATCCAAATGTAGAAATGTACAAAACAAAGTATTTTGAGTATATCAAAAAGTTATGTTTTGCAAAGTAATGCATGCTACATTGATGCGAACATTTATGTGGTAAGTTAACGCATACATTCAAGCCTTGAGACAGTCGGATAACCCTTTCAGTCAAGGTTATCAAAAGAAATGTTTTCGGATTCAGTCATTCCTTACATCCAAACAAACCCGAGATGTCAGGAATGGGATTTGTCAAGCCCTATGGTACCAGTACTTACTACCGAGCGGCGTAGCTAATGTTATTGAACGTATATAAGTCTCGTTTGTGCAAACCAAATGTTATAGCAATTGTATATGTGTCATATAAAAACAATGTACTATGCTAAGTTAACATACAAAGCAGAAAAGTCATGTAAATCAATGTGCTAGCATGCTATCAGTCAACATACATAGCAGAAATGTAATGTAAAACAATGTACTAAGTATGCACACAATGGACATAAATAGCATGAAATGTAATGTAAAACGATGTACTAAGTACGCACACAATGGGCATACATAGCATGAAATGTAATGAAATCATGTACTATAATGTACTAACGAACATAGCAGGTATATGATGTGAAAACAGGAAAGCATGAAAGTAACAAGTAGGCACATGTGTTTCACCCCAAAACAGTTTGGAAAACAGTAAAAGATGGGTCTATGTACTCACTTGAGATTGCTTAGTAGTCCTTGAGTAACAACCAAACAATGCTAGAGATCACGGATATCAAACGGCACCAAATATAGGTAACTACATTAATAAACCGGACCTAAATCGGAAGATCTGATAGAATGAGGGCTCGTAAACCAAATGAGTATGGGAACTCATGTAGTATGGTTTAACAAAGCCTACATACTAAATGAAACCTAACCAAAGTGCTTACGACCCATTATGTCCCGTTTAGGTAGCTTATGCTACTTTAACGCGTCGTTCGCGTAAAACGCGTTCGGAACGCCTAACTAGTCCTATGACAAGTAAAATATTCCTTAACATATCTAATATTGTTACCAAATCAGTTTAGATACCAAAAGTTATGTTACATATGCTTAAAATGAATTTTGGCGTAAAAAGGGCATTTTGGTAATTACCTAAGGCATATAAACTACCTATCATACAACTACTTAAACGAAGCGACCATAAGGTATAACCTCGGAAGGTTATTCCCTATATTAGATCGCTTACCTTTACGACCCTAGACAACGTGGTAATCAGTAGGCATAGGCACAAGGGACTATAACCATCGTGATTACGCTCACGTTGCGAAGTTCAAATGAACTTCGCATTGACCATAAACTGGTCAATGCAGAAAGTCAAACAAAGTTTGACTTTCGGACTCGAAAAGCAATAAAAGAACGAAGGAACACTTACAAAGGGTCCCCGCAAGATTGATAATCCAAGTATTCTCAGGTATGAGGTGATGAAACACCCCAACTTAGAGAAATCTCAGATTTCAAATGGGTTTTGCAATGAAGGGGATTGGGTATTTATAGATTTCGGTTCACCGTTAGGATCGTTTCTTGGAGAAGAGGGAATGATCACATCCCTACACTTGTTGGAATGTTGTGGTAGCTCATTTTGCCCCCACCACAAGAGTTTGACATGTGGCATTGGCCCTTGGAGGGTTTAAGGGCAGTTAACATATGTTTAAAATGGCTTTTGCTGATCAGTAGGGGCCTAGTGTGACGCCAAGGGGGCTAGGTGTCACGCTAAGGTCCTCCTGATCAGCAAACACTTTCCAATGTTCCCCTTTCAGTCCTCGTTGCGTATTAAGGCCATTTCCGACATGTTTAAGGCTTGTTAAATCATTTTCAAGGCTCCACAAGGATGCCTAAACATTGTGGGCATGAAACATGCTCAAAAATGTGCCGGATGTTGGTTCGTTTGGTCGTACGATCGTGATGTTCGCTTAATTACGACGGAATGCGCATAAGCGCGAAAAACGATCCAAATTGCGCGACGAATGGATTTTTCTTATGCCAAACACTAAAATAAAATATTTTAGTGCTTACATAAATTTTTGGATGTCCGGAGGTATTCAGAACGTAAGTTATGCGCGAAAATGCAAACTTGTGCACTTTTTGACGCTTTTGGTCTCTGAATGACTCAAAAGTTTATTTTAGCACACCGAACCCCTCAAAGCCTATTTCTAAGCTATATAAAGGATATTTAAGGTGTGTTTAAATTGTGGTCATGTTCCAGAATGTTCGTTACAGTTCAAATTGGCATACTTTCGCAGTTTGTCAAGTTTAGTCCCTGTAAGCGAATTTACTTGTTTTTGCCATACCAAAGCCTTTAAAACTTATTTCTAAGTTATGTAAAGGTTATTTAAGGTATGTTAAGTATATGTTGATGTTCCGTAGTATTTGTCGCATTAAACTGATTACGTTTACGCACCAGTTTGCGTATAACTCTCTAGAAAGCGATATAGAGTTTGAAATTGAATAAAAGTCAAAACATGAAAAATGTAAAACACATCCAAACAAACATTGGGATCAAATAACATTTTTTTATTGATAATTGAACTATTCATAATGATTACAAGAACAGATGTTACATAGATAGTGATATCTCTCTTCATGCCTGGCCACCAGTACTTGTAGCGAATGTCCTGGTACATCTTATCGGCACCGGGATGAATGAAGTATCGAGACTTTTGGGCTTTGTTTAGCAGAATCTCTCGTAAGTTAGTGTGTTTGGGAATCCAAATTCGGTCTAGATAATGGAATATACCATTCGATTTATTCACCAGTTGTTCGCCGTTATTGATAATCCTTTCTTTCTTCAAAGTGCGTTCGGTAAAACAAGCATGTTGAGCGTCGCGGATAAGAGCTTCGAGATTGTGCTGGGCTTGAGTATTACGAACGCTATGAAAATAGCTTCGTCGACTGAGAGCGTCGGCAACGACATTTGCTTTTCCTGGATGGTAACGAATCTCACAGTCGTAATCGTTGAGGAGTTCAACCCATCGGCGTTGGCGCATGTTCAGCTCTTTCTGATTAAAGATGTGCTGTAAGCTCTTGTGGTCGGTGAAGACCGTACACTTGGTATCGTAAAGGTAGTGACCCCAAATCTTTAATGCAAAAACAACTACACCAATCTCGAGATCGTGGGTTGTATAGTTCTTCTCATGGATCTTGAGCTGACGAGAGGCGTACGCGATAACCTTGTCTCATTGCATAAGGACACAACCGAGACCGAGGTTAGAGGAATCGCAATAGACTACGAAATCATCATTTCCGTCGGGTAAAGAGAGCACGTGAGCATTACAAAGCATATGTTTAAGGGTTTGAAAGGCTTCCTCTTGTTTGGTTCCCCAAACAAAAGGTTTGTCCTTGTGCGTAAGCGAGGTGAGAGGGACAGCGATCTTCGAGAAATCTACGATGAATCGGCGATAGTAACACGCCAATCCGAGAAAAGAACAAACTTTGGACGGGTTCTTTGGTGTAACCCAACTCCTAACGGCTTATTCCTTTGCGGGGTCAACGTGAATACCTTGACTATTGACAATATGACCGAGGAATTGAACCTCCTCAAGCCAAAATTCGCACTTGGAGAACTTGGCATAGAGGCGATTCCCTTGGAGTAGTTCAAGAACCAAATGGAGATGTTGCACGTGTTCGGTTTTTGACTTGGAATAGATCAGGATATCATCGATGAACACGATGACGAAGCGGTCGAGAAAGGGTTTACACACGCGATTCATTAGATCCATCAAAACTGCGGGGGCGTTGGTTAGACCAAAGGGCATAACAACAAACTCGTAGTGGCCATATCGGGTTCGAAAAGCGGTTTTGGGTATATCTTCCTCTTGAATTAGTATCTGGTGATAGCCTGAGCGTAGATCGATCTTTGAGAAACACGTAGCCCCTTGTAACTGATCAAACAAATCGTCAATGCGGGGTAGGGGATAACGATTCTTGATGGTAAGCTTATTCAATTCCCTGTAGTCGATGCACATCCGAAGCGATCCGTCCTTCATTTTGATGAAAAGGATAGGTGCGCCCCATGGAGAAGTGCTAGGGCGAATGAAGCCTTTATCAAGCAATTCCTGGAGCTGGCTTGAGAGTTCGTGCATTTCAGAGGGAGCGAGACGATAAGGCGCTCTAGCGATAGGATTTGCTCCAGGAATGAGGTCAATTAAAAAATCGATTTCATGAAATGGCGGTAAACCAGGTAAATCATCAGGAAAGACGTTAGGAAAATCACGAACCACATGCACTTTTTCCATTGCCTTCTCTTTCTTTTCCTTCTCCGCTACTATGATGTGTGCCAAGAAAGCGTTGTATTCCTTGCGGAGATACTTGCTAGCTTGGACACACGGCATGAGTTGTAACTTCTACAGAGCAACTTTGCCATAAACACACAATTAATCACCGTTCGCAAGAGTGAAATGAATCATTTTATCGAAGCAGACAATTTCAGCATGATTCTCCTGGAGGAAATCCATGCCTACTATGACATCAAAGCTACCAAGCTGCATCGGGATAAGATTGATCGGGAAAATGTGACTATTGAGCTCAAGAGTACAATTACGTAGAACGGAACTAACAGTGATGGTTCTTCCAGTGGTAACTACTACGTCGAATGTTGATGGGAAGTTAACGCATTTACGGTTTAGGAGCCTTTCAAATTCGAACGATACAAAATAGTTATCGGCTCCAGTATTAAACAAACACGAAGCATATATACCATTTACAAGAAACGTACCATTAACCACGTTGTTGTCTGCTTGGGCCTGGCCGGCGTTGATGTTGAAGACTCGCCCACAGGCTGCTTGCTGAGCTGGCTGTTGTTGTTGGTGTTAGTGTTGCGTTGGCTGCTGCTGTGGCTCTTGCTTCACCACTCTGTTTGGGTAGACATTTGCGAAGTGGTTGGGATCACCACATGCATAGCAGGCTCTTGCATGAGCAGCGGGAGCAGGAGCTGTTTGTTGTCCCTGAGGAGCTGGTAGAGCAGGAGCTTGGACTTGAGCTTGATGGGGACCAGTACGGCAGTTGGCAGTAAAGTGGCAGTAAAGGTTACAGTGAACACAAAATCGACATGCAATCCCAACAGGATGATGATAAGTATAGGTATGGCATAGCGGGTGTGGACCAGTATATGCGCGCTTCGCCGGCGGTGCATTGGTCACTAGCACCGCTACCTGGCGGTTCTAGTTCTGCTATTAGACAGGGACGGCATTGAGAGGAGCGGTTGTGACAGCACAGTTCTTGTTGTTGTTTTGTTTTTGCGCTTGCGAAGTGAAGAGTTGGAAGCTTACGGTGCGGCGGTTTCAGCGATGGGAGTAGTGGTAACTTGATGAAGACTTTTGGTGGTTTTATTGAAGTAACCAGCCCTGACTCGCTTATCGTTAATCCCAGCAGTGAGTAGATAAGGCTCTTCGATGGTGATTGTCTTGGCGGCTTGCACGAAATCAGCAACATAATCCAGTAAAGCATGGATGTATTTCTTGATGGTGATGTCTGAAGTAGAGACTTGGCCAGGACAAATGATGCTTAGCTGCTTAAAGCGGACAGTTAGACCAGCATTGTCGGCACCCTCTTGCTTAATGTTCCAAAACTCGTCGTCCAGCTTTTGAAGCTCGTGGGGAGGGCAGAATTCCTTCATCATGATCTCCTTCAACTCCTCCCAAGTAAGCCCATAGGCTGCGTCATTCCCCCGCCTGTTCCTTTCGGCAGTCCACCAGTCCAGAGCCCTGGACTGGAAAATGCCAGTTGCGTTGATAGTGCGTAGGTTTTCAGGACAGCCGCTTTGGCACAGAGTGACTTCAATTGCATCGAACCATTGAAACATGATAGTGGCCCCATCTTCTCCGGTGAAGTATTTAGGGCCGCAGGCCTTAAACTGCTTGAAGCTAACAGTAGAGCGGGGAGAGTCGGACCTTGATTCCTCAGAGGACTTGCTAGCGTTTTCATTAAGTTCGCTGACAATTTGCGGAATGACCTTAGCCATCTGCTTTGCGACTAGAGAAGCGATACGCTTGTCAGCGTGATTGCGCCGAGCTGAGCGAGAAGCATGAGATCCGAATGACGACATTGTCTGCAACAGACATCGTCACGGATTTAGACGATACACTCAATCTCTCCACACAATGTTTAACCAAATACTATAAAGCTCAGGAACACATCCAAACACTTATGCACATAATCACGTAGTAAGCACATAAACACATAGTCCACGTAGGCACAAAAGCAGGTAGTCCACATAAGCACATTTTCCATTATATTTTGCACGTATTCACCTACGTGTATTGCACGTATTCACCTATCCTTCAAAGCTACGAGAAGCGATCGAGAGTTACGAATGCGAGTAGCGAGTAACGATTGCGAGTAACATAAGCGATTTGTTAGCGTATTGAGATAAATGTGTAGTGTGAGTTGTGTATGTTTATCGAAGCGAACAGCGAAAAGCGTATAAATTTCCAAGATCAAAACACATAAACATGAAGATCCACATAAAACACATAAAATCGATAAATCAGCGGTTGCGAGTCCAGAATCGAAACACATAAAAGCGATAAAGCGTAAAAATCAGAGAAAATCGGAATGTCTTGGGTGTGCTAGAATTTGACTACCCAAAGTGATTCGACTGTTCTCAAGGACTTTGAGTATATGTGTTGGCTTAATAGACTGTGCTAGTGCCTCAATTTGGGCGATCGGCACGCATCTTTTCGGCCATTAAGTGACCCTAGTCGTTGTAACCCATCTAGACTTTGGGGAGAGTTTTGCAAAACCAAAATATAGAACGGAATAAGTCATTAAGATGCGGATTTCACCCCTAACTTAACAACTTCATTCCTGTTTGTGTGGTAAAATCACGAGATAAGTAAGGAGAATCACGTCGAAGTATGGATTTCACTCCTGATTCAATGCAAAATCTCGTGTTTATAGTAAAATGCGCGTCGAACGAGCGATTTGATCGAGAGTTTGCGGCTTTCACACCTAATCTCGATCCAATTACTCGTTTGTTTTGAAAACTGTGTGCATGTCGCCAGCCTTAGAAAAGGCTGACCTTGCGTGAAGCGGGAGTATGCGATGTTTGAGCAAGAGTGTAGTGTTCAGCGAGTTCGAGCGAGAGTATTAAGTAAGCTTGTACGAAAATACCCACTGGGCTTGCATAAGTCGGTCTGTTGGTACTTAGACTATAAACTAGGTCAATTCTAAGACATCGACCCGGACTAGGTCAAGCCTTGCCTAATTCCCTATAGTTATGGCTCTGATACCAATCTGTCACACCCCAACTGATGGCGGAAACATCGGGGCGTGGCACTGAGCGAAATAGATTGTCTAGGAGAAATCCATAACAACGAATATTACCGAATATTTAACATTACGTCCCATACCATAACATACTTAGAAAAATAATTATTACAGACAAGGTATCTCAAAGACAAAGAAATTGTTTCGACAACTCAGATTTTATTTAAATTTGTTTCTAGACTCCCCTAGCTCGATTCCATAACATCCAGCAATTAAAGCAAGCATCCTAATCACCTGTCACATACATTAAATAAAAGTCAATACACATAGTGTAAAGGTGAGCATACAAGTTTGATAGTATAATAGTAGCGAAAGCGATTTATGCATAACCAGCATGTAACATGTATAATGTTAAGCAGGTAGGTTATCGACAATGAAATATGCACAGACGTGACTGCGAGTTATAGAATGCGAAACACATATCACCACTATGATACGTGAAGAAAAGCCCTTAACAACCCCTATCCACGACAGGTGCTGAGTCCAAACTATAGTACTATCGTTGCTAAGGTGTCAGGTAACAATCACTGTGTAAACACAACATACTAGCATTCATCGTATAACACGTACAACATGTAGAGCGGTTAGCGTATAAAAATGTTTGCATTGTGCGTCGATTGTGATTTGATATAAGTAACGTATGTAACACCCAAAAGTGCATAAAGCAAAAAGGGGTCGAGTACACTCACAGAGCGTGTTTAACGAATAAACACAGTATTGGATCGAAGGGAGCGCTGAGGGATTAGCCTGAACACAATACGACAGTATAAGCGTTGAACGGTGCGTAAAAAGTTGTGTTGGGGAGTTAGGGACGGATGGTGATCCGATCGGATGACCGTCCCGAAGGATGACCATTCGGTCGGAGGGTTGTCCGTTTAGGATGGATGTGTTTGTGTATGATGGAACTTTGAAGTTTTCGTTGTAGCATTTTAAAAGACATGGAATGTCTCTACCCTTCAGGTCGTCCGGTTGGACGGTCATCCGGGCGGATGGTCGTCCACTCGGATGGCAATCCGAGTGGATACTACATTCTTTGAAACTTTTGAAATTGTTTAAGTGTCAAACAACATAAGTCACTGGGCCGAATAGACATTCGACCGGATGGCTATCCGATCGGATGGTTGTTCATCCGAATGACTTGTTCGAGTTGGAAAGTTTGCAAATTCAGTTAAGTTTAGAAAGTTTTGCGATCGAACCGAGACGATATGACCCCGTGTCAAACACCAGAACCACAGCAAGCCTAGTCATCCGTTCGGATGAGAATCACCCGATTCGCTCGGCGACTGTTCTTGACGGGATTTCATGTTCAACCCGTGAATCAGTCTTCTCTTCGTTATGAATCCATTCTCAGTCCGGGTGTGCACTAGAGAATGAGTGGTGAACCTGAACTATTCCAGATCCTAATGGTTTTGAGTAAAAAGTTGAGAAAGTTGAAGAAAAGTTTGGAATATTAGAAAATTGTTTAGATTTAGGTGAAATCAGTGTTTAAACATTGTAGAAATCCTTTAGATTTTAGTTGTTCTTGATGGAATGAGGTCACACTTTGGTGTTCATGAACACCCATGATGACGTCATCGTTGAACAGCCCATTTCAGGTGAATTTCATGATTAGAAGTTGAGATTTGTTGGTGAAAATGATGAAGATGTGTGCATAGATCAAAGAAGTACAAGATTTGGGGTAGAAACTTGCAAGAATCACGAGGAATCAAGAGAAAATAGCTTGAGAACGAGCTGGGTCGGAGGAGAGCTGTCACATCAGTGAAAAGTTGATGTGACAGGTGGTATTTATAGGCAAGAGAAGAAGAAAGGCGGTGTTAGTGATTCGGTCAGAGGGCCTTCCGATCGGATGGCCATCCGATCAGACGGTCATCCGGAGGGATGACCATTCGATCGAATCGTCCTTCGATCGGATGGCTTTTGCCAGTTGGTTTCCGACTTTTTGTTTCATGCGTTGAGCGTTGCGAGTAAGCGATGCGATAGTATTACACATTAGTTACACAAATAATATAACTACTAATAATCATGAAAGTAAACCTTAGATTTCGAGTTCGCGATGAGATTGCGTTGTGATTGAGTTGTGATTGCGTTTTCGAATAATCACCTCAAGACATACATAACATGCACAAGTAACACATAATAGCACACACACGTAAAACAATATCCACAACCTGTAATTCGAGTTGAGATGTGATAGCGATGTGATAGCGTTAAGAAGATTAGCCTTAGTTATCTTTATCGCATTGTTACTTCACATAATACAACTAACAAGTGTAAATTAAAGTATTGACTAACGTGGTTCGATAGTTCAAGCAATAATTAAGCAGGGAATGACAGATTCAATTAGCAATCTTTTCTTTCTTTGACTTTGACTTTGACTTTGACCTCGAAAGTCTGGTTGTTACACAAACAAGGGTTGGAAAGTGACAAGTATATCTTGTCAAGACATGGTACTTTTTTAAGATTTGGCTATCTTTGTAATGGCATGTTTATGTTGAATGTTGAATGTTGATGTGTCTTTTATGAATGAATTTGTTTGTGTTGCTTCAACTAGTAATGTTAATTGCATAGCATCAACTAGTAATAGTAACAACTTGATGGATTCGGAATTATGGCATGCTAGACTAGGACATGTACATTATAAAAGGATTAAAGAAATGTCTAAAATGAGTTTAATTCCTGCTATTAACATAAAAAATGATAATGCCATATTTGCAAGGTGAATAAGATAACTAAAAAGCCTTTCATGCAATACATAATGATTTATGTGACTCTCATGCTACACCATCGCTAGGTAATAAAAAGCATGTAGTAACGTTTATAGATGATGCTACTAGATTCTGCTATGTTTATTTGTTGCATGCTAAGGATGAAACTCTGGAAAAGTTTAAAATCTATAAACAAGAAGAAGAGCTTCATCGGAGTGGGTTGATCAAAACTCTACATACGGACAGAGGTGGTGAGTATTTTGATCAAGTATATTTCCAATCAACTAGAATAATACACCATACCACAACTCCTTACACACCGGAACAAAATGGTGTGATAGAAAGGACGAATAGGACTCTAAAGGAAATGGTCAATACCATGTTGTCCTATTCGGGCATAAGTGAATGCTTTTAGGGTGAGGCTATGTTGATAGCCTGTTATTTGCTAAATAGGTTCCAAATAAAAGGAACAATACCACCCCTTTTGAGCTTTGGTATAAAAAACCACCTAAGCTGCATAAACTGAGGGTTTGGGGTTGTAGAGCCGTGGTAAGGCTCACTGATCCTAAGATAAGGAAGATAGGGGAAAGAGGTATAGACTGCATTTTCATTGGGTATGCTAAGCATTCATTTTCTCACAGGTTCTATGTTATAGAACCAAATGACTATGTGTATGTGCATACGGTAATTGAGGCAAGAACTGCATATTATGATGATAATAGATTCTCTTAAATACCTAGGCCTATGGACATGGTTCCAAGCTCTAGTAGCTCTCAAATGGCTGATCAAGTAATTGATGTAACACCTGTGTCATTTCAACCATAAAACAAATGCCAAACCAATGAAATATTGTATTTCATACTTTGGACTTGTATAATTATGTGTATCTTTTACACATATCAACTCTTGTTTGATTTTAAGCTTTAAATCGCTTTCTGGAGGGTTATACGCGCTCTGATGCGTAAATATAACCAGTTTAATCCAACGAACACTCCGGAATAGTGAAATATGCTTAACATACCTTAAATAACCTTTACATAACTTAGATATAAGTTTTGGAAGGTTTGGTGTGGTGAAATCAAAGTTTAATCGCTTACAGGGACTAAAGTTGACAAACTGCGAAAGTATGCCAATTTGAACTGTAACAGACATTCCGGAACATGACCATAAGTTAAACATACCATAAATATCCTTTACATAGCTTAGAAATAGGCTTTGAGGGGTTCGGTGTGCTAAAATAAACTTTTGGGACATTCAGGGACTAAAAGTGTCAAAAAGTGCACAAGTTTGCATTTTCGCGCATAACTTACATTCTGAATACATCCGGACATCCAAAAATTTATGTAAGCATGACTATATTATATTTTAGTGTTCGCCATAAGAAAAATCCATTCGTCGCGTCATTTGGTTCGTTTTTCGCGCTTATGCGCATTCCGTCGTAATTAAGCGAACATCGCGTTCGTACGACCAAACGAACCATCATCCGGCATATTTTTGAGTATGTTTTGAGTTCCCTATACTTTAACTTCATTTTAGAGCCTTGAAATGAGGTTAACGGGGTTCAAACGCATCGAAAAAGGCCTTAAACACGTGCAGGGACCATTCCTGCCACTTTTGAAACTTTTCTGAAACTGGGGGGTCAGTGGCGTAGCGCGACTGCCTAGGCCCTCACCGTCGCGCTACGCGACTGCCTAGTCTGGGGCAGAAACATGCAGAAAACTCATTTTTCGCATTTTCGGGACCGGATTCGATGTATCGACAGCTGTTTACAGTTGTTATCCACTCCCAAATCCCTTGCCAAGTGTTGATTCCCAATGGTTAGTGGCAATTTAGTCACCATAAGGTTCCGACACTTGTACGGTTGCGATTAAGACACATTTTCCATGAAACGATCTTAACGGTTCGGGTATTCCTATAAATACCCAACCCATCTAACCTCATTTCTTACAAGAATTCTGATTTTGAGAGCTCTAAGTTGAAACCATTGTTTCATACCTGAGTTCTTGGATCGGGATTAGCATTCGGGGACCCTTCGTAAGTATTCTTTCGTTCTTTTCCTTATTTTACTGCTTTTCGAGTCAGAAAGTCAAACTTTGTTTGACTTTCAGCGTTGACCAGTAATGGTCAATGCGAAGTTCGTTTGAACTTCGCAACGTGATTGTAATCACGTTGGTTATAGTCCCTTGGGACTATGCCCACTGATTACCACGTTGTATAGGGTCGTAGGGTGGGCGATCTAATAAATCGCCTATACCTTCGAACCCGACCCAGTTTGGTCGATCATTAGGATCCGACCAAATACATTAGGTGACCATAGTAGGTAGGGAATAACCTTCCGAGGTTATACCCTATGGTCACATCGTTTAAGTAGTTGTATGATAGGTAGTTTATATGCCTTAGGTAAATTACCAGAATACCCTTTTCATGTATAATTGGTAATTAAGCATATGTAACCTAAACCTTTGTCACATAACTGATTATGTAACATGTTTAGGCATATAACACTTGTCATAGAATTAGTTAGGCGGTCCGAACGCGTTTCACGCGAACGACGCGTTAAAGTAGCATAAGCTACCTAAACGGGTCGTAATGGGTCGTAAACAATTATGTTAGGTTTCAATTAGTATGTAGGCTTTGTTGAACCATATTACACGAGTCTCCATACTCGTTTGGTTTACAAACCCTCATGCTACCCAATCTTCCGATCTAGGTCCGGTTAATTAACATAGTTACCTATATTAGGTGCCGTTTGATATCCGCGATCTCTAACATTGTTTAGTTGTTACTCAAGGACTACTGAGCAATCTCAGGTGAGTACATAGACCCCTCTTTTACTGTTTTTCCAAACTGTTTTGGGGTGGAACACATGTGCCTACTTGTTACTTTCATGCTTTCCTGTTTTAACATCATATACTGCTATGTTCGTTAGTACATTATAGTACATGATTTTATGACATTTCCTGCTAGGTGTGCCCAATTGTGTGCATTACTTAGTACATCGTTTTACATGACATTTCGACATAGACATTTTAACATGATTGACATTTGATCATGTATTTCCCACAAAACATAACTTTGATTTAAACCAAGTTTTACTTCAATACTTTGTTTTTGTGCATATGGTTTAGTTGAGACATTCCACTTGCCATACATGGATATTTGACATAGACATTTGACATGGATATTTGACATAGACATTTGACATGGATATTTGACATAGACATTTGACATGGATATTTGACATAGACATTTTGACATGATTTACATCTTGACATGAATACTTTGACATATTATTCAATACATTTGACAATTGATTTAAACATAGACATTTTACATTGTTTGGTTTGGTTTGATTAAGTGATTAAGTAACGATGTGTGTGTAATATGATACAAGCATGGTGGATACGCCGCTGGTACTTCCTATATATAAGTGTTTGTATGGTATTACAATGTCGTAACGTTATTTGAATCATTTCAATATTGAGACATAGAACATTTTATACAAATAACATACTTTTCACAAGACATTGATTTACAAACAACTTATCTTATACAAACACATTTTTTTTACATGGTTATTTATTTAAACCTGACATTTACTTATACATATCATCTGAACTCATTGTTTTTCAAATGATTTACAAAACAAAGCAAATAACAAGGTTCATGACTAAACATTTTCTTAAACAGAAGTCATGAAACCTATTTTCACAAAACCTATGTATCTCACAGGCATTTTTATGCTGACGTACCTATTTTCACATGTGTTTTTCAGGAGCTGTTGCATAAGATGATCAAGATACACATAGGCAGACTTGGGCTTTAGTGACAATAAAAGATGCAAGACTAGTTAATTATGTTGTATTTCTTTGTTTGTTAAGACATTGTAACACCTTTAATCAATAAAACGAAACTTCAATTGCCATGGATTTGAAACAATTAATTCTGTTACAACACTCCCCGACATTTCCGCCACGTTTTGTATGTTCCACGTGGTCGGGGTGTGACAGAAAAGATGGTATCAGAGCCAATGGTTATAGGGAATTAGGTTATTAGTAAAGCTTTGACCTAGTCTATAATCTTCTTAGGACCCTAACGCGAGTTTACTTGCGTTTAGTCATAAAACAATACAGTCACCTATCCTTAGGCGACAATCACAACAAGAACATAAATTTCAAAACCGCTTTGAAAACTAATCATCTGTTCTAGGATGATTGATTACTAGGTTTTGAACCCTCTATTATAAGGTTTTGAACTCTCTATTATATGGTTTTGAACCCCTTTGAGTTTTCAAAACTCTCGTCAAGGTTTTGGGTTTTTAATAATGTGAACACGTGCAAACTGGAAGGGTGAATGCCTGTATTCTGGGTTTTCTGTCTAGGCAAGCACTTCGTATACATCTCATCAGACGCGAGACCAGTTGTGCTTACCTGGGAATTCTTGGGATGAGTGTTCACTTATAGGCGAGCATGTCTTCGCGATACATTATATTGACCCGCTTACTTTGATTAGTCACCATCTCATTTGTTTGCCTTTGGTAACAAACAAATGGTCACAATCTTCATGAGTTGTCATTTTCTTTTGACTATCTTTTGCTTGTTTCCTTCTATGTCTTCCATTTTCTTCATTTTGCCTCTTCATCGCAACAAGACTCGAGTGTCCGGACCAGGTGCTACAATTGCCCAACAAATAGGCGTCGTACTCCAGAGGACCGTTGACTTAGCTATCACCATGACTCGCCTCAGGGATGAAGCTGTATAAGGGAACTGCTCCTTGGTGCAATCAATGCCATCGTCATTATTCAAATCAAATACCTTGTTTCAAATGTACCCACGGTGGACGATGGAGACATTTGGTTAACATGTGCCGCTTTGTAATCTAAAGCAAAGCTGTTACAAATCCTGCTGCTGCTCAACCTTCAAACTCTGCTTCATATGTCGCTTGGCATATCTGGCGCCTCAACCTCATGAACTTTCTACCTTGTGTATCGACGTAAGCACGCCTAGTGCAAGGTGTCGGAACACTCTCGTTACACAAACTCCAAAATCCATGTAGGATCTTTCTATCATCATAATTAGATCCTTGTGGATGGGTATCATTCATCGGAGTCCTTAAATTGAATTCTTTGTATGATTCAATACGTACATCACAATTCAATAGGGACAAAGCCGAATTTCTTTTAAAGATTATCCTATCCTTATAGATAGATTCTTGAAATAATTAAAGTGCCAAATGAAATCCACGAATTGGATTCCTGGTGTGCTTTAAGTATCCGCGTCCAAAGATAACAAATTAAAGATCTAGATAAACAATTTTGTGGTTATGTGACTATGTGTTTATGCATCTTGTCTTTCCTTTTAAGCATTTTGTGTTTTTGTATACTCTGGATATTCGTTATCCGAATCCTCATAGAATCTTTCTTATCTTCATATGAAGGATTCATAGTAGGATATTCAAAAAGGTACTATCTTAAATCCTTAATGGACTTCTACGTTGTAGTTAAGTCCCTTGGATTATAAAGTACTATTCCAAAGTTTAAGGGCAACATGTGATGATAAGTTAAATACATCCTACGTCGGTGTAGTAGTTAAAGAGATCCTACGTCGATCTAAGTTAAATAGATTGGTTCGACAATCTAGTTAAATACATCCTACGTCGGTGTAGTAGTTAAAGAGATCCTACGTCGATCTAAGTTAAATAGATTGGTTCGACAATCTAGTTAAATACATCCTACGTCGGTGTAGTAGTTAAAGAGATCCTACGTCGATCTAAGTTAAATAGATTGGTTCGACAATCTAGTTAAATACATCCTACGTCGGTGTAGTAGTTAAAGAGATCCTACGTCGATCTAAGTTAAATAGATTGGTTCGACAATCTAGTTAAATACATCCTACGTCGGTGTAGTAGTTAAAGAGATCCTACGTCGATCTAAGTTAAATAGATTGGTTCGACAATCTAGTTAAATACATCCTACGTCGGTGTAGTAGTTAAAGAGATCCTACGTCGATCTAAGTTAAATAGATTGGTTCGACAATCTAGTTAAATACATCCTACGTCGGTGTAGTAGTTAAAGAGATCCTACGTCGATCTAAGTTAAATAGATTGGTTCGACAATCTAGTTAAATACATCTTACGTCGGTGTAGTAGTTAAAGAGATCCTACGTCGATCTAAGTTAAATAGATTGGTTCGACAATCTAGTTAAATACATCCTACGTCGGTGTAGTAGTTAAAGAGATCCTACGTCGATCTAAGTTAAATAGATTGGTTCGACAATCTAGTTAAATACATCCTACGTCGGTGTAGTAGTTAAAGAGATCCTACGTCGATCTAAGTTAAATAGATTGGTTCGACAATCTAGTTAAATACATCCTACGTCGGTGTGGTAGTTAAATACATCCTACGTCGGTGTAGTAGTTAAATACATCCTACGTCGGTGTAGTAGTTAAATACATCCTACGTCGATGTAGTAGTTAAATAATTCTCTTGAGTAGTTAAGTTAAATAGATTGGTTCGACAATCTAGTTAAATGTATCATGTGTTTATGTAGTTAGATAGACCCTCGTGAGGTCTAGTTCAAGAGATTATTCGTTTAATTTTTCCCCATACGCATTATGAAATAAACTGTGCGGACTGTGCAAGGAACTACGTAATTATGGAGGCCTACATAATTATGGAGTTCAGTGCATAGGAACCACAGGAAGTTTTGTCATGTGTTAAGACCAACAGTGGCAAGAGTAATGATACGGGAGAAGTCTTGGACTTTGACCAATGTCATTTATTCTCACACTACCCAATTCTGATTTCAAGCACACACAAGTTTCCTATGATAATTCTTCACGGGAACTGTTCTCCTGTCTATAGTTTAAAACTCCATGTTTTGTTACTACAATGACTTCAATTTGAGGGTTGACATCTTTGCTAAGAATCCTAACATGGCCCAGAGTTTTACTTAAGGGCTCAATGGAATTGTCTGAAGGCAAAACCGTCACAGCTGTCTCCACAAGTTTCCTCTAAAACTAAATTTCGGGACGAAATTTCCTAAAGTAGGGGAGACTGTAACACCTGTGTCATTTCAACCATCAAACAAATGCCAAACCAATGAAATATTGTATTTCATACTTTGGACTTGTATAATTATGTGTATCTTTTACACATATCAACTCTTGTTTGATTTTAAGCTTTAAATCGCTTTCTGGAGGGTTATACGCGCTATGATGCGTAAATATAACCAGTTTAATCCAACAAACACTCCGGAATAGTGAAATAGGCTTAACATACCTTAAATAACCTTTACATAACTTAGATATAAGTTTTGGAAGGTTTGGTGTGGTGAAATCAAAGTTTAATCGCTTACAGGGACTAAAGTTGACAAACTGCGAAAGTATGCCAATTTGAACTGTAACAGACATTCCGGAACATGACCATAAGTTAAACATACCATAAATATCCTTTACATAACTTAGAAATACGCTTTGAGGGGTTCGGTGTGCTAAAATAAACTTTTGGGACATTCAGGGACTAAAAGTGTCAAAAAGTGCACAAGTTTGCATTTTCGCGCATAACTTACGTTCTGAATACATCCGGACATCCAAAAATTTATGTAAGCATGACTATATTATATTTTAGTGTTCGCCATAAGAAAAATCCATTCGTCGCGTCATTTGGTTCGTTTTTCGCGCTTATGCGCATTCCGTCGTAATTAAGCGAACATCGCGTTCGTACGACCAAACGAACCATCATCCGGCATATTTTTGAGTATGTTTTGAGTTCCCTATACTTTAACTTCATTTTAGAGCCTTGAAATGAGGTTAACGGGGTTCAAACGCATCGAAAAAGGCCTTAAACACGTGCAGGGACCATTCCTGCCACTTTTGAAACTTTTCTGAAACTGGGGGGTCAGTGGCGTAGCGCGACTGCCTAGGCCCTCACCGTCGCGCTACGCGACTGCCTAGTCTGGGGCAGAAACATGCAGAAAACTCATTTTTCGCATTTTCGGGACCGGATTCGATGTATCGACAGCTGTTTACAGTTGTTATCCACTCCCAAATCCCTTGCCAAGTGTTGATTCCCTATGGTTAGTGGCAATTTAGTCACCATAAGGTTCCAACACTTGTACGGTTGCGATTAAGACACATTTTCCATGAAACGATCTTAACGGTTCGGGTATTCCTATAAATACCCAACCCATCCAACCTCATTTCTTACAAGAATTCTGATTTTGAGAGCTCTAAGTTGAAACCATTGTTTCATACCTGAGTTCTTGGATCGGGATTAGCATTCGGGGATCCTTCGTAAGTATTCTTTCGTTCTTTTCCTTATTTTACTGCTTTTCGAGTCAGAAAGTCAAACTTTGTTTGACTTTCAGCGTTGACCAGTAATGGTCAATGCGAAGTTCGTTTGAACTTCGCAACGTGATTGTAATCACGTTGGTTATAGTCCCTTGGGACTATGCCCACTGATTACCACGTTGTATAGGGTCGTAGGGTGGGCGATCTAATAAATCGCCTATACCTTCGAACCCGATCCAGTTTGGTCGATCATTAGGATCCGACCAAATACATTAGGTGACCATAGTAGGTAGGGAATAACCTTCCGAGGTTATACCCTATGGTCACATCGTTTAAGTAGTTGTATGATAGGTAGTTTATATGCCTTAGGTAAATTACCAGAATACCCTTTTCATGTATAATTGGTAATTAAGCATATGTAACCTAAACCTTTGTCACATAACGGATTATGTAACATGTTTAGGCATATAACACTTGTCATAGCACTAGTTAGGCGGTCCGAACGCGTTTCACGCGAACGACGCGTTAAAGTAGCATAAGCTACCTAAACGGGTCGTAATGGGTCGTAAACAATTATGTTAGGTTTCAATTAGTATGTAGGCTTTGTTGAACCATATTACACGAGTCTCCATACTCGTTTGGTTTACAAACCCTCATGCTACCCAATCTTCCGATCTAGGTCCGGTTAATTAACATAGTTACCTATATTAGGTGCCGTTTGATATCCGCGATCTCTGGCATTGTTTAGTTGTTACTCAAGGACTACTGAGCAATCTCAGGTGAGTACATAGACCCCTCTTTTACTGTTTTTCCAAACTGTTTTGGGGTGGAACACATGTGCCTACTTGTTACTTTCATGCTTTCCTGTTTTAACATCATATACTGCTATGTTCGTTAGTACATTATAGTACATGATTTTATGACATTTCCTGCTAGGTGTGCCCAATTGTGTGCATTACTTAGTACATCGTTTTACATGACATTTCGACATAGACATTTTAACATGATTGACATTTGATCATGTATTTCCCACAAAACATAACTTTGATTTAAACCAAGTTTTACTTCAATACTTTGTTTTTGTGCATATGGTTTAGTTGAGACATTTCACTTGCCATACATGGATATTTGACATAGACATTTGACATGGATATTTGACATCGACATTTGACATGGATATTTGACATAGACATTTTGACATGATTTACATCTTGACATGAATACTTTGACATATTATTCAATACATTTGACAATTGATTTAAACATAGACATTTTACATTGTTTGGTTTGGTTTGATTAAGTGATTAAGTAACGATGTGTGTGTAATATGATACAAGCATGGTGGATACGCCGCTGGTACTTCCTATATATAAGTGTTTGTATGGTATTACAATGTCGTAACGTTATTTGAATCATTTCAATATTGAGACATAGAACATTTTATACAAATAACATACTTTTCACAAGACATTGATTTACAAACAACTTATCTTATACAAACACATTTTTTTACATGGTTATTTATTTAAACCTGACATTTACTTATACATATCATCTGAACTCATTGTTTTTCAAATGATTTACAAAACAAAGCAAATAACAAGGTTCATGACTAAACATTTTCTTAAACAGAAGTCATGAAACCTATTTTCACAAAACCTATGTATCTCACAGGCATTTTTATGCTGACGTACCTATTTTCACATGTGTTTTTCAGGAGCTGTTGCATAAGATGATCAAGATACACATAGGCAGACTTGGGCTTTAGTGACAATAAAAGATGCAAGACTAGTTAATTATGTTGTGTTTCTTTGTTTGTTAAGACATTGTAACACCTTTAATCAATAAAACGAAACTTCAATTGCCATGGATTTGAAACAATTAATTCTGTTACAACACTCCCCGACATTTCCGCCACGTTTTGTATGTTCCACGTGGTCGGGGTGTGACAATTGATACTCCTCCGGAACCTAAGAGGAGTGGTAGAGCAAGAAAGGCTAAATCATTTAGTGATGATTTTCAACTATATTTGGTTGAAGGATCTAGAGATGAAATTCAAACTAAATATCTATATTGTTTCAATATTGAGGAAGATCCTAGAACCTATAGTGAAGCCATCGCATCTCCGGATGTAGTATTTTGGAAAGAAGCAATAAATAATGAGATGGACTCTATTGTGCCGAATAACACATGGAAATTGTCTGATCTACCCCCTGGGTGTAAACCACTTGGTTGTAAATGGATCTTCAAGAAGAAGATAAAAGTAGATGGTTCAGTTGATAAGTTTAAAGCCCGATTGGTTATCCAAGGCTTTATAAAAATGAAGAAATAGATTACTATACATATGCTCCTGTAGCAAGAATATCCATAATTAGATTGTTAGTTGCCTTAGCTGCAATACACAATCTTGTGATTCACCAAATGAATGTAAAAAGTCCCTTCTTGAATGGTGATTTGGATGTGGAGATATATATGAAACAACCAGAGGGTTTTATTATACATGGCAATGAGCATAAGGTATGTAAGCTAGTTAAGTCATTGTATGGCTTAAAGCAGGCACCCAAACAGTGGCATCAAAAGTTTGACGATGTGGTTTTGTCTAATGGTTTTGTATTAAGCCAAGCGGACAACTGTGTATGTAGCAAATTTGATGATTCTAGAAAACGAGACATAATATGTCTATATGTAGATGACATGATAATCTTCAGTACTGACCAAGATCAAGTTGATAAAACAAAGAATTTTTTGTCATCTTGCTTTGACATGAAAGACATGGGGAGGCGGAAGTGATCCTTGGTATAAGGATCAAATGAGAGAACAATAGCATATTGATTTCTCAATCTCATTATATTGAGAAGATGTTGAAAAAGTTTAATTTTCTTGATAGTTCTTCAGTTGGTACTCCAATGGATCCTAAGCTCTCACCTAATAAAGGTGTAGCTGTAAGACAACTTGAATATTCAAGGGCTATTGGATCTCTCATGTATACTATGATTAGAACTAGACCGGATATAGCTTATGTTGTTGGAGAGATTAGTAGGTTTACTAGCAATCTAGGTGCAAGTCATTAGCAAGCTATGAATCGAGTATTTAGGTACTCGAAAGGAACCATGAAATATGGTTTGACTTACATTGGTTTTCCTTCCGTTTTAGAAGGTTATTCGGATGCAAGTTGGATTAACATCATGGAATACCATTCTTTTACAAGTGGATGGACTTTTCTGCTTAGAGGAGGTGTCATATCTTGAGCATCTAAGAAACAGAGTTGCATAACTGATTCAAAAATGGAATCTGAGTTTGTAGCATTAGCCACAACTGGAAAAGAAGCTGAGTGGCTAAGAAACTTGATTTATGAGATTCCATTGTCGCCTAAACCTATATCACCAATATCTATTAGATATGATAGTGTTGCTACCTTAGTTAAGGCTTATATCCAAGTATATAACAGGAAGTCTAGAAACTTAGGTGTTAGACACAGCATGATTCATGAGCTCATCATGCATGGGGTGATATCGGTGGAGTTTATGAGAACTCAAAAGAACTTAACCGACCATTTAACCAAAGAGTTATGTAGAGATCTTGTGCACAAGGCGGCTGTAGGGATGGAATTAAAGTCCACATGAAATTTCTCGTGTTAAGATACCCAATTCCCACCTAATATAACGTTAGGTGTTGAATTCAATGTGGAAAGCTTAACATCTAGAAATTGGACACATTAGTAGCCTCATCCCAAGGTATGTGTTCAAACCTTCAAGTCAAAGGAGGTTGAAAGTTTTCTTCTTAATAGTTCTTTGAAAAATTGCATATGCAGGTGCAAGAAGAAAGAGCTACCTACATGAGCATGAAGTTTGTAGGACCGTTTTCGGGATCGAAATCGTGATTATCATGATTATGTTCATAGACGGTAAGATTAGAGACGGATGAAATACTTACTTGTATTGATTTTGTATCATAACATAACAAGCCGGCCCGATTAACAAGCTAACCGAACCATACCAAAGGAGTACACATCCGGGGAGAGACCAAGTGGTGATCTCTCCCTGTGAGGACTCAAACCTCTAAAACTTCCAAATGTTGCAAATGGCAAGGGGTTGCTATTTATAGCCACACCCCCTTGTCTTGCAAACACACACGGTCAAACAAATAACCCTCTCGTTTGACCACTTCAAACGAGCGGGTCAATACACGTTCGTTTGACCATTTCACTAACTATTACATATTCAGCATAAAATAAATCTAATCTATTCGACAAGCATCGGACACAAAATCTGCATCAACAAATTCCCCCTCGTCCGTTGCTGTCAAATGCCGAAAATGCAACTGCAATCGATCTTCAGTCAAGTATTCATCTTCTCTGTGTTAACAAATTCCCCCTTGGCCGATGATCCAGGTAAGTAGTATCTTGACGCTTCTTGTATAATATTTCCCCCTCAAAGTATGCGTATCCGTGTTGGGTGTTGTGCAATTTCCTCAAAAGGCTCAATTGACCGATCTTCCGCTAATCTTCCAATACTCCAACCGGCATTTGATAAGGGTTCCATTCTTTAAAAACTGCATCAAGTCTTGATCTTCAAGCATACTACATTGGTAGAGGTTTCTGGTGAACTATCTTCTGTAAACCGTCTTTGTGGAATCGACCAAGTAAAGCACTTTAATCTTCAGCATCAACACTTAGGAAAGTCAGCTAGACCAAGTGTATCCCCTGCAAGCTCAACCAGCATGCTTAGTTGATCTACATCCAGATCTCATTGTCTCGCCTTTGTGAAGTTGACCACGTAATGCACTACAGATCTTCAGTATCAGTACTCAGGAAGTCAGCTAGACCAAGTACATCGTTTGCAAACTCGATGAATTGAGTTACCCCCAGATCCCTGTAAAATCCCAAAGAAACATCAAACCCAAAACCGAATCCTGCAGGTCTTCAGTCTTGAACTATCAACTTTCATAAAGATTCCCCCGGTCTTCAGTGAACAACGCTTTTGTAACTACTATAGACTTTAGAAACCTGTATTTTTTCCATGCAAAACCCTTCACGCTGGCTGGAGAATTAATTAAAATCCTCAAATATGTGTATGTGCAAAACATTCCACACCGAACCGTTAGTATCACCAGAAAATCACAAACTCTACCACCTGTGATTGCGTTTAGAAATTTACCGAAGAAATTCATCATATATTTTTCCCCCATTTCTTAGGTAAGATCTCAAACCTTAATAGATTCCCTCCACTTCAAAGGAACTGTCGTCAACTTTCAAATGTTCACTAATTCCCTTCACTTAGCAGAACTGTCGTCAATCTTCACTGAATGTGCTCGGTTCCGAAAAATCACGAAAACGGCTTTCTTCTTTGCATATTCTAGTTGAATAAGAACGTCCCCTAGTACCCCGTAGGATCCGACTTGTATCCCTCCAAAGACTTTGTGAACTCATTAGGACCGGTATTGACATTCCAGGTTCATTCATTCGTTACCAAATGCGAGAATATGACAATAAACAAAAAAACTTTCTTCTTTGCATATTCTAGTTGATAAAGAAATTTCACCTAGTACCTCGTAGGATCCGACTTGTATCCCTCCAAAGACTTTGTGAACTCCTTAGGACCGGTATTGACATTCCAGGTTCATACGTTCGTTTTCAAATGCGAGAATATGACAATAAACAAAATGCTTTCGAACATTTTCGAATAACCGATAACAATCATAAATATTGACGTGCAGAAGTGAACATACCGTTTTTGTTTTTGGCCCATAGTAGTCAAGTCACCAAGTTTGACATTCGCATCGGTAACCGTGACTACTCCACAATTTTCAAAATATCATCATCTTTTGTTTTCATCATGCCGCATCATCCCGCGCGCTCCCAAAACCTGTACGAATTTTGACCTTGATATTTAGAAGCGCGATTCAAATCAACTCCGCGAATACCCGACCCCCACTTTGCAACTCACTTAAAATTCTTGGCTCAAATATAATCTTGAACTCATGACCCAAAAGTGAACCGGATTAAACATTTGAAACCCAAATATCCTTGGCCCACCATGCTATATTTGATGTCTTTCAATATTAGAGGCCCAAGACATAAGAAAAATAAGTCCAAAGCTTTAATGAAGTCAACTTTGTACTCATTCATGCAGGCCCAATCTGATCGGCCCATATAAACATTCTTTTAACACTTGGCCCAATTGAATGACAATTTATAAGTGTCACGAAGACTGTTGGTCCCACTGTTAGTTTTTGTTTAATTTTCAATGGAACAAAAAGTTAGTGGACCTTCAAGTTGGGCTTGAGTGTTCGTCCAGAACACTCTTCGTTGACTAATGAGCCCACCTAGCATCCCACCAACTTGATCACATGCATGAGGCCCATATATGAAAACCAAATTCAGCGTGGCACCAATTCAATATCATACCTGATTAAGTGTTGGGCCCAACTAAAATCATTGTTATATCCTTTTGACATCTAAGCCGTTACCCATACTATTTCTCACCAAGTAGGGCCCAAACAAACATAAAAACAAAAGACCTAGCTGCCATCACTTTAATTCAGCCGACAGTATCATGGTTATCCTTATTTCTCTCTCTTCGATACACAACAGGCATCATCTGTCTTCATCTTCACATTTCTGCGATGAACAAACTCAAAACCCCAAATTCAATTTCTGAAATTAAACATTCAGCCTATAATCATCGCTAACAACTGTAACCCCTGCAACAATCACCACACACCACCGAGCACTTGTTCTGATCGGAGCTTCTCTGACGACAAATCAACAACCACCGCCGGTTCGGAATAGAACTCTGAGGTGTTTTCTATTCAGGCTGAATCGAAGGTTATTTGTGACTGAGTTCAGCAAACAACTTTCTTTTCTTCGATGAACAGTAACAGCAGCCAGACATCCTCTTTCAAATCTTGTTGAAGATCTTAAAAGGAAAGCTTGTAATGAGAAGAGGTGACGAAGAATATAGATGACAAATTGGTGTGGAGGTTCGTCGATTGAAGATAATGACGAAGGTGTGGAGGTTCGTCGAAGTATATTTGTTTTTTTTTTGTACAGATGGTTGTGACGAAGGTTGATGACGAAGTTTTGTTTCAATAATTAATTTCTTTTTAATAATAAACAAATGATTGATTGAAACTTCGTCAGTGGGTATACTTCGGCAGTGGGAGTTCGTCGTAGGGTAATGAAGAAACCCTAAGGTTTCTTAACAGCCGCCAAGCACATCTCAAGAACACAGTCACTGTTTATTCCCAGATCTGACGAAAATCCTTAAAAACATGATATTTAATGATGAAAACTTGTTGATTTAGGTGTGAAACATAAAACCCAACACTTTGTTCAGTCCGATTCAGCTCAGATCCGTATATTCGGTCTCGAATCTGGGTTTTTCTTCATTTCACCATTTTTTGTACATCTCGAATAAAAAGCACAAAAATCACAAATCTAGAGCACATGTGACTTAGCAAACTGTTAGATTTACTAAATCGGGTACCATGGCTCTGATACCAATTGTAGGACCGTTTTCAGGACCGAAACCGTGATTATCATGATTATGTTCATAGACGAGAAGATTAGAGACGGATGAAATACTTACTTGTATTGATTTTGTAACATAACATAACAAGCCGGCCCGATTAACAAGCTAACCGAACCATACCAAAGGAGTACACATCCGGGGAGAGACCAAGTGGTGATCTCTCCCTGTGAGGACTCAAACCTCTAAAACTTCCAAATGTTGCAAATGGCAAGGGGTTGCTATTTATAGCCACACCCCCTTGTCTTGCAAACACAAACGGTCAAAAAAATAACCCTCTCGTTTGACCACTTCAAAAGAGCGGGTCAATACACGTTCGTTTGACCATTTCACTAACTATTACATATTCAGCATAAAATAAATCTAATCTATTCGACAAGCATCGGACAGAAAATCTGCATCAACAAAGTTTAGCTGCTTCAAGAAGCTAGGACTTGGCTTTGATATGTTCATTGAAGGATAGGACACAGGCTATAAAAAATGTCAAGAAAGAACATAAAAGTATGTAAAATTGTATGTATATTATCTTCATGTATTCACTATGAATAGAAAGGGTTCAATCCTTAGCGACACCCCCATATTCGAATATTTGGAATTTTTAATATACTAATGTGAAATTCAGTCGTCATGATATTTCATTTTATGCATAAGTTTGATTGTTGTAAATCTGTTTATGTTAATCAAGGATTACGCTAAAATGGGGGAATATTTTTAGATATTTTAATGTAATCTGGATTAGCTTGTTATAATTTCAAGTATTCGGGCAGAGCCTCAAATGGTGATTCCAAGGAGGCAACGCCCCTTTGTGGGGTTCCGGGGGCAGCGCCCCTAGCAGCAGGGTCCAAGGGGCAAAGCCTCTGGCTTGGAAATTTTTATTTTAATTAAAGTGATTTATGGAAAATGCCTTAGAAAATTAATTTTCAAAAAAAAAATCGTCATATTGCATCATATTTTTCAAGACAAAAATAAAGGCGGTTTAAGGCAATGTATTTAAAATTTGAATTATAACTACCTAGAGGCAGTTATCTACAATTCAATCCCAAAAGTCACATACATAGTTCTTGGTCTTTTTTTCTGGTTCAATTACGAATTCATCAATACACATATTGTTTGTTCGATTTCTCAATTAGAATTGTATCTGATTGAATTATTCGGTAGAACCACCGAAATAATTTGATCTGAGAGTAATTACACGCCTCTCTGATCATCAGGTTTGATAAAATTCCACAATAGAAGTTAGATGGCCAAACAATAAAAATTTATGATTATAACTCGAGGAATGATTAAAACTCAAGGAATACACACTAATGGTAAGTTGGTTGATTGGAGGTCAAGCATGAAGAACAAGTTTTCATACTTGAATCTAAGAGACCAGTGTGAATGCAACACTAAACCTCAAATTGTAGAAATTCTACATGTGTAGATTATATGCTTCATATATGTTGTATGAAATGTGACAAATTTGGGATTTTGGATCTCGAAAAAGCATTATATGCCAAAATTGAAATCATGAATCTTAAGTAAGTATTATGTCAAATTAATAGCTTAAGTCTCAAATGATTGACATGTGCTAAATAAGGTTACGAATCTCAAAGGAGTACTTGTGTGGATGGGAGTGTAAATAAAGAATTATAATTTTTAGTCGGTTTTTACACTAACTCAAATTTTAAATTAAAAAAACATTCTAGGATACTATTATTCAAAACATCATGTTGGGGTAAGTGTACCCATTGTTTGTGTAATATAGTGATAGTAGGATAATGAGGTTGTCCAAGGATACAAAATATTTTAGTACCGAAATATTGTAAACGTCTAGTCAAGCCATAAAAGGAGTGGTTTTGTGGATCATATAAAAAAAGACTTAAAAATAAATACACACTTAAACACATTTTAATTGTGAAGCTAGTCTTAAATTGATACCTTGAAAACCTAGAGTCCTGTAGACGTGAATAAGTAGAAAGACCCTGAGCTATCGAATGCCTAAAACTACCAAACAACGACTAGACAAACCCTAGCAATCCCTAATTATATTTTTATTCAATGAGAACTGGATGCACACTTATGTCTATTATTTTTACCGATTAGTTAATCTATGTTATTTTTAATGACATGGTTAAAACCATAATTAGCATAATTAACTAGTTAACTAATGATTTTAACGTGTTTATAGCGAATTTCTTCTTTACAAACACATCAATAATGACAACCAACCAACATTAATCAGTAAACAATAGCACACATGATCAAATTTAGCAACAATCAAACTATTTTAAATCAAACACAAGAACTTGGATAAAATTCAAACCGAATAAAACTCAAAACATGCAAATTACTTCATCAAACCTAGGTAGCTATGAAAACTTAGCCTCTAATCATGTTTGAAAGATCAAAACTCAGTTAAAAAGTAGTAGACATCATGTTCATCAAATCAAACATCAAAAAGCAAAGAACTTTATTCAAATCTAACCGAATTGTAACTTGAATCTTTAAAGTTCTAGCTCCAAAAGCTTCAAATCAACTCCTTCATCTCTCTCTCTCTCTCTCTCTCTCTCTCTATGTAGCTCTGAATTTGCCAATAATGTTCTATCAGCGAATTAGGATTGTAACTATGTTTAAATACCCAAAAACTCATCCAAAGCAGACTTTTTATGATATTTATCTCTCCCGCGCGTCGCGAGATAGCTTCATGTACCCTTCGCGTGGCGTGGAGGGGTGTTATTATAATATTTAACGCAGTGGCAATCTCATAAATAATTCAACTATGTCAACCTCCCCTGCGCGTCGCGAGGGCTTCCTTACTCCTTTTCGCGTGGCACGGACGGGTACTTTTCTTCAAATTTCCATTTTTGCCTCTTGACTTCATCCTTGGCTCCTAGTTCTTCGTTTCTTGATCATTTCAGATCCTTTTCAGTTTCTTTTCAGTTCCTTTTCCTCCCGGGACCTGCATTTACACAAACTAATCAAATATACAATAAAACTCAATAAAACAACTCCATAAGTATACGAGTTATACAAAATCTACATGATAAACTCATGTGTGTTACAACACATCAGATATCTTTCCAAGCTTATGATTCTCTTTAATTTCTGTTGCATTCATAATTATTATCCATAACTCATCTCTATTTTTACTAACATTTCACTGTTTCATCATATAGAACAAACAGAAGTTAAAACTCAGATCCTAACAATTGTTGGTGTACCTTGCTTTGTGGTGTTGTAAGTTTCTTAGATATATAAAACCCCCACCCTCCTCTTCATTTCCATTATTCACCGCCTGCCCATCCACCTCTTAATTCTCCTGCACATTCCTACCTGCCCTGTTCTCCGACAAAGCATTGTTATAATGAGATGGCTTTCTTTTTGCTCTTTCTGTTTGTTTAAGCTTACGGTTAACCCGTTAGGGTTTTAGGGTACGCTGTTGTCTTTTTGTTGAATCCTGAGCGAAACGCCAATTAACCCTCTATGATTTTATTGTCTGTTTACTTATCGTTGTTGTTACTGCTAAGTTTTCTGTTTAATCGTCGATTAACTCAAATGGTTTTTCTGGCTGGAAATGTTTGTTATCAGATCTACTGTGATGTTTTTAGGGGGACTTTGAGTTATGGGTGTTTACACCGGTTTAGCTTTGGTGATAATGAGGAAAATCACATCTGAGAGCTGAACTGTATGTGATCTTTTACTTTTATTTAAACTTTAGGGTTTTGGTTTTGGTTTCGGTTGTTCCTATAACTGTGGTTATTGAAAGATTCGGGCTTTGTTTTCCTTGTTCCATAGAACTTTGGTGTTAGTCGATGAATATGACTGGGTTATCATCGGAGAGGCGTAATCTACATGCAAGCAGTTAGCTTGATAGTGTTTTTCGTGTTTGAAACTTTGGGGTTTTGTTTTTGGTTGCTTCGATGACGTGTTTGTTGAAAGTTTGGGGCTTTGTTTCCCATGTTCCACAGAACTTTGGTGTTACTTGATGAAGATGAATGAGTCATCATCTGAGGGGTAATCTGCATGTATGAAGTTAGCTTGATACTGTCACACCCATCTATTTGCGAAAGCGAGCGGTGTGAACTTGATAAGTTTTCATTGCATACGATAATAGTAAACAACTACATGATTAAAAAAAACGATGTTCATCCATTCATAAGTTAAAATATTACACACCACAAGTTGTTTAAGTTACAAACCATCACAAGTTTTAAGCTTAAGTTACACACCAACATAAGTTTTAAGTTCCACAAAAGAGGACTAATTTAACAAAAGATTTAAACATGAGGCTTTGCATCCTATATCTCATCGAATATGAGATATATGGACCAAACCCTCCAAAAAGGATGACATCATCGACTTGAAACCCAAAAGCTTGATAGTAACCCAGTACCAAGATCCAACTAATTCCCTGAAATACATGTAATTTTGAAAACAATCAACAAAGGTTGAGCGAGTTCATGCGTTTTGAGTGAGTTCCAAATAAACTTTTAAACATTTGAGAGATCTTTTAACAACAGGTATGTAAAGCGTCTATGAACAGATCATTAATGTTTTGCAAGGACATTAATATGTGTGGCGACATAGGAAGCACTCAACCCTAGCGAATTTCCACCGGTCCACCAGGTTGGAACAACAAAAGCACTACATGGGCTACATAAGGACCCAAGAGTTGGGCTCGCTACACCCGATAGATCTACCACATTTGTCCCTCGGTCTTAAACAAGATTAATGGCACTTAAGAGAGATACTATTCGCTCACGTGATCTAACAGTGCATTCCCTAGCTAAACCATACCACTGAAACATGTATTCCACCCCCGAGAGTTCTAAATCCAAAAACAGCTAAGAGAAAAGGGGCACATGAACTCACAGTTTTGTGTCAGTAGATAGTGCGTATTCAAGATCGGTTCCCTCGGTTCGTGTCGCAACCTACAAACGCGCTAGGTTTTGTAAGACACTTCGGTCTAACGACTCTTAGTCTTAAATATTTATTAAGACTTGTTTTGGAATTGTATTTATTTTGAGTTGTACTTTCGATGTATGAGGTCTATATATAATTCTCCATAATTATATAAAATTCCAAGTTCGATATATTTGCTAAAATATTATATTTTAACTTATATTATTTGCATGCATCGTTTTATATACCATTTGTCATTACGATGGGTTTGTTAAAAATAATATATTTTTAACTTGTATTGAAATATAATATTTCCATATACATGTGCTTATGATAGACATGACCAATTGCGTTGTTTGTTAAGTATTATACACACACACACACACACACATATATATATATATATATATATATATATATCCCCAAGTGTAGGTATGTTTATATTATGAGTATTTTGCGTATTTAACTTTGTACTCTCATAATTTAGTATAATACTTGAATAATGGTATTTTTACCAAGTGTTGGTAGTATGTGTTGCCATGTGTTTGTACGTATTTTCTTGTATTCTTAAAATATACATTTCAGGACATTTTTATAGAATCATATATGTATATATCTTAGGCTTGGTATTTACTTGTATTTCCATATATCTTAAATATAGTTTATTTTTAAGATTAACTCAAAAATATATATATTTTTAGTTTCCACCAAAATTATATATTCTTAAAATGTTGATGAAATATATATATATTTTTTTACACTTCAAAAATAATATACTTTCATGGTTGACAAAATATAGTATATTTTTATGTTACTTGTAAAAATATATATCTTGTCACTTGTTCGGGTTTGAAAATATATCCTTTACCAAGCCTTGATATATTATAACTTTACTTCTGGAATATAGATAATTTGTCCAATATGTCCACGTGTCTGAATCGTCCAATAATCGTGTCCAAAGCATATGTGTGAATTTATTCTTGAAATTATTATTTGAAATTTTATTGTATTTGTTGGTGTGTATTCTTTCAAGTTCCTAACTTTAATATAACTAATACAAACAATAAACACATAGCACATATTACAAGTGACCACTAATATATATTTTCCTAAAATATATATTTATAACCATTTTATTTCTTGAAAAAACATACATTTTTTGCTTGTATTTTTATACAAAAACTATGGAAATTTTACACTTATAGTTTTTGAACAAGTTTACTTGTAAGAACCTAAAAATATTTGCTAAGTGTTTGAATTTTATAAAAATTTTGGCATAGTTTCCCTTAGAAAATGGAGGTTCCATGTTTTTAAAGCACATCATTTTCTTTTCAAAAATCCATCAACAATTTCCCACAACAATTCATAACATAATATATCATCAAATATGCTAAGATGAACTTGTGAACATGTAGTATTCTAGTATGTTTTTCAAGTATGTTTATTAGTTTAAAAATCATACTTATCTTGTAATTTTACCAAACTTTTTGGAAAATTACTTATGAACTTGTGTTCATATATCTTTCAAGAACCATAATTTTATATGTAACAAGTTCTACAATTTAACAACTTCATTTTTCAAGTTCATTCTTCCTTTCAAGAAACCATAATTTTACATGTAACAAGTTCTAAAATTTAACAACTTCATTTTTAAGTTCATTCTTCCTTTCAAGAAACCATAATTTTACATGTAGCAAGTTCTACAATTTAACAACTTCATTTTTAAGTTCATCGATCCTTCAAGAAACCATATTTTGTGTATACCAAGTTTCTACACTTTAACAACTTTATTTTTCAAGTTCATCCATCTTATACAACATGTTCACCATGGATCTTTACAAGATCCTCAAGTATACTTTCTAGATCATGTTTTTAAACATCATCTAACAAGTTTATATATGATGTTCATCATCATAAACACAATGTAGGATCGGTTTGCTGATCCAAATGAGTCGGTTCAGAGGAATTCCATCAAATACAGGTGCGGAAAACAAGTATTTGATCTATAAACAGCTGAATCTTCACTTTAACACTGATTTGTATTGATATGAAAGCAATTACAATCAGTTCTCACACCGGCAGCACCTCGGTATGGAATTGCACAAATGATACTCTTTTATTTCGCTTGACCATGACCTCCTATATATAGACATCAGGATTTCGCTTGGAATGATCTCAAGCGAAATCTAAACATGTTGATTTCGCTTGAGCTGCTTCAAGCGAAATCCTTTACATACACAAACCTTCAAGCGAAATCTTGCTAACTCTTTCTCATTCTCTCATTCTACGTGCCCTGATCTAATCTAACTAGTCTAAGACTCGATACAAGACGAAGTCGACAGATGTAGTGCACCAACAGACTCCCCCTCAGATGTTGACGAGTCGACTATCGAGTTACACCAATGCTGTGTCTTTACATCTTCATTCTTGATCAGTCTCTGGGCTTTTCTCTCTCTATCTTCTTTTCCAAAATCACCTTGCTCTATCAGACTCCCCCTCACGATTTGCTGGCATTCATTTGTTCTTCAGCAACATCTGCTTTAGGATCAATGTCTGACTCAAAAATTGTTTACAAGATCATTGCCTGGCTTTTATCTAAATCTCTTGATCAGATCTCTTGATTCCTTAAGCTCATCAGCATCAGCAGCTATCAAACTTTTAGATTCATGATCAGATTCTGACTTTTGTAAGCTTTGAATGAATTTACCTGGCTCACCTGTAACAATCTTAACCCAGAAATAAATTTTCTAAATTTAACAATTTAACTGTACCATCAATCTGATATAATCAGATCATTCTCCCTCGTATCACCAATCAATGATGAACCAAATGTAGGTGTTAAAATACTAAATTGTAAGAATTTTAACAAACCTTTTAACATTTTAAAATTCACTCCCCCTCACAATCAAGTCATCATGTTTAGCACTTGAAATTTTGACAATCAGCTTTCCAATACCAGTTGTCGAAAATCTTTTTGAATTTTTTTAAAATTTATGCTAAAACACACTAAAAATCTTTTTGTAATTTTTGATTGTAAAGGAATGCAATAAAGAAATATTTACAAACAATACTTTTGTGAGTTTGTGCAAGAGGATCATATCAGTTTCTGAGACAGATCACTAACACCGTTAAGCTTCATTTCATTTTAAGTTCTAAACAATTTACCTAGATTGTCAGTATGTTTGTCCACTTAAATTTTCACACAAAGTTCAACTGATTCGAGATACGATATTAATGTTTTAAGAAACTTAAACTTATCTGTGTGTCCCACTACTTGAATATACTCCCGTATCCAGAATCTCAATAATCAGTCTTACAGGTGAGAATACTACAATGATATCTGTATATAATTTAGGTGTGCGAGGGCCGAGGGATCTCAGATCGATACTTCCGTATACGCAGAGAGATATCAGCTTCGACTTTACGGTGTGTCCCCTTTAGAGGATCTTTTTGCTTACAACAGCAGCATATATCAATTTTATTGTTTCAGCATGCTGAGGGTTTAATGCTGTGTTTCAAGCATTGCAGCAAGTATTAGCCAGGGACTAGGTCAGAACTACCGTTCAGCAGAAGTCCCGGAATAATACCCCAGATATCATAGAGTATAAAGACCTAGTATATCAGATTAAGAGACCTTTCAAACAAGATTTCAGGCGTTACCTGTATATCCAAGTTTGTGTTAACCCACAAAACAAGCAAGTTTGAAATTTAGGTTTATATCTCGTCACAATCTACTAAATGTGCAAAAACCTACTGACATATCCACAGCAAGATTGTTTATCACATTTTTCTTTACATTTCTTTAGCATGTTGTGATAGTCCACTGATGTACTATCATTTCCTCTATATGCAACAAAAACTCATTTTTGAATTTTATCATGTTTTTGTCTTTTTCAAATTTTCAAATGTTTTTGGATTTTCTGAAAAAATTTTACTCCCCCTAAAATGCAAACACATTTTAGGAAATTTGAAAATAAATTGTACAATAAAGCTTGACAACTGATATCGAAACGCATCAAATCGCCATTCACTCGGCATAAACAATCAGAACTCCCCCTATCACAAAACTATTTTCTCATTTAGATTTCAAAACACTTAAGTTTGTTTTAATCAAAATGATTTTTCCGGAAAATAAGTTTTTATGATATAATCATTTGAAAATTCGGAGTGTGGTTCATCACATTGTCTATTCGAAATACCAATTGTAAGTATGATCCAATCAAGTTCAACTTAATGACCTTGATTAATTTTTTTTCATGTATGCACCTACTATACCAAAAGTAAGAATTACCACTTGTAGGAATATTACATCTACATCACCATTTTACCAATCAAAATGCCGATTCCTGCTTCGCACTTACCAACCTGGAAGCTCCGGCGTAGTCATACAACCTGTAAACATTCAAACACTATCAAAAATTTTCAATCAAAAACTTCAAACATTTGAAAGATGCCGATTCCTGATCCACGATATAAACTTGGGATCTCCGGCATAGTCATAAGACTTCAAGGGAAACAAACTTCCATCCAAGTCTTCTCAGACTTGATGGCTTTCAACTCTTGAGCAGTAGGGTTGTAAGTTGCCTTTTTAGTTGCATAAAATTCTTTAACCCCCTTAACTTTCCCATTCAACATTTTCCCAAAAATTTTCTTAACACTTCCATTGAATGTTTTCTCGACATCAAATTTAGTTTTCTCTGTGTAAAACTGATTCGAGATATCAACCTTACCAACTTTCTGTTTAACTTCTTCAAATTTCAGTGATGGAAACTCATCATCATTCACTAAAATTTTTACATCAACTTGTGGCTCTTCTGGCTTTGTTGAACCAGATTCATCGCCGACATTTACATCAACTTTCTTAACAACCCACACTTGGTTGTCATTCTCTTTCTTTTTATGAAAATTCTTTTTAGAACACTCACCAACCTCATAAGTTGAATTTTCAAAAATTTTAAGTCTGTCGGTTGGTGGTTCAACATCAACAACCTTTTCTTTCAATTTTTGAGAAACTCCCTGTTTTGTTTTGGCATTTTTCTGGCAATTCCATGCAATATGACCAGTTTCATTGCACTTGTAACAGGTACGAGTCTTTCTTTGATAAAACAATTCAGTTCCATTCTTCTTCTTTTCAGCAAGAAACTCTTGATTTGATTGTCTCCAGAATGGTTTCTTCTGTTCCTCTTCTGCAAGTCCACCTGAAACAAATTCTGTTTTTGTTTTAAAAATTTTCAAATTTTTATGATTTTCTGGTGGAATAAATCCTAATCCTTTCTTTTTGTAGCTACGATTTTGGTTAGATTTCTTTTGAAAACCAGAATCAAAATTGTAACCCTTTTTCTTGTTTAGACGTTGTTGAACTCTTGAAGTGTACTTTTTAGGTTTTTCAGTAAGATTTAAATCTTTTATTTCAGAAATATTAATTTCTGTCATTTTGAAAACCTTTTTGATCATGTCAAAACGAACACTTTTTATTGGAAATTCTTTGTCAGAGTATAATTTGTCCGAATCATTTAAAGTGTATGCAACTTCAAATGTTTCATCATCCAAATTTGCTTTCGATAACAAAAATTCTTTACTATAAGACCGTTTAACCGACGACTGTGAACTGTTGAACGACGAACTTGAACACCCAGACTCAAACTTTGACTCAGACTCCTCCTCAGTGTCTAACACCTGATCGACCACCTTTTTGATTAACTCAGACTCATGATCAGTATCGGATGAAGTAAACGTGACATCAATGTTATCTGGTAAAACGTCAGTTGTGTCGATTTTTAGCTTTATATTGACTGCTTTTTCAAGTTGCTCCTCGTTTGGTTTTCTAGGAGAATACCCTTCCCAAATTGGAGGCGGACACTTGTTATAGCTAACAGTCGGTTTCTTACCACTATCTTTCTTTTTTGGCTTCTCATCTTGAAAAGCTTCCATACCTGCAACAGTTGGGTAAATACGATCAATGAGATAATCAGAACTAGAATAACTTTGCAATAAACGTCTAATTCTCTCATTTTCGATCTTTTCTGTCTCCAACTCTTGCTTCCACTTAGCACTCTCTTCAATAAAAAAATTTCAGAAAATCCAAAAACATTTGAAAATTTGAAAAAGACAAAAACATGATAAAATTCAAAAATGAGTTTTTGTTGCATATAGAGGAAATGATAGTACATCAGTGGACTATCACAACATGCTAAAGAAATGTAAAGAAAAATGTGATAAACAATCTTGCTATGGATATGTCAGTAGGTTTTTGCACATTTAGTAGATTGTGACGAGATATAAACCTAAATTTCAAACTTGCTTGTTTTGTGGGTTAACACAAACTTGGATATATAGGTAACCCCTGAAATCTTGTTTGAAAGGTCTCTTAATCTGATATACTAGGTCTTTATACTCTATGATATCTGGGGTATTATTCCGGGACTTCTGCTGAACGGTAGTTCTGACCTAGTCCCTGGCTAATACTTGCTGCAATGCTTGAAACACAGCATTAAACCCTCAGCATGCTGAAACAAGTAATTTTAGATTTATCAAAACCTAAAGTAGATACACAAGCATCAAGAAAGTCATTTCTCCCGGTAATTGTTTTGAATTTCTCAGCTCGTCGAAGAACACTTGCGAGACACCATTTTATATCCATAAGTTCCATCTCTTCAGCGTCTATCTGATCGTAATCCTCTTTGGTAAGCATAGGATTGCCGATCCGACCAGCAACAAGACCTTCATAGGATAACAGTACTGAACCCAGAAGTGCCATATGATCTTTAGCAGTGTCTTCAGAGAAGCTTTGACCTTCTGGAAGATTTAGAGCTATGTTGCATTGAATCACGTATCCATTTCCTGTTTTTGTACTCTGAGATTGAAACCTCGTGTTAGTCTCTTTCGGATTTACACTCGGAAATGATGAAAATCCACTGGTGCTTTTGCCTGAATCCTGATCAGCTTTTCCTGATGAATCTCCAGCACTAAATGCAGTCTGAATTTTTGGACTTCTCTCAGCTTCTGGAACCGGAATACTACCTTTGTAGTACATCTTAATATCCTGTTGACCACTCGGACTGTTCATCCTAGCAATCTTCTGTTGCTCCAGATCCTGACTTTCGATTTTTTCAATAAACTGAGATATTGTCAACCCATCATAAACACCCGTGTTTTTCAGAATCATCAAATAAGTTCCCCACTCTTTCTGCGGTAATGCATCAGCAAGCTTGTCTACCCACTCTTCACGATCTTTGGTAATACTTAACATCGACATAGATCGTACAAGGTGACAATATCTTTCAATCAGCTTTTTCGTATCTTCACCCGGTAAACTGCTGAATAGATCAAACTCTTTCTTTAACAACGCCTTCTTGCTCTTTATCATATTTTCACTTCCCTCAAATTTTACTTTAAGTGCATCCCAGATTGACTTTGCAGTTTTGTCATGCTGTAGCAGAATAAAAATATCTTCTTTGATAGCTTGTTGAAGAAGACTGATCATCATCTTTTCTGCTTTGTACATAACCCGTTCCTGATCCGTGAACTCTGATAACTCTTTGATAACTTCCAAATCTGTTCGAGGCAACACGTATTTTTTCAGTATACATTCCCAAGACCTAAGATGATTTGCCTGAACCCAATTTTCGAATTTATCTTTCCATCCATAATATTCTTCGATACTCATCAATTTCGGGGGCTTTTGTGTGGTTCCCATCTCATTTTCTAAATTCATTGTGTGAACAATAGAAGCCGGAGTAGTCGGAGTCGCAAATGCGTTGTAGAAAGCGTTATCCATGTTTCAATAGCACGTTTCTCAATAACAAATTCTCTCAAGCGAAATAGTCACTGATCAACCTTCAAGCGAAACTTTAAATCAAACAGCTTCAAGCGAAATACTTTGTCATGCAGATTGAAGCGAAGACCCTTGAAGCGAAATCCTTGAATCGAAACTAGATTATCTCTGAAGCGAAATAGTTCAAGCGAAACTGTCTGAAGAGAAAACCCTGAAGCGAAATACCTTGAAGCGAAATCCTTGAATCTGTTTGAAGCGAAATGTTACGTGTCGCTGGAAGTTTCAAGCGAAATCGTCTACTGAAAATATATTTTTCAAGCGAAATCCATTCGGTTGTCAATTTTAATCACTTTTAGGTCGAATTTGTCTGTGAAACTTTCAAGGGTTTGTTATCTTGTACTTTTAAACAATCTGTGAGAAATTGAATCAATTTTGACCGTAAAAAGTTTCTGAACTGTTAAAAGAAGGTGTAGAAGTAAGAGATTTCGATCGATTTTGGCTGAATATTGCAGAACTCCTCCTCCTGAGCTCTGATACCAATTGTAGGATCGGTTTGCTGATCCGAATGAGTCGGTTCAGAGGAATTCCATCAAATACAGGTGCGGAAAACAAGTATTTGATCTATAAACAGCTGAATCTTCACTTTAACACTGATTTGTATTGATATGAAAGCAATTACAATCAGTTCTCACACCGGCAGCACCTCGGTATGGAATTGCACAAATGATACTCTTTTATTTCGCTTGACCATGACCTCCTATATATAGACATCAGGATTTCGCTTGGAATGATCTCAAGCGAAATCTAAACATGTTGATTTCGCTTGAGCTGCTTCAAGCGAAATCCTTTACATACACAAACCTTCAAGCGAAATCTTGCTAACTCTTTCTCATTCTCTCATTCTACGTGCCCTGATCTAATCTAACTAGTCTAAGACTCGATACAAGACAAAGTCGACAGATGTAGTGCACCAACACACAAACAATCAACTAAACAACTTCATAACACATCATAAACAACTTGTTTTCTTGTGACTAGCTTGATTTAAAGTGTTCTTCATCTTGGTTTTGTAAGAGCTTTTAGATGTTCAGTTGTATATAAATTACATCTACATAAACAAGATGAAAATTGGGTGTTAAAGCGAGTTACTACTAGCACAAGGCTAGGGAAGTAACAAGAAGATGAAGATGAAGAAAATTGATGGATAATAGCTCCCAAGAGAGGTCCTTCAACTCCTATTGCTTGGAACCTTCTTAGATATGCTTGATACCCCTTAGAATACCCTTAGATTGGCTTGAAATGGGCTAGAAAATGGTGTTGATGGTTGGGATATGGTGGCCGAGAGTTAGAGGGAGATGGGAGGTGGTTTGGTTTTGAATTTTGGTGAAGATGATAAGGTTTGGTAAAGTGTGGTATTGATGTTTCTTTTATGTCAAATATTTCACCCAAGATCCTCCATGCAATAACAAGTTACTCCCAACATGTTTGTTATTAGGAGACCAAGATATGGAGTGTTTAAGGGGGCCCACATAACCGGCCATGGGGGTTTGGTTTGGGTTTAACTTGGTTAGTTTATGTAGTTAGGTGTCTAGTTAAGTTTAAACCAAGTTAAGTTAGAGTGTTTAGGATTTAGGGGTTTTTGATGTAATTCATGATATATCGTGATTTATAGTAGCTTAATATTGCTGGATATGTTAACTAGTTCATGTTAAATGTCTAGTTCGTGTTCGGGTGTTCGTTTCGTTATCGGGTCGCTAAAAGATCAACTTTTGTAACTTGTATAGCATGATGCGCTTACATGACTTGATAATATTCCCGATACATTTTTAAGTTATTCTGGGTAGTCAAACAGTATTTCTGCATATTACATGTGTCACACCCTGGCTTTGCGAAAGCGTGGTTAATTTTGGTGTGACTTCTTAATACCATAGCTTAATCATAACAAAGCTATATGAAGTAAAATCATGCAAGATCATCCATTTGATTAAGTTTTAAAACCAGAGTAACATACCATTGTCTTAGAGACTTACAACATCATAACGTAAAACATTGTCTTGAACAACATAAACAGTAACATGAAATAAACGCAGTTTAAGATTTGTGACTTGTCCAGGAAAGAGTCACATTTCCTAAACTGGGATGACCTTGGAAACCTTATGCAGCGGGGAAAACATAACATACCGCGCCAGATCTTTAATTTCCTGAAATACATGTAAGTTGAAAAATCAACAATAATGTTGAGCGAGTTCATGTGTAAGTGAGTAAGTAAACCTTCGTGAGTATAAAAATAGTCTTGGTATGTAGCAAATAAGGAAAAAGAGATCACCAATGGTTTGCAAGGCCATTGATATATGTGAAGTGCAAGTAGGAAGACTCAAACCTAGCAGATTTAGCGTTGGGTACAAAGTCACTCCAAGGTCCGTTCTGTTGGGCCTCTCAGAGGTCCGTTCTGTTGGGCCTAGAGTTGGGCTCGCTACACCCAGATAGATCTACCGCTTACGTCCCTCGGTCCTACAATGAGGATTAATGGTCTCCAGTTTCTGCCTACCCACTCACATGATCTAAGTAGTAACCTCCTTACGCTAACCATACCATGTATAAAGTACTTGTAATCAAAGTAACATGTATTTCACCCCCGAAGTTATAAAACTGAAAACAGTTAAGAGAAAAGGGGGACATGAACTCACAGTGGTGCGTCTCTACCAAGTATGCCTCCAAATCAATCAGTTGTATGACGACCTACACGTGCTAACTCTATTAGACGAACGGCCGTGACTTAGCTTTATGGTTTAAGTTTTTGGGAAATAGTTAGGCAACTATTTCGTGTTTACCTTCTGTATACTGTGACAACCCGCACTAAACCAGGTATCCGTACAACTTAATTAATGATTAATTACTACTTGATTACTGTGCTTGTTTGAACTAGCTGATGAACTGCTACCTGCATACTGATACATGCACTTACTTGCATCATACTTTATTTGCTGTCACTACATTATTTACATACTGGACCCTAGTGACAAACATGATGCACAAAAAGCACAGTAGCACTAAACGGATACACAGTGAACATGCTGATATAACCAGCATCAGGCAGATACTGCCTCTAAGGCCTGTTAAGAGCCTCATATATTTTGGCTACACTGGTAGTGAGTGTAGGAATATAAGGGTTATGGTACCGCGTCTCTAGGGATAAGATACACTGATTCGGATGTGCCAAGAACGTACTTTAAGTACCAAACACAGCACTTTAATAATTAAACCAGCTTCTAGCTGACTAGTAAAGTGCCAGAAAATGAGAAAACAACACTAGACACCTTCTAAAGTGTTGGAAACAAATTGTGTCACTAAAAATGTAATAACGACACTTTAAAGCCTTTTGTAACGCTTTAACGGATTACTATCCAACCGGACACCCGGACTTTACCCGGAACATGAAAATATTAATATTTTCACTATTTATATTTTTCTGAGCTAGTTAGGGTCTCTGATTACCCTAACACCCGTCATAGCACGCTATTTATAACTAACGGAGTTTAACACTAAACTAACCTTCATAACTTAACTAATTACCCTAACTAACCTACTTAAAATCGGACCAAGGACCCCCCCCCCCCAACCGATTCGGTTACCTAGGGGGCACCCCTTGTACTTGTGATCTTGGATAATCTTGTTATGTCTAATATCTATACTACACATTAACCATTGGACATTAACACTAAATCTTGCCTATATATAACACTTGATCACTAGAGATAATCACCACTTAACTCAACACACTCCAACTCTCTCTCTTGCTCCCTTTGGCTCTCGGCCGAACCCACCCCCACACCTACAACCATCTTCGACTTTCATCCTCATCATTCCAAGATCATACACGCGAGAAGGATCACATATTAGGAGCCCCGGAGCAAGCGGAACACGAAGGACCTCTACCGTTAGCTTTTATCCACCTCATTTTCGCCAAAGATCTTCCCTAGCCTTGAGCTAGAGGTATATCACTTAAAACTTGTTTTTACACATATCTAAAGTGGGTAAAAGGAATATTGTCGGTTAAATATCGAAAACATAAGTTTTGATGCATTAAAGTCTAGTAAAATCACAAAAATGGTGGATAATAACATATAACTTGTGTAAAAGTCGTAGGACTTGAAATATGTGATTATTGAGACCCGATCTATGATGTGGTAGCTCGGATCTCCGTTTAACCCGACTTTGTAAGATCATGTATCTTCACATAAACTCGTTTTTGACTAAATACAAGGGTTAAAGGTGAAACTCTACCACACAAGATACATGAACTTGTGTGAAAATATTTTACTTGTGTAAAAGTGATTTAACCGGTAAAATGGTGTTTAAAACTAGCGGATCTACGTATCCGCAAGTGGTATTTTAGAAAGACCACACTTTAAAGAAATCATGTTTTTCTAAAGATGGATCTTACACTAATAAATATGATTTTTATAAACCACAAGTGTGTAGACACTTGTGAAATGAAAAGATCCGACAAATAACTATTTTTGGGAAAAATGACTAGAAGTTGTAAAGACGGATTTCTCTAAACACGGGGTTTCTACAAGATTAAAGTTACTTTATATAGAGATCTACATATATAAAGGGTGTTTACACTATAGATTCGGAAAAACTACAAGTTCATGCGATTATGCACATTTACATACTTGTCGACTAGTTTGTTGTGTCGGAAATTGTTTGATTGAATAAAGAAGATTGTTGAATTGATTTGTTAAAAGAAAATGATACGCTTGAAAGCGTGGCCACCTCCAGTTACAGAGGAAACTCTGGCGAAATTTTCTAAAAACCTAACACTTAGAATTATTTACACAACAAGTGTTAGAAATATTTTTGGACATATTTTCGAAACATAAATTTCGCCAGCACTATATTTTACTAAATATTCGGAGGTGGGATTTTCACAAAGATTAACGTGATAAATATATTTGTCACAACACTGTTTATGACTATTTTGTGAAATACATAAATATTATTTTAGAGTAAAAATAATATTTACAAGCGTTAATGATTCCAAAACCTTACGAACGCTTCTACAAACATATAAGTTACACCGGTAATTACATTACCACAAGATTGATAAAACGTAACTTACGCACATGTATTGTATCCCCCATCCTTGGGAAGAAGAATAACTACCAAGTGTATACGGAACATAAACACGAAATAGTTGTCTAACTATTTCCCAAAGACATAAACTGCAAAGCTAAGGCACGGCCGTCCGTCTAATAGAATTAGCACTTGTAGGTCGTCGCACAGCTTACTGTATTGGAGACACTTGGTAGAGACGCGCATTCACTGTGAGTTCATGTCCCCCTTTTCTCTAACTGTTTTCAGTTTTCTTAACTGCGGAGGTGAAATTCATGTTACTTTGTTTACAAGTACTTTATACACGGTATGATTAACGTAAGGAGGTTTAGATCATGTGAATGGGTAGTTAGAACACCGAGGGACTCGAGCGGTAGATCTATCTGGGTGTAGCGAGCCCAGCTCCCGGTCCAACAGAACAGGCCTCTCGGAGGACTAACAGAACGGACCTGGAGTGACTTGGTACCCAACGCAAAAATCGGCTAGGGTTGTGTCTTACCTACTTGCATTTCACGACATGCTAATGGCCTTGCAAACCATTGGTGATCACAAGTCCTCTTACACTGCTACATACCAGGAAACTTTTATACTTACAAGTGTTTTACTTACTCACTTGCACATGAACTCGCTCAACATTATTGTTGATTTTTCAACTCACATGTATTTCAGGAAATTAACGAGATCTGGCACGGTATGGAACGTTTTCCGCTGCACTTGTCATGAAGTCATCAGGGTTTAGGGGATGTGTCTCTTTCCTGGACAAGACACAGTCCTTAAACCACGTTTATGCTATGTTTTAATTTGTAAGGTTGTTGAACAAGGTTATGGTTGTTGGTTAAAACAATGGTACTGTATTTTAGTTTTTAAAACTTAATGGATGACTTGCATGGTTTTTAAATTCATATAGCTTGTTATGATTAAGCTATGGTATTAAGAAGTCACACCAAAATTAACCACGCTTCCGCAAAGCCAGGGTGTGACATATACTTGGTAGTTATTTTCCTTCCCAAGGATGGGGGATTTAATACATGTGTGTTCGTAACATTCAGACTTCACTATTAAGTCTCACTTAATATATTTTATTTCCACTTCAAAATATGAATATTCTTCTCAAAAATATTATATTTTCATACATGTGATTTCCCCCCAAAAATACGTTGTTAAAATGCGCGTTCATAAATGTTTCCGTAAGTGCGTAAGTTACGTTTTAACAATCGAGTGGTAATATAATTACCGGTGTAACTTGTATATTTATAGTGAAAGCGTTCGTATTATTTTGGATTCGTTAATGTTCGTAAATATTATTTTTACCCTAAAAATAATATTTATGTATTTTCACAAAATAATCATAAACAGTGTGTGAAAATATATATTTATCACGTTAAATTTTGTGAAAATCCCACCTCCGAATATTTAGTAAATAAAGTCATGGCGAAATTTATATTTCGAAAACATGTCAAAAATAATTCTAACAGTTGTAGTGTAAATAGTTCTAAGTGTTAGGTTCTTAGAAAAATTTTGCCAGAGTTTCCTTTGTAACTGGAGGTGGCCACGCTTTCAAGCGTATCATTTTCTTTAACAAATCAACTCAACAATTTTCTTTATTTGATCAGAACAACTTTCATCACAACAACTATTCAACATATATGTAAATTGCCAAAAATTACATGAACTTGCAGTTTTCCCAAAACTGTGGTGTAAATCCCCTTAAATTTAGTAGATCTTCATATAAGGTAATTTGATCTTGTAAAAACCTCGTTTTTAGAAAAATCCATCTTTACAACTTCCCGTCATCTTTTACAAAAACTGTTATTTTGTCGGATCTTTTCATTTCACAAGTGTTTACACACTTGTGGTTTATAAAAATCATGCTTGTTAGTGTAAAATCCATCTTTTAAAATACATGATTTCTTTGATACGTGGTTCTTTGAAAATACCACTTGCAGATGCGTAGATCTGCTAGTTTTAAACACAATTTCATAAGTAAAGTTTCACCTTTTAACCCTTGTATCATTCAAAACACACTTATGTTAAGATCCATGACCTTACCAAGCCAGGTTAAACGATGATCCGAGCTACCACATCATAGATCGGGTCCAAATAACCATAAATTTTAATTACTACAAGTTTTACACAACTTATGTGCTTATAACCAACAATACTTGCAAGTTTAGTAAACTTTAATGCTTCAAAATGCAAGATTCCGAGTTTTAATCATCATACATCTTATTAACCACCTTAGATTAGTTCAAGTACGAGTTTTAAGCATTATACCTCTAGCTCGAGGCTAGGGAAGGATCTAGACGTAAATCGGGTGGATAAAAGCTAGAGAAAGTGGTCCTTCGAACTCCGAGCGCACCAAGACTCCTTATATGCGACCCTTAACACTTGTATGATGTTGGAACTTGCAAGATGGAACTCGAAAATGATGGGATGCCCCAAGGGGGGTTCGGTCGTGACTATGTAGAGCAAGAGAGAGAGAGTTTTGTGGTGTTGTATGGAATGTAAGATCTCATGTGCTTAAGTGTAGTTTTATAGGCAAAAATGAGATTAGAGTCCAAAGGGTAATATGTTCTCTTGATATGAGACAAGAGTTAATATATTAATCAAAAATGGTACAAGACTAGTTACATGGTGACCGATCGGCCCAAGGGGGGGGGGGGGTAAGCTAGTTCGATTCCAACCATTAGTTGGTTACTTAGTTAGGTTAACTAAGTTAAGTTTAGAGATTAACTTGGTTAGTTGTGTGTCACGTGTCACAATGGGCGTTAGGGTAATCAGGGACCCTAACTGGCTCAGAAAAAGATAAATAATGAAAATAACAATATTTTCATGTTTCGGGTATAGTCCGGTTGTTCGGTTGGATAGTAATCCGTTAAAGCGTGTAACAAAGCTTAAAGTGTCGTTATTACCATTTTTAGTGACACAACTTATTTCCGACACTTTGGAAAGTGTTTAGTAATATTTTTCTCATGTTTTGGCACTTTACTAGTTAGCTAAAAGCTGAATTGTTATGTAAAGTGCTGAGTTTTGTGCTTAGAGTACGTTTTAGGCACATCCAGTCATTGTAACTTATTCCTAGAGACGCAGTTCTACAACCCTTGTATCCCTACACTCACCATTAGTGTAGCAATTATCTCTGGCTCTTACAGGCCTTAGAGGCAGTGTCTGCCTGATGCTGGCTTTATCAGCATGTTCAATAGGTTATCCGCTATTGTGCTACTGTGCTTTTTGTGCATCATGTTTGTCACTAAGGTTCAGTATGTAAACAATGTAGTGACGATAAGTAAAGTATGATGCAAGTAAGTACATGTATCAGATATCAAGTAGCAGTTCATCAGCTAGTTCAAACAAGCACAGTAATTAAGCAGTAATCAATCATTAATTAAGTCGTACGGATACCTGGTTTGGTGAGGGTTGTCACATTCTCCCCCCGTTAAATAAATTTCCCGAAATTTAAGTTCTGCTACTTGATGCAGGGTTCTTAGGAAATAAGTGGGGGTATTTCTCTTTCATCCGGTCCTCACGCTCCCAGGTGTATTCAGGACCATGTCTGGCATTCCAACGAACTTTGACGAGTTTGACACTTCTCCGGCGGGTCTTGTTAACTTTCCAATCCGTGACCTCAACAGGTTCTTCAACGAAGTGGAGCGTGTCGTCAACATGAATCTCGTCGGTGGGAATAGCAACGGTAACTTGAGTTGGACTTTTCTTCAGGTTGGATACATGAAATGTATAGTGAACACCATTCAGTTCAGCAGGTAAGTCCAACTTGTATGCTACTAGTCCTATTCTTTCCAGAATTCTGAAAGGACCAATGTAGCGTGGATTTAACTTCCCACGCTTTCCAAAGCGTGCCACCCCCTTCCAGGGTGATACCTTCACTAACACCATTTCCCCAACTTGGAATTCCACATGTTTCCGGTTTGGATCCGCATAGGCCTTCTGTCTGTGGCGAGCTGCTTCGATGCGTTTATGAATCTGCGCAATCTTATCTGTCGTCTCTTGGACGATTTCGGGACCAGCAAGCTGCCTATCACCTGCGTCAGCCCAACATAGGGGTGATCGGCACTTGCGTCCGTAAAGGGCTTCGAATGGCGCGACACCAATACTGGTGTGGTAGCTGTTGTTGTACGAAAATTCGACCAAAGGCAAATGCTTATCCCAGCTACCGCCCAAATCCATAACACACGCTCTCAGCATGTCTTCCAAGGTCTGTATCGTTCGCTCGCTTTGACCGTCAGTTTGCGGATGAAACGCAGTGCTCAGATTCAATTGTGAGCCAAAGGCTTCTTGGAAGGATTTCCATATTCTTGACACAAACCTTCCGTCTCTATCAGAAATGATTGAGAGAGGCACTCCATGACGTGCAACGATCTCTCTCATGTATATTTCGGCCAATTTGCTCGTATTATCCTTCTCTCTGATAGGTAAGAAGTGTGCTGACTTCGTCAATCGATCCACTATCACCCAGATAGTGTCATGGCCTCTTGGCGTTCTTGGAAACTTTGTAATAAAATCCATGGAGATTTGTTCCCATTTCCACTTGGGAATCTCTGGTTGTTGCAGAAGTCCTGAAGGCTTCTGGTATTCCGCTTTCACTTTAGCGCACGTTAGACACTTGCTCACATAAACAGCAACATCACCCTTCATCCTAGGCCACCAATAGTAATCCTTGAGATCCTGGTACATCTTATCCACTCCTGGATGGATAGAGTACCGCGATTTGTGAGCTTCATCAAAAACAACCTTCCTTAGACCTCCAAACGAAGGAACCCAAATCCTTTTCTCGAAGCATAACGTTCCTTCCTCGTTTGGTACCAGTAGCTTCTCCATCCCACGGAGATATTCCTCTTCAAGGTTTCCTTCCTTGAGAGCTTCTTTCTGCGCGGCACGAATGCGCAAGGAAAGATCGGTTTGGATAATCATTTCTAAAGCCCTAACCCTTATGGGCTTGATCCTCTCCTTCCGACTTAGGGCATCGGCGACCACATTCGCCTTCCCTGGATGATACTTTATCTCGCAGTCGTAATCATTCAGCAACTCAACCCAACGTCTTTGCCTCATATTCAGCTCCTTCTGGTTGAATATGTGCTGTAGGCTCTTGTGATCTGTGAAGATTGTACACTTTGTACCATAAAGGTAGTGTCTCCAGATCTTTAATGCAAAAACCACTGCGCCAAGTTCCAAATCATGTGTGGTATAGTTCTTTTCGTGCACTTTCAATTGACGCGATGCGTAAGCAATAACCTTTTGGCATTGCATCAACACACAACCTAATCCTTGACGCGAAGCGTCACAGTATACCACAAAATCATCTGTACCTTCCGGTAGTGCTAAGATTGGTAGAATGTTAAATATGAATTTTAATTTTTACGCCCGAGGGGGTAGTTTTTTACGCCCAAAGTTTGGGTTTTTTTAATTTCTTTTAATTTTTCTTTTTTTTAACCAAACTTTGGGCGTAAAATCTACCCCCTCGGGCGCGCCGTTTGAACCCAAACTTTGCGTAGGGTGTTAAAATATACACATCTAGTTGTAAAAAAAATCGTGGTCAACGGCCCCCCGCGGGGGTGGTTCTCGCTGGTTCTTACAACTCGAGGTGGTTCTCATTTTAACTTATTCCTATATATATATATATATATATATATATATATATATAATATTAATAACACATTACCTATTTCACAAAATTCATATTTAACATTCTACCAATTAACACTGATTAATAATTTACAAAACAGATAACCGGGTGCACATAGAAGAACACAACGAATTAATAAAACCCAGTGGTGAGGAAAGACCTTGAAAACTCGGGTTGTCACATCATCCCCAACTTGAAAGAAATTTCGTCCCGAAATTTAGCACGTGGTTACTGGGGAAGCTAGTTGTGTTGCGTTTTTTTTTCCTGGTTTTCCTGGGGTGTCACATCATCCCCCCGTTGGTTTGGAATTTCGTCCCAAAATTTCGCAGTAGCTTCAGCCTCAGTAATGGTTTTATTGATCTCGAACAATGGGGATATGTGAGTTTCATTTGGTTTTCTCGTTCCCAGATAACCTCTGGGTCACGACGGGAGTTCCAACGAACTCGAGCTATAGGTATCCTGGTGCGCTTGAGAACCTTAACGTCTCGATCTGTAATTTTAACTGGTTCCTTGACGAATCGCAACTGATCGTCGACTGTGAGCTCCTTCAAAGGAACTATGAGGGTCTCGTCTGACAGACACTTCTTCAGATTTTGACACGTGGAAAAACGTTGTGAACTCCACTGAGTTCTGCGGGTAGGTTTAGTTTGTAGGCCACTTTGCCTATTTTCTCAATGATTTTGAAAGGTTCCACATATCGTGGTTTGAGTTTCGTCCCGTATATCAAAACGAAGTACACCTTCCCAAGGCGAGACTTTAGATAGTACTCGATCCCCAACTTGGAACTCGAGTGGTTTCTTTGCGCTTAACAGCGTAGCTTTTTTGGCGGTCACGAACGGCCATCATTCGTTTTCGTATCTGAGCAATCTCCTCTGCTGTGTGTATGACGAGTTCAGGGCCGGTGATTTAGCAGTTTCCGACCTCTGCCCAACAAAGAGATGATTGGCACCTTTGTTCGTACAATGCCTCGAACAGAGCAGCCTGAATGCAGGTGTGGTAAATGTTATTATTCGAAATCTCCACTAAAGGGGAGGTGTTTTCTATGACTGTTGCCAAAGTCGATTTCACGTGCTCGAGCATGTCTTCAAAAGTTTGGTTGGTGCGTTCAGTCTGCCCATCCGTCTGTGGATGATATACTGTGCTCATGTCTGAACGCGAGCCAAAGGATTTGTGCACCGCTTGCCACAAATCAGATGCAAATCGTGGGTTACGATTAGAGGTAATGAAGGTTGGCACCCCGTGCCTAGCAACCGCTTCCTTTAGATAGATGACTGCAAGTGTAGAAACTTATCCGTTCCTTTGATGGCTAGATAGTGTGCTGGTTGCGCAAGACAATCAATGAGTATCCAGGTGATGTTGTTTCCGTTTCGAGTTGTAAGTAGGCTATCGACCAAATCCATGGCAGTCTGTTTTTATTTCCATGTGAGTGTTGCTGGTTGCTAATGCTACACCTTGACTTTCCACAAGTCGATCCATCATTCATATACTTAACTAGATGAGCCTTCATGTCCGATTACCAGCACAAGGTTTATAAATCCTAATGCCTCCCATCAAAACCCAGTTTGAACAGAGGTTGCTTCTCCACGCCTCGCATGGGTTCGACTTGAAAATTCCTCTTCCTTCAGTTCTCCAGTTTGAATAGAGCGAGTCTGATCCGGCAAGTTAGAGTCGATAGCGAGCTGCAGAGCTCGTGCACGTTCAGGCTTCGCAGTCGTATTCATCCAGAGGTTCCATCCAACGATGTCATTGTATGCTTTAGTTCTTTCGAACATCGGTACATGGGAGGCCCTTGCGATCGGTCTAAATAACGCATCCGGTACCGTCCAAGTGATGCCTCCATCCAAAATCCCAAAGCCATGGTTTTCCATCGTCAGTCGAGTGTGTCGCGCGGTTCCTCTTTGAGACTCTTTCCTGTATGGCATCACTCTCTCGTGTTGCGTCATTGTGCAGCTGGGACGCTGTTTCGGACCATAAGGATATACCACTGAATCACCCGCATCCTCTGGTAAAACGATGCTCAGAGCATCGCAGAGTCGGGATTCGAAAGCTGAAAGGATGTCCTCCTGTTCTGTCCTTCACGAACACAGCACCCTGCTGTGCTAGAGAGATTTAGGCTGCGCGACCTTCGCAATCCTGTGATTTATCTGTGGAAGCATCAAGTGAGACCAAGAAATTGTTGTATCCTCGAAGGACTCTTTGGTGTCGATCAGTTTCCAACCAAGACGGATCTTGGCGAGATCCACGTGCATTTCCACTTCGCTGATTATGTATCCAAAAGGTACCCCTCGAACCCAAAAAATTTCATTTAACAAGACTTTGAGCGGAGTGGCCCCTCCCTCAAGAGTTCTAAAATAAGATACAAATGCCACCCATGGCGTTCCATTCTCCTGGTCAGGATTCAGAATGTTGTCAACAAATTTGGTCGATTCATGTGATCCCTGAAACTGCTGGTGTGTTGATCAACTCAATGATCATGGTGCATAACGTTGAAATGGCTGCATTACATTCGACATGCTGTTCTAAGAGCATTTTCCCATTGGACTACCATCTGACAATAGCTCGTTCACTAGCAAATCCTCGAATGGAAGTTTGTTCCTCGCAACTAGTCGACATGTTTTCAATATGTGGTCGAGGCAAACGGTTCTTGTCTGTCACCTTGTTGAGTTCTCGATAATTAGTACACCTATGAAAAGGCTTCTCTTCATGGGTATAGTGTGGGCTCCGGAAAGCAAAAACTCCTGTCCGACAGCTCTTGTAGTTGGTTAAACAGCTCCTGCAGCCTTCCTGATGCAAAACGGTAAGGAGTACGAGTAGTTAGAACTGCCTCTGGCTCGAGGTCAAACTGAGTTCCTTCCTAATAGTTGTAGAGATGATCCTGGAAGTTCCTCTGGAAGCACATGTAGGGTAATCACGAACAGCTGGTGGATCCTCAATCCTCTTTTTCTTACGTCTCTAACAGTTGCCACATAGTGGGGTAATCCCTCCGTAGGCACTCCTGGTTCTCACTGCCGACGAACCACTAACCATTGCGCCACCCTGACGCGCTAGAACAGTTAACAATCCTCCACGAAGGAGAGTGATACGTAGAATTGTCTCCTCACGGGGTACATCTATCAAGAATAACAGAAGAAAGGTCGATGCCGAACACTTGTCCCACAAGGTCATGTTTGCATCCCAACGATCATATGAGGTTTCCCTTGTCTAACCATCAGCCGATTCCACAACAGGTTCAAACTCCTAGGAGCATCAGGGTCAAACGGAACGGAGACGAAGCGGGTTGCTACTCATACTAGCTACCATGTCGTTAAAGTCCTAACGTCGCCCACGCCAATTCTAAATGCCCTTCCAAGAGCATCATTTCTGGTGTTGCTGTTTTCATTACAAGGATTCCAAGTACTGTCGTTGTTCTTTTGATCGTTGATCTCTTAACTTAACTACGGCCAATCCATGTTGTAGGCACCTTTATTTTCTTACTGAAAGCTAGGGTTACGAGTACCTTGTTGTCGCTGTGACTGCTGCCCCCAATGTCGTTGCTTGAAACGTGCCCTACGATTCTTCACCATCATAGTCCATCTTTTCACATCCTGAGCCACGTCCTAAAGTGCTACTCACTGTGCTGGCAGTTACGCATACCACACTAAGGTCAATTATCATCACTTATGCCTCGATTGATTCGTAAGAGTTGACTCCCATGGGTCGCTGACAAGGGTTAAGGATTCGATTGAAACCAATTCGCTGGTGCTCATTGCCGGTAATCAGGGTCGTCAAAGTACTGAGGTCGGTAAAGTGCTACGCTCATCCTCCTGTCCATCGATGTTGCAAGTGGTTCGAGTAATACTCAGTATGTTGCGGGAGTGTTGCAGAAGTGATCGCACTTCAGAATCTGAGGCGTCCATACGTTAAGTTCCAGCAAGTGAAGAAAGGTGAGGAAGATATCGATCAATCATTCGACGCTGCGACATCCAACACATGGACGTTCGTATAAGCAACTAACATTCTACACGATTCGCTGAGTTCAGATGGGTGTTCAGGTAACACTCGATAGCATCGAGTTTCGAAAGGGTCCAAAGATAAATGAAAAGTCCACGTTTGAGTTTGCGTAGGGGACAATTACTGCTATGACCCCTCTAGGTTTGTTATGTTTCTCATTGATCAAATGACGGAACAGAACCCATTTTCCACTTGTTAAGCCTCACTGGGACTCACATGCACCCCACAGTATTATTATGTGTGCACCCACAATAATATTATGATTTGCATGCTCATCTCAGCTCCTCTTAACTCATGTAAAATGGTTCCTCAAACTCGAGTAGCAAACAAAAAGTATCACGAAGCGTAAGTCTTGAAGGTTTAGGGAAATACCACCCTATTAGTCACATAACACGTGTAAGTATACATGACTTCATACTGTTGTGCTAGACGTGCAATCACATGCAATATCATATGTAGGTGTTCACTAGTTATGCAGTACAATGAGTATAGAGGCGAACCTTGCAATCTGGAGCTGAGTGTCATGGTCGTATTCACGTCTTCAGAATTGTTCGGTTATAGTCTGGTTTTACAAAAACGTTTTCCCTTTTTTAAATAAAACCAAGTTCACTATAACCAATGGCTCTGATACCAATCTGTCACACCCCCAAAATACCACATGCGGAAATACCGCGGGGCGCGTGACATACCAGGATCCAAGCCACCAATCATGTTGAACTCATAACAATTCTTCCAAATAAAACTTTCATTTATTATTGATAGAAGTGTTACAAAACAATATTTAACGTTCAGCGGAAGCATAATACATTAATTAAAAAATTCATAAACCAAGTGTGTGAAAGTCATTAAGTTCATCTCGTGTTTCCACGTATCTCGACCCATGACCACTCCAGCCTCCCAGACAACAAGTTCCAGTCAATATGCACCTAAAGACCTACAAGGCATGTAACAACGAATCAACAACAAAGTTGAGCGAGTTCACAGTTGGGTGTTCGTTTTAAGTTGTTTATGAAAACATAGTTTATCTTTAGCTGGCTTACTTGCCGTGGGGGTTACCCCATAGTTGGGAGTATGTTTAACCAGTTCTTTCTTTTCCAAACCATAAGCAGTATCTTTATTTCCCAAACCATATCCATAATCAGTGGGGGGCTTCCCCAAGTGAACCACTAGACCGTTACCATATCGATAACTGATGAACAATAGTTGTGCCCTACGTCAATGTCTATCATCATTGACAGTTTGCCATAATCCATTAGTACACGCCCGTTCTAACGACACGGTGTGAGGTTTGTCAAACCTAATAGCGCTATTAACTAATGACCCACTCGCCATCGGCCTCGGCGATTAAGTCGATATAAAATGAGGGACTTCATGATAGAGTTTTGTCTAGTAAGTTGTAAGGTTGTTGTCCTACCCAAGAAGGACGAACGTACGTATTCTACCCAAGGAGAATACGCAGGATAAATATTGGCATCCTACCCAAGGAGGATGGCGGTACATATCCTACCCAAGGAGAATATGTAGGTTCCGTTTTAATTCTTTAACCCGTTCCCAAACCACCAGGAATCCCATGCCTTGTAGAAAGTGTGAACTCACCTCGGTTTGCTTGATATGCTTATCTACTTGTGCACAAACAATACAATCAAAGCCTATATTATGCCCGTAAACAAAAATCAGTTTATGTTTGTAATGATCCGCATGCAACTAACACCATAGTAATATCACAGGGTGTGCTTAGCAGTTAGCATCTTGTATCATGTAAACAGTTAATCAAATTCATGCAATTCATGCTTCACATAAATGCTTTCTCAGTTTACTCTAACCTGGTTATCCATTAACAGACTTAACAGAGTTAACATACTTAACAGAGTTAACATACTTAACAAAGTTAACAGACTTAACAGAGTTAACATACTTAGCAGAGTTGACAGACTTAACAAAGTTAACATACTTAACAGAGTTAACAGAGTTAACATACTTAGCAGAGTTAACAGACTTAACAGAGTTAACATACTTAACAGAGTTAACAGACTTAACAGAGTTAACATACTTAACAGAGTTACTGTATCAATATTTCAACTTCACAGAACATATGGCGAAATCACTTTTGGTGAAAACACTTCTGGTGAAAACACTTTTGATGAAAACACTTCTCACGAAAACACTTCAGGTGAAAACACTTTTGATGAAAACACTTCTGATGAAAACACTTTTGATGAAAACACTTCTCACGAAAACACTTCTGATGAAATCTCCTTTGGCGAAAACACCTTTGGCGAAAACCCTTTGGGTTTTCGTATTGATAGTGATTTCGTCTGGGTAGTGTTTTCCTCGGCACAGAATAATCATCATCATCGGTTACGTATTTACAGGAACCCTAATCACGTTCTAACTGTTACATAGTTATATCATCATCTCCATCATACAGTCAGAATCATCATTCAATCATTATGCAATCAGAATCATCATTCACTTAAGCATTCAGATACATATATATATCATCAAATCGAACATGAGCAGTATACATAACAATCAGATCTAGTCCGAATGATTTAAAATAAAATCCTCAAATCCTACCCATAAACCCAATAGACTAACAACCCGTTATAAACAATCTCATCATCTAGTCATGATCTACACATTACTTCGCAACCGCAAACAATGTTTTCAATTCAACAGTCAATGTAGGTTTCAATCAAACAATCGTGCAAGAGCTAAATACTAATCGGGATAGAAAGACTAATGGATTGATCGGAAAGAAAGGCTCCGAAGGTTGCAGTTGCCGTCAAACAGGAAAAGAGGGGGATAGAGACTCTAGGGTTTTGCTAAACTGATCATCTACGCGACCTAGTGGGTTATAAAAGAAAGTTATAACATGTTGGGCCCTGACTAGGCTTCGGCGTAGACATGGGCCGGCGAAATCAGGTGATTTCGTCGCGAAGGTTATGGCAAAAGCCAAATGGTTTTCGTCGGCAGGCTTATGGCGAAAACACTGGTTTTCGTCGAGCAGGTTTATAGCGAAAACCCTTTTGGTTTTCGTCATGTATATATATATAATATTAATAACACATTACCTATTTCAAAAAATTCATATCTAACATTCAACCAATTAACACTGATTAATAATTTACAAAACAGATAACCGGGTGCATATAGAAGAACACAACGAATTAATAAAACCCAGTGGTGAGGAAAGACCTTGAAAACTCAGGTTGTCACATCATCCCCAACTTGAAAGAAATTTCATCCCGAAATTTAGCACGTGGTTACTGGGGAAGCTAGTTGTGTTGCGTTTTTTTTTCCTGGTTTTCCTGGGGTGTCACATCATCCCCCCATTGGTTTGGAATTTCGTCCCGAAATTCCGCAGTAGCTTCAGCCTCAGTAATGGGTTTATTGATCTCAAGTCTTGCCATATGAGCTATGGTAAACTTGGATGGTCTTAACACTTGTAGGTTGTCTAAACCTTGCCAAAAAAGAAAGTTTAGAGGGTGTTTGCATCTCTAAACTCATACGAATCAACCTCAAACAAGTCCCATAACCATAGATGAGTTTAGGAACATGTCAGGCATAAGATTCATGTAAGAAAGTTTAAGTTTTATAAAAGTTTACAACATAACTTCCAAAACAGAAAGTTTGGACCTCAAAATGATGATGTTCCACCTTAGTTTACCATGGTAAACTTGTGGAAACACTGCTAGAAGTGTTCCAAGCTTGCAGTTGAAGAAAAGATGAAGGAAAGATAAAGAAATGTGAGTTTGGACTCACTTTAGGACTTAGAGTTTTCTGCCCTTTTCTTGTGTTTGCAAACTGAAATGAGGGTGTTTTGAAAGTGTAAAGGAGTGGGGAAAGTGAAAATGGGGAGATAGAGGGTTGGTTTTATAATGGGGAGATAGGGTTAGTGAAAATGGGGATATAGACGCTTGGTTTTGTTAAACGTGCCAAAAATAGTGTTGCCCTATATAAATGACCCTTTATCTGTTAAAAGATTGAACTACTTTTGTGGTTGATCAAGTGGAAGGAATAAGTTTCTTTTTTTTTTTACTGGTAAATTTGGATCACTAACGAACCATTGCAGTATCGTCGTGTAATAAGCGGAACCACCCAATTATATTCATATTCACTAGGCATAATGCATATACACTAATCATGAGTAAACTAATAAATACAGGAAAACCCCTCTTATAAGAATAGAACCTAGGACCTATTGGTCACAAACCTAGGACCTATAAAGTCATGGGCAAGTGGAAGGAATAAATTCAATGGGTTTTTTCTAATCTAATTTACCATGATTTTCTAAGTATATATGCTCATTTATTTAATGTTTGGCCAGCCCCACTCCTTCAAGATGTATGATAATGCATTGTTTTTATGATAAAGGTTATCAACTTCATGTTTTGTAGTATGCATACAAGTGATTAAACTGATAACTATATATATTTTTTTGAACGGCGAACTAAATCACCGGATAAGCATCCTTGGATACCCTCAATCAAGTAAATGCATCCCCTTCTCCATAACGGTCAGAGTTGGATGCATACCCGAGCCACCAAGCCTTCAGTTCCGGGGAAAACCCGCCGCCTAAAGGCCCACTGCGGTAAAACCCGGTTCGGCTTGGTTTCGAACTGGCGACCTCTAGAGAGACCTAGTTCTAAACTTCATTGGCACCACCAATGTCCTTCAAAGTTCAATCTTGATTACACTTGTGTACGCTTTAAGAAGCTCTTAAATATTGGAGAAAAAGACCAATAATTGCATATTTCTTCCTTGTGGTCGCCAAAAAAGGTATGTTTATTATGATCATGTGCTATTAAATATCATATATCAAGACAGCTAAGTTGTTGTCACATGATCTGGCAACCTACCCCTCATTAAGTTTGCATATATTTTCATGTGGCTTACTGAATCTTACTAGGGCATACAAATTGCAAGTATATAAAGTACAGTACTTTTTGTAATGTTATGGTAGGTACTTTCAAAATAAGGTTTAGTTTTGATATATGCAAGAAACGATTTTTTTAAGAATTTGGATATACGTTTAGATATTCGAACCCGTGTCCGAAATTTCGGATACGGGTTCGGATATTAATATTCACTATCCGAAATTTTCGAATATCCGATTTTCGGATATTTGAAAACCGGATAATCTGATATTGAACACTCCTAATCGAGACTGATGATCCAGCTTTGTTGTTGTACAATACAAAGTGCTTTGGTGTCAATTTGCACAAAGAACTGTAGGAAAAAAGACATCAATGCCCTCATTTTTTGCTGACCCGCAAAGCATTGCGGTTATAATTTAATCAATAATTCTATTATATTGATTGCAATCAGGGTTTTTTGTGCCTTCAAATTTGATGCACTTAATTGTGGTCCATAGCTCAATATATAGCTATAGTTATTATTGCACTTGTTAACTTTGATTTAGATGTTAAAATCTCAACCACAGAATGATAGGCATGAGGAAAGAGTCATAGATCGAAGTGGTTGTAGTAATTGAAATATTATGGGATTGATGTTGAAGTGCGTTAATTTTGGCAAATTTACTCGGTAACAGGATTGTGTTTCATGTCAAACAGATCAATTTCGACCAAAAGAACTAGCAAACATGCTAAAGCCAAATGGCCAATGGGTTTGCTGTTTGCATACCTAAAGTTGTAAAAGGTTTGTTTTTAATGCCTTCAACTTACCAAAGCTTATTTAAAAAAGATTATTTTTTAATAAAAAAATTTGATGTGGTACGAAAGCAAAATAAAAACGAGAATAATCTCAAAGAAGAAACTGATATAAACCCATTGTTATACTCATATGGAGGTCGAGGCAAACTTGAAAAGATGATATTGACCGTTTAATATGAAACTGACTTTCTAACTCAAATATTTACATTTATTTATTTTACATAAAAGGACAATAAATCAAACATTGGAAAATTTCGATCAAAGCGTCAATTTCAAAATTGGGCCCCAATATATGAATTCAAGTCCAGCGATCTGGACAAACCGCATATAGCGGTTCACCACATGATCCGACTCGTCGAAACCTTATGACACCCAGTGCCGTTTCAACGTTTTTGAAGACTCTAAGCAAACTACGAAGTGAGGGCCTTAATTTCACCTATAAACTCTCCTCCAATCACGATGAACCCATCGCCATCGGTGATTACGGTTACTTTTTTGGTCTAGTGATAGCCGATAGCCTATAAATTGAAAGAAGGTTGTAATGGAAAGTGGGAACAATGATTGCGGCTATATTTTAGGGGTTTTAGGCTGAAAATAATGCGAAATGGGCTTTGAAACTGGACCTTTTTCTTTTGCTAAACAAGGGTCAAGTTATTCTATAAAGGCTCCTAATTGTAAGAAATGTAAGAAGGATTTATAGAGTGACAAGTATCCAATAACCTAAAATTAAACCCAATACATCACCAACCAAAACCTAAACACCCACCCACCCCACCACCACCCAAAAACCTAAACCCCCCCACCCCCACCCCGGCAAAAAACAAAAAAAAAACTATATCTCACCAAAAAAACCCCAAAAAAACCTAACCGCCCCCACCCCCCAAAAACATAAAAAAAACCTACCCCCGCCCCCAACCCCCCAAAAACCTAAAAAAAAACTATAAAAAAAAAAACTAAACACCCACCGGGGGGTTAGGTTTTTGGGTGGTGGTGGATATTTAAGTTTTTTTTTTTTTGTAGTGGGTTTTTTTAGGAGCCTTTGTACCCTTCTTACAATTAGGATCTTTGTATTTGATCCTAATCATGCTAAACAATATTTACTTTGGGCTCTTTTTAACGAAAAACTAGTTTAATTTTGAAATAAACGTATTTATTTTGGTCTAATACATAAACTATATATAAAAAAAATTTAAAAACTTAGAGACCCTTATTTTTTAGTATCCCTATGCCTACGCCTAGGTTAGCAATTTTATGGAGGCAGCCCTGATGACACCATGAATTCAAACCTAGTCCATGTTATGCTATTTCTTAGTTAAGCCCTTTTTCTACCCGTCTGCTCTTGGATTAACTCCGTAACATATTTAGCAACTTAAATATTTATAACTTATTAGAAGTAGCCCAGGGTATCCTACCGGCATGTTTATTTTATTTTTATTTTTTTAACGGCCAACAAATCCTCTAGGCTACTGGCGAAATTCACCACATCGGGATACACTCGTCTCCGAACTGGGGAAAACCCTCACTTGGGGCAGAAGCCCGTGAACACTCGCCCAAAGGCATGAAAGTGCGGCAGTGGCGGACTCACCTTATGGGGTGGGTGGGCGGCCGCACCCCTTGAAAAAAAACATTTAGTGATATTTTTCGCGAAAAATCCCGACCGCACGCCTTGGAAATTTTTGCCCGCACCCCTTGAAAAATTCCCACCGCACCCCTTGTAAAATTCCGACCGCACCCCTTGGAAATTTTCGTCCGCACCCCTTAGAAAAAGAAGTTAGGAATTTATATAAAAAATTGTGAACACGAATTGCAATCCGATAAAATTATGTAAACAAGTTAGCTCACTAACCCATTTAATAAAACTTAAATTCAATCCATAAAACCCAATAACTTACTACCCATTCAAACCCAACCCAACTACTAGTTTTGTTAAACAAAATCAGTCCACATAATAGAAAAAAAAACCCAATTCGCTGCCATTTGCCAGTGACTCCGGCCTTCCCTCTGCCTCACTTCAGCGCCCCGCGACAACATAATTCCGGTCGGCGACTATAAAATTCCGGCTACAAACTGGTTAATTCAGGCCGCCCCTGACAGGTACATGTTTTGTTTTGTTTTTTTTTTTTTTTTTTTTTATGTTTATGCGATTTTGTTCAAGAGCCATGAGATAATAGGATTTTAGGATGAGTTAAAAAAGTTTAAACTTTTATGTGTTTTGAGGTAATTTGGGGTTGTTCTAGTCTTTATAGGATGAGTTTGTTGTTTCTTAATTTCTTATTGATTATGTGATTCTAGTATATGGTTTGAAAAGATGAAATTCAAAAATAGAACTTAAATAAGGTAATTCGATTTGTTTTGATGTTTTATTGGGTTTTTTCAAAAGAAACAGATATATATATTTGTTAAAAAGGTTTAAAATTTTATATGTTTTCATGTATTTTTGGGTTGTTCTAGTCTTTAGTTAGGTGGTTTTGTTGATTATATAATTGTTGGTTGGTAAATAACAATTACTAGGGCTTGAAATTCAAAATTTTAAATTGAAAGTTAAGGAACATGGGCTATGGTTGAACACTTGAAGATCCTTGTTTATTTTGTATGTGATGGGATTAGGAAGGAACAATGAATAGGGAAGTTATGCCGCGATTTTTCAAGAGGAAAGGGGTTGAATCACTTTTGTTTTGTTCTTTTATTTAATGATTAAGAGAAATAGAAGTAGGGATGGTTTGAACTTTGATGTTTTTTTGTTTGTTAATGTGATAGAAAGTTAGGAACTAGGGTTTGATTGTTTGAAAACTAAAATGGACCCGACCCGATCTGATTCGACCAGCTATGAAACTTTGTTTGTTTGTGTTTACTTGTTTTACATGACCCGACCCGATCCGATATGAACCGATTTTTTTTATATAGCTAGGGGTCTAAAATCTTTAAAAAAATTTCGAACCCCTAGGAAAAAAATCTTGGGTCCGCCACTGGAATGCGGTGAGGTAAAACCCATTCAGTTCAAGGATCGAACTATTGAGCGCCACCTAATCGCCTAGTCTCCCATCATCACCATGTAAAACCCATTTAGTTCAAGGATCGAACTAGTGATCGCCGCCTACTCGCCTAGTCTCCCATTATCACCTGGTGCCGCTGAAAACTAAGGGGGAGAAGCAGGAATTGAACTTGGGTCTCTTGGAAACCCAAGTCTCTCCCTTATCACTCCATCACAAGCTCATTGGCCATCCTACCGGCATGTTGCTACTTAATCTTGTTATCCTTTCTTTAAGCCTCTCGGGTATTTAAAGTTATAGTAAATGCTAAAACCGCTTTGTTAGTTGGCCACCTAAAACCTGCTTCATTTATTGGCGGGAAATTGATATCATCTTGTGCATGATGTGAGTGAGAGAAACTAACTTTGAGTCTTCATTTACTACCCCCTCTTTTTCTTCTTATTTTTGTTTGTTCAAACTGTACCCAACTAGTTTCCCGATGAGAGAAGTTGAAATTATGGCAAACCAAGATTCTGGTGAAGTCCCAACTGCAAAAGCAGAAGAACAAGGCGATGATTCGAGTTTATCCAAGAAGAATGTGTCGTTTTCGGGCTTATTTTATGCAGCCGATAAATGGGATTTTTTGTTAATGTTGTTTGGGAGCATTGGAGCTTGTATTCATGGTGCTGCACTTCCGGTTTTCTTTATTCTATTTGGTCGTATGATAGATTCTTTGGGTCATTTGTCTACACATCCTCATAGTTTATCTTCCCAAGTTTCTAAGGTAAAAACTAGTAAACGAATCGAACGAACTGTTCGTGTTCGTTCATTAAGGAACGAGTCTGTTCATAAATTGTTCACGAGTCTGTTCATAAACTGTTCACGAACGCTTACCGACCTAAAAATATATACATTTAGTATTTTAGAATAATTTTTATAAAATAAAGTAGGAGTAACATCTACCGTTAAAAATAAGTTTGTATTTTGCAAACTGGATTCCCTCTTTTACTGACCTACTGTTCGGACCGGTTTAAAACTGAATGACATCATTAGAATTAAAATTTAAAAAATACATGTAGTAATTTACTAATTTTAGTTTTTATATTTCCAATTTTCTTGGGTTATATAATTTTATAAAATATTAAGAAACATATATACCTCAATTTAATAAATATTGAAAAACTTTATGTTTTTATGTGTACTTTCAGCTTGCACAAACCATTATAATACTTTATGTTCTCGTACCTGGTTTAAATGTTGACTGAACCAGAATATGAAGGACAAGTGTGTGATTCACAAGCTAATACTAAAAAACTAGGGGTATGGTGGGGTGTCGTTTAGGTGAGCGTGGCCAGCCATGTAGAATTTTTTTTGTTTAAACTCTTTACTTTGAACCAGCCAACCACAACTCGTCACGTCCCCCAAACCAAGTGGGCAACGCCGAGTCAGGGTGGTGTAGCCGACGTTAAAACCCCTTCAACGCCACAACCCACGCCCCATATCCACCAGTCTTAATTAGTATATTCAATTTTAAAAGAAAAATAACAATTTTCTTTAAAGCTCAATCCGACCATTGATCCGTTTGTTTCAACCAGACCGTTTCAGAGTCGGTAATGAAACGGGTTTTATGAGCGTAAGGATAGTAAACGAATCAGACCTAGTGGGCAAACCTGAAACATTCTGGACTGGTATTTGAATACAGGACTGAGTATGAGATTAGTTTGAAAAAGTTTGCAAGTATGGGATAGATATGGTATTGGGTGATACCATACATAATTGCATACCCATTTCCCTAAACCATATAAGTAAACATTTGTTTTTTTCTTTTTAGAGTTAAATGTCATTTTAGTCCGGTTTGGCTCATTTTGTCAGTTAAGTTCAAAGGTTTGAAATGTTGTCATTTTAGTCCAAATAGTTTCAAACGTTGCCATTTTAGTCCACTAGGTTAACTCCATCCATATTTTTTGTTAAATAGAAGTGCATTTCGGTCATTTTATATGGCGTTGATAGCCAAAAGACAAGGGAGTACATGCACTAATCGGCCTTTGTATTAGTTGTTGAGTGTTATGTGCCTTATGTCCAAGGCTTGATGCAAACTATCGAGCCAGGGGTTTCACTGGAAGCAGACTCTCTATTCCTACGGGGTAGAGGTAAGGTTGTCTACATCTTACCCTTCTCAGACCCTACCTTAGCTTTGTTATTGGTGAGATTTACTGAGTATGATGATGATGATATTAATCCGAAGGGCAATTCGGCCATATAAAATGACCAAATTGCCTTTCTAGCTAATAGAAAAATGGATGGAGTTAACCCAGTAGACTATAATGGGAACGTTTGAAACTATTTGGACTAAAATGACAACGTTTTAAACCTTTAGACTAAACTGACAAAATAACCCAAACTACGGAGACTAAAATGGTATTTAACTATTCTTTTTTATTTCTTTTGAATTTGGTAAAACATGATAATGTAGTAATTTACGAAATTTTAGTTTCTATATTTTTTCAAATTTCTTGGGTAATATAATTAATAAAAATTAAATACTAAGAAATTTATTTAAAAGTCCTAACGGGCAATTTTAACAAACTAATAAATATACTTAACAGTGAAGGGTATTGGGCAATATAGTTTCACGATCTGGCATGAAACTGAGATTACTGACACCCATCTTATTGTCATCTTCATATGAGTAGTTCTTAGTATGGGTGTTCAGAATTTGATTCAGATTCGAAAAATTCGAAATTCGATTTAATTCGATTCGATTATTAAGAATTCAAATTCCATTCAATTTGAATTTGAGTCTAGTAAATCAAATCGAATTTTTAGTTTAAATTCGATTTGAAATTCAAATTCACATTATACATATTTATTTATTATATTTATACACAACACTTTATATATTTATCTATAAATAACTTTAATTTGGGTTATAATATAATTAATCTATAGATTTAATCTAAGTCCTAAAATAGCTCATTAACAAGCCCATAGCGAATTTACCTATTTTGAATGAATTTGAATCAAAACGTATTCGAATTAGTACAAATTTGAGTTGAATTCGATCGAATTGATCAGTTTTAATCGAATTCGAATTCAAGCAAAAAAAATTCGACAAATTCGATTCGAGTAATTTAAAAATTCGTTATTCGATTCGATAAACACCCCTAGTTCCTAGTAAGACTAGCCGGTTAGGTTATGTGTAATCTAGTAACGCCCCAGCCAGCATGGATGATTTTCCGGCGTAACCAACGTGACACACCACCCTAGTTTTATTGTCACACATTCTAACACAATTCATTTCCATGTGCAGAATTCTTTGTACTTGATATATCTTGGACTTGTAGTTTTCATATCTTCATGGATCGGTAATTTTCTTCCTTTCATTCATGGAAATAGTCAAAGTTTGACTTTTTCAGGTCAAAATTAATTCTCTAATTTTGGTGACTTGCAGGTGTGGCATGCTGGATGCAGACCGGTGAAAGGCAAACAGCACGTTTACGTTTCAAATATCTCCAATCTGTGTTGAGAAAAGATATTAAATTTTTCGACACCAAAGCTAAGGATCAAAATATACTTTTTCACATCTCTAGCGACGCAATTCTTGTACAAGATGCTATAGGCGACAAGGTATACAATCAACCTCTTAATATATCACGTGAAATAGCAACATACTTTTCAATTTTACCGTTTATAGCAACCCATACGTCTTGATACATGTAATTAGTGTTGCCACATGTCATATTCTCGATGGGTAATAGGAGAAAAGCCTTGGAAATCGGCATTGGCTTTGCCACGTGACATTTTATCCATTTGTGTTGCCATGTGTCGTTACATGAGTGGATGTCGGGTCACCATATATTAAATTTTATAAAACTGACGTCGTCATTAAATAAAAATCGGTCAAATGGCTCTTTAAATTTATAAAATAGTCAACAAGGCCGGCCATGGGAATTAATGTACCATGTTCGAGCTCGAAAAAACGTGCCCTTAGGCCTTAACGAAATTGATTATTTAGCTGACTAAAGGTCTAAACCTAATGCCAATTGGCTAGTATCTAATCTAAAACATAAAAACAGTTTTGTAAGTGGGCCTATGTTGGTGTTTGTATAGGTATACCCTATTAATTAATTTATTTATTTTTACATATATATATCAGAGTTTTTTAAAAAATAACGTGGCCTTCGAAATATCGGGCCTTGGCCGGTGGTCCTCCCCGCCCACCTTCAGGGTAGTCAACAACAACAACCATACCCAGTATATCCCACAGATAGCAGAGCTATTTGTAGGGTCTGGGTAGTCAAAATGTCTATATATACCATAATTTTCCCAATGTGGAATCCCTTTTAACTTGTAAGACCACTCTATCATTGTATCAAACCACATGAAAATAATTAACATAAACCTAATGATGTGTTACTTGTAACGGTAACAACATGTAAGTAGATTGCATAAGAAAATAAGTTACTTTGTACAAAAATAACATATGCAAAATATGTTGCAATCTTGTCTATTATAACAATAAGTTTTTGATTGGATAAAAATGCAGATAGGGCATGGTTTACGGTATCTTTCGCAGTTCTTTGTCGGGTTTGTGGTGGGATTTACATCCGTTTGGCAACTCACGCTTCTCACGTTGGCTATTGTTCCACTCATAGCGTTTGCTGGTGGCGCTTATACGATGATCATGTCTACTTTATCGGAGAAAAGTGAGGCTGCCTACGCTGAATCGGGGAAGATTGCTGAGGAGGTAAAAGAAAAACTACATGTAAAAGTGTAAAACGTACGGGTGTTTGAATGTGTGTTTTGAAAATATACATGTAGAAGCCTCTTGAATTTAGGTTCTAAAAAGGGTAAATAATAATAAGTAATTTTATTGGGAAAAATAAGTCAATGGTCATTTTGATTCATGAGTTTTATAAGATAGTCTTGACCTATTTTTCTTTAACAGAAATATTATTATTAATTTTTAAGTAAAATGGCAAAATGGTCTCTGAGTTTAGAACACTAATTACTATCTTTCACTATGTATATATGTTTGCGCAATAAAATACAATACAATACAATTGATTCTATGTTGATCACACCTGAGTCTACATATGCTTGAATACTAATGAAATGTTTTGTCTATATGGATTTTTCAGAATATATCGCAAATTCGTACCGTATATTCATTCGTGGGCGAGAACAAAGCAATCGATTTGTACTCTAGATCGCTTCAAAATGCACTGAAATTAGCGAGAAAAAGCGGATTTGCAAAAGGAATTGGTATCGGCTTCACATACGCACTCTTGTTTTGCGCCTGGGCGCTACTTCTTTGGTATGCGGGCATACTCGTCCAACACCATCACACAAATGGTGGCAAAGCCTTTACAACAATCATCAATGTCATCTTCAGCGGATTGTAAGTTCAATTCTTCAGCGGACCTGTTGGAGGTCGCTAAAAGTGTATTTTTAATGCATAAAACATCCCAATATGTTTTATATATACATTATTCTAATCACCACAAAAAAAATTAAAAAATTATTGGAAGGCTTGAAAAAGTGTCAGTAAAAGTAGAGAACTAGTCACTAAAGACATCATATGATTTTGTCGTGTAGTTTAATGTATAAAACATTCTTAGTTTATTTAAAAATACATTATTGTGATCATAAAAAGTAAAGAAGTCGTCACTAAAGACATTCATGTGGTTTTGTAGTGCTCTTGGACAGGCTGCACCAAACCTTGCAGCCGTCGCTAAAGGTAAGGCTGCTGCAGGAAACATTGTAAGCATGATCAAGGAGGATGTTGACACTTCAAGAAAGTCAAAGACGGGGATGGCTTTCTCAAAAGTTAGTGGAAATATCGAATTTAGAGATGTTTGTTTTGCTTATCCATCTCGCCCAAATATGGTTCATGATGATCTGAGTTTTTCTGTTGGTGCGGGGAAAAGAATCGCGATTGTTGGTCCAAGTGGTTCGGGAAAAAGCACCATCATTTCCTTGATTCAACGCTTCTACGAACCGACCTCAGGTATCAAACACGATCCTATGTCATTCGTGTCACATCGTTTAGTCGCTCCATTAACTAGTACAAAAATGCTCATTACCTGTTCCGTCGCAAGCAGAGTGGTCGCAAAACGTTCGTCGCTAATTTGGTTTGCAACCATTTTTTAACCATAATTGGTTGTTGCAGATTCTAGCAACTGGGTCAACCCGTTTTTTATACGGGTCAACCTGAACCTGACCCGTTTTTAATACGGGTCAACCCGAACCCGACCCGTTTTTAAACGGGTTGTATTAGTCGACCCAAACGTGTTTTTTCGTGTCGGGTTGACGGGTCGTGTCAAGAATTGCCGCCCTTATTTGCAACCGGTTCTTGTGACAACCTAGTTTGCAAATTGCGCGCGTAGTTATTTGTCTTTGGTCGCTAATTTTAGGGCCGTTCTTAATCAGTTGCAAGTTTGTGACTAATTTGCGCTTTTGTGACCGATTTGACCGCCTTCATAACTGCTAAGAGTTTGTCGTTATTTGGTTATGTGACCACTATTTGCGACTGGAACAACTTTACTAATTTTCGTCGATCTTATTGACAGACGCCTTTCATGAACAAACTTACCACCCAACTTTTGTGATGAATTTGTGAAGGAAACTATGCATTTTAATTTGTTGTTCGTCACTCATTTAGGACGTTTAGTTGTTGCTAATTTGGCAACCATCTTAACTGGTCACTAACTTTGCGACCATTTTATTTTTATTACCAATACCCAATATTATATATTAATATCTAAAGTGGGGTTTTTTACATGTTCTAAGGGCAAATATTGTTGGATGGTCATGATATCAAGAATCTACAGTTAAATTGGTTAAGAGGGCTCATGGGTCTGGTTAGTCAAGAACCAGCATTATTTGCAACAACTATAGCAGAAAACATTCTCTACGGTAAACCGAATGCCGATATGAACCACATAATCCAAGTCTCCAAAGCTGCAAATGCGGATTCGTTCATTCAACAATTACCCGACGGTTATCAAACCCAAGTCGGAGAAGGTGGGACGCAGCTTTCCGGGGGTCAAAAACAAAGAATCGCTATCGCACGAGCCACACTTAGAAATCCCAAGATTTTACTGCTAGACGAGGCTACAAGTGCACTAGATTCCGAATCAGAACTCATTGTCCAACAGTCGCTAAACACGGTCATGTCAAACCGGACCACAATCATCGTCGCACACAGATTATCAACTATTAGAGACGTTGACACGATTATTGTTTTGAAAAACGGTCAAGTGGTCGAAGAGGGTACCCATTCGGATTTGGTCGCTAAAGGCGGAGAGTATGCAAATCTAGTAAATCTACAATCATCAGAACCCACAAGTACAAAAGTTCAAACCAGTGTTACACAACAATCATACTATCACAACTTTGACTCCTTGACCACAAAAACGGTCAACCCAGATGGCGAAAACGAATCTTTATCAAGTTCAACCAAGCACGCCCCGTCGATTTGGGACCTTGTTAAGTTAAACAAACCCGAGTGGCCGTATGCAGTTATGGGATCTTTAGGTGCAATTCTAGCCGGGATGCAAGCTCCTCTATTTGCTCTTGGGATTACTTACATTTTGACATCTTTTTACTCCGGTCAAAATTCTAAAATCAAAGAGGATGTAGAGCGTGCATCGTTTATATTTGTTGCAGCTGGGGTTGTTACTATCCCTATATATATGTTACAACATTATTTCTACACGTTAATGGGCGAACGCCTCACTACCCGAGTCCGTTTATCCATGTTTTCAGGTTCGTTTTTGTTAACATCACTGCTACCTAGACAGAAATAACTGTCGCAAAATCCTTCGTCTCAAAATCAAATTTGCGACCGCTTTGGATATCAACCAAAGTTTTTGCGATCCAGAATGTCGCAAACTTTGCGACATTTTTGTCGCTACCTTGTGACCATTGTAATTTTGGTCGCAAGTCAATTGCTAATTGTACCACTATTATATTTGGTTGCTAAACTTGTGAAGTTTTTATCTGTTACAATACTCATTTGTGATCTTATCAACGCCGAGCACTAGAGCGAAACATTGTTCGGTTTTTTGGTTCGTTAAATCAAATTTGGTTCTTATTTGGCAGCTATACTTACAAATGAAGTCGGTTGGTTCGATAAGGATGAAAACTCGACAGGTTCACTTATGTCGAAATTGGCGGCCGATGCTACTTTAGTAAGAAGCGCGTTGGCGGATCGATTATCGACAATCGTACAAAATATATCACTCACAGTGACTGCATTTGTGATATCTTTTGTATTGAGCTGGAGGATAGCATTAGTCATTGTTTCTACATTTCCCCTTCTAATTGGAGCTTCAATAACTGAGGTTAGACCTTCTGTGTCCTTTACAACCCCTTTGTATAGTAGTTTGACTTTTGAAGTCAAACATTCGACATTCAAGTTCTAAATGGTATGGATTTTTTTACATATTTTGTCCCCATTTCTTACTGATTTGTAGAGCCTTTCTTCTAGAGTAATGGGTCAATAAATTTGTTGTCAAAGTTTCTATGAATTCATATCTATTTTGAAAGTCAAACTTAGCTAACTGGACCTAAAAGTCAAAAATGCCTTTCAATAAACTAGTGTTAATTTTATCTGTAAATTTTTGCAGCAACTCTTTTTGAAGGGATTTGGTGGAGATTACACAACATCATACTCCCGGGCTACATCGATGGCTCGCGAAGCCATCGCTAACATCCGAACCATTGCTGCATTTGGTGCTGAAGAAAGATTATCAAGTCAATTCGCCACAGAACTCAACCGGCAGGGAAAACAAGCCCGTCTTCGTGGCCACATATCGGGTTTCGGTTATGGTTTTTCACAACTCCTCGCCTTCGGTTCATACGCGCTCGGTCTTTGGTATGCTTCGGTATTGATCAAACATAGAACTTCCAATTTTGGTGACATTATTAAAGCCTTCATGGTTCTAATCATCACCGCGTTGTCAATAGCCGAAACACTAGCTCTCGCACCCGACATTGTGAAGGGAACACAAGCACTCGGGTCGGTTTTCGAGATCTTGAACCGAAAATCAGCCATAAATCCTGACCAACCGGATTCGTTGTCGGTAAATCGTATCAAAGGGGATGTGGAATTTAGAAATGTGATTTTCGCATACCCCACAAGGCCGGATGTATACGTCTTAAACGGTTTGAATTTGAAAATAATGGCGGGAAACAGTATGGCGATAGTCGGGCCAAGCGGGTCGGGTAAAAGTACAGTTATCGGGCTAGTATCGAGATTTTATGACCCTGTATCGGGTTCTGTATTCATCGACGATTTTGACATTAAAAGGTTGAATTTAAAGTCGTTAAGGCGAAGAATCGGGTTAGTACAACAAGAGCCATCATTATTCTCGACAACGATATACGATAATATAAAATATGGAAACGAAGAGGCTTCGGAAATAGAGATCATAAATGCGGCAAAGCTTGCGAATGCTCATGAATTTATATCCCGAATGCCCGAAGGTTACAAGACGGAAGTGGGTAACAACGGGGTGCAATTATCGGGTGGGCAAAAGCAAAGGGTTGCCATAGCTAGAGCCGTGTTAAAAGATCCTTCGATTCTTCTTTTAGATGAAGCAACAAGTGCTCTTGATACAGCCTCAGAGAGGCTGGTTCAAGAAGCACTTGATAAGTTAATGGAGGGAAGAACCACCGTTCTAGTGGCACACCGATTGTCGACAATACGTAATGCTGATAGTATCGCGGTGTTGCAAAACGGAAAGGTCGTTGAGTGTGGGACCCATGACACGTTGGTTGGCATGGATGGGAGTGTGTATTCACATTTGGTTAGTCTTCAGCAAGAGAGAAGCATACAAGTTGAGAGTATATAGAGATTGTTCTACATGGGTATATAGATATTTTAGTAAACCGGATGGTTTCAGGCCAAAGACGGGCCGGTTTGCTAGTTGACCTCTTTATGTATAAATATCTTTTTAAAGGTATGCAAAGTTTAAATAGGTTCGGACCAATGTTGGGTTAAACATCTTTTATGAGTTAACCTCTTTTAAAGCATTCACATTCAAGGAATCTAAATACGGGTTGGTCTCGGCTAGTGAGGGATTTATGAGTTAACCTCTTTTAAAGCATTCACATTCAAGGAATCTAAATATGTGTGTGTTGTTTTTAAAATATCAAGAGCATAAAAAGTGGTTGTGAGTGGAAGATAGAGAAAATGTTACTGTTTATCTGTATATTTGGGGATACTGTTCACCCCCTATAATTTTTTAATATATTTTGAAAGTTGTTGTGAGTGGAGAAGAGAGAAAATGTAATGATAAAGGTATAAAAAGTATTATTTAATTGAAAAGGAAATATAAAATTTAGGTGCTGTTTGTTTTTTCTGCGGGAAAAGGTCTGCAGTCTGCGGACCACATCTGCAGACATCTGCAGAAGAAGAGGTGAACCAAATGTCTGCAGTCTGCAAGGAGAAGAGGGTTTGTTTTTTTTTCTTCTACAAAAACCACTTTTCACACACACACAACACACACATCTGACCTCAACTCTCTCTCTCTACTCTCTCTCTACAATCTGCCGACTACCACCGCCCATAGCACCACCACCACCGCACCACCTCCGCCGTGACACCACCGCCATCATCTTCGTCGTTCAACCACCACCACCGCCTTCGTCAGTTCGTCGTTCAACCACCACCACCGCACCACTTCAGCCGCCTTCACCAAGAAATTAGGGTTTCGATTTGGGGGTTTGGGGGTTTCTGATCGATGCAGATGATGACGATTTGGGGGTTCCGAAACCCTAATTTCACCATCTTCAGAGAGAGAGAGAGAGAGATCCAGAGAGAGAGAGTACGAGGAGAGATTGGGGTTTCTGGTCGATGAAGATGATGACGATTTGGGGGTTTCTGGTCGATGAAGATGATGACGATGATGTTTGATGACGGCGATTTTGATGGTGGAGGTGATTGGGGGTGTCGGGTGGAGGAGATGGGTGAACGTGGGGGTGGCGGGGGTGGCGGAGATGTGGTGGTGGAGGTGGTGGCGGGGATGGTCTGTGCCAGAAGAGGTAAACCTCTGTGCCAAGAAGACTTGGGTCCATGTCTGTGCCAAGAAGAGGTCTCGCAGACCTTTTTTAATGAAAGGTCTGCGAGAAAACAAACAAGCTGCAGACATGAAACGTCTGCGCGCGTCTGCGCGACGCAGACATAAGTGGCCAGAAGTGGTTCTGGCCAAAAAACAAACACCACCTTAGTGTAATTTGGGGTGAAAATATAGTGGGTTGGATGTGAATGAGATGTGACAACTTAAACTATTCATATATTTTGTTTCAATATAAATGTTAAAATAAAAGATGGAGGTATGGTAACATATTTTGGGCTTAGGGGCTGTTTGGTAGCCTCTTAATGACCATTCAGATGCTACCTCTTAATGGTTTAAAACATCTGAATGAATAAGAGGTAACCTCAAGTCTGAATGGTTAAGAGGTAACCTCTGAATGGTAAATCATCACATATCACATTCTTCTACCTTCTCATTGGTAAAATTCATAATGGTTCCATTAAGTGGTAGCCTCTTAATGATCATTCAGAGGCTACCAAACAGTTAGTTTTTTTATAAATATTTTTTGGATTGGTATTTTGGAAAGAGTAATAATAGAAACAGTTAATTGCTAAATTCGTTTCTGAGGTTTTACACAAATTGCTAGATCAGTCCAAAATCAAGATTTGTTGCTAAAACAGTCCAAAATCAAGATTTGTTTTGCTAATACAGTCCAAAAACAGACGCCGTTAAATATAGCAGTTGGACTGTTTTAGCAACGAATCTTGATTTGGACTATTTTAGCAACAAATCTTGATTTTGGACTGATCTAGCAATTTGTGTAAAACCTCAAGGACGAATTTAGCAATTTTCTCAAAAAACTGTTTTTGATATTTAATTTGATATTAATACACCATTAATGAATTTCAATAAAAAAAAGTTCTAGTAATTTCTTCAAATATAATAAGTGATTTTTTATTTGTTAGTTACTTTTTTCCATGTAACTGTATTATCGTTATGTCATCTTAAACTTTAATTATGATACATATAATGCATTTCGAATTTATTAAGTTTTTTTTTTTTGGTAATTAATATGATATTAATACACCATAATGAAATTTTAACAAAAAAAAGACTATTCATTTTTTTCAACATCATAAGATTTTTTTTTTTTAAACGGCCAACAAATCAATCCCGGGCACTCTCGGGGCACCCACTGGACAAACGGAGTACTCCGAGGGTAACCCGAGTCGTCCACCACCAATTCCGGGGAAAACCCGGTAACCCACCCGCCCGTAGGCACGACGATAAAATTACCGGTAAATACATTTTTTCTTAAATATCGTTGTTTATTGTGAAAAGAAAAAGCTAAGAAACCAAATTAAATTTCTTATGATGTTGCCAATGACCTCTAGCTCAAGTGGTAGGAGGACTTGAGTTATTCTTTGAAGACTCAAGTTCAATTCTCATTTGGTGCAAAAAAAGAACTGAGACACTGGTGAGGAGTGATAGGAAACCCAGGGAAACCTGAGTTCGATCCTTGAGCCAAACAGGTTTTACCGGTAATTTTACCGTCGTGCCTACGGGCGGGTGGGTTACTGGGTTTTCCCCAGAATTGGTGGTGGACGACTCGGTTACCCTTGGAGTAGAGGTCATTGGTAACATCATAAGAAATTTAATTTGGTTTCTTAGCCTTTTCTTTTCACACTAAACCACGATATTTAAGAACAAATGTATTTACCGTTAATTTTACCGTCGTGCCTACGGGCGAGTGGGTTACCGTGTTTTCCCCGGAATTGATGGTGGACGACTCGGGTTCGATCTTTGAGCCAAACGAGTTTTCCCCGGTAATCTTATGATCTTGAAAAAATGATTTTTTTTTTGTTAAAATTCCATTATGGTGTATTAATATCATATTAATTACCAAAAAAAACTTAATAAATTCGAAATGCATTATATGTATCATAATTAAAGTTTAAGATGACATCACTTATTATATTTGAAGAAATTACAAGAACTTTTTTTATTGAAATTTATTAATGGTGTATTAATATCAAATTATATATCAAAAACAGTTAAAAAAATCACTTTTTTGAGAAAATTGCTAAATTCGTCCCTGAGGTTTTACACAAATTGCTAGATCAGTCCAAAATCAAGATTTGCTGATAAAACAGTCCAAATCAAGATTTGTTGCTAAAACAGTCCAACTGCTATATTTAACGGCGTCTGTTTTTTGGACTGTATTAGCAAAACAAATCTTAATTTTGGACTGTTTTAACAGCAAATCTTGATTTTGGACTGATCTAGCAATTTGTGTAAAATCTCATGGACAAATTTAGCAATTTTCTCTAATAGAAAATAAAAACTAAAGATTTTAGGTAATACACGTGATCAAGAATCTTTTTATCACGTCACATTATAATGTTAGTTCGAATAAAAAATAGTGATTACGAGGAATAATACAAATGACAAGTGTATCATGAAATTCTGTGATGATGATCACATGAATTTCTGTGACAATGATCACGTGAATTTTGTTGGAGATTTAAGGGTGTACGGTATGGTGATTGGCAACATGCGGCAAACTAGTTTACTACTTGGTAAACACCACCGCCAATAAAGTTTGCCGCTTCCAAGTTTACCAAATCGGTGGTGTGATGCCGATGCGGTGAAGTAGAGGGTGTGTGTGGTGGGGTGGGATCCATTCCTATCTCAACCAATCACACATTTTTCCTTTTTTTTTTTTTAAATAGTTTACCACTTCACCAAGTGTCTAAACCATTGCCAACACTTTTCACCAAAGTTTAAACACTTTTGACTGATTGATATGGCGCGCTCTGATTGGTCGGTTTTTTGGTTTGCCACTCCAAAGTGTTTAACCTCTTCCTACACCCTAAACGTTGGTTCTCTTCATTTTTTGTTCATTTCAGATTTATTACTACATACACAACTTATGGAATTTTTTTTAACGGCAAATTTGTATCACTAACGGACCATTGAAATATCATAAAATTTATGGACTAATTTTATCATTTTATGGCATGTCATAAAACTTCATACACCAAATGAACTTCAGCCGTTAAAAAAAAAAAGAAAAAAAAAACAACTGAACTTCAATTACGATTCTTTGATTTTATGAGCTTAAACTCTAGTTACAATCACTCGATTGAAATTGATACAGAATAAATCAAATCTTAGGTTTCGTTTTTCTTGTGATGGGTCCAGAAGTGAGAGGATACGTTAAGCATCAGTTTGGGACGATGTCTTCTTAAGGCCGACCCTGAGAATCGTGTACCATATTCGAGCTTGAAAAAATGTGCTCTTAGGCCTTAACGAAATTGGGTATTGGACTCACTAAAGGTCTAAACCAAATGCCAAAGGGGTTAATAACTAATTTAGATCATAAGAAAGTTTTGTAAGGGGACCTATGTTGTGTATCGAGTGTCATGATAAACGATGCTCGTGTCTTTGCGCTTCGATAGTTGTGTCGAAGTGGCTAAGAAATTCAACGAAAGTGCACTTTGGATTGCTAATCTTGCCAAAAAAGTGATTCTCGCTGTCGGATCTAGATGAAGCCCGCATAAGTTCAGACATTTCTTCTTCGCGAAAGTAAGCTGGAATCCATGATTCACGGAGCCCGTATATATATGTCAGCCATTCATGATCGGTTAAACCGAAATCATTTAAGATAGCTGCCCATTCAGTCTCAAACGCTTCGGGCAATAAAGAATCAGTCCAAACAACTGCAGACAATCTTTTCCTGAAATCCGTATTTCAACATAGGGCAGCCCCGACCTAAGAAACATTTTAACGTGTATGTTAAAAAAGAAAAATTAAAACACAGTAAAAATACACATCTAAAAAAACACTGTCATAAAAAACAGACCTTTGTAGTGAGTTTATCCATGATGTGCCACATACATAACCGATGCCTCGACTCAGTCCAAACATCCGCTATAGCCCTTTTCATCGCATGGTCTTGGTCAGTAACGATTACGGGAGGCGCGTACCATATGCGTCCTTGATCACCTTAAGTAACCAGCTATACGTCTCTTTCGTTTCAGAACCAAGAATTGCAGCACCAAGTGTGACGTTCCTATTGTGATTATCAATCCCAGTGAAAGGGACAAACATCATGTTATACCTACAAAAAAAAATCAGCGAATGACAAAATATCATAATGTCTTTATAACACATCAGGGCTAAAACACAATGCATATAGAGAAAAATTAATCTCGTCGTTACTTGTTCCGCTTGTAAGTAGCATCAAATGATATAACGTCTCCAAACATGTAAAAATTCTTGTTCATATCCTCGTCAGCCCAAAAAATGCACTTCAACACACCTTCGTCTGTCGTTTGATATTTGCAAGAAAAGTTTGGTAAAACTTTTTTTTCCTCATTAGTCGCTTGACAAACATTTCAGCATCAAACTCTCCGATCAACAGATTTAATTCTTTTTTGAAAATTTTGAAATCAACTTTGGTCGCACCAACTTTGTCGAACCCACCATACACTTCCTTCATAATATTAAATGCTCGAACAGGACCAATGTTAAGATTTTACATCTTATTTATCATCTCTTCATGCGAACGATTAACACCCCTGTTTTCCTTAAGAAGATGTAAATCTTCTTCGTGCACAAAATCTTGGTTGTGCGCCTCTGTGAAATGATATAGCTCATACTTCTTGGCATCGTTTAGCTTTATTCTGATCATCGCTTGGCATGCAGTCCTTTTGGATGGTACCCTACGTACCCACCTATCAGAAGGATGTTCGGCTAAAGTATCAACCGGTCGAAACTCTTTGTGACCCTCTTTTGAATAAAAAAATACTTATTTATTACAATACCACGATTTTCATGCTGTGTGCCCTTCCTAAATGTCCAACCTCCAGCTTCTGCATAAGCTTTGTAAAAGTTATACCCAGCATCAATTGTGTCAAATAACATACCCTCTGCTGGAGTCAACGAAGATGGTGAATCTGGAATATATCTCTTTGTTCCCGAGTTAGGAGAAACTTGTTCCATGCCACGTAATTGGTAATTGGGAGCATCTACAAAACATGACAAAAAATGCATACATATCATTAACATAAACTAAAAGGGTTTACCGCACACAAACGAAACCTACACAGATTTGAATCCTAAAACACATTTGAGGTAACGAGATAGAACACCAAAACTGTTTTAAACACATGATTTACAACCCTCGGTAAAACCAACACCCTCATAATATTTCCGACACGATTTTAAAATACCCTTATATGTCTTTAAATACACCCCGTATGTGAAAACCGAGCCCGAAATATGTTATAACATATAAAATAAATAAAAAACAATAAATAGTAAGCTGAGGCGGGCCGCGTAGACCCACCCCAACCATTCACGCGGGCGGTATCAAGGTTCAGAACTGATTTCGTTGATTTCATTAAGTCTAGACGGGCCGCGTAAGCCTTAGCTTACACCTACGCGGGCCGCGAGAGATCAACAACACGGCAACACCCTGAGCTGACATGTGTCGATATCGTGGCGAAGCTAGGCGATGACCCGGATCACCTAAACCCTACTCGGGCTACGACGCGGGCCGCGTAAGCCCTGTCTTTGTTTTACGCGGGACGCGAGAGGACGAGATATCAGCACTATATAAGAAGGCCATCGGGTTTCACTTTCCGTCGTTTACAATTCAATTCTCAATCTCAATTTCTGTAGAAGAGTTATAATAGTCGGGTATTATACCCCTAATTAGCGAGGTTCTGCTCTGTTGTTTGTATTATAACCCCAGTTTCGTAACAGTTACGCTGCCCGATTGATTTAGGGTTCCTTAACAACTGTCGTGGTTCTGCCCGACGTAGTTGTTGGAATGCTGTCTCGGGGAGGGTATCATTAATATTTTCAAAGGGTTATGGTACTAACCAATGTACATTTGTATAAATTATAGATTATATCCAGGAAACCCTTACGAGAAGTCTAAGATAGCAATGTGAGTTTATCCTCTTTTTGTTAACCTTTTTGGAATGTTTTACAAAACCTTAATTGTTTTACAATGTGATTAAGCGGTGATTGAGTCTTTGTAGTTCTTCAATTACTGCCAGTATATTGGGGTTTTGTATACAAAATTTAATACTTACGAGTAGTAAGTTGGTATGACTGTACGTTACAATTGGACAACGAGTTAGCCAATGTGTAACTTGACCATAGCCACAGATCCGGTCGAGTGGCAAGTACTGAATGAGTAATTGTGTAGAAATAAACAATGTAATCGCTCTCAATATTGTTTTAATTGATAAAATGTTTCTTGATTAAACTGGGATTCACTCACCAGTATTTCCGACTGACAAATGTTTTTAAAACGCGTTTCAAGTAACACAATGTGACAGCCAATTAGTAAAAAGCCAGCTGGAAAGCACTGAAGGCTTGAGAAAAATGTGGCTATAAAAGTTACCTAATAAATGATATTTTAAATTCAATAAAATAGGGGTTGTCCCTATGAATGTATTGTAATAAGAAACTTGGGTTTTGCCCATGTTATTATTAATATCAAATATGGTGGTTTTACTCTGATAAACATTTCCTAACTACGGTCCTGATGTAATTTCCGCTGCAAGATTAAATAGCTGATACCACCAAAATCTAAGCTCGCGTCCGCCTGTTCCCGAGACAGATAAGGGATCGGGGGTTGTGACAGAAGGTGGTATCAGAGCCTAGCCACTGGTCTGAGCCAAAGAAGTGTTCTGCTGACACTTAAATTATAAATTTTGTGTTAGGAAATAAATTACGGAAATACGTGCATAACTGTATTTATTTGTTATGTGTTATTTGACTATTTGTTAGTTTACAGTATGAGTGATCAAGGACCCTCAGATATGAATCGTCAGTTATCTGATTCACCTAAGAGTGAAGGTACTTCTTCACAGCCTGCCCTTTCTGGGTATTCTGCTGATCAGGAAGAATGAGTGTTTGCTTTTAAAGCTCAGTCAGAAGAACCTTTCCCTCATAAGAAATGAGGATGGTTCAGTAAGGAAGCCTTTGCGCGTAGGAAGAGAATGCGAAAGTTGCAACAGTAAAGAGTTCTAGCAGCTGCTAAGCGAAAGACAGATGCACATACACAGGATATGCTTAATAGAAGCCTAGCCAATTTCCATATACTAGCTACAACTGCTGCTGACCCAAGTTTGGAACAACTAGTAGCCCCACAACCCCAAATCCCAGAACAACCCATGGAGATAGAAAATCCGGAAAACCAAGTGGAGATGCATGACTTCAACCCAGAAGAAATCCCTAGGATACCTGCACCAAACCCACTAGACCCAAATTACGACCCCTGGTGGGACGATAATAGGGACTTTGTGCAACGTTACCCTATCCATGAAGACACACCCATACAGAACATAGGAGCCTATCCAGGTATGGACCCTTTAGATCCCTATTACCACGATGATTATATTAGGGAGAGCTTAGAAGATCCTTACCGATTTCAGGCACTTTCACCCCCATATCAGGAACCCGCACCCCAGATTCCAAACCCAGTCCTAGAACCTGCACCCCCAATGAGTGCAGAAAACGTCCAAGAACTTAGGACTTTTGGGGAGGAAATTTTAGAAAGCAGTGAGAGAATGCGTCAGGTAGGAGAGCGTCTCGTATGGAAATACGATGAGCGCAATATGGATTTTTGGATAAATCCATATCCGTGAATGTGAGAATGGAGGAAATGGTAGTAGTAATAATAAAATATAATAAAATAAAATATGTGTGTACGGATGCATATTACTATTAGTGTGATTCTATTTCTGTTGGTATTGTAATTTCATTTCAGTACTAGTGTGTAATAGATGCATAATAGTATATGAATAGAGTACAAGTAGCAATGATCTACGTTTTTTGCTAGATTGCGTGTCATGTGATTAACTATATTAAGATATTATTTGTGATATTAATATGGGGTAAATGTTTAAAAATTCAGATGGCCGACGAAGGAAATCAAGGAAATCTGAATAATGATAACCATAGTAACATTAACGTGCTTAATGAGAATCCAAGTGTCAATAACAATGGAAACCAAGTGGATAATAGTGCTATCTAACACATAGTGGCACAAGGAATTATAGATGCAATGCCATTTATTCTTCAAACGGTTCAAGAAGCGAATAATAAAAGTAAACATAGCAGTAAGCGACCAATTGAACCGGAACACAGCGTGAACAATGGACCTTTACTTCAAATGCATATTCCCAAAAGAAGAAGAACCGTGTCTTACGGTTGTTCTTATTAAGAATTCTGGTCTTGTAAACCAATGGAATTCTCGGGCAACGAAGGGGCCATTGCAACTCTACGCTGGATAGAGAAGACTGAGGCAGTCTTAAGGATAAGCAAATGTGCTGAAGAAGATAAGATATTGTTTGCTTCCAATTTGTTTAAGAATTCAAAACTAGAATGGTGGAATACTATCCTCCAATCAAGAGGAAGTGATAGAACCTACAATATGGAATGGGAAGAATTTAAGAACAAGGTAGAAAGGAAATTCTGCCCACCCAATGAGAAGGAACAGATAGCAAACAAATTCCTAAACCTTAGAATGACTGGTGTGGATAGTAAGGGATACACTAAAATATTCTTCGAATATGACAGAATAGTGCCAACTCTTGCTTCACCAGAACCAGTGTTAATCTCCCGTTACATTTGGGGATTAATCGGGGAGATAAGACATGTAGTCAAGGCAGCTAGACCTCAAACCATAGAAGAAGCTGTAGAATTAGCAAATACCTTGACAGATGAATTAGTCCATACCCGAGAAAAGGATCAAAGGTGGAACCTAACCCAAAAGATCACACAAGAATTTCGTTCTGGAAATTTTAATCGTGGGAAAAATATAGGTTCTACCTCTACACCCTACTGTAGGTATTGCAAAAGAAAGCATTCAGGAAGATGCTCCATATACTGTAACTTTTGCAAAATATCGGGACACAAGGAAGAAAACTGCAGGAAGAAGGTTAACATCCGGATATGTTACAACTGCGGAGAACAAGGCCATATCAAGCTTAATTGTCCTAAATTAGCTCCAGCCACAGACAACAAGAATACTAAAAATGCTAGACAATTTGTTCTGACTGCAGATGAAGCCAAGATGATTCCAGATGTCATAACTGGTACGTTTTTAGTTAATGATATCTTTGCTAAAGTATTATTTGACTCTCGTGCAAACCAAAGTTTTATTAATACATCATTTTGCAAAATCCTAAATCAGTCATTAACTAAACTACCACAAGAATGCTTAGTAGAGACAGCCAATGGAGAAACCGTTAGAATTTATGAAATCTTGCAGGGAGCAAGCATAGAAATTTTAAATCAGAAGTTTATTGCAAATCTTTATCCCATGAATCTGGCAGGATTCGATGTTGTTTTGGGAATGGATTGGTTAATAGCCAATAAAGCCAGTATTTTATGTGATCAAAAGTCAATTCAAGTAAATTCACCAAAAGGTAAAACGATCACAATTAAAGGAGATAAACCATCTAGATCTACAAAGTTCATTTATGTGATGAAAACTGCAAGTTATATAAGAAAAGGTTCTATAGTGTATTTGATTTCCATAATCACTAACACTAAAGGAAAGGATCTAAAAGACATTCCAGTAGTATCTCAGTTTTCAGATGTCTTTCCAAAAGAATTACCAGGACTACCTCCAGACAGAGAAGTTGAATTCAGAATCCATCTAATACCAGGAACGGCACCAATTGCCAAAGCACCTTACCATTTGGCACCGGCAGAAATGCAAGAATTAAAGAAACAATTAGATGAATTGCTAGAAAAAGGATTCATACAGCCAAGTTCGTCGCCATGGGGAGCGCCGATACTGTTTGTCAAAAAGAAAGACGGATCAATGCGTATGTGTATTGATTACCGTGAATTAAACAAGGTCACGATTAAGAATCGGTACCCATTACCAAGAATCGATGATCTGTTTGATCAACTACATGGAGCTCGATTTTTCTCTAAAATCGATTTAAGGTCAGGATATCATCAATTAAAGGTACAGGAAGAGGACATTCCTAAGACCGCATTTAGAACAAGGTATGGTCATTATGAATTTACTGTCATGCCATTTGGTTTAACCAATGCCCCAACTGCATTTATGGACATGATGAACCGAATATGTAAGCCATATTTGGATAAATTCATAATTGTCTTCATAGATGATATTCTCATTTATTCTAAGAATAAAGAGGATCATGCAAAACATTTGCACGCACTTTTAAGTTTATTAAGAAAGGAAAAGCTTTATGCTAAATTCTCCAAGTGCGAGTTTTGGTTAGAACAGGTACAGTTTCTCGGACACCTAGTCAATCATGAAGGAATTCATGTAGATCCAACAAAAACCGAGGCAATTACTAAATGGAAAACCCCTGAGTCACCAACCGAGGTTAGAAGTTTCTTAGGATTGGCCGGTTATTATAGAAGATTTATTCGAGATTTTTCTAGAATAGCCATTCCCTTAACTAAGCTAACCTGTAAATCTGTTAAGTTTGAATGGGGATTAAAACAAGAAGAAGCCTTTAGAATCCTTAAGCAAAGATTAACCCATACACCCATACTAGCATTACCAGAAGGAGCTGAAAACTTTGTAGTCTATTGTGATGCTTCTAAATTAGGTTATGGATGTGTATTGATGCAACATCAAAGGTTATAGCATATGCATCTAGACAACTTAAGAATCATGAAGAGAATTATTCAACCCATGATCTAGAATTAGGAGCTATAATTTTTGCTCTTAAGATTTGGAGACATTACCTTTATGGTAGTAAGTTTACCATATTCACTGATCATAAGAGTTTAAGGTATATTTTCAAACAACAGGAATTGAATATGAGACAAAGACGCTGGTTAGAGATGCTTAGTGATTATGATTGTGATATCCAGTATCATGAAGGAAAAGCAAATGTAGTTGCAGATGCTTTAAGCCGAAAATATTATGAAAAACCAAAAATGGTACGTTCTCTCAAATTAAATCTGCAAGTAGATTTAAATGATCAGATAAGAGAAGCACAAGAATCAGTAATCAAGGATGATTCTGAAAAATTAAAAGGTATGCTAAAAGAATTGGAACAAGGAATAGATGGAATTTGGAGATTCCATAAAAAGAGTATGTGGATACCTAAGTTAGGAAACCTGTGTAATCGTATATCAGAAGAAGCTCATAAGTCTAAGTATACGATGCATTCAGGAAATGATAAAATGTACCAGGATTTAAGGAAAAATTTCTGGTGGATAGGAATGAAAAAGGACATAGCAGCCTATGTTTTTAAATGTTTAACATGTTCACAAGTTAAAGCTGAACACAAGAAACCCTCAGGTTTATTACAGCAATTAGAAATGCCAGTGTGGAAATGGGAATTGATAACAATGGATTTTGTTACTAAATTACCCAAAACAAAGAAAGGAAATGATACAATCTGGGTGATTGTAGATAAGCTAACCAAGTCAGCTCATTTCCTACCAATGAAAGAAACTTTCAGTATGGAACAGTTAGCTAAACTATATGTAAATGAAATTGTTTCTTTACATGGCATTCCTTTATCAATTGTTTTTGATAGGGATAGCCGATTTACCTCTGATTTTTGGTCAAGTTTCCAAAAGGCAATGGGAACCAAGTTAAAATTAAGCACAACTTATCACCCTCAAACGGATGGACAAAGCGAAAGGACAATTCAGACAATGGAGGACACGCTTAGAGCTTGTGTAATTGATTTTGGAGGTAATTGGGACGATCACTTACCTTTAATAGAATTTTCTTATAATAATAGTTATCACACAAGTATAAATGATGCACCATTCGAAGCACTTTATGGACGAAAGTGTCGAACCCCAGTCTGTTGGGCAGAAATTGGGGAAAATCAACTATCTGGACCTGAGATAGTGCAGGAAACAACTGATAAAATTATTCAAGTCAAGGAACGACTAAAAGCAGCACGTGATCGACATAAAAGTTATGCTGATAACAGGCGAAAACCATTAGAATTTCGAGTAGGAGATAAAGTCTTGTTAAAAGTCTCTCCTTGGAAAGGAATAGTAAGATTCATTAAACGGGGAATTCTAAGTCCCAGGTATGTTGGACCTTTTGAGATTATTAGAAGAATAGGACCTGTAGCCTATCAGCTACAACTACCAGAGGAAATGGCAGGAATACATGACGTGTTTCATGTATCTAATCTCAAAAAGTGTTTAGCTGGTGAATCACTGATAGTACTTCTTAAGGATATAGAGGTAAATGAACAACTCAAGTTTGTAGAAAGGCCTCTACAAATTGAAGAAAGGAAAGTCAAGAATCTTAAGCATAAGAGATTAGTTCTGGTCAAAGTGAAGTGGGACTCAAAAAGAGGACCTGAGTACACATGGGAGCTTGAATCTGAAATGCAAAGGAAATATCCGCACTTGTTCCAGTAGATCTCGAGGACGAGCTCTAAAACAAGGTGGGGAGAATGTAACAACCCTCGGTAAAACCAACACCCTCATAATATTTCCGACACCCTAGTATATTTTAAAATACCCTTATATGTCTTTAAATACACACCGTATGTGAAAACCGAGCCCGAAATATGTTATAACATATAAAATAAATTAAAAACAATAAATAGTAAGCTGAGGCGGGCCGCGTAGACCCACCCCAACCATTCACGCGGGCGGTATCAAGGTTCAGAACTGATTTCGTTGATTGCATTAAGTCTAGACGTGCCGCGTAAGCCTTAGCTTACACCTACGTGGGCGGCGAGAGATCAACAACACGGCAACACCCTGAGATGACACGTGTCGACATCGTGGAAAAGCTAGGCGATGACCTACATCAGCTAAACCCTACCCGGGCTACGACGCGGGCCGCGTAAGCCCTGTCTTTGTTTTACGCGGGCCGCGAGAGGATTAGATATCAGCACTATATAAGAAGGCCATCGGGTTTCACTTTCCGTCGTTCACAATTCAATTCTCAATCTCAATTTCTGTAGAAGAGTTATAATAGTCGGGTATTATACCCCTAATTAGCGAGGTTCTGCTCCGTTGTAAGTATTATAACCCCAGTTTTGTAACAGTTACGTTGCCCGATTGATTTAGGGTTCCGTAACAACTGTCGTGGTTCTGCCCGACGTAGTTGTTGGAATGCCGTCTCGGGGAGGGTATCATTAATTTTTTCAAAGGGTTATGGTACTAACCAATGTACATTTGTATAAATTATAGATTATATCCAGGAAACCCTTACGAGAAGTCTAAGATAGCAATGTGAGTTTATCCTCTTTTTGTTAACCTTTTTGGAATGTTTTACAAAACCTTAATTGTTTTACAATGTGATTAAGCGGTGATTGAGTCTTTGTAGTTCTTCAATTACTGCCAGTATATTGGGGTTTTGTATACAAAATTTAATACTTACGAGTAGTAAGTTGGTATGACTGTACTACAATTGGACAACGAGTTAGCCAATGTGTAACTTGACCATAGCCATAGATCCAGTCGAGTGGCAAGTACTGAATGAGTAATTGTGTAGAAATAAACAATGTAATCGCTCTCAATACTGTTTTAATTGATAAAATGTTTCTTGATTAAACTGGGATTCACTCACCAGTATTTCCGACTGACAAATGTTTTTAAAACGCGTTTCAGGTAACACAATGTGACAACCAATTAGTAAAAAGCCAGCTGGAAAGCACTGAAGGCTTGGTAAAAATGTGGCTATAAAAGTTACCTAATAAACGATGTTTTAAATTCAATAAAATAGGGTTTGTCCCTATAAATGTATTGTAATAAGAAACTTGGGTTTTGCCCATGTTCTTATTAATATCAAATATGGTGGTTTTACTCTGATAAACATTTCCTAACTACGGTCCTGATGTAATTTCTGCTGCAAGATTAAATAGCTGATACCACCAAAATCTGAGCTCGCGTCCGCCCGTTCCCGGGACAGATAAGGGATCGGGGGTTGCGACAGAAGGTGGTATCAGAGCCTAGCCACTGGTCTGAGCCAAAGAAGTGTTCTGCTGAAACTTAAATTATAAATTTTGTGTTAGGAAATAAATTACGGAAATACGTGCATAACTGTATTTATTTGTTATGTGTTATTTGACTATTTGTTAGTTTACAGTATGAGTGATCAAGGACCCTCATATATGAATCGTCAGTTGTCTGATTCACCTAAGAGTGAAGGTACTTCTTCACAGCCTGCCCTTTCTGTGTATTCTGCTGATCAGGAAGAAGGAGTGTTTGCTTTTAAAGCTCAGTCAGAAGAACCTTTCCCTCATAAGAAACGAGGATGGTTCAGTAAGGAAGCCTTTGCGCGTAGGAAGAGAATGCGAAAGTTGCAATAGCAAAGAGTTCTAGCAGCTGCTAAGCAAAAGACTGATGCACATACATAGGATATGCTTAATAGAAGCCTAGCCAATTTCCATATAGTAGCTACAACTGCTGCTGATCCAAGTCTGGAACAACTAGTAGCCCCACAACCCCAAATCCCAGAACAACCCATGGAGATAGAAAATCCGTAAAACCAAGTGGAGATGCATGACTTCAACCCAGAAGAAATCCCTAGGATACCTGCACCAAACCCACTGACCCAAATTACGACCCCTGGTGGGACGATAATAGGGACTTTGTGCAACGTTACCCTATCCATGAAGACACACCCATACAGAACATAGGAGCCTATCCAGGTATGGACCCTTTAGATCCCTATTACCACGATGATTATATTAGGGAGATCTTAGAAGATCCTTATCTATTTCAGGCACTTTCACCCCCATATCAGGAACCCGCACACCAGATTCCAAACCCAGTCCTAGAACCTGTACCCCTAATGAGTGTAGAAAATGTCCAAGAACTTAGGACTTTTGGGGAGGAAATTTTAGAAAGCAGTGAGAGAATGCGTCAGGTGGGAGAGCGTCTCGTATGGAAATATGATGAGCGCAATATGGATTTTTGGATAAATCCATATCCGTGAATGTGAGAATGGAGGAAATGGTAGTAGTAATAATAAAATATAATAAAATAAAAATAAAATAAAATATGTGTGTACGGATGCATATTACTATTAGTGTGATTCTATTTCTGTTGGTATTGTAATTTCATTTCAGTACTAGTGTGTAATAGATGCATAATAGTATATGAATAGAGTACAAGTAGCAATGATCTACGTTTTTTGCTAGATTGCGTGTCATGTGATTAACTATATTAAGATATTATTTGTGATATTAATATGGGATAAATGTTTAAAAATTCAGATGGCCGACGAAGGAAATCAAGGAAATCTGAATAATGATAACCATAGTAACATTAACACAGTTATCTAGGTCATTTATGGCGGTGAGTATATAAATCTTTTGATTCCCTATTCTTGTCGACATTGCCATTTGAAGACCCTTTCTTCTTCGTCTTCCCTGTCACTTTCTTAAAAAAAATTGTAATTTTTCACTCTATGTCAACCGGAGAACATCACGAAGATTCTGCTAAAGAAATGGCTTTTGGTCTTCCACCATTGAAGTGGCCTAGGGAAACCTTCGATGGTTTGGTTCGAAACTTCAAATTTCCTGATAGTTGGGAGGCTTGGTACCCCGATGAGGGTCAGACGGCGGCGGATGCTCCGGCCGGATACATTACTCTGTTTGGGATTTTTTTCTCTCTAGGAAATTTTCGATTGCCTGCAACGAGGTTCTTTCTTGAAATTCTTTCTTATTACAAGTTTCATATCTCCCAAATGCACCCTATTAGGATGGTTAGGGTTCGTCATTTTGAGTTGGTCTGCCGTACAATGCATATTGAGCCGACGGTTACCCGTTTCTGGGTGTTTCACCAGATGCACTATTCCAGGGGTTCTACTCGTTTGTCCAACGGGCTTCTGCTAAAAAGATCTTGCTGCAACCCCCAAAATCCTTTCACGATTGGAAGCAAAAATTCTTCTTTATTAAAGTCGGAGTGATTCCGATGAAGATGGTATTCAGGGGTGAAGAGGAGGCTGCAACGGAGACGATACAAACTCCTCATTCGGAGAATTGGTACCAAGATCTAAAGGATGTTCCGCCGATTGCTTTGCCCGAGAAAGCCCTGGTTGGTGCTAGTATGAGCCTCTGCTGGCAGATGAATAGAGAAGACAAACCGGTGTACATGGAGGATGGTAACAGTAAGATGCTAGATCTCTTCCTCCTCTCTTCTCTTTCTTTTTTTTTTTTTTTTTTTTTTTTTTTGAATTTTCCCCTTGTTATCCTTGTAGTTGTTTCTCTATATGTTGTTGCGTTTGAGAGGGAAAGTGGGAAGATGGGCACCGTTCCAAAAAGGGCTGATGAGGAGCTTTGGTATCTTCAAATTGCCAAGAATTTTGTTTTTCCACGCGATGAAGATTTGTCAGCGCAACCCCCAAGTGGCGCTGGTAAGTATTTATTTTTGTTTTTATGTTGCGGTAACATTTTTTTGCGCGTAGGTAATATTGCGGTGATGTTAGGTGAGTTGACTAACCTGGGCATAGGCCCTGAGAAGAAAAAACATGCGCCAACTGCTACAACTATGCCGCGAATAAATGATGCAGAGAACGCTCAGTCATCTAAGGTCAAAAATGTTGGAGGACAGAAGAAAGGTACGTTATATTCACTTACACATAATTTAGTCCCCCAATTTATCCCCATTTTACGCGTTTTTGGCCGTAAAACCGAGAATCGGATACTTAATCAGGTTTACTTTTGTTTACAGGCCTAAAACAGCATGCCAAACAAGAAGATGATGAAAACGAGGATTTTCCGGGCGAAACGACAAAGCTGTGAAGATTCTGTGAAGAATTCTGTCCTGGGCGAGTTGCATGGTCGTGCATCTGGTCGCACCATCGTGCAGATCCGACAACAAGGCTTATCCTGGCATTACACAGCCAGTGCGATCAGGAATGCAAAGGATCCCGGTAACGAACGACCGTGCTATTAGACGCACCCGTGCGGATACGATGACCAAGCCCCAGCCCGAAATTGCACCCCAGTGCAGTTGGTCGTGCCATAGGAACATCGGAGATGCACTATCGCGCATCCTATGGAACGACCGTGCGAATACGAAGACCGAACCAAGACTTGCTGATGTCACACGGAATGGTGAACAGTCCCATAAAGTGAACGGTCGTGCACTTTAGTCGCACGACCGTGCGATCTGAAAAAGTTATAAAAACCAGAAGGCAGCTTTCATTTCGACATTCTGGACTTTTGGGAGCTTCACAGGCGAATTATCTGGCTCCGGAGGCATTAACTTTCACCTGTATTCAAGCCCCATTGTGCCGTTTAGCTCCGTTACTATCCTGATACTCAATCTTGTGCTTGTTTATGGTTTGATTCTTCAATCTTTCCATGTTTTTGTTCATGTTTCAAGCATTTAGATTGATGATTATGTATTATTGTAAGCCTTTGGGCAAAAACACTAGTATCCCTTGCTTAATTACAACCATTAGTATGTTAATTATGTTTGTAATGACACTTTGAAGCATTTTCTATGTTAATCCTTGATGATTAATTTGCAACCTTGTTTATTGATGTTGAATTCTTGATTATAGTTAATTATTTTGGATGATTAGTATATGGTTAGTTGGGATATTTGCAAGAAGATGCTTAATTAATCATGTATTAGTAGACATTGAACTTGTTTAACTTGTTTAAATTGTTTGCACCATGATACTAGAAATGGTTAGTGGGTTAATAAGGGATAATTATTGTTAATCAAGAAGGCTTTCCCTCACGGAAGGAACTTAACGGGTTAAATGGTGTTGTTATGAATTCTTGACATAAATTGTTAGCTTAGTTAGTAGTTTAGGCCAAAATTGCTATCCTGGTGAATTGATGTTCAAGATTTGTAAATTGAAATCGGTTGTGATTTAATCTAGTTTATGCTTGTCTCGGTGGTTGCATTGTGTTTATCGGTGTCACTTTCCTTGATTAAGTGAGGTTAGAAAACTCTTAACGGGTGACTAACTTATCTTTAGGGGATTTTCATAGACACTTGTCATTTGGGCATTAAAGAACAATTTTAGGTGGTTAAAGTGTGTTTATCGTTTTAGCTTTCCGAATGATTGTCATGTTAGGATTCCCGAAAGGGATACTAATTGTCTTGAAAATGAAGAATTGACCAAGTGTTTCAAGTGGCAAAACCGACTTAGTTCATATACTTTGGTTGTGCATAAAGCAAGGCTATATATTTATTTTCTTATTTGGAGTCTACTATGTTCTTATAAATATTTGTTTATGCTTATTTTAGTTTTTAGAAAATCACACTCTTATCTTTCTACCAGTAGTTTAATGACAAAGGTTTAGTATTATTTCTCCACCCACATCCTTGGATCGACACTTGGTTCTTACCGATACTTTATTACATATATGACGGGGTACACTTGCCCTTTCGTGTGTGTTTTAATGTTGAAGTATAAATCACTTTTATAAATTTAAAACCGAATCGTGTGTTAGATCATTGTAAAAACAAGTATATACACGCACAAGTCAAGTTTTTGGCGCCGCTGCCGGGGATTGTGGCGAGCTTTAGGAACGACCCGAGTCATTATTTTATCGGTGTACATACTTGTGAATATTTGTGAATACTTTCTTGATTATTTATTCGTTTATTTATTTGTTAATATTTCTTGTTTTTAATTTAATTTTTTCGTTTTCAAGTTTATTTTAAACTCTTGTAAAAAAAATTATTTCATTTATTTGTTCGAATTCGAACTAATTATTCATTTATTCTTTGAGTTTTTGGCTCCGAAAAATCATTTTAATACTGGCCGATTTGATTACTTTTCTTGTTTTGATTTTTATAAAATTTTGGGCCAATTTTTGAATTTTTATAAAATTTTCAGCCGCCTTTTACAGAAATTCTGTTAAAAAAAACAGCATTATTATAATAATAAAATATTCATTGTGTCATTTTTTTTCGTTTGCAGGTTGATGTCCTCAACCCCCGCTCCCGACGCTGCTGAGCCTTCAGACCGAGCGTGATCTGAGGAGACGTCTTCACGAAAGGTCCCGAGCGGTAGCGCTGCTTCTCGCAGCTGGTGAGGACGAGCAGGTGGTACCCGCTGAAGCCGAGGGCTCAAGGGACGGAGGAAACACAATCATGGCGGACGACGAGCGACCATTGAATGAATCGAATCAGCCCGGAGGAGCAGGCTTGGAGCCGAGCATTATGCAACCAACTATAGACGCACCTAATTTTGAAATTAAATCTAGTATTATTAATATGGTGCAGAATTCGGTGCAGTTTGACGGGCGTGAGCATGAAGATCCCGGAAGACATATCGCTGCTTTTCTCGAAGTATGTTCGACATTCAGGATTAGGGGTGTTTCGGAGGATGCTGTTCGGTTGAGGTTGTTTCCATTCTCATTGCATGACAAAGCTAGAGCTTGGCTTATGTTACTTCCAGCTGGGTCCATCAGGACCTGGAATGAGCTGGCGGAGCTATTTTTGCAAAAATATTTCCCACCTGAGAAAACAACCAAGTTAAGAAACCGGATTGTGACCTTTCGCCAAGATAAGGGAGAGTCGTTGCACGCGGCCTGGGAGCGATTTAAGGATTTGTTACTTGATGTTCCATATCATGGCTTCTCCAAAAGACAGCTGGTCTTGACGTTTTATTAAGGGCTTAGTTACAACACGCAAGAGAGATTAGATGTGAATGCAGGAGGCGACCTAGGAACGAAAACGCCAAATGAAGCCTATGCGATCATCGAAAAGGCTGCTTTGAAGTCTAGCTCGCGCCGGGAAGGAGAGAGAGGCCGGACATCATCATCATCATCTCGCCTAGGAGTTCACGCTGTGGACGACTACACGGCCATTACTGCACAAATCTCAGCTCTTTCGGCGAAATTTGATAAGTCCCAGATAGCTGCGCAAGCCAGTTCAGGATGTGACCAGTGCGGAGTGTCACACGAGCTTGGTGCATGCTTTCAGGGAGTCGTGTATGAGGGCCAAGAAGAAGTAGATTTTGTGAGTAACCAGGTGAGGCCGCAGAACAACCCATACAGTAATACATGCAACCCTGGATGGAGGAATCACCCAAATTTTGGGCGGCGAGCGAATGTTGGAAATCAAAACCCACTAGGATTTGCCCAGCGTGCCCCAGCACCGCAGTAGGCTCACGGTCAGCAATTCCAGCCTTACAACCAATATTTCCAGCCTCGTCCATATCCGTACCAAAATCAGGGCGCCGGGAGTAGCTCCCAGCAGCGGGCCCCTCAGTCAAGTTCCAAGCTGGAAGATATGATGGCTCGGCTCCTTTCTAGCTTTACGAGTGCAAATCAGTTGGCTGAAAAACGATACCAACAAAGCGAAGATCGTTTTCTAGCCCATGAAGGAGAAATGCGGAGTCAAAAAGCCTCGATTCAGAATATCGAGAACCAAGTTGGTCAGCTGGCGAAGATGATGTCTGAAAGACCCCCAGGTGGTCTTCCGGGCAATACCGAGCCAAATCCGCGCGGGCATGTAAATGCTGTTATGACCAGGAGTGGCAAGACTACCGGACCCACCGTATCGGACTCACCACCGATTGATGAAGCGGTCCCGACTGATGCTCAGGACGAGGTGCATGCCAGGCGAGGCCCAGTGATGTGTGCAAAATGCAACATATAAATTACATCAATTATGGCATAAAACTAACCCTTTTTTAGTACTAATGTTGGAAAAAGTATGTTTTTGTCTTCCTTTTGTATTTTCAGGATTAAATGAGCTCAAATGAACAAAAGAAGCAGAAAGGCAGCTAAATCTAACATAAATACAAGAAAAGGGATAAACATGGCATGCCCGGCATCCCCGACAGCATCTTCCCAAGCAAAACAAGAGAACAGAAGGCTGAACACGCCCCGTGCTCAATGAGCATGGGGGCGTGCCCAAGTGTCAGCAGAAAAGACAAACCTGTAGAAGCTTCTATCACCCACCACGAGGGCATGCCCAGCGGACACAGGGCCGTGGTTAACTCTAAGATTCGCAGAATCTGAGGAAATCTTGATAGTACAGATACGCTTCTGCACACGGGGGCGTGCCCAGCGGACACGGGGGCGTGGTCAACTAATGCAGACAAACTGCAGTTAATGAAGAAAGAGAAGGAAGGTGGACACGGGGCCGTGCCCGAGCCTCTGTTCAGCCTATAAATATGGGTGCTTGGCTCATTTGCAAACCATCCCTTGGCACACCACCTCTCTCACACTTCACCACCACCCACCACCATCACAACACCATCATCCACCACCATCATCCATTGTCCATCATAGAGTGTGTGAGTCGTCTTGGGATCCAAGATTGATCATAAGAGTTCTTGACAATCAAGGCCATGTTTGCCTAAGTCTCTTACATCACTTGGTAAAGACAAGTGTCTAGTGTAATACTTTTTATTTTTAATCTTTTCGCACTTTTTACTTGGTTATGTATTAATAACTTTAATAACTAGTTTCTTATGTTGAAGGTGATTCTTCCTTATCGTTTGTCCGTGGTGTCTTGGCATTATTTTACTGTCTATATAAAATAAAAGATTTTCACCATTCATATCTCCATGGTCTATATGGAGATATGTTGGCTACCTGGTCGGGGGTTAAGGGAACGGTTTGGTAAGAATCTTGCCTTGTTCAGTGTATAGATCCTACAAGGACCTGGGTCAAATCTAGTAGGACCTCCTTCAATACCCACCGGTATTGGATGGTGGGGGTCCAAACTCTTTGATCCCCTCATATGTAAGCTACTATTAATACTTTAACCCGGCTACTTAGGACTGTATCCCTGCTGACTCAGACTACTTAGCCGAGGGTAACGTCACCTTTAAAAGATGGGCCTACCGCAATATGCATTAATAACTTAATTAATTTTCTTTCAATAATCCGACCCTTTAGGATTGTATCCTTGCTGACTCAAACTACTGGGTTGAGGGTAACGTCACCTTCAAAAGAGGGGCCTACTACAATAACTAAGATAATCTCTTAAAAAGTGCAAAAGTGCGGAAATAATCAAAGGTTACACTAAACACGAGTCGGAGCCAAGTGATTCATCTTGTCTATCTGTTTTTATTTATTTTTATTTTTCAGCATTTTAGTTAGTTTTATTTTTCTCATTTCAAAACATTTTTCTAACCTTTTGATTTGATTAGACGTTGAGGATAAACCGGCACTAAAAGCTCTTGTGTCCTTGGAAGACCTCGGTATCTTGCCAACACTATACTACGCTCACGATGGGTGCACTTGCTCATATGTGTGTTTACTGTTAGTAAAATATCGTGTTTTATGAATTTAAAACTTGACTAATGTGTAAAAGGGCTTAAAATATACTTAAATATATATACACACTCGCACACATCAAGTTTTTGGCGCCGTTACCGGGGACACAAGGATTTTAAGAAAGCTTAAAATCAACGGCCTAATCAGTTTTTCAAAACCTTTTCAAAACGCACGCACATTTTTCTGCATTTTAGTTTAGTTTTGCATTTACAGTAGGTTGAACACGGGCCGTGCTCACTGAACACGAGGCCGTGCTGCACATTTTTCATAAAACACCCAGATACAGAGCCTGAACACGAGGCCGTGCTCACTGAACACGCCCCCGTGCTCAACAAAACCAGTAACTTTAATTCAAATGCCCAGATACAGATTCTGTACACGGGGCTGTGTCCATTGAACACGGGGCCGTGTCCATTGAACACGGGGCCGTGTCCATTGAACACGGGGCCGTGTCCAGCCTCTGTTTCCGTCTTTATTTTGGTTTTCTGGTTTCGAGACTCTGTTGTGGTCTGCTGAGTGATTCTTATGGATCAATACTCAGGAGGTTACAACTACACCTATGAGGAGGATGATTATAGGGAGGACTATTGCACCAATTGCACTCACTCGGTACAATATTGTGACTTATTTTAACCATCCACTTCATACATCTACTATGAGGAGCCCAGGTACGAGCCATCGACTTCATACACATCCTATGAAGACCAAAGGTATGAACCTCCTCCCTCATACTCATATTTTGATGAACCAAGGTACGAGTCTTCATACTCATACTTTGAGGAACCAAGATATGAGCCACCACCTTCGTATGCTTATTATGAGGAACCATGACGTGAACAACCCACCTCATATGAGTATTATGAAGAACAAAATTATGACCCTTATCCATCATATACTTACAATGAAGAACAATGGTGTGAACCATCTACTTCCTATGAGTATTATGAGGAACAAAGGATCGAACAACCGGATTCAAGCTTTGAAAATCCCGATCCTTACTCTATCACCGAAGTGACCGATAGGATATTAGAACACATTAAAACTATCGAACGTTGCATATTGGAATCTTGCGCAAGGGAAGAGGAGTCCCGCACAAGAGAAGAATTAAATAAAAAAGAGATAGTTGAAAGTGTAAAAATGGAAAAACAAATAAGTGAAAAACCAACACATGAGTTAAACAACGAAAAAGGTGAGTCTGTTAATGTTAAAATTCAAGGAGAATCTAATTTTGAAGAAATTAATCTCTTGTCACCTTCTTTTGAAAATCATTGTTTAGTACCCACTCATGCTAAGTTTTTAAAAGAGTTAAACACTAACACTAAAATTGACGAAACGGTAAGCATTAAGTTAACTAATGATCAAACCTCGCTAATAAAAGAAGACCCATTTGAAATCAACATTACACCGGTTCCATGTTTTTTTTCAAAATTCGTTTATTAGTAATATCACGATTGATAAAGATCTTTGCGTTAATATAATGCCCAACTACATTTTCGAAAAATTAAGTATTAGTGATTTTTCTCCACTTCAAATACCAATTTTTCTATCCAATCGGAAAGTAATAAAATCAATCGGCGTAGTTGAGGATGTCTTGGTTCGAACAAATCAAATGGTTATCCCAACCGACTTTGTCATCCTAGATGACGCTCCTCTAGTGTTGGGACGACCTTTTGTAAAAACCCACGAAGCTTTGAAAAACCAGAAGTACAACAATCTATCTATTCAATTAGGGGCATTTAAAAAGAGTGTCGATCTTGAGCGGTCAATGAAATATCCATTCGGCAATAATGACCCCCTAATTGAAGATGAAGATGAACCACCCGATACAAGTGAAAAGATTGACCACTTTGTTGAAGAAGAGGTCACCATAGAACAAACTTTTAAAGTTCTTGATCAAAATGAGCAACCAAATAAGGAGTCTTCTAAAGACCCACCGCTTGAGCTCAAAGAACTTCTAAAAGGTTTGGAATATGTTTTTCTAGACAAAGAAGGTAAATCCCCTGTAATTATTTCGTCTAAATTAGGTAGCTTAGAAAAAGAAAAATTAATTAAACTTTTGAAAAAACACAAAAATGCAATCGCTTGGAAGCTGGTAGACATTAAAGGAATAAGTCCTTCCATGTGCACACACAAAATTTTAATGAATGATGACTACAAATCGGTAATACAACCACAACGTCGAGTAAATCCAAATGTTCAAGAAGTGGTTAAAAACGAGGTCATCAAATTACTTGACGCCGGGCTTATTTATCCTATCTCCGATAGTACTTCGGTAAGTCCCGTTCAAGTAGTTCCAAAGAAATGAGGTATGACGGTAATAACTAACGAAAAGAATGAAATACCAACGAGAACCGTCACAGGATGGAGAGTATGTATAGATTATAGACGATTAAATGAAGCAACAAGGAAAGATCACTTCCTTTGCCTTTCATTGATCAAATGTTAGAAAGATTATCCGGTCATAAATTTTATTGTTTCTTGGATGGTTTTTCAGGTTACTTTCAAATCCCGATAGCGCCCGAAGACCAAGAAAAGACAACCTTCACATGTCCCTATGGAACTTTTGCTTATCGACGCATGCCATTTGGTCTATGTAATGCCCCTGCGACCTTTCAACGTTGCATGGTAGCCATCTTCCATGACATGATAGAAAAGACAATGGAAGTCTTCATGGACGACTTTTCTATCTTTGGGGATTCATACGACCAATGCCTCGATAACCTTGAGAGAATGCTATCCCGATGTGAGGAAACTAACATCGCCCTTAACTGGGAAAAATGCCATTTCATGGTAACAGAGGGAATAGTACTCGGCCATAAAATCTCAAGCGAAGGAATGGAGGTTGATGGAGCCAAAATAGACCCTATTTCTCGATTACCACCCCCATCCTCCGTAGGGGCTATCAGAAGTTTCTTAGGGCATGCCGGATTTTATAGGCGGTTTATCAAAGACTTTTCTAAAATCTCAAGGCCTCTAACAAAATTGCTTGAAAAAGATGCCCCTTTTATCTTTGACAATGATTGCAATCAAGCATTTCTGACCCTCAAGGAAATGCTAGTCAATGCACCTATCATGATAGCGCCTGATTGGAAATTTCCTTTCGAAATCATGTGTGATGCAAGTGACTTTGCAGTTGGAGCTGTCTTGGGACAAAGAAAAGAAAAGCATTTTCACCCAATTTATTATGCTAGTAAAACACTTAACGATGCACAAGAAAATTACACAACAACTGAAAAAGAGTTACTAGCTGTGGTATTTGCTTTTGATAAATTTCGTTCCTATCTTGTTCTTTCTAAAACAATAGTCTATACAGATCATGCAGCCATTCGATATCTCTTCAAAAAGCAGGACGCAAAACCACGTTTGATTCGGTGGATCTTACTCCTCCAAGAATTTGATATTGAAATCAAAGACAAAAGAGGAGCAGAAAACACCGCAGCAGATCATCTTTCACGCTTAGAAGACCCAGCTTTGGAGGCAACCAGGGACGAGCAAATCAATGAAAAATTTCCAACGGAGTCCCTAGAAATGGTGGAATACAGACAAGAGCCATGGTACGCCGACTATGCTAACTACCTAGCTAGCGGTATAGTCGCAAAAGGTTGGCCACATCATCAAAGGAATAAATTCTTTGCTGATGTAAAACATTATTTTTGGGAAGATCCTTATCTTTTCAAAATGTGTGCCGACCAACTCATCCGACGGTGTGTATATGGTAGCGAAGCACGAAGAATTCTCCGCCATTGTCATGAAGGTCCATACGGAGGACATCATGGTGCCGCTAGTACCGCACAAAAGGTATTTGATTCAGGATTTTATTGGCCAACCATTTACAAAGACGCCCAAAGACTTGTCAAGACATGTGATGTTTGCCAAAGGACATGTAATATTTCTTCCAAAAACGAAATGCCACAAAATGGCATTCTTGTTTGTGAAATTTTTGATGTGTGGGGACTCGACTTTATGGGACCTTTCACACCGTCAAAAGGAAACAAATATATACTTGTGGCAGTAGATTACTTGTCTAAATGGGCCGAGGCTGAGGCACTTCCAACAAATGATGGAAGAGTCGTGGTAAGATTTCTGAAAAAAAATTTCTCTCGTTTTGGTACACCTAAAGCATTAATAAGTGATAGAGGTACCTATTTTTGTAACCATCAACTTGAAAAAATCTTAACAAGATATGGGGTCTATCATCGGGTCTCAACAGCATATCATCCTCAAACAAACGGACAAGCCGAAGTGACTAATAGAGGTCTAAAACGAATACTCGAAAAAACCGTAGGGTTAAATAAAAAGGAATGGGCCGATAAATTAGATGATGCTTTATGGGCTTTTCGAACTGCTTATAAAACAACAATAGGTACAACCCCATATAAGCTCGTCTATGGAAAAAGCTGTCATTTGCCAGTAGAAATTGCACACAAAGCCTACTGGGCAATTAAAAATGTAAACCTTGATTTAGAATTGCCGGTAAAAATCGATTTTGTCAATTAAATGAATTAGATGAACTAAGGAATTATGCATACTCAAACTCTGAAATTTATAAGGAAAGAATGAAAAATTTGCACGACAAACATATTAAGCCTAATGAATTTCGAATAGGAGATCAGGTTCTATTGTTTAATTCACGACTTCGATTGTTTCCTAGTAAATTAAAGTCTAGGTGGTCAGGACCTTTTTCCATCACCCATGTTTTTCCACACGGTGCAGTAGAAATTAAATCTCGAAATAGAATTCCATTCAAAGTCAATGGCCAACGGCTAAAGCTCTATCAAGGATTCATTGACGATGAAGAGGAAGAAATCTCGCTTCAAACGGTCGAAGAATAAAGGCATCAACATCATACCTGGTAAGTTACGAACAAATGGGTTGACATCTAAATAGGTAAGTCTTCTAACCAAGTTTTTTGGGAAACAAGAGCACTCACACGAGCACTAAAAAAAACTTTTGCTCGGCACGAGGCTGTGTCCGCTGGACACGGGGCCGTGTCCGCGCAACTGACAGGATAAAACCCTTTTTTAAAACAGTTTCTTCATTTCCACACGCCCCGTTTCCCTAAAAACGCTCTGGTTCAGGCGATTTTTCTGCAAGATTTCGAAGTCTCCTCTACTTCTAACAACATCAAGGTATGATTCTATCATCATTAGTAGTTAGATTAAGCATTTGCATGTAGTTAAAACATCAAAAATTTGGGGGAACCTCAAATTTTTGCGTAAAATTGTTAGCATTAGTTTAGATTAGTGTTATAGGAAGTAAATCCACTTGTATTGTTCATAGATTTGCCCGATTTCTCACAAAAACCTCAAACCCTTGTTTTTGAACCGAAAAAGATAAAATCGAAGGGGTAAACGGTTTGTTTTGGGAAAAACGGCACTTGGGGTTTCATTGTCGGGGAAAACCGCACCTACTGGACCAAAAATTTTCAAGTTTTCGGGACCGAGTCGAAAAATGAAGTTTTTGAGTAACAGACGTCTGGACACGGGGCCGTGCCCAGCTAACTGTTTTCAGTTTTCTCTGAAAGTCTCACTGTTTCGTGCTAACTTTTGGTGTATTCTTTCAGATGTCGAAGAAATTCACAAGGTTCAATGCAAATGAGCTCGATGCTAAGGCAAGATATGATGTGCTTCGAACCAGACCGGAGGAATACCTAAGGCAAGTGTGCACGGATCTTTTGGGATTGGTGAACCAATGGGACCGCTTCAATAACCTAGTCATCGGGCCACTGAGAGTTGCTCTTACTACTCGCCTTCGCTCGGTTCCCGAATATACTCTAGAATTCTATAGCACATTCGTGTTCAATTCAAGGTGCGACCCATTTGATAATGATGAGGTAGAATTCAGATGTGGAGGAACTACATACTCTATCTCGATGGCGCAGTTTGGGTTGATAGTTGGGTTGTATGCGGAGGAAGATGCGGGTAATGAAGAAAACACCGGAGGATTACGAGATCTATCAGAAAACGAACGCCAAGCCGCTTGGGCTCAAATAGGAGAAGGGCACTACAACCCAAGCATCACTAAGAGCACTAGGTTGAGGGACCCTCTTTACCGTTAGATTCACCGGGTCCTCACCTACTCTCTTAGTCAAAGGCATAATTGAAGTGGCGTTGTTGGGTTGAGAGATCTGGTGGTCCTTCATTGCATTCACACCCGTAGAAACCTTGATGTTCCATACTTCCTGCTCCGAAACATGCATTGGAACCGGCTTGCTTCTCCACCAACCCCTATCTTCTTCGGGGGATGGATATATCGTCTCTTCAAGTGCTTCATGAACATACCTAGGTCTTTCCGAAAGAGCCCATGGTCGGGAAGAGGGGACATACACATTTGCCGCTCCATGAACTTGTTCTATGAAGCCGAAGACGGGTCGGTTAGCTTCCAACGAGTCCAAGGGCATGCATGGAACCCGCAAGAGGCACTCGTCCTTCACGCTCCACAGTTTCAACATCCTCCTCAACACCAATACCAGCCCCATGGTGATCCGACATTCCGACATTCAGGATGACATTGGGAAAATCGGGGGTACATGGCGGGGCACGGAGGAGGAGGTGATGACGATGAGGACGAGGACATGGACTAGGCGGTAGGAGTAGAGGCAGGAGCAGCTGGTAGGAGGTCCCACAGGTTAACCATCTTTTATCTTGAACAATTTTCGGCCTGCGTGCCGTTTGTTGAAAAATTTACTTTCCTTTAACTCTTTTTACTTTCTGCATTTTTTTTTCTTTTAACTCTGTGGTTTGGATGTTTGAACGATGGTAATTTAGGACGCTTGCTATGGTTTGGTGTAGTATTTATTGGTAAAACAGGCACATACGAGGCTTAGAGTGCTAAATATTAGTACTACTAAAGCCGGGACAGGAAAACCAAAGCCAGAAACCTGTTTTTCACCTTTGCAGATTGTCTACACGGGGTCGTGTCCAGCCGACACGCCCCCTGCCCACTTCCCCAGACCTGCTGTTTGTTTAATTCTGCAGACTTTTGCCAGACACGGGGTCATGTCCAGCCAACACGCCCCCGTGCCCACCTTCTGTAAGTAATTGTTACTGGCACTCTGACCACGGGGTCGTGTCCATTCGACACGGGGCCATGTCCAGAAGCACAGTAACACAAATTTTTGCTTTTTCACACCTTTCTACACATTCAATCAACTTAAAAACTTATTTTTGGGACACATTGAGGACAATGTGTAATTTAAGTGTGGGGGGGATGCTTAAACCTTGAATCTTGCAAATCCTAAATACAAGCCTTACACAAAACTCTGTTGGAATCGCTAATCACCCCAAATTTTTTTCAAAAATTTTTCATGTTTTTTACTTGTCTAGGTTTAATTTGGGAATTTCAAGTTCTAAAAAGGTTATATTTTTACAAATTTTCAACCGATAGCGTCGTGATAAAAAGAACCAACATAAGAAAATTATGAAAAGGCATGACAAGTTTATTTAAAATTTGATTATATATACTTGATCACATAAAAACCCATTCCCACAAAAAGTGAGTTTTGTTGGTGCACTACATCTGTCGACTTCGTCTTGTATCGAGTCTTAGTCTAGTTAGATTAGATCAGGGCACGTAAAACGAGAGAATGAGTAAGAGTTAGTAAGATTTCGCTTGAAGGATTGGATTTGTAAAGGGTTTCGCTTGAAGCCTCAAGCGAAATCAACATGTAACGATTTCGCTTGAGATGCTGAAGCGAAATCTTGAAGTCTATATATAGAGATGTTAGGTCAAGCGAAATCATAGTTTTTCAGAGAGTGATTTCCATACCGAGGTGCTGCCGGTGTGAGAACTGATTGTATTTGTGTTCATATCAATACAAATCAGTGTTAAAGTGAAGATTCAGCTGTGTTTAAGTCAAATACTTGTTTTCCGCACCTGTATTTGATGGAATTCCTCTGAACTGACTCATTCGGATCCGCAAACCGATCCCACAATTGGTATCAGAGCCAGTTGAGGAGTTCTACAGGATTTCAGCTGAAATTGACATCGTTTTCTTACTTCTACATCTTCTTTTAACAGTTCATAAAATTTTCACGGTCAAAATCATTTCAATTTCTCACGGATTGTTTAAAAGTACTAGATAACAAACCCTTGAAAGTTTCACAGCCAAATTCGACCTAAAAGTGATCAAAATCGATCTTCGAATGGATTTCGCTTGAAGAACACAGATTCATTGGACGATTTCGCTTGAAATTTCAAGCGACACTTATCAGTTCGCTTCAAAGTTTATCTGTTTTCGCTTCAAGGATCTCGCTTCAGGGTTCTTATTCGCTTCAAGTATTTCGCTTCAGGATTTCGCTTCAGAAAGTGTTTACTTAAAAGTTTCGCTTGAACAATTTCGCTTCAAAGGTCTAGCTTCAACCAATTTGACAGATTATTTCGCTTAAAGGGTACCGCTTGAAAGATACTATTTCGCTTGAAAGTAATTGAAACATGGATAACGATTTCCACAACGCATTTGCAAGATTGCCTAGTTCATCTTCCATTGCTCAGAACATGAATTCAGAAAATGAAACGGGGACTACCCAGAAACCTCCGAAGTTAATGTGCATTGAGGAATACTATGGATGGAAAGATCGTTTCGAAAACTGGGTGCAAGAAAATCATTTGAGATCATGGGAATGTATTCTGAAAAAGTATATGCTACCACGTACTGAAATGGAGACAGTAAAACAGATTTCAGAGTTTGGGAATGAAGAACGGGAAATGTATCGAGCTGAAAAAATGATGATCAGTTTGCTTCAACAAGCTATCAAAGAAGACATCTTTATACTACTTCAACATGACAAAACATCAAAGTCAATCTGGGATGCTTTGAAAGTTAAAGTTGAAGGTGGTGCAAACATGATTAAAAGCAAAAAGGCGTTGCTTAAAAAGGAGTTTGATTTGTTCACAAGTTTGCCCGGAGAAGATACAAAGAAACTCATTGAACGTTATTGTCACTTAGTTCGAACAATGTCAATGATGAACATCAACAAAGATGATGAAGAATGGGTGGATAAGCTAGCTGATGCTTTACCTCAGAAAGAGTGGGGAACATATTTGATGATACTGAAAAATACCGGAGTTTATGAAGGGTTGTCAATCTCTCAGTTTATTGAAAAGATTGAAAGTCAGGATTTAGAACAGCAGAAGATCGCAAGGATGAATAATCCAAGTGGTCAACAAGATGTAAAGATGTATTATAAGGGTAGTATTCCGACTTCAGAAGCTGAGAGAAGTCCGAAAATTCAGACTGCTTATAGTGTTGGAGATTATACAGAAAAGACTGATCAAAACTCAAACAAAAGTAACAGTGGTTTCTCATTGTATCCGAGTGTTAATCCGAAAAGCTCATCAGAAAGTTTTCAGTCTCAAAGCACAAAGATGGGAAATGGTTGTGTGATTCAATGCAACATAGCTCTAAATCTTCCAGAAGGTCAAAGTTTTTCTGAAGACATTGCGAAAGATCATATGGCATTACTTGGTTCTGTGCTTATTTCATATGAAGGTCTAGTGGCTGGTAGAATCGGAAATCCTATGCTCACAAAGGAGGATTACGATCAGATAGACGCCGAAGAGATGGAACTGATGGATATCAAATGGTGTCTTGCAAGTGTTCTTAGACGTGCTGAAAAGTTCAAGACAATTACTGGAAGAAATGATTTTCTTGATGCTTGTGTTTCTACTTTAGGTTTTGATAAATCTAAAGTTACTTGTTTCAGGTGCAGGGAAAAAGGTCATTTTAAGCGGGAATGCAAAAACAGAGAAGTTAGTGGTGCCCAGAATCCTTTTGGAAAAGATGACTACTACCGGAAAGCCATTTATCAGCAAGTTGGTCAGACACAAGAATTACAGACGGCTCATGGTAGAAAGATTGAAGATTCAAAGAAAGGATGTTTGGTAGATTTCAATTGGAGCAACTACATTTCTTCTAACAACACAGCATGTATAGTGGACCAAATTGATGAACAACTACCTGAAGGATTCAGCTGGGATATGTTTGTTGATGAAAAAGGGGATTTCAAAGCTTTCATTGCAAAGATTGTTAGAGAACCAGATTTGTTTGCTACTTGGATGAGATCAATTGGTGAAAAAGTGAAAGATCAATCGAGTACATCTGAAGAAAGTTTAAAAAGTGCTGATTCTGACTCATTAAGTACAGATGAGAGTGTGCAAAATGAGGATACTTCGGAAAAAGAAGTTGTTTTTGATCAAACACCATCTGATTCTGGTGTTTCAGATGTTGGGTCTGAAAAATCTTTAGAGTTTGATCAAACACCGATAGAGAATAGCAGTGATGATGAGGAAGAGAAACAGATTAATATTGCTAAAAAACATCTTTCTCCTGAAAGTTTTCATTTTTATTTTGCAGATCGCATGGAGAAACTGAAGGAGAAACAAGCTGCAAACGAACAACAACAAAATGAGAAGACTGAAAAGGGTGTTCAAAATGAAGAAGTTAGAAGTGGGGATGAAGAAAAGGTGATTGAAACTAAGAAAGTAACTGAAGTAGAAAAAGTAATTGAAGTGGTAAAAACAATTGAGGTTGAGAAGATTGTTGAAATTGAAAAGCCTTGCAAGAAGTGTTTGGAAGCTTGCAAAAGTTGCGAAGAAAAAGATGTGATTCTGTTTGATAGAGAAAGATTAATAGAAAAGTTATTATCCGACATTAGCTATGTGAAAGAATCGTATAGCGTGTTGAACAGAACTGTGACAGGTCTTCAAACAACAAATTCTGAAAGAGAAAAGGCTTTAACGATGACGAATGCTACATTGATGACAAAACAAAATGCAATTAATCATTACATCGAAGAAAATGCTAGTCTAAAGGAAGGGTTGGAGAAAGAAAAGATCGAGAATGAAAGGATCAGAAGGTTATTACTGAGTTATTCTTGTTCTGATTATGTTATTGATCGAGTTTATCCTACTGTTGCAGGTTTTGAAGCATTTCAGGATGAGAAGCAAAAGAATGAGACTGGTAAGAAATCGACTGTTAAATACAACAAGTGTCCGCCTCCTATCTGGGAAGGGTATTCTCCTAGAAAACCAAATGAGGAGCAAGTCGAAAAAGCAGTCAATATAAAGTTAAAATCCGAGACAACTGACGTTTTACCAGATAACATTGATATCACGTTTACCTCGTCTGATACTGATCATGAGTCTGAGTTAATCAAAAGGGTGGTTGATCAGGTGTTGGATACTGAGGAGGTGTCTGAGTCAAAGTTTGAGTCTGGGTGTTCAAGTTCGTCAGTCAACAGTTCAAAATCGTCGGAAAAACGGTCTTATAGTAAAGAATTTTTGTTATCAAAAGCAAATTTGAATGATGAAACATTTAAAGTTGCATATACTTTAAATGGTTCTGACAAATTATACTCTGATGAAGATTTTCCGATGGATAGTGTTAGGTTTGACAAGATCAAAAAGGTTTTCAAAATCACAGAAATTAATATTTCTGATACTAAAAATTTAAATCTTAATGAAAAACCTAAAAAATACACTTCAAGAGTTCAACAAAGGTTAAACAAGAAAAAAGGGAAAAAGGATTACCATTTTAGTTCTGGTTTTCAAAAGAAAACAAACCAAAATGGTAATTACAAAAGAAAAGGTTTAGGTTTTATTCAGCAAGAAAGTTACAGAAAGATAAACAATTCTAAACGAAAAACAGAATTTGTTTCAGGTGGAAGTGTTGAAGATGAACAGAAGAAACCTTTCTGGAAAGAAACAAATCAGGAGTTTCTTGTTGAAAGAAAAAGAACAGGAACTGGAGTTTTTCATTCAAGAGACATTCCAAGAGATACAAGAATTTGTTTTCAATGTCAAGTCGTTGGACACATTGCTCACAACTGTCCAAACAAAGTCAGCAGAAAACAGGGAGTCTCTGAAAAACTTAAAGAAAAAATGGTTGAAAAGAATGGATCACCAACTACAAACTTCAAAATTTCTGACAATACAATGAATGAAGTTGGTGAAAGTTCTAAGAGATTGTACAAAAAGAGTGCAAAAGACAACCAAACATGGGTTGTTAAAAAATTGGTTGATAGTTCTGACAATGAATCTGATTCCACAAAATCAGAGGAGTCACAAGATGAGATTAACGATTTGTTGAATGATGCTGATATTAAATCAATGAGTGTGAAAGAGATTCAACAAATGATTGGTAAAATAGAAATCTCAGATTTTGATATTGAAAAAACATTCAATGGAAATGTTAAGAAAATTTTCAAGAAAATGCTTGATGGGAAAGTAAAGGGGGTTAAAGATTTTTATGCAACTAAAAAGGCAACTTACAACCCTACTGCCCAGGAATTGGAAGCCACCAAGTCAAATAAGACTTGGGTGGAAGTTTGTTTTCCATGATAGTCTAAGGACTATGCCGGAGATCCCAAGTTTATATCGTGGATCAGGAATCGGCATCTTTCTAATGTTTGAAGATTTTGGTTAAAAGTTTTTGATAGTGTTTGGATGTTTATAGGTTGTATGACTACGCCGGAGCTTCCAGGTTGGTAAGTGCGAAGCAGGAATCGGCATTTTGATTGGTAAAATGGTGATGTAGATGTAATATTCCTACATGTGGTAATTCTTACTTTTGGTATAGTAGGTGCATACATGAAAAAGGTTAATCAAGGTCATTAAGTTGAACTTGATTAGACCATACTTACAATTGGTATTTCGAATAGACAATGTAATGAACCACACTCCGAATTTTCAAATGATTATATCATAAAAACTTATTTTCCGGAAAAATCATTTTGATTAAAACAAACTTAAGTGTTTTGAAATCTAAATGAGAAAATAGTTTTGTGATAGGGGGAGTTCTGATTGTTTATGCCGAGTGAATGGCGATTTGATGCGATTTGATATCAGTTGTCACTTTATTGTACAGTTATTTTCAAATTTCTTAAAATGTGTTTGCATTTTAGGGGGAGTAAAATTTTTTTCAGAAAATCCAAAAACATTTGAAAATTTGAAAAAGACAAAAACATGATAAAAATTCAAAAATGAGTTTTTGTTGCATATAGAGGAAATGATAGTACATCAGTGGACTATCACAACATGCTAAAGAAATGTAAAAATAAATATGTGATAAACAATCTTACTGTGGATATGTCAGTAGGTTTTTGCACATTTAGTAGATTGTGACGAGATATAAACCTAAATTTCAAACTTACTTGTTCTGTGGGTTAACACAAACTTGGATATATAGGTAACCCCTGAAATCTCGTTTGAAAGGTCTCTTAATCTGATATACTAGGTCTTTATACTCTATGATATCTGGGGTATTATTCCGGGACTTCTGCTGAACGGTAGTTCTGACCTAGTCCCTGGCTAATACTTGCTGAAATGCTTGAAACACAGCATTAAACCCTCAGCATGCTGAAACAATAAAATTGATATATGCTGCTGTTGTAAGCAAAAAGATCCTCTAAAGGGGACACACCAGAAAGTCGAAGCTGATATCTCTCTGTGTATACGGAAGTATCGATCTGAGATCCCTCAGCCCTCGCACACCTAAATTATATACAGATATCATTGTAGTATTCTCACCTGTAAGACTGATTATTGAGATTCTGGATACAGGAGTATATTCAAGTAGTGGGACACACAGATAAGTTTAAGTTGCGTAAAACATTAATCATGTATCTCGGATCAATTGAACTTTGTGTGAAAATTTAAGTGGACAAACATACTGACAATCTAAGTAAATTGTTTAGAACTTAAAATGAAATGAAGCTTAATGGTGTTAGTGATTTGTCTCGAAACTGATATGATCCTCTTGCACAAACTCACAAAAATATTGTTTGTAAATATTTTTTATTGCATTCCTTTACAATCAAAAATTACAAAAACATTTTTAGTGTGTTTTAGCATAAATTTTTGAAAATTCAAAAAGATTTTCGACAACTGGTATTGGAAAGTTGATTGTCAAAATTTCAAGTGCTAAACATGATGACTAGGTTGTGAGGGGGAGTGAATTTTAAAATGTCAAAAAGGTTTGTTAAAATACTACAATTGATTTTTTTAAAAACCTACCTTTGGTTCATCATTGGTTGGTTTACGATATGAGAGAGAATTATCTGATTATATCAGATTGTTGGTGCATTTAAATTGTTAAATTTAGAAAATTTATTTCTGGGTTAAGATTGTTGCAGGTGAGCCAGGTTAATTCATTCAAAGTTTACAAAAGTCAGACTCTGATCATGAATCTAAAGTTTGCTAGTTGCTGATGCTGATGAACTTAAGGAATCAAGAGATCTGATCAAGAGAATAAGATAAAAGCCAGGCAATGATCTTGTAAACAACATTTGAGTCAGATATCGATCCTAAAGCAGATGTTGCTGAAGAACAAATGAATGCCAGCAAATCGTGAAGGAGAGTCTGATAGAGTAAGGTGATTTTGGAAAAGAAGATAGAGAGAGAAAAGCCCAGAGACTGATCAAGAATGAAGATGTGAAGACACAGCATTGGTGTGACTCGATAGTCGACTCGTCAACATCTGAGGGGGAGTCTGTTGGTGCACTACATCTGTCGACTTCGTCTTGTATCGAGTCTTAGTCTAGTTAGATTAGATCAGGGCACGTAAAACGAGAGAATGAGTAAGAGTTAGTAAGATTTCGCTTGAAGGATTGGATTTGTAAAGGGTTTCGCTTGAAGCCTCAAGCGAAATCAACATGTAACGATTTCGCTTGAGATGCTGAAGCGAAATCTTGAAGTCTATATATAGAGATGTTAGGTCAAGCGAAATCATAGTTTTTCAGAGAGTGATTTCCATACCGAGGTGCTGCCGGTGTGAGAACTGATTGTATTTGTGTTCATATCAATACAAATCAGTGTTAAAGTGAAGATTCAACTGTGTTTAAGTCAAATACTTGTTTTCCGCACCTGTATTTGATGGAATTCCTCTGAACCGACTCATTCGGATCCGCAAACCGATCCCACAAGTTTTGAGCCTTTATTGAGCATACAAATATATATCTTAAAACTAAATGCTCATTTTTCGTTTCTTGTGTGAATAGCCGCTTGGTTCTTACAACTCTAGAACTTGCCACGACGATACATTCCCGGTCCTTACCAACTTAAACCCGAGTAAGTAAATGACGAAGGCATTAGGACTAACCCTTTTTATTTCTACACCATTATTTTTCTTTTTTCTTTTACCACCTACCCAAAATCCCCCTAGTTAACCCTTTTGAGCCTAAAGCTTTTCATTTCATAACCCAAAACAAACACCCTTTCACCCACCAAAACCCTTTTTATTTTTAACCCTTTGTTTTAGTAACAAGCTCGGTTTTTCTCATGACTTTCAATATATATATATATATATATATATTTTGATGATGATGAAGCAAAAGAAAAATAAACAAAACAAGTTTATCAAAAATAAATTTGTTTGAATAATGGCTTCATTAAAATAAAAATTTCAAAAATAAAAAGTCTTACGAAAAACCGACGCTTTTTACGCCTTTCGCCCTTTTACTAACCACTAACCCAACCACCTACCTTTAACCCAAGCCTAACCCTTCACCCAAAAGTCCTCTCGATATTTACAAAGGTATATAGTTAAAAAGGAGGAGGATTGATTGCTTGGCAAGCCTATGGTAGGAGTAAGTTCCATGCCGCTCTCGAGTGATCCACTAAAATACATCTTCGGCCGAGTGTTGAGTGATCCCCCGTGAGGTATGTGAACTTGTATATAAATGGAATTTTAAAAAGGCATGTTATGCCCTAATAAGTAATTTATCTTATGTAATGTTTTAAATATATCATGACGAGTAGGATTGTAAATAAATAAAAATAAAACTTAATAAAGAATCTTGGAAATCCCGACACTCTATGACAAGCCCAAAAAACCTTCTCTTCTACCCGTTCCATTTGGGAGTGTAAAGCCACATTATAAAGAGTTTTGCTTGAGGACAAGCAAAGATTCAAGTGTGGGGATATTTGATGTGTGCAAAATGAAACATATAAATTACATCAATTATGGCATAAAACTAACCATTTTTTAGTACTAATGTTGGAAAAAGTATATGTTTTTGTCTTCCTTTTGTATTTTCTGGATTAAATGAGCTCAAATAAACAAAAGAAACAGAAAGGCAGCTAAATCTAACATAAATACAAGAAAATGGATAAACGTGGCATGCCCGGCATCCCGACAGCATCTTCCTAAGCAAAACAAGAGAACAGAAGGCTGAACACGCCCCGTGCTCAATGAGCATGGGGGCGTGCCCAAGTGTCAGCAGAAAAGACAAACCTGTAGAAGCTTCTATCACCCACCACGGGGGCGTGCCCAGCGGACACGGGGCAGTGGTCAACTCTAAGATTCGCAGAATCTGAGGAAATCTTGATAGTACAGATACGTTTCTGCACACGGGGGCGTGCCCAGCGGACACGGGGGCGTGGTCAACTAATGCAGACAAACTGCAGTTAATGAAGAAAGAGAAGGAAGGTGGACACGGGGCCGTGCCCGAGCCTCTGTTCAGCCTATAAATAGGGGTGCTTGGCTCATTTGCAATCCAACCACCCACCACCATCACAACACCATCATCCACCACCATCATCCATTGTCCATCATAGAGTGTGTGAGTCGTCTTGGGATCCAAGATTGATCGCAAGAGTTCTTGACAATCAAGGCCATGTTTGCCTAAGTCTCTTACATCACTTGGTGAAGACAAGTGTCTAGTGTAATACTTTTTATTTTTAATCTTTTCGCACTTTTTACTTGGTTATGTATTAATAACTAGTTTCTTATGTTGAAGGTGATTCTTCATTATCGTTTGTCCGTGGTGTCTTGGCATTATTTTACTGTCTATATAAAATAAAAGATTTTCACCATTCATATCTCCACGGTCTATATGGAGATATGTTGGCTACCTGGTCGGGGGTTAAGGGAACGGTTTGGTAAGAGTCTTGCCTTGTTCAGTGTATAGATCCTGCAAGGACCTGGGTCAAATCTAGTAGGACCTCCTTCAATACCTACCGGTATTGGATGGCGGGGGTCCAAACTCTTTGATCCCCTCATATGTAAGCTACTATTAATACTTTAACCCGGCTACTTAGGACTGTATCCCTGCTGACTCAGACTACTTAGCCGAGGGTAACGTCACCTTCAAAGGAGGGGCCTACCACAATATGCATTAATAACTTAATTAATTATCTTTCAATAATCCGACCCTTTAGGATTGTATCCTTGCTGACTCAAACTACTGGGTTGAGGGTAACGTCACCTTCAAAAGAAGGGCCTACTACAATAACTAAGATAATCTCTTAAAAAGTGCAAAAGTGCGGAAATAATCAAAGGTTACACTGAACACGAGTCGGAGCCAAGTGATTCATCTTGTCTATCTGTTTTTATTTATTTTTATTTTTCAGCATTTTAGTTAGTTTTATTTTTCTCATTTAAAAACATTTTTCTAACCTTTTGATTTGATTAGATGTTGAGGATAAACTGGTACTAAAAGCTCTTGTGTCCTTGGACGACCTCGATATCTTGCCAACACTATACTACGCTCACGATGGGTGCACTTGCCCATAAGTGTGTTTAGTGTTAGTAAAATATCGTGTTTTATAAATTTAAAACTTGGCTAATGTGTAAAAGGGCTTAAAATATACTTAAATATATACACACACTCGCACACATCACCCAGCAAGTACAGCGCAAGTCCAGGAGCCAGTTAAAGAGTACACTCCTCCAGTTCCATATCCGGGCAGGCTTAAGAAACAGAAAAACGAAGAACAATACGGTAAGTTCCTTGAATTGTTTAAACAACTACACATAAACATACCGTTTGTTGAAGCCCTGGCCCAGATGCCAAAATATGCGAAATTGTTAAAGGACATCTTCTCGAATAAACAGAAGCTCGAGGATATATCCTGTGTGGTGATGAATGAAAGCTGTTCTGCCATACTGCAAAACCGTCTTCCCACAAAAATGGGAGATCCGGGCAGTTTCACGCTCCCTTGCTTGATTGGAAACATGTATGTTAGCCATGCATTGGCTGATTTGGGAGCGAGTATCAACCTTATGTCCTATAAGGTTTTTACTAAACTGGATCTGGGTGAGCCGTCACCCACTAGAATGAGCATCCGACTGGCAGACCGTTCAATCAATTATCCGCGTGGATTTGTTGAAAACATGCTTGTTAAAATCGATAAATTTGTTTTCCCCGTGGATTTTGTTATTCTTGACATGGACGAAGATTCAAAAGTTCCTTTGATACTTGGGCGCCCGTTCCTCAATACTGCGAGGACGATTGTTGATGTGGCAGCTAGCCAAATCACGCTCCGAGTAAATGACGAGCACGTGACATTTGATATCAAAAGATCAATGCAGCATCCGCAAAGTCACGATGACATGCTTTACTATGTCGACATAGTCGACGCATGTGTGTGCTCTCATTTCCAAGGCACTATTGAAGAAATTGATTCGGACACACGTCTGTCGTGTGGCGACCTGATTGGCATTACACAGGAGGGCCACGATTTCGAGCAGCCAGTCTATCAGATTGGTGACGATGGTCCCCAGAGTCCAGATCAGTTTCTAGAAATTGGCCATGTAGAAGATGAGAAATCAAAACCTTCGATTGAAGATCCGCCGTCTTTGGAGTTAAAAGAACTCCCACCACATCTCGAGTATGCATTTCTGGAGGAGGAGTGTCACTTACCGGTCATTATTTCAGCATCATTGGTGAAAGAGGAGAAGAAGCAGCTTCTCGAGGTTATTAGACTTCATAAGAAAGCAATAGCGTGGAAGATTATGGATATCAAGGGTATCAATCCTTCTTTTTGTACTCACAAGATTCTAATGTAAGACGAGTACAAGCCTTGTGCACAGCCTCAGAGGCGGTTGAATCCAAACATGCAAGATGTGGTCAAGAAAGAAGTGATTAAGTTGTTGGATGCCGGGTTGATTTATCCTATATCTGACTCTTTGTGGGTGAGTCCAGTGCAGGTAGTACCCAAGAAAGGTGGTATTACTGTAGTCTCAAATGATAGGAATGAACTTATTCCTACTCGTACCTTCACTGGGTGGCGAGTTTGCATTGACTACCGCAAACTCAATGATGCTACTCGTAAGGATCACTTCCCACTTCCATTCATCGACCAGATGTTGGAACGTCTGTCGGGGAAGTCGTATTACTGTTTCCTGGACGGGTTTTCTGGGTACTTTCAAATTCCTATTGCTCCTGAGGACCAGGAGAAGACTACCTTTACCTGCCCCTTCGGCACATTCGCCTAGCGTCGGATACCCTTTGGGTTGTGTAATGCACCGGCGACCTTCCAGAGATGCATGGTTGCAATTTTTCATGATATGATCGAGGATTCTATGGAGGTTTTCATGGATGACTTTTCGGTGTTTGGAGATTCCTTCGATCATTGTTTGGAAAATTTGAAGAAAATGTTGAAGAGGTGTGAAGAAACGAATCTGGTCCTAAACTGGGAAAAGTGCCACTTCATGGTAAGAGAATGCATAGTTTTGGGACATAAGATTTCGCGTGCTGGTATGGAGGTCATTCCAGCTAAAGTTGATATAATTTCACGACTTCCGCCTCCCACCTCTGTGAGAGCGATACGGAGCTTTCTTGGTCATGTGGGGTTCTACAGGCGATTCATAATGGATTTTTTGAAAATTGCTAGGCCCATGACCCGTCTGTTGGAGAAAGACGCGCCATTTATCTTTGGGGATGATTACTTGAAGGCTTTTGACCTTCTCAAGCAAAAGTTGATTGAGGCCCCTATTTTGGTCGCACCTGACTGGAGTTTGCCATTAAAATTATGTGCGACGCGAGCGATTTAGCTATAGGGGTCGTTCTGGGACAAAAGAAAGAAAAGCACTTTCACCCGATCTATTATGCAAGCAAGACTCTTCACGACGCTCAGGAGAACTATACTACGACAGAAAAAGAGCTCTTGGTGGTTGTTTTCGCATTCGACAAATTTAGATCGTATTTGGTGCTTTTGAAAAACAAACGTGTATACTAATCACGCAGCCATCAGATATCTTTTCAGCAAACAGGATACTAAACCGCATCTCATCAGATGGATCTTATTGCTGCAGGAGTTTGATATCGAAATTCAGGACAAAAAGGGTGCGTTGAATGTAGCGGCTGACCACCTATCTCGGTTGGAGCATGGAGACATCAAGGACACGCGTTGGGATTCAATCAATGACAATTTCCCGCACGAGTCGTTGATGAGCGTTGAGATATGCGATGAGTCACCTTGGTTCGCCAACTTTGCGAACTATCTTGCTTGCGGGATTCTAATTAAGGGATTGACTCACCAACAAAAGAGAAAATTCTTATTGGATGTCAAGCACTACATTTTGGATGACCCTTTCTTGTTTAGGGTTGGTGCTGATCAGGTGATTAGAAGATGTGTTTCAGGAAAGGAGGCGACTGACATTCTACGACACTGTCACGAGGGACCTACTGGAGGCCCCCATGGAGCCAATTTCACCGCTAAGAAGGTGCTTAATTCCGGGTTTTATTGGCCACCAATATTTCTTGATGCGCAGAGTTGGGTCAGAGCGTGTGATGCCTACCAGAGGGCAGCAAATATATCGGCACGTGACGAAATGCCTCAGAATTGGATACAGGTTTGTGAAGTCTTTGATATATGGGGGATAGACTTCATGGGGCCATTTCCCCCCTCACGAGGAAATAAATATATCCTGGTTGCGGTTGATTATGTATCGAAGTGGGCGGAGGCACAGGCCTTACCCACTAATGATGCCAGGGTAGTCGTGAGATTTCTTAAGAGTTTGTTTGCCCGGTTTGGTGCACCGAAGGCACTTATCAGTGATAGAGGGACCCACTTTTGCAACACCTTTGTCCTGTTATGGTGTGCATCACCGTTTATCCACACCCTATCATCCACAAACTAGCGGGCAGGTGGATGTCACAAACCGGGGGTTGAAATGAATCCTTGAGCAGTCGGTGAGTGCAAACCGCAAGGATTGGTCGGACAAACTAGACGAAGCATTGTGGGCTTTCCGTGCGGCTTAGAAGACCCCTATTGGGACTACTCCCTTTAGGCTTGTTTACGGAAAAGCATGTCATTTACCTGTGGAGCTGGAGCACAAGGCGATGTGGGCTCTAAAAACTGCAAATCTGGACCTAAAAACCGGAGGTGAAGCTCGGTTTCTTTAGATTCACGAATTGGAAGAGCTACAACAACACACCTATGAAAGCTCCATGTTATTCAAAGACTGCACCAAGAGATTACATGACAGACGCTTGAAGGACCACAAACAACTCCAAGCGGGAGATCTTGTCTTACTATACAACTCGAGGTTGCGTTTATTTTCAGGAAAATTACATTCGCATTGGACAGGTCCGTACACAGTAAAAGAGGTATTTCCATATGGGACTGTCGCGATTGAGAACACGGACGGCGTCATTTTCATGGTAAATGGTCATCGCTTGAAGCTTTACGTTGCCGGGCCGATCGAGTCGGCGGTGGAGGTTATCGAACTCCACGCCCCGCATACACCATAAGTGTGGGGAGGAGAGTCTACGCTACTGACTCAAGAATAAAAAATGTAGCAAGAGCGTCTTTGGCGCTTTAGGGGTAAAATTGTCCATATATGTGTTTTTGTCGTTTTTTCATAATTTTGGCGTGTTTGGTAGATGTCGCAGGTGTGTGCAGATTTTAAACATGCCGAGCGAAGGATCTATGGTGGAATATTGTTAAAATAGTTAGCGTAGTGCAAAAATGGTGGAAAATGGTTGGAAAGGATGCTGAAACTGGTTTCTGCAGAAAAAGACAGATCTGCAGATGTGGCACGGCCGTGCCTCAGGACGCACGACCGTGCGATTACGGCGGCCAGCACCTCGAGTCGTACCCCCTGTGCACATGATCGGTCAAAGTCGGAGACTCACGACCGTGCGTCTGGTTGCACGACCGTGCGACAGGCTAGTGGCATTTTTCTCTTTGTTCGGTATAAAAGCCCTCATCTGCAGTTTATTCTCACAAGTCGTGAAACCCTAACTCCACCCACCATTCCTGGCCGACTCCCTCTCAAAATCGCACCATCTTTTCGCACGGTTTCTCAGATCCTTCTCGCACGGTATGTTTTTCTTGTCGATTTTCTGTTTCATTCTTGTTCTAGGTTAGATTTGTTCGATTTCTTCAAGGGTCTTTAGGGTTCCCTTCATAAACACAATTGAATCCATAACCCTTGTAAGAATCATGTGTTTCGTGAACAACCGGTCGATTTTCTAACCCCCGTTTGCCCAAAATTGTTGATTTTCTGAAAAAATCCTGCTGTTCTGAATCAGGGGTTAAAATCTGCTGAAAATTCGAGCCGCACGGTCATTCCAGTTTGGCACGGTCCGTGCGATTGCGACTGTTCGCGAGGTTTTGCTGTCATATCGGATTCGCACGATCATTCTATGTTGGCACTGTCCGTGCATCGCCGATGGATTCCGATTATGGCCACTGGTCTCGGAGACGCACGACCGTGCGTCTGGACGCACGCCCGTGCGACAGGCCCAGATCAGATTAACAGAACCTTCATAACTGTGTGTTAGGCTATTTTAGATAATAATTTTTCCTGCTCCTCTTGTTCTAACAACAATCCTCATGCAGATGGACCATCCCTTTCTCCAATTCAACCCAAACAACGAGCGGGAAAATCTTTGCATTCCGAAACTTAACGCGCTATGGCAGAGGCAGAATCAGTTCGGCATTCCTAGAAGATTGGATTGGGATGTGATGACAGAATTGAATCAACGTGAACGGCTTGAAAATATGTTAACACTTCCGTTCTCGCGTTTGGTCAACATTGACCGTCCGATCTATTTGGAGCCCACGCTGGAGTTCTTCGCTTCCTACTCGTATGACAAGCTAAAAGCGAGTAAAGCTCCAAACTTCCGCTATAAGAAATGAGTAACTTTCAGGTTAGGAGGTCGTTGGCACAGTTGGACAGAGGGAAGGTTGGGTCGAAGACTCGGTATCTACACCGATGAAGAAATGGACTCCGAGTTCTTTACTGATCAGTTCACCTTCCCCAGCAAAGACGAACGGGGTGAGTTTTGGGCGCGGGTTGCAGTTGGCGCGCCATATGATCCTCGGGTTTCCAAAGCTTCAAGATTACGAGACCCTTTGTTTCGGGTTATGCACCATATCTTCAGCCACACTATCGCAGGGCGCATGGACAGTTTGAGAAACTATCCCACACCGGATATTATATTTCTTTATACGCTCGCGGAGGGGGTCCACATCAACCTTGCCGCGCGGATGGTTGATTACTTCGTGCATAGTTCGGGTAGAACCGCCAGCAGTCAGATACATGGTGGTCAACACGTTACCCAAATTGCCTACGGCATGGGTATCATGACTGACGAGGTGGTTCAGGGTCTTACTTTGGTTACCAAAGGTATGTATGTTGACATCCGCTCTTTAAAAGCCATGGGGATTATAGCAGAGACGGACCACGGGAATCGGTTGAAGGGGTTGGACAACGAGGTCTGGAACCCATTGCTTCCACTCCTAGGGGAGAATGAGGATGAGGTTATGGAGGAGCAGCATGAGGAGCATGAGGAGCCGCCACACACACCACCACACTCACCACAGCAGTATCACTCCCCACAGTACGAGCACTGGCCTCCTGGCATCCCTTCGTATCCGAAGTTTTATGGCCAGTTCCAGCAGATGCAGATCAGCCACGAGCAGCAGCGGGCCAGTCTAGAGCAGCTGCGTGTGAACCAAGAGCAGCTGATGGCTAACCAGGATGCAATAAGGGCGAACCAGGAGTTCATGCGCCAGGAGGTGCATGCTGGATTTTCATACATATTTGGGGGGCTTCAGAACGCCTACCCTAACTACTTTGGCGAGCCCCCACAGTTCCCATTCGGGAACCCAGGTGATTATAGCGGGGCTGGCCCATCCGGCACAGGTGGAGGTGCCGATGACGAGTAGTAGTGGGAGTTGTGAGTTGGTGGTTATGGTAGTATTTCAATAGTAAGTTTTTGGGTGTTTATTTTGGTTTTCATTTCATACACCCGCAGTTATGTACTTTATTTTTCGGACATTATCGTTTCTTTGCTTTGTTTTATGTTTGGATATTTAGTACTCCTTTTATTTGTGTAAATTATGGTTTGTTTGCGTTTAGATTGTCTCTGCCTTCTGTTTTGTTTTGCTTTGCTTTATGACATCTGTACAGATTTTGGCTAGCACGTCTTGGACCGGAGCACACCACAGAATCAGCTTTGAAAACTCGTTTCATCTACAATCATCTTCAGCGGAGTGTTATTCTCCTTTTTCTCTATATTTCGGGTTTCACATTGGGAACAATGCGAAGTTCAAGTGTGGGGAGGGGGTTTAACATTTTGACTTTGTTTGTCCTATAAAAAAAATCTAAAAAATCAGTAAATTATATATATTTTTAGTAAATAAACCGGTTAGTTGTGTTTTAGAAAGCTTCAGATATGATAAAAACCCGGCAAGCCAAATAAATTTTGAAAAAGATAACTAGAAAGCGTGACAAACAAAGAAAGACTTGCATGATAATTTTCACACTTTTACCCATTTCTTCCGTTATGTGAGCATATTTGAGCCTTAAAATTGTTATATGTTTCATTTCGGAGTAGGAGTGAGCCGGATGTCACGTGTAGTTTAGAACCTGTCACTAGCATGCTTGTTGTAGGATCGTTGTGCGACCTGAATGAGTCATTCAGAAGAGTTTTGGATCCGAATCAAAGGCAGAATCAATGAAACGGACGCTCGATACAATTATAATGTCTCTTGTATTGATATAATAGTTTTACAGCACCTGGAGACGATTCGGCAGCACTTCGTTACCGAATCACAAGATCTAATTCCGTATGAAATGACACAACACGTGCTCCTATTTATACTAGTTGTAATTCCGTTTGAAACGACCAAAGACACTTTCAAGCGGAATTAACTTTGTTAATTCCGTTTGAAATGGTCATTAACAGTTTCTAGCACTGGTTATCCCATCCTATTACATGACTCGATACAAGACGAAGTCAATATACATAGTGCAATAACAGACTCCCCCTTGGATGTTGACGAAGTCTTCAGTGTCGAGTCTTTATCATGACACATCTTCAGTCTTGATCAGTCTTCATGCTCTTTCCAAATTGTCTAACACTGTAAGCATCCTTTAATCTTTATCTTCCTTGATCAGCTTCTATCTTTGAATGTTGTACCAGGATCTGTCTCTGGCTCTAACATTAACAGCTTCTTCAGGCTCCCCCTTTCGTCAACCTTCCGTGCTTTAGGGATCGACACCTTGCTTTCTGCTTACAAGCTCCCCTTGCTTTGAGCTCGTCTTCAGACTCCCCCTTAGACTCGGCTATCGGGATCGTAGTCTGGAATCATATCTGCAACACTTAGACATTAATAACTAACAATTTTTGATTTACTAATTGTCCAGGAATCGTAACCTGGCTCTTTTGAACTTTCTAAATTTTACTTCCCTTATCAACGAACTACATAGATTTGGCAATAATTAAGAATCCAACAACGAAAACTGACTCTTTACAACAGATTTTAACAATATAAGCATCCAAATCCCTCACAGTTAATCATCCAAGTACAACTTAATGACCTTGGAGATATCACAAACTGTTTTTTATTTTTGATTTTAAAACTTCAAGTTTCAAATTAATGAACTTGTTTTATTTTCAGAAACACAATTAGCTTACTTAGATTTTGACACTCAGCAATTCAGACATCAGTTGTCGAAAATAAAGCAGAAATCAAAATCTTTTTGTAATTTTTTGAAACATAAAGCAATAAAGAAATATGTACAAGCATATTTACAGACTATATTTTTGTTTGAGTTCGCGTTAGAGGATCATATCAGTTTCTGACAAGTCACAAGTACCGTTGAGCTTAGTAACACATTAAGAATTAAACAATTCACTTAGATTGTCGATATATTGATCCACTTAAATTTTCACACAAATTTCAACTGATTCAGGATAGGAATTAGGTATATTAAGAACTTAAACTCATTCATGTGTCCCACCTCTTGAATATACTCCCGTATCCAGATCCCAATATTCAGTCTTACAGGTGAGTATACCTAGATGATATCTGTAAGGGGTTAAATGCGAGGACCGTGAGAGCTCAGGTCAGAACTTCCGTTCAGCATAGAGATGACGGCTTCGACTTTTGGTGTGTCCCCTTTAGAGGATCTTTTCTTCAACAGCACATGATTAGCATTTTTCAATGTTTCATCATTTTTTGTACTGAGGGTGGCTATATTTCAAGCATGCAGAAAGTATTATACGGGGACTAGGCCATTGCTTCCGCAAAATCAGAAGTCCTGGAATAATACCCCAGATATCACTGAGTATAAAGACCTAGTATCTCAGAAAGAGGGACCTTTCAAACAAGATTTCAGGGGTTACCTATATATCCAAGTAGTGTTCCCCACGAAATAAGCAAGTTTGAATTTAGGTTTATATCCCGAAAAAGTTTACTAAATGTATAAAAACCTATCGGCATATCATCAGTGAGACCGTTTAACGCTATTTAATCATTACAAATCTTTAGCATACTGTAACTGTCTACTGATGAGGTCAAAGAGAAAACCAGAGAAGAGATTCTGAGTGAGAAAACTTACAGAGAAAGAAACATTGCTTGGAACAGAATGAATATGATTCAAGAAGAATATGAAAGTGCAGTGATCAAAAAAAGATGGGATAAGAAGCGAGAGTGCTACGTCAACAGGAATGGTGAACCTGTTGTTCCCAAGGAAGACATAATCTTTGATGATGTTCTTCTAGAAATTCCTTTATCTGTCATATACTATACTAATGTTTTTAAAAAGACAGAAGAATGTGACCAAAAAGAAATTGTTTGTCAAGAAATGAAGAAAGAATATGATTCAATAAAATTGGCATATCACATTACAAAAGAGTCATATGAAAAAGTTTACTAAATGTATAAAAACCTATCGGCATATCATCAGTGAGACCGTTTAACGCTATTTAATCATTACAAATCTTTAGCATACTGTAACTGTCTACTGATTTACTATCATTTCCTCTTTTTACACAAAACTCATTTTTGAATTTTATCATGTTTTTTACTTTTTCAAATTTTCAAATTTTTTTGTATTTTCTAACAACAATACTCCCCCTAAAATGCAAAATCATTTAAAGAAAATTTGACAACCAATACTGATAGCTTTATCTCACCATCCATTTTCTGCTTTTCGTGTACTGATTTGCAGAAAAACTAACATATGAGAAGCGGAATATGTAACATACCCCCATGATTTACAACACATTGATATTTTACAGTTTGAAAACCGTTTTTCAATCTTGTGAAATTAATCATGTTTGTTCCGCCATGAGGGTTTGGCATATTCAATCAAAACTCCCCCTTACAACAAACTATCTTCCCATTATGATTTCAAAACACTTAAGTTTGTTTTAATCAAAATGGTTTTTCTGGAAAAATTAGTTTGTTTACCAACCACTTGTATGTTTGGGGATACTTCATCACCTTGTTCTCTTTTAACTATTTTGAAAAATTTAACATTATTAGATCAAATACTACTATCACTTGTAGAAAATCAAGTACAACTTAATGTCCTTGATTAACCACTTGTAGAACGAAATATCACAGTTACCATCCTGTGAATTTCTCAAAAATGATGTCGATACCTGTTTCACGCTTTCCAACCTGGAAGCTCCGGCAAGTCAGGAATTCAACCAACAGATGGTGACACCCAAGCCTGACCAGCCTTAGGTGTGTCTAAAGTATTTCTACTTGGGTTTTGAACATTTCTTTTTGCTTCATAAAATTCTTTCACCCCTTTTTTCTTACCATCAGCCATCTTACTAAAAATATGTTTAACATTGCTATTAAACATTTTTTCAGCATCAACACCTTTTGATTTTAGATTTGCAGCCCGTAATGGTGGAAAGTTCTCATCATTCATTAACGGAACTGTCTCTTCCTTTTTTACCTCAACTTGTGGCTCCTCTGATTTTGTGGATTCAGATTCATCTCCAACACGTGACTCCTTTGTTTCCAAAGAAACAGATTCATTGCCATTTATCTTCTCTTTTTCCTTCCCTTTTGTTCTCAGATTTGCATCTGAAGAATTCGTTTTACTTGACTCTGTTGTCGAGTGAAACGATTCATCAGAACTTTTATTTGAACCAACAGGTTTACCCGAGGACAAAATCTTTTCAAGGTACTCCCTTACTTACTTTCTTTCTTTTCTTCCTCAGTCTGTCTTTCTGCCCCTGTGAAAGCTTCACTTTCTGTTCTTTGGGATTTTCTTCAACCTTGACTGATTTCTTCATTGTTCTCTAAGATTCAACCCTCGATCTTCCCATCGATCTCCTTGGGCAATCTCTGGCAATGTGACCTTTGATCTGATAATTATAGCATCTTCTTGTTCCATAATTCCAATTCTGGCAGTTAACAACAATGTGTCCACTCACGCCACAAGTGTAACACACCCTGTTATCATACCAATCACCTCTTTCATACCACACATTAGATCATAACATTGTTAGATTTGTGGTAATCATAACTCCTCCTGTAAGCTTGATTTGTCTTTGTAGCACTGTGGTCAAACCTGCACCACTTATTACCAACTTTTGTGAGTTTTGATTTTCAAATTTTTGTGGTTTTTTATAATGATTGGATGACTGAACTGATGACCTTTTATTTTCATTTTGAAAATTTTTCGAATTTTTAACTTTTTGTTTTTGTTCTACATTCTTCTTAACAGGTTTTTGCTTTGAACATTCACGTATTTCAGTAGATTGCAAAACGGTATTTTAAAATTTTTCTTTTAATTCCAAAAATATTTTTCTTTTCTCATTTTTCTCATTTTCATCATCAGTTTTATCATCACAATCTTCAATTTTGACTTTGTCAAAATTTGTGACATTGTCACTTATTGGAACTGAATTGATCGGTTTTCGACATACAAGATCTGGTATTGATGACGAAGTCACAAAACTTTTCAATTTATTTTCTAACTCTTCAATTTTATTTTAGCACATTCAACTTCTTTTTCAAGTCGAATGATATTCTCAAGATGAGAATTTATTGCAATTTGTTTTTCAAGATTATTTTTACCAAAAATATCTTTCTCATCTTCTAAAATCTTTATTTGACTTTGAAAATCTTTTTCAATTTTTAATTTTTCATTTTCTAAAATTTTTATTTGATTTTTCAAAACATTTTCTGATTTTTTAAAATTTTCATTTTCTAATGCCAAACTCTCTAAATCCCTCAAGAGTTTGACATTTTCCGATTTCAGATTTTCACAATTTGAGCACACTGATTCAGATCCTGAAGTTTTATCTTTCCTAGATGCTTCAGTCTTTGAAGTTATCTCCGTCTCAGTCTTGTATGTGCCTGCACAAAAAATTTTAACAAAATCAAGGGGGTTCATATTTTCATCAATAAAACAACATCTCTTAATATCGTATTTCATAACATTTTTTGCAACAAACACACATAGAGATTCTTCTTCCCATTTCAATAATCACATCCAAACTCACTTTATCTAAATCCTTTTCTATTTCCTTTATTAAACTCCCTTATTTCTTATCATTTTCATACTTGTGTGTTTTAAGTTTCCTAATGAATTCATGTAGATAAAACTTTGAAAAATTAGAATCCTCTTTTAATTTTCTCAAAATTTCATCCCATTCTAAAGGTAATGCATCAGCAAATTTTGAAATTTCTTCACCATTTGAAAACCTTATCTCATATCTTTTTAAGTTTTCAATTAAATCATCAAACCGTTTATCCAACTTCTCCAATGATTCATGTTATATACACAAGAAATTTTCGAATCTTTTAATCCAAACATTCTTATCACTTTTCCTATCAAACCAAGATTCATTAGTCCAATCATTTAAATTTTCAAGATTCTTGTTCTCTTGTTCATCAAACATTTTAGCCATACTTTTCAAAATTCACAAATTCAGTTTTCAAACGAAATCAAACTATCAAACGAAATTGTTATCTTAAGCGGAATCACTTTTGGAACGAAATAACCTATTCAAACGGAATCACCTAGATGACAACTTCAAACGAAATCAGAACTTCAAACGGAATCAGATGTATGTTTCACACGGAATTAGACTTTCAAACGGAATCACTTGTTTCAAACGAAATCTTTAAGCGGATTACCACTTTGAAGCAGAATAACTAATTCCGTATGAACTTCTCAAACGGAATTACCCTTTACAAGAGAAATCGACACGCCATTTCAAACGGAATTATGATTTGAAGCGAAATCAGGTGAACTTTTCAAGCGGAATTACAATGCTCGTTCAAGCGAAATTAGGTTTTTGGTCCATTTAAGTCACTTTTAGGCTGAATTTTGGTCTGATTCTCTCAAGGCTTTGTTAAAACACAGTTTCGCATGTAATGTGTGAAATTCAATCCATTTTGTCCGTAAAATCTTGTTCAATTGTGAAAAAGAAGGTGTAGAAGTCAGAAAAACTGATGAAATCAAGCTAAACTCTTCCTCCTATGCTCTGATACCACTTGTAGGATCGTTGTGCGACCTGAATGAGTCGTTCAGAAGAGTTTTGGATCCGAATCAAAGGCGGAATCAATGAAACGGACGCTCGATACAATTATAATGTCTCTTGTATTGATATAATAGTTTTACAGCACCTGGAGACGATTCAGCAGCACTTCATTACCGAATCACAAGATCTAATTTCGTATGAAATGACACAACAAGTGCTCCTATTTATATTAGTTGTAATTCCGTTTGAAACGACCAAAGACACTTTCAAGCGGAATTAACTTTGTTAATTCCGTTTGAAATGGTCATTAACAGTTTCAAGCGGAATTAGCTTTAAACTCATGAAAATCAGTTTCTAGCACCTCGAGCACTGGTTATCCCATCCTATTACATGACTCGATACAAGACGAAGTCAATAGACATAGTGCACTAACACTTGTTAAGACCATAAACGTGTGAAATTGTGTAGAAGTGATAAAGGCACCTAGAAAACCCATTTGTTGTTAGCCTTTTCCTTTGTGTTATGTTTCCCTAAACCCTACATTACCCCTTAGGATTAACCATGTTGTGCCTTTCCCGTGTTTTCCTTTGTCTACCCATCTAAATAACTTTTTATTTTTAAACCTTTTGTGTTAAAACTCGGTTAAAATAATCGTTTAACTAGCGTTTCTTGCAATTAGTTGTTCATTGTACAAAGCCATCAGTTTATATATTTATGAAAAAAAAAACAGAAAACAGAAAATCAGAAATTAAAACACCCTAAAATAGGGCGAAGTCGACAAAATTCGAGCAATTTTGAATGCTAAAATGATGAAATCTCGTTGATGAGCTCGATATCACAAAAGTCGCCTTTTTAAGGCATTAGTATGTATAGTTTTATTGTTTTACGCTTGTTAAACGTAACTACCGAGTTTTAACCATTTTGTCACTTTAAAATTCCCATTCCATACCCTTCACCCAAGCCTATCGTTACAACCCGTAAAAACCTCTTGATTTACATTTTTTTCGCATGTTAGTTGGTGGAGATGAGATCTTGTGACAAGCTTATGATATTACACGTTTCATTGACGAGGCATTGAGTGTTTACACATACACATTTTATGTATGTTTCAGAAATATAACCGAGTGTGTGTGAACATTGTGAGGCGTGTGAAGATTAGCGTTCTAAGTCAATTGAAAGTGAAGTCACGGCATTTTGGTTATCTATACATATATTTGCATGTGCTTGTTTGGTTTGAATCAATTGACGTTGCGTTTCGAAAAACCGGCTAACCGTTTGTAGTTGTATTAGTAGGTAATTTGTAAATACTTGTTCTCGTTAGGATCTAGCTTTTATTGCATTTTAGTTTTAGCTTTCTTGAGGACAAGCAAGGTTCAAGTGTGGGGAGGTTTGGTATTCACCAAATTACACATACTTTAGTCCCCCATTTTATCCCCATTTTACACGTTTTTGGCCGTAAAACCGAGAATCGGATACTTAATCAGGTTTACTTTTATTTACAGGCCAAAAACAGTATGCCAAACAAGAAGATGATGAAAACGAGGATTTTCCAGGCGAAACGACAAAGCTGCGAAGATTCTGTGAAGACTTCTGACCTGGGCGAGTTGCACGATCGTGCATCTGGTCGCACCATCGTGCGGATCCGACAACAAGGCTTATCCCGGCATTGCACAGCCAGTGTGATCAGGAGTGCAAAGGATCCCGGTAACGAACGACCGTGCTATTAGACGCATCCCGTGAGGATACTATGACCAAGCCCCAGGCCGGAATTGCACCCCAGTGCAGTTGATCATGCCATAGGAACATCGGAGATGCACGATCGTGCATCCTATGGAACGAATGTGCGAATACGAATACCGGACCAAGACTTGCCGATGTCACATGGTATGGTGAACAGTCCCATAAAGTAAACGGTCGTGCACTTTAGTCGCACGACCGTGCGATCTGAAAAAGTTATAAAAACCAGAAGGCAGCTTTCATTTCGACATTCTGGACTTTTGGGAGCTTCACAGGCGAATTATTAGGCTCCGGAGGCATTAGCTTTCACCCGGATTCGAGCCCCATTGTGTTGTTTAGCTCCGTTACTATCCGGATACTCAATCTTGTGCTTGTTTATGGTTTGATTCTTCAATCTTTCCATGTTTTTGTTCATGTTTCAAGCATTTAGATTGATGATTATGTATTATTGTAAGCCTTTGGGCAAAAACACTAGTATCCCTTGCTTAATTACAACCATTAGTATGTTAATTATGTTTGTAATGACACTTTGAAGCATTTTCTATGTTAATCCTTGATGATTAATTTGCAACCTTGTTTATTGATGTTGAATTCTTAATTATAGTTAATTATCTTGGATGATTAGTATGTGGTTAGTTGGGATATTTGCAAGAAGATGCTTAATTAATCATGTATTAGTAGACTTTGAACTTGTTTAACTTGTTTAAATTGTTTGCACCATGATACTAGAAATGGTTAGGGGTTAATAAGGGATAATTATTGTTAATAAAGAATGCTTTCCCTCACAGAAGGACCTTAATGGGTTAAATGGTGTTGTTATGAATTCTTGACATAAATTGTTAGCTTAGTTAGTAGTTTAGGCCAAAATTGCTATCCTGGTAAATTTATGTTCAAGATTTGTAAAATGAACTCTGTTGTGATTTAATCTTGTTTATGCTTGTCTCGTGGTTGCATTGTGTTTATCGGTGTCACTTTCCTTGATTAAGTGAGGTTAGAAAACTCTTAACGGATGACTAACTTATCTTTAGGGGATTTTCATAGACACTTGTCATTTGGGCATTAAAGAACAATTTTATTTGGTTAAAGTGTGTTTATCATTTTAGCTTTCCAAATGATTGTCATGTTAGGATTCCCGAAAGGGATACTAATTGTCTTGAAAATGAAGAATTGACCAAGTGTTTCAAGTGGCAAAACCAACTTAGTTCATAAACTTTGGTTGTGCATAAAGCAAGGCTATATATTTATTTTCTTATTTGGAGTCTACTATGTTCTTATAAATATTTGTTTATGCTTATTTTAGTTTTTAGAAAATCACACTCTTATCTTTCTACCGGTAGTTTAATGACAAAGGTTTAGTATTATTTCTCCGCCCACATCCTTGGATCAACACTTGGTTCTTACCGATACTTTACTACATATATGACGGGGTACACTTGCCCTTTCGTGTGTGTTTTAATGTTGAAGTATAAATCACTTTTATAAATTTAAAACCGAATCACGTGTTAGATTCATTGTAAAAACATGTATATACGCGCACACGTCAGTACGCGCCATTCCTCTGACTCCTGGTGTGATTATGTGGTGGTATCTGACTCGTTGGAGGGTCTTGCGTCTGCAGTTGTGAGGACACCAAAGGCGGAAACTCGGGATACTGCTGATATCCCCCCCCCCCCCTCAAATCCTGATGGCCCAATTGACCTAGAGTCAAGTCTGGAGCCTTTGTTGAAGCCAAAGGCGAGAAAAAGAAAACAGGCAGATGTTGAGGCCGGAGGGCAACCTGTTAAGAAGGTTTAAAGAAAGAAGATCACCAGAAGGGGCAATCTTGATGCCTTTATTGCGAAACCTCCTCTAGGTAAGCCTTTCCTTTATTTTCTCTCTATGCACATTTTATGTTTGTAATCTGTTCATTATTTTGTAGAAAAACCAAGTTCTCCTGTGCATGCGGAGCCATCATCCGCAGTTAACAAGGATCTTCCACCTTCACCTCCTTGCGCCCCTATCAACGAGCAGCTAGAAGGTACTAAAGCCACTGGTGAAGATGAGGCAGAGAGGGCTGCTAAGGTAGGGAACCCTGAGGTTGAAGAACCTGTTGAGGTTGTGGTGGAAACAGAGAAGGTTATTAGCCCGGAGGCTGCGGGCGTTGATGTTGGGCATCCAAAGTCTCCTGAAGTTGTGGCGTAGGGCCCGGAGAAAGGAAAATCTGCTAAAGAAACTCCTGTAGCAACTTCTCCTTCTGTGACTTTTGGTTCTGCGCCTGAGAACATTGAGAGGAATCCTGGTGGAGAGCAGGGTTCTTTTATTCAAGCTGATGAAAATTCTCCTATCCGCCCAGATGAAACTCCGGGGGATTATTATTATAGATGCTATTCGGAGAAACAGGCGGATAAGGTTTATGCGCCGGTGTGGAAGTTGAAGAAAGGGGATACTTTTTCTGATTGTCGTGTGTGCCGTGATTGGTTACAGGGAACCTTTCCTCTTGGGGAGATTAAGTTCCAAGAAAGGCATCCTCATGAGCAGACCTATCATGCTTATCTTGAAGAATCTGTTTCTTACACGTCTATTACCCATCGCATAGTGCGCGAGTGGCGTAGTATGCACAAAGAATGGGCTGCTTATGAGGAGTCCAAGAAAAAAATTTCCAAAGATGAGGCCAGAGTAACCCAATTGAAAGCTACGTTGGAGGCTGATCGGGCCAAGTTTGATCATGAATGAAAAATTGAAGAATGGTCGGTTGCGGGCTGAAAGGGAAAAGCAGAGGTTGGGGCTGCCCTTCTTTCCAAGGAGCGCAAAAATTGGAGAGATATTTACGAGAAAGATAATGCTGAGAAGATGGGTCTCCGCAATGTTATCAACAACCTTAAAGCTGAAGTTGAGAAGTTGAAAAAACAAGATGCGGAGATTGAGAAATTGAAGCAAGAAAAAGCTGAAGCTGAAGCAACTCGTGATGATGTGCGCTCTCATAGGGAAAGAAGTGAACAAAGAGAGGTACATACCTGCGCTATGCTTGCTCTTAGAGATAAGGAGATAGAAGAACTTATTTCTTTATTATTTGAGCAGGAACAACTTAAGGTAGAAATTGAGTCTGCCAAAAAGAATTTGGAGCTTGAACGGACTAAACAGGCTGAAACTTCCCGCCGTCTTACTAAGACTGAAGATAAGTTAGAGAACTTCGAAACTGCTCGGGCAACGGGAGAGAGTGAGCTTGAACCGTTGAAGAGTGATATGTTGTGGTTGAAAGAGCACGGGATTGCAAGCGTAAGTTTAGTTATCTCTGGTAATATTTGGCGATGTTGGTGCATCTTTTTATTCTTCTTTTCCTTTTTGTGTAGGTTGCTGAGTCAGTTCTTAATTCTGAAGAACTAGACAAGACTTTTGCACATCTGCTGGTTCCTGCGGGGAATGATGGGTATGCCCAAGGGTATGCGGAGTGTTCCCACCATGTGGTTAACGCTTTAAAGGTTGACTGGGACACTAGTAAGTCTGCTACTCATGGTGTTGATACTAAAGCTGCTCTCGCTGCTGCAAAGACGCGATTTAATACTTTACAGCTTCCGGTCATGGATCTTATCAATGCTGCGCTACATTCCGAAGAGTTCATGACGCGATTGAGAGAAATTTTCCCAGACAGGGAAGAAGGTGAGGACGAAGACCTAGCTTAGGTTTTCCTTTCTTTGTGTGAACAATTGATAGTTAACTTTAGGTTTGGGACGCGGATCCCTGCTTATTAATGCGTTGTGGCGCAAGTAACTTTATTTTATACACTGTCGTGCATGTTTATAGTTTTTTGTTAAGGTGTGTGATGCACCAGTAACTAGTGTGAAGTGTGTTTGACTTACAATATTTTGCGTGAGTACAATTGCTTTGACTAGGTAAGGCGAATAAAGGTGGTATAAAGCTCATGTGTGAACGTAAGGCTAGGCCTTGCGCGATGCGTGTGATCACTGACCGTTCATGAGACTTGCGTTATAGCTACCATAATGTTTTTGCGCTTACCAAAAGGAATTGCATGCACTTTGTAATAAACACAAACATAATAGAACTAACTTTTCTTTGATTAATGATAAGGCTCAGAGGCCGTAGTACAAAGTCGTCCATTTAGGATAATTAAATGGAACTTAATTTACTCATACTATAGTTCAACGCCATGGATTGGTAAGTTAAAGAACTTGACCAACATGTGAAGAGACTATTGCATGCTACTTGCTTCTTGCGCTACTTAGTTTTTTGCTTTCTTACTCGGGCCTTCATCACCGTGAGTAATTTGCTTTATATCCTTCCGCACGTTCTGCAGTAAGTGGGTGAGTTCACCACTTTTGAGCGTTTTTTCAATCTCGGTACGGAGAGATATACAATTGTTTGTAGTGTGACCATTATCCTTGTGGTAGTCACAATACTGATTCGGATCTTGACCCCTCTTGTTCTTCATTGGCGGAGGGGTTTTAAACTGATAGTCTTCTGTGCTGAGCACCTCCGCCGGAGTTTTCGTTAGGGGGGTCCACTGCCGTTCTCTATTCTCTTTCTTTGTTTCTCTCTGTGTTGCGAGCTTGTTTATGGTTGCTCACGCGTCTTCAGATGAGTATGTTCCAGAGGTAGAGTCCCTCCAATTCTTTTTGAACTTTTTTCCATTGCTCCCGCTCATATCTTGTGGATGATTGTGTGGTGGCAGTGGTCTGTTAGTGCTAAGGTTTCGTTCTGTTTGGGCGTATACTTTGGTTGCCGCCATCAGCTTCTCCCAGCTCTTGGGTAACCCCTCCGTTCCCGACATAACCTTGATCATGTCATCGCAACGGACAACATACTTGAACTGCGCTCGTACCAAATGCTCCTGAACGTCCCTGATCTCTAGTACTTCCTTGTTGTAACGCGTTATGAAGTCCTCTAGGCTCTCATCATCGCGCCTCCAAATATTCATCACATCAGCAGACCTTCACTGTTGGCTGAAATGTACTAGGATTTTTTCTCTTAAATCCACCCACGGTGTTATTTTCCCAACTGGTAAGTTATCGAACCATAGTCGCGCTGCACCTGTGAGAGTTTGGATGAACATGTGGCACCACATTGGCAAGGTCCATCCTCCTACCAGGCCTGCGCTGGTGAAAACATGAAGGTGATCGTCCGGATCTATTATGCCATTGAATTTGTCGACATTTGATGGCAGTTTAGCCTTTTCCAAGGGAGCCAAAGCGATTTCACTGATAAATTTTGAATTCTCCGCTGCCTCTGCCGGGCGACAGATTAAGTTGTAATTGTGCTTTGCCTCTGGGTTATAAACCGTGCGAGGCTTATAACTTTTGTGATCCCGCTGCAGCATGCTGAACACACTTTTATTATGTCGCAACCCCCGGCCCCTATCTCCTGGGATCGGGCGGACGCGAACTCAGATTTGGTGGTATCATGGTTTATCATTATTTGGCAGCGGAAATTTCATCAGGACCATAGTTAGGAAATATTTTATCAAAGTAAAATACCACATTTTTATATTAATAAACACATGGGTAAAAACCAAGTTTCTATTACAAACATATTTACAGGGATAAACCCTATTTTATTGAATTTAAATCATCGTCTTTATTAGGTAACTTTTATAGCCACATTTTTCCAAGCCTTCTGTGCTCTCCAGCTGGCTTCTGATTGGCTTTCACATTTTGTTACCTGAAACGCGTTTTAAAAACATTTGTCAGTGGGAAATACTGGTGAGTGAATCCCAGTTTAATCAAGAAGCATTTTATCCTTTAACAGTATTGAGAGCAATCACAATGTTTATATCTACACAATTACTCATTCAGTATTGTCAATCCTGACTGGTGGGTCATATTACATATTGGCTATCTCGTTGTCCAATGGTAACGTGTTCCTCATTTTGTATACAAAACCCCAACTTACCGGCAGTAATTGAAGAACTACAAAGACTCAATCACTGCTAATCACATTGTAAATTATTTAAGGTTTTGTAAAAAGGTTTACAAAAAGGAGATTACTCACATTGCTACTTTAGACTTTTCTTGGTGGATTCCTGGTTATAATCTATTAATTAAACAATGTGTGTTAGTATAATAACCCAATATTTACATTAGTAATACCCTCCCCGAGACATAATTCCAATGACTACGTCGGGCAGAACCTCGACATCCGTTATGGAACCCTAGATCAATCAGGCAGCGTATCTAATACGTAACCGGGGGTTATAATACTTAAATTGAGGAAAAGCTTCACTACTTTAGTGGGTATAATACCCGGGATAATTGCTATACTACAGAAATTTGAGAGAGAAAGTTGTTTGTGGTGAGAATTGTGAACTGAGGCCAACGACCTCTATATATAGTGCTGATCAGCCAGGGCATCGCGCCCCGCGACGGAAACGGAGGAGGGCTTCGCGGCCCGCGAGGCCAGCTAGGGTAGGCCCTAGCTTAGCTGACTCGGACACTAGACTTGACACGGTTGCGACCCGTGGCGGCACCGGAGGTGTCCTGGTGGCCTAGCTCGTCGCGGCCCGCGACGGAGGTAGATAGGGGCGTTGCGCCCCGCGAGCACCTCTGAAGTTTTGTTTTTATTTTATTTTTGTAAAACTAAAGGTATCCGGGACCATTTTTCGTATACGAGGTGTATTTTAGGTCGTATAAAGGTGTTCTAAATATATAAAGGGTGTTGGAAATATTTTGGAGGGTTGTTATATCCTCCCCACCTTATTTTAGAACTCGTCCTTGAGGTCTACTGGTATAGTTGGGATATTTCCTTTGCATCTCTGATTCAAGCTCCCAAGTGTACTCTGGTCCTCTCTTGGAATCCCATTTTACATTGACTAAAACCAACCTTTTGTGTTTGAGATTCTTGACTTTCCTGTCTTCAATTTGTAGAGGCTTTTCTACGAACTTGAGCTTCTCATTTATCTCTATGTCTTTAAGAGGTACCACTGATGTTTCGTCGGCTAAACACTTTTTGAGATTACATACATGAAATACGTCATGTATTCCTGCCATTTCCTCTGGCAGTTGTAGTTGATAAGCTATTGGTCCTATTCTTTTAATAATCTCAAAGGGTACAACATACCTGGGGCTTAGCTTTCCTCTTTTAATGAATCTTACCACTCCTTTCCAAGGAGAAACTTTCAATAACACTTTGTCTCCTACCTGAAATTCCAATGGTTTTCGCCTGTTATCAGCATAGCTTTTCTGACGATCGCGTGCTGCTTTTAAACGTTCTTTGACTTGAATAATCTTGTCTGTTGTTTCTTGTACTATCTCTGGTCCAGATAATTGTTTTTCTCCAATTTCTACCCAACAGACTGGGGTTCGGCACTTTCGTCCATAAAGTGCTTCAAATGGTGCAGCATTGGTACTGGTATGATAGTTGTTATTGTAAGAAAATTCTATTAATGGTAGGTGATCGTCCCAATTTCCTCCGAAATCAATTACACAAGCTCTAAGCATATCTTCCATTGTCTGAATCGTCCTTTCACTTTGTCTATCCGTTTGAGGATGATAAGCGGTGCTTAGATTTAGCTTGGTTCCCATTGCTTTTTGGAAACTTGTCCAAAAATGAGAAGTAAAACGGCTATCTCTATCAGAAACAATTGATAAGGGAATTCCATGTAATGAAACTATTTCATTGACATAAACTTGGCTAGTTGTTCCATACTGAAAGTTTCTGTTAGGACCGGTTTTAGACTCCGAAACAATTGCGAAACGAACGTGTGACGTGCGGAATCCGTACACGAACGTAACCTAACACGCTTGACGTAATATAAACGTGATTCTTTGATTGATTTGATAACGTACAGCACCTGAATCACTTGGAATGAGCTTTCTCTCTCTAGACTCTCTCTCTAGATCTCAAGCTCTCCAAAACACAAATGTAGCAAAAGTCTTAAAACTATGACATAACATTTCTATTTATAGGTGTTGCCAGTTCACATGGACTGGCTATCCCACTTCACATGGACTGACTTTGCCACACTTCATGTGGACTGGACAATCAACACTTTAAAGCACTTGAATTCTTCTATTTCTTGCTACGGCTTGGATTGACGAAGGCGATAGACATAAATTCACTAACAGGCTCCCCCTTAGATATTGCCGTAGTCAATCTCATAGCTTCTTGTCTTTCTCTCTCTCTTTGAGTCTTCTTGAAACTTTAACACGTTTTCATCAACGTAGACTCCCTCTTACTTGAACAGAATCCCCGTGGATCTGTCTTCAGCTTTAGCTTCTCCTTTCTATAGACTCTTTTCTTCATCAGGCTCCCCCTTTCGTCAAGCTTCCATGCTTTGGGATCGACACCTGGTTTTCTGTACACAAGCTCTTCTGGGATAGTTACATGGCTCCTTGAATCCACGCTTCCTCTTGCGTTGAGCTCGTCTTCAGACTCCCCCTTAGACTCGGCTATCGGGATCGTAATCTGGTACAACATCTGCAATTCTCAAACATTTATAAGTACAAACATTTTGAACATTCGATTATCCAGGAATTGTGACCTGGCTCTTTTTTAAACTTTCTAAATCAAGATTCTGGCTTTAAGATATAATAATATGAATATATCCAGAAATACTTGATACTCTCCCCCTATCAATAAACTTCAAAGATCGGAAACTGGCTTTTTTTACAGATTTTAACAATATGAGCATCCAAATCCTTCACGGTTAATCATCCAAGTCCAACTTAATGACCTTGGAGATATCACAAACTATTTTTGATTTTTTTTTAAACTTCAAGTTTCAAATTAATGAACTTGTTTATTTTCAAAAACATGATTAGCATACTTAGATTTTGAAACTCAGCATCCCAGACATCTGTTGTCGAAAATAAAGTGGAATAAAAAATCTTTTTGCATTTTTATGAAACATAAAGCAATAAAGAAATATTTACAAACATATTTACAGACACTATTTTTCTTTGAGTTTGTGTCAGAGGATCATATCAGTTTATGACAAGTCACAAGTACCGTTGAGCTTAGTTACACATTAAGAATTAAACAATTCGCTTAGATTGTCGATATACTGATCTACTTAAATTTTCACACAAATTTCAACTGATTCAGGATATGAATTAGATGTATTAAGAACTTAAACTCATTCATGTGTTCCACCTCTTGAATATACTCCCGTATCCAGATCCTAATATTCAGTCTTACAGGTGAGTATACCTAGATGATATCTGTAAAGGGTTAAATGCGAGACCGTGAAAGCTCAGGTCAGAACTTCTGTTCAGCAAAGAGATGACGGTTCGACTTTAGGTGTGTTCCCTTTAGAGAATCTTTCCTTCAACATCACATGATTAGCATTTTTCAATGTTTCATCATTTTTTATGCTGAGGGTAGTGCTATATTTCAAGCAAGCAGAAAGTATTATACGGGGACTAGGCCATTGCTTCCGCAAAATCAGAAGTGCCAGGATAATACTCCAGATATCACTGAGTATAAAGACCTAGTATCTCAGAAAGGGGGACCTTTCAAACAAGATTTCAGGGGTTGCCTATATATCCAAGTAGTGTTCCCCACGAAATAAGCAAGTTTGAATTTAAGTTTATATCCCGAAAAAGTTTACTAAATGTATAAAAACCTATGGGTATATCATCAGTGAGACCGTTTAACGCTATTTAATCAATACATTTCTTTAGCATACTGTAACTGTCTACTGATGTACTATCATTTCCTCTTTTTACACAAAACTCATTTTTCGAATTTTATCATGTTTTTGCCTTTTTCAAATTTTCTATCTTGTTTTTGGATTTTCTGACAATAATACTCCCCCTAAAATGCAAAATCATTTAAAGAAAATTTAACAAAACGACACTAATAGCTTTGTCTCGCCATCCATTTTCTTCTTCTCGCGCACTGTTTTTGCAGAAAGTATAATGTACCCCCATGATTTACAACACATTGATATTTTACAGTTTGAAAACCGTTTTTCAATCTTGTGAAATTAATCGTGTTTGTTCAGCCGTGAGGGTTTCGGCGTATTCAAGTAACAAATTTTTGGAATTTTTCAAATTTTTGACAAAATAAAAACATATTTTTGGATTTTAAATTTTTTCAATTTTTAGGGTTTTTGAAATATTGTTTATTTATATACAGAAATCTAACAAACTCCCTGTTTCAACCAACAAAGGGTTCAGCAGCCTCTTCTTCCCCTCGTGCCAGGCTGCTCCAATTTCCATTCTTACAATCTTCAATTTTCTTGAGCACCTGCACATTCAACAATTTGATTATTTGAACAATGCAACCCAAGCCTGTTTTGACTCAGGTAACTGAACATAAATCTTTCCAGGTAAAGATGGATAGTTTCTTTCATTTTTCTCAAAAATATCTTCATTTTGATTACTACTCACAGAAATCACTTGTTTCTTAACAGTCCATGTTTGACCATTAGGAGTACCTCGTTTGTAAAAATGTGAATCTTTTTGAACATTTTGTTTTTTATCAACATTTGATTTCGAAAACTCATTTGGTTTTGTTGTGTCAACAGTTGTTTTCCAACTTTGTGTTGTTCTTAATCTGGGTGTGTGAGAATTCCATGTCTGTCTACAATCAAACCTATTCGGGTTTGATTTCCAAGTTTGATTCGAAGCAAACTTGTTTGTGTTGTACCTCCAAGTTTGTTTTGAATCAAATCTGGTGGACCTTTGTTTCACATCCTCAGATTTTTGTTTCTCAACATTATCAGACTTCTTTTTGTCAACATCAACAGGTTTCAGATTTGGACACTTGCGTGCAAGATGTCCCGTTTGATCACACTTAAAACATGTTCTCTTGGACACATCCTTGACCTGTTGTTGTTATTTTTTTCTGACCATGGAACTCTTTATTAGACTATTGTCTAAATTTGAATTTTTCTTCTTCTTCAAAACTTGTTCCTTGAACAAAGTTCATTTTTTCCTGAAAATTTGGACTTTCATTTTTATTTCGACCTTGTTTCTTCTTATAACCCAACCCAGCCTTCATGTTTTTCTTCTTGTAACCAGGTTTGTTATAAAACTTTTTCTGACCTTTTCCAGCAAACTTTGGAATCTCAGATTTTTCAATCTCAACCATTTTGAAAACTTTGTCAATCTTGTCTGAACACATTCTGAATCGGGAATACAATATCTAAGAATAATTTGTCCGATCCAATCATGGTATAAACCAATCCTTTTGAATAATCATTCAAATTTTTCTCAGATTTTGAGTTTTTCAGATATCCATCATGAAAATTACCTTCATTTTCATCCAGTGATTCAGATTTACCTGTTTCAACCGACTCTTCTTTCAACACACTTTCAACGACCTTACCTACCACCTCTGAATCACTAGAATCATCAGATTTGGAATAGGTTACGTCAATGTTATCTGGTAATTGATATACCATGTTGAAAGCTTTTTCGACCTTTTCATCATCATAAAATGCAAACTTTTCCGGTGGTGGAACTTGATGAAATTCTTAACCAATGCCTTTCTTGTTTTGCTCAGACTCACCATCTCCCGGTTTTATATTGAAAATACGTTCAAGCACATATGATGACACATGATAACTTTTTAACTTGTTGTTATCCTGTTCTAAATCAACAATCTGACGCTTTAGCTTAGCAACATCCTCAATATAAGAATTTACAACATGTTGCTTAATTTCATATTGTCGCTTTAGTTCAATTGTTGTTTCAGAACAGTAATTCAATCTTGACTGAACAAATCTCATTTCACTCTTCACCTTTTCATATGACTCTTTTGTAATGTGATATGCCAATTTTATAGAATCATATTTCTTTTTCATTTCTTGACAAATATTTTCTTTTTGATCACATTCTTCTGTCTTTTTCAAAACATTTTCTTTCAGAATCTCATTTTCTTTTTCTAGTTTTTTATATTTTTCTGAAAGTGTTTCATTATTATCTTTCAAAACTTTTTCATTTTCTAACATTTCTTTGTATTTATTTTTAAAAACATTTTCAATTTTTGAGAACTCAAGATCTCTTGTTCTGAACTTTTTGTCTTTTTCAGTACAAGCACTGCACGTTCCCATGCATTTCTTGCACTGTTCGACAATTTTATTTATGACTTCATAATCAGAATTTACCTCAGTGATTGGCGCCTCGGTGTTTGCTTCAACTTCCGATTAATCAACATCACTCCTTTTCTCATTAACAGCATCAACACCAACACCAACATCAGCAGCAACCTCCAAAATCTCATCCTTTTCTTCAATCGAACTTTCAACCTTCTCCTCAGCTTTTTCAACCTGCTGTTCTTCAGTAACAGCTTCTTTTTCAACAACCTTTTCTTCTACTTTTTCTTCCTCAGCAATCTTCACATTTTCAACTTTTACAGCTTCAACTTTCACATCTTCAGCCACTTTCTTCAACTCATCAACCATCTTCTCAACATTAATCTTCAATCTTTCCTCATCCCTCTTCCTCAGAATTGAAATCATAACATGTCTTATTTCTTTTTCAAGTCTTTTTGTATATGTTTTATCTTTTCCAACATTTGTATAATATCCGACAGATCGAGGAATTATGAGAAGAACATCATCAAAAATTATGTCCTTCTTGGGAACAACAGGTTCACCTTGTCTATTGATATAGCACTCTCGCTTCTTATCACATCTCTTATTGATCACTGCACTTTCATATTCTTCTTGCATTTCGTCCATTCTATTCCAAGCAATGTTTCTTTCTCTGTATGTTTTCTCATTCAGAATCTCTTCTCTGGTTTTCTCTTTCATTTCAGCCATGATTTTATTTCCTTGAATTACCTGAATCGAACAAACAACAGTGATTAGATTTAAAAATTATCAAACTGCTGAATAGGACGGGTATCCGATCGAGTAAGTCAACAAAAGTCAACAAAATGAATATGTGACAATAGATCGGGTGGGGATCTGCTTGGGCGAGTATCTGACGCTTTGGCCTGAATCACAACAACAAATGAAATGATTAGGATCTGGTGGTAATCCGTTCGAATTGCCACTCGATTTGTTGCACTTTAAACTTTTGAACAAACAAAATCCTTTAACTCGGATTGTGACCCATTTTGACTAAATTCAACACTTTCATATGCAAATTTTAAATGGCCGACAACCAGAATATATTCACATGCAACATTTAATCAAATCATGTGCAATCGAGCTCCTGTTCAGATACCACTTGTTAGGACCGGTTTTAGACTCCGAAACGATTGCGAAACGAACGTGTGACGTGCGGAATCCGTACACGAACGTGACCTAACACACGTGATGTAATATAAACATGATTCTTTGATTGATTTGATAACGTACAGCACCTGAATCACTTGGAATGAGCTTTCTATCTCTAGACTCTCTCTCTAGATCTCAAGCTCTCCAAAACACAAATGTAGCAAAAGTCTTAAAACTATGACATAACATTTCTATTTATAGGTGTTGCCAGTTCACATGGACTGGCTATCCCACTTCACATGGACTGGCTTTGCCACTTCATGTGGACTGGCTTTGCCACTTCATGTGGACTGGACAATCAACACTTTAAAGCACTTGAATTCTTCTGTTTCTCGCTACGGCTCGGATTGACGAAGGCGATAGACATAAATGCAATAACAGTTTCCTTCATTGCTAAGAAATGAGCAAATTTAGTTAGTCTATCTACAATCACCCAGATTGTATCATTACCTTTTCGTGTCTTGGGTAATTTGGTAACAAAGTCCATTGTTATCAATTCCAATTCCATATAGGCATTTCCAATTGCTGTAACAAACCTGAGGGTTTCTGGTGTTCAGCTTTGACCTATGAACAAGTTAGACACTTGGCAACATAAGCTGCTATATCCTTTTTCATTCCTATCCACCAGAAATTCTTTCTTAGGTCTTGATACATCTTATCACTTCCAGGATGCATTGTATACTTAGATTTATGGGCTTCTTCTAATATATGGTGGCGTAGGTTTCCTAATTTAGGTATCCACATTATTTTCTTATGGAATCTCCAAATTCCATCTGTTCCTTGTTCTAATTCCTTAATCATTCCTTTCAATTTTACAGTATCATCCTTGATTACTGATTCTTGTGTTTTCCTAATTTGTTCGTTTAAATCTATCTGCAGATTTAAATTAAGAGAACGTACTCTTTTTGGCTTTTCGTGATACTTTCGACTTAAAGCATCAGCTACTACGTTAGCTTTTCCTGCATGATACTGGATATTACAATCGTAATCACTTAATATCTCCATCCAGTGTCTTTGTCTCATATTTAACTCTTTTTGCCCGAAAACATAACTTAAACTCTTATGATCGGTGAAAATGGTAAACTTACTACCGTAAAGATAATATCTCCAAATTTTCAGGGCAAAAAATACAGCTCCTAATTCTAAATCATGGGTTGTATAATTTTCTTCATGATTCTTAAGTTGTCTAGATGCGTAGGCTATAACCTTTTGACGTTGCATCAGTACACATCCATAACCTAATTTAGAAGCATCACAATAAATTACAAAATCTTCAGTTCCTTTTGGTAATGCTAGTATGGGTGCGTTGGTTAATCTTTGCTTAAGGATTTTAAAGGCTTCTTCTTGTTTTGGTCCCCATTCAAACTTAACAGACTTACAAGTTAGTTTAGTTAAGGGAATGGCTATTCTAGAAAAATCTTTGATGACTCTTCTATAATAACCGGCTAGTCCTAGAAACTTCTAATTTCCGTTGGTGACTCAGGGGTTTTCCATTTAGTAATCGCTTCAATCTTTATGGGATCTACATGAATTCCTTCATGGTTGACTAAATGTCCAAGAAACTGTACTTCTTCTAACCGAAATTCACACTTCGAAAATTTTGCATAAAGCTTTTCTTTTCTTAATAAACTTAGAAGTGCGTGCAAATGGTTTGCATGTTCCTCTTTGCTTTTAGAGTAAATGAGAATATCATCTATAAAGACAATTATGAATTTATCCAAATATGGCTTACATATTCGGTTCATCATGTCCATAAATACGGTTGGGCATTGGTTAAACCAAAGGGCATGACAGTAAATTCATAATGGCCATACCTAGTTCTAAATGCGGTCTTAGGAATGTCCTCTTCCTGTACATTTAATTGATGATATCCTAAACGTAAGTCGATTTTAGAAAAGATTCGAGCTCCTTGTAATTGATCAAAAAAATCATCGATTCTCGGTAATGGGTACCGATTTTTAATCGTGACTTTGTTCAATTCACGGTAGTCAATGCACATACGCATCGATCCGTCTTTCTTTTTGACAAACAAGATCGGTGCTCCCCAAGGCGATGAACTTGGTTGTATGAATCCCTTTTCCAAGAGTTCGTCTAGTTGTTTCTTTAACTCTTGCATTTCTGCAGGTGCCAAACGGTAAGGTGCTTTGACAATTGGTGCTATTCCTGGTAGCAGATGAATTCTGAACTCGACTTCTCTGTCTGGCGGTAGCCCTGGTAACTTTTTTGGAAATACATCTGAAAATTGAGATACTACAGGGATATCTTTTAATTCCTTTCCTTTAGTGTTAATGATTATTGAAATCATATACACTAATGATCCTTTTCTAGCATAACTTGTTGTTTTCATTACAGAGATGAATTTTGTGGATCTAGTTGGCTTATCTCCTTTAATTGTGATCTTTTCACCCTTTGGTGAATTTACTTGTATTGACTTTTGATCACATAAAATACTGGCTTTATTGGCTATTAGCCAATCCATTCCAAATACAACATCAAATCCTGCCAGATTCATTGGGTAAAGGTTTGCAATAAACTTTTGATTTAAAAATTCTATTCTTACTCCTTGAAAGATTTCGGTAATCTTAATGATCTCTCCATTGGTTGTTTCTACCCAACATTCTTGTTGGAGTTTAGTTAATGGTTGATTGAGAAGTTTGCAAAATGAAGTATTAATAAAACTTTGGTTCGCACCAGAGTCAAATAATACTTTGGCAAAAACATCATTAACTAAAAACGTACAGGCAATCATGTCCGGAATCATTTTGGCTTCTTCTGCAGTCAGAACAAATGCTCTAGCATTCTTAGTAGTCTTGGGGTTTGTTACTGGAGCTAATTTTGGACAGTTTGGCTTGATATGACCTTGCTGTCCACAATTGTAGCATACCTTATTGGTGGGTTTATTCCTGCAGTCTTCTTCCTTGTGTCCATATATTTTGCAAAAATTGCAGAATATGGAGCATCTCCCAGAATGCTTCCTCTTGCAATACTTGCAGTAAGGTGCAGAAGTAGAACCTACATTTTTCCCACGGCTGGAATTACCGTAGCGAAATTCTTGGGTAAGCTTTTGAGCTAGGTTCTTGCTCTTGTTTTCTTCTTGGGTACGTACTAGTTTATCTGTCAAGGTATTAGCTAGTTCTACCGCTTCTTCTATGGTTTGTGGTCTAACTCCCTTGACTACATGCCTAATTTCACTGATTAATCCCCATATGTAACGGGAGATTAACACTGGTTCAGGTGATGCTAGGTTTCGCACTATTCTAGCATATTCAAAGAATGTAGTAGTGTAACCCTTACTATCTACTCCAGTTATTCTTAAATTTAAGAATTTATTTACTATTTGTTCCTTTTCATTGGGAGGACATAATTTCCTTTCTATCGTATCCTTAAACTCGTTCCATTCCATACTATAAACCCTGTCACTTCCTCTAGATTGGAGGATAGTGTTCCACCATTCTAAAGCTGCATTTTTAAACAGATTGGAAGCAAACATTATCTTATCATCTTCTGCTACGCACTTGCTTATTTTTAAGACTGCCTCAGTCTTTTCTATCCAGCGTAGAGCTGCAATGGACCTTTCATTGCCAGAGAATTCTATTGGTTTACAGGAACATAATTCTTTGTAAGAACAACCATAAGACATGGTTCTTCTTCTTTTTGGAATTGGCATTTGAAAAATGGGTCCATTGTGCACGTTGTGACTAGGTTCCATATGGGTTCGCTTACTACCATTACCACTTTTATTATTATTTTCCGCGTCCCTAACATTTTGGATAATAGCTGGCATGGCATCTCTAATTCCTTGGGTTACAATGTGTCGAATTTCACTGTTATTTATTTGATTTTCATTATTCTGGTTTTCTTGATTTGTTGTGACGGCCATCTGGATTTTAAACAATTGCCAAGTATTAATATCGTATGAAAATATCCAATTGCAACAATCACACAACAAGCATGTTGATCCAAAATCGTCGAACATTGCGACTTACTCTATTTTATATTAGGCATCTATATTTATTACAAATACAACTGGAATTAAAACACAATACTAATATGCATCACTAACCACAAGATGGTCTATACTACAATATATTATTATATTATATTATATTTTTTTTCCACATACACACACACACACACATATATATATATATATATATATATATATTATTAGTGATAAGGGTTCATCCAAAATTCCATATCACGCGCGTCATATTTCCAGACGAGTCGTTCCCCTATTTGCCTCATCCTCTCACTTTCTTCTAAAATCTCCTCACAAAAGGTTCGGAGTTCTTGCACATTTTCAGTGCTCATGGGTGGTGCAGGTGCTGGTATCGGATCTAGGTACTGTGGCATGGGCTCCTCATAAGGGTAAGAATTCTCTAGAATTTCCCTAATGTATTTGTCATTATCATAATAGGGATCTAGAGGGTTCTGGTCTGGGTAAGCTGCTAGGTTTGGCATGGGTTACTCTAGTATTGGGTAGGGTTGCTGGTAATCCCTATGGTCGTCAAACCAGGGGTCATGGGGTGCTGGTACTCTAGGTATTTCTGCTAGATCAAAAGCTGGTGCTGGGATTTGGTTTTCTGGGTTGGCTTCAATTTCCATTGGTTGTGTGGGAAACAATGGTAATGGCTAGGGTGCTATGAGTTGCTCTAGATAAGGGTCTGCAGCTGTAGTTGCTAAGATATGAAAATTTGCTAGACTCCTATTGAGCATATCCTGAGTGTGAGCATTCGTTTCTCTCTTAGCGGCTGCTAAAGCTCGCTGCTGTTGTAACTTTTTCATCATTTTCCTACGTTTATTCGCTCCTCCGCTGAACCATCCTCTTATGTTGGGAGGGAATGGCTCTTCAGATTGGGCCTTGAACACAAATATCCCGTCTTCAGTATCAGCCGAATACCCTGAGAGGGTAGGCTGTGAAGAGGTGCCTTCGTTCCTAGGTGAGCTGGATAACTGACGGTAAGTGTCTGAAGGTCCTTGGTCACTCATGCTGTAAACTAACAAATTGTCAAATAACACAAAATAATAATCTACACGTATGCACATAGTCTTATTGATTATTTCCTAACAAAATTGATAACTTAATTGTTAGCAGAACACTTCTTTGGCTGAAATTAGTGGTTGTAGCTCTGATACCACCTTCTGTCGCAACCCCCGGCCCTTATCTCCTGGGATCGGGTGGACGCGAAGTCAGATTTAGTGGTATCATGGTTTATCATTATTTGGCAGCGGAAATTTCATTAGGACCGTAGTTAGGAAATATTTTATCAGAGTAAAATACCACATTTTTATATTAATAAACACATGGGTAAAACCCAAGTTTCTATTACAAACATATTTATAGGGATAAACCCTATTTTATTGAATTTAAAACATCGTCTTTATTAGGTAACTTTTATAGCCACATTTTTCCAAGTCTTCAGTGCTCTCCAGCTGGCTTCTAATTGGCTTTCACATTTTGTTACCTGAAACGCGTTTTCAAAACATTTGTCAGTGGGAAATACTGGTGAGTGAATCCCAGTTTAATCAAGAAGCATTTTATCCTTTAACAGTATTGAGAGCAATCACAATGTTTATATCTACACAATTACTCATTCAGTATTGTCAATCCTGACTGGTGGGTCATATTACACATTGGCTATCTCGTTGTCTAATGGTAACGTGTTCCTCATTTTGTATACAAAGCCCCAACATACCGGCAGTAATTGAAGAACTACAAAGACTCAATCACTGCTAATCACATTGTAAATTATTTAAGGTTTTGTAAAATAATTTGTAAAAAGGTTTACAAAAAGGAGATTACTCACATTGCTACTTTAGACTTTTCTTGGTGGATTCCTAGTTATAATCTATCAATTAAACAATGCACGTGTGTTAGTATAATAACCCAATATTTACATTAGTAATACCCTCCCCGAGACAGAATTCCAACGACTACATCGGGCAGAACCTCGACAGCCGTTACGGAACCCTAGATCAATCGGGCAGCGTATCTAATACGTAACCGGGGGTTATACTACTTACATCGAGGCAAAGCTTCGCTACTTTAGTGGATATAATACCCGGTATAATTGCTATACTACAGAAATTTAAGAGAGAAAGTTGTTTGTGGTGCGAAATGTGAACTGAGGCCAACGACCTCTATATATAGTGCTGATCAGCCAGGGCGTCGTGCCCCGCGACAGAAACGGAGGAGGGCTTCGCGGCCCGCAAGGCCAGCTAGGGTAGGCCCTAGCTTGGCTGACTCGGACACTAGACTCGACACGGTTGCGACACGTGGCGGCACCGGAGGTGTCCTGGTGTTCTGTCGTATTCTTTGGTGTGAGTGTCCCACTTCTGGTGGGAACGCAGGCCTAACTGAGAATGGACCGATTGTCTCCGATAAGATTCGTCATGATAATCTCTTCGTCTAGTCTTGGAATGAGTAGACTCATACCTTGTGGGGGATCTGGAGTAAACTTTAGTGTATTCCACATGTACTCGTGATGGTGCGTCATGGTGTGATACACGTGGTGTAGATGGTGCTCGTGCACGAGATGCAGATCTTCGTGACTGAGTGGGATGAGTAGTCTATGCACAGAGTTGTGCATACACAACATTTATTGCACCCTGGGATCTGACATACCACGAGATAGGAGTTTCACCGGGAGGTAGAATTGAACTTATCGGGATCTCGGGTTGTACTCCTAGAGTAACGGGGTCATTCGGATGATTATCGTTGTACTGGACTTTGTTATCATCCGAGGCCTCTTCCACAATCCCTTCGACTTAGGTATTGGGTGCAAAATGTGGCCGAGGGTTGGATAGACGGTTTATCGGAGTCTCTTCCATTGAAAAACGGAGATAGAAGAGTAAATTGAAACGAGAAGATATAAATAAAAACTGAGAAATCGGTGGGCGCTAATGAAGAAACACTGGTTTAATTGACCGGAATCAACTGAACCAGGGGGTTTGAATCTGCATAAAAGGGTTAGATCTTCTAGTTCGATTCAGGGGTGAATGATCTTCTTCCTCGAACAACAACTGCAAAACAAACAACCGTTAGACTCGCCACGGGGAGAATGGGGGTTCCCTCCGTGACCACCCTCCGGCTTGAGAATAAGTACAGGGTATGATGAAGAAGAAGTAATGTAAAGTGAAGTGTGTGTGTAACTTGGAGAATTATACCTGAATTATCCTTTATTTATAGCCGAAGTTTGGGCGGGAAAATCCGTTAAGGGAAAACTTGACGGAAAGTGCTTTTCCTTAAGCAGTTATCTCATCTTCCTTTAATCACTAACGAGTGTGTGCACACGGATCGTGATCGCGATCGACGGCTGGGGTGATGCCACGTGGAAAGTGGGCAAGTGTGGATCTTTCCTTTAATTCGGTGCCATCATCGTGATTTTGTGAAGAGTCCAGGATGATGACATGTGGCCATTCGGTTATAACCGAATGGTGATGTACGATAGTGTAACACCTCGTGTTTTCATGAGTCAAAGTCAAAGTCAAGGTCAAAGTCAACGACCGATTGTACGAATTTGACTTATAGTAATTTCCTTATTTTAATTGTATTGCGTGGAGTAAGTGTTGTTAATTGCTAAAATCGATGTGTGTTAATCGCTATCTAATCGGCTTACGACTGTGAATGATAGGAAGTAACAATGCGATAAAGTTAACTAATCGATAATCTAGCTATGCTACTCGACAGCGAATCGTGATACGAAACGTAACTCGACTTAATTTGGTTATTATACGTGTGTGTGCCTTATGTGTTACTTGTGCGTGTTATATATATATATATATATATATATATATATATATATATGTTGTAGAAATCAATCGAACTCAATCGAAACTCGAATCCGAATCAAAAATCGAACTATGACAATTAGTAGTCGGGACTAAAAGTAATTTGACTAGGAACCCCTATCGTGACGAGCCGCTCGCAATCGAAATTGAAACATCAAAAATCGTCGCGTCAAACAATCAAACCAAGTGCCATCCGGCTGGATAGCCATCCGACCGGATAGCCACTACGCTCCAGGTCAGGCGTCATCCGACCAGGATGTCATCCGACCGGATCGTCTTCCGGGTGGTACGCCATCCGATCGGATAACCCTTTCCTCTTTTGGAATCCTATAAATACCCCTGTCTTTGTCATTCTTTCCATTTTTGGAAGTCCTTGTCCGAACCTTTCGTGTTCCTCACCTTTTCTTCGATTTCTCTCAATCCAGGTAAGATCTCGCCCTAAACCTTGTACTTTCTTAATCTACCCACACTCCTACACCTTTCCAACTTTTAAATCTTAACTTTTAACCGTGGAATCGCTAGATTTCGGGTGTTCTAGGATGACGTCATCATGTGTTCTTCAAGAACTTCATATTTTGACTTCAAACCACCAAGAACAACCGAGATCTAACCGATTTCCACGCAAACATATAAAGATCTTGTAAAGATCTCGACACAAGAATGGTGATAAAGGATTGAAAGATGGCTTTTAACTTTCTTTCAACTCTTTTGCACTCAAAGTACTCCAAAAACCGATAGGACCACTGTCCGACCGGATGACCATCCGAACGGATTGTCATCCGCACGACCAGTCATCCGATCGACCGACTTGATGGATAGAGATACTTTCGTGTTTTCAAAATACTACAATGAGAACTTCAAAAGTCAACCATCGTACACAAACACATTCTCCTTATAGGAAGAAACAATCCACTCGAATCGCCATCCGAACGGACAAGCTGTCCGACCGGATGACCACCCGAACGGATTGTTATCCGCACGGATTGCTGTCCAATCGGATTACCATCCGATCGAACCGCTATCCGACCCTTTCATACTTTGTAACGTTTAACGCTTCACTTATCGTTATACTACCGAATCTATTCAGGCTAACCTTACTCGCTAAGCGCTCCCTTCAATCCATTCATCGCTGTGAGTATACTCGATCCCCTTTTTGCTTTATGCACTTTCGGGTGTTACATACGTTACGAATATTCAAACTACAACAATCACACTACTCCATACTATTTGAACGCTAACCGATAATGCATGTTATACGTGGCTTATGAATGCTTGTTTGTTATGTTTACACATGGAATGCTGTCTACCTGCCTTAGCAACGATAGTACTATAGTTTGGACTCAGCACCCGTTCACGGGGGTTGTTAAGGACCATTACTTGCATGGATTACGGTGGTAATCATGTATTGCGAACTGCCTCGGGCAGTCAACCCACAGTCATTGGTATCGATGGATCTATGTCGATAACTAACGTGCTTCATTTCACTATGTGTACGTGCTGGTTATGCGTAAACGAATTCAAACTCTATATGCTATTATCAAACTTGTATGCTCACCTTTACATTATATGTATTGACTTTATTTTAACGTATGTGACAGTTGCTTAGGACGCACACTTGGTAGGAAAGTGAGGCTAGAATAAAGCTTTAGAGCCCAACAAATAGTTGTCTGTAGATAATGAATCAAGGGTCTCTAGAAGCAGATAAACAATTGCTGTCTATTTAAATCTGAGTTGTCGGAACAGAATATTTGCCTGGATTATTGTCTGTAATAATTGATTTACTATTTGAGATACGGTATGGGACGTATTATTTAAATTGAATAGTATTGATAATTGTTATGGAAACTTCTGGACAATCTGTTTCGCTCAGTGCCATGCCCCGATGATTCTGCCATCGGTTGGGGTGTGACAGATTGGTATCAGAGCCATAACTATAGGGAATTAGGCAAGACTCGACCTAGTCCGGGTCGGTGTCTTAGAATCCTAGTCTATAGTTAGGAACCAACAGACCGACTTGTGCATAACCAGTAGGGATTATGTACGAGCTTACTCCTCGCTATTCTCATTTATGCTACACTATCACTACACTCGAGTTTACAGCTATAAATAGGCGATAAAGTCGAGATTAGGGGTGAAAACCACAAACTCTTGACTAAAATGCTTGAATTAATGCTGTTTTATCAACTTATCAATGGTTTCTTCCTTCTTTTTCAATAGTGAACGCTTGTTCAATGGGGGAATTATACCAAACCAGGGGTGAAATCCATATTTAGATGAATAATCTCCTCTATTTTATCAAAAACAGGGACGAAGTTGTTGAGCCAGGGGTGAAACCCTAACCTTGACGACTTGTTCCGCACTTTTTACAAACTCTCACCAAAGTCTCAACGGACTCTAACGACCTGAAGTCACGATATGACCAACGGGATGGGTGCCAAACGCCCAAGAATCGAGGCAAGGACACAGTCCTGAAAGTCAAACGTAGACGACAAGTCCTTGTGAATAGTTGAAACGCTTTGGTTAGTCGAAGTCTACTAGCCGCAGACAATCTACTTCTCGAATTTTATGTGTTTTGATTCTGAGCCCGCAATTGCTGACTTTGATGATTTGCTGGTTTTATGTGTTTTGTGGGTTTCATGCTTACTTGTTAGCGTTTTGAGGTATCACTGGTTTCGATGTAAGGCCCTTTGCTTTTGCTACTCACACAACACACTACACAATGTTAACAAATCGCGGAATTTTGGACGACCTTATACTACGACGTACGCTTATACTACGCTATTCTCGAGCAATCGCCGACTTTGAATAATAGGTTTCTGTTTTCTGACTACCTCTAGTGATTAAATTCATATGTGTTTCCTTGCTTCGGTGCTTGACATGTTTGGGTGTTATGTGATTATGTGCCCTACGTGCTTATGTGTATATGTAATTTTGTGCTCTATGTGTTATGTGTTTACGTGAATATACGTGTTCCTGAGCTTTAGTAAGTAGTAGACGTGTGAGGTGAGATTCGAATACCATGTGTTGAGTCCCGTGACGCTGTCTATTGCAGACAATGTCGTCTGGATCCCGTCACCCACTTTCTCGTCAAGAAAAGAGAGATAAACGCCTTGCTTCCATCATCGCTAAAAGTGTAGCAAAGGCCGTAAGTGATGTTTATGAGAATGCCAGCAAATCGTCTGAGGAATTGAGAACCGAAGCTCCTAAAGCTACCGCGAAGACCTTCAGTTTCAAGCAATTCAAGTCGTGTGGGCCAAAAGAATTCACTGGCGAGGGAGGTCCCACTGCACTCTTTCACTGGTTTGATTCCAATGAGGTTACTCTGCGACAGCGTGGTTGCCCTGATGACCTCCGTACTCTGAATGCTACCGGCGTTTTTTCAGTCCCGTGCACTAGACTAGTGGACGGCCGAGAGGAACAAGCGAGGGAACGATGCAGCCTACGGTCTGTCGTGGGACGAGCTCAAGGAAGTTATGCTAGAGGAATTCTGCCCTCCTCACGAACGTCAGAAGCCAGAAGATGAATTTTGGCACATACAACAAAACGATGGTGATAATACTGGTCTCACTACTCGTTTCAAACAGCTCAGCATTATCTGTCCTGACCAAGTCAAGACTCCAGATATGGCAATCAAGAAGTACATCCAGGCCCTGCCCGACTGCGTTGCTGATTTCGTGCAAGCGGCTAAGACTACGACGATCGAGGAAACTTACCTACTTGCCGCTGAAATCAACGACAAGCGGGTTAAGGCTGGGGTCTGGGATAAAACTTCGAAGCACCTGCATCAAGCTACCGCCACCGCACCAACTGCCGAACCCACCTCATCGAGCAACAAAAGGAAGAACAAGAGGAAGAACAGCTCCAGTAACAAGAACTGTGCGATTACTGCTACACCAGTTCAAGCTGTACCAGCTCAACAGCGCCAAGTAGTAGCGCCTGTGGCCAATGCACTTCTTGCTAAGCGTGCATACACTGGGCCACATCCGCTCTGCCCTACCTGTACCTACCATCACCCAACTGCCATTGCTTGCCGTTTTTGTGCTCATTGCAATGTGTACGGTCACTTTACTGCCAACTGCCATATTCGACAAGCTCCTGCTCATCAAAATCTACTCACCGCCCCACAGGGTCAACAAGCTCCTCTGGCACCCGCGGTCAAAGCCAGAGCCTGCTTCGCATGTGGCGATCCTAACCATTTCGCCAACATGTGCCCAAACAGGGTTGTGAAAGAAGATCCCCAACAGCAACAGCCTCAACAGCAGCAGCAACACCAGCAGCAACAGGCCGCACGCGCCAGAACTTTCAACATCAACGTGCGCCAAGCCCAAGCTGACAACAACGTGGTTAATGGTACGTTCCTTGTGAATGGTATTTATGCATCATGTTTGTTTGATATCGGAGCTGATAATTGCTTTGTGTCGTTCGAATTCGAGAAGCTCCTTAATCATAAACGCTCCAAACTCTCTTCGACGTTCGATGTGGAAGTCGCCACTGGAAGAACTGTCGCCGTCAATGCCGTTATCCGTGATTGTACTCTTGAGCTCAACAATCACATCTTCCCAATCGACCTCATTCCGATGCAACTCGGAAGTTTCGACGTCATAGTAGGCATGGACTTTCTACGCGAAAACCATGCTGAAGTTGTGTGTTATGATAAGATGATTCGATTCTCGCTCGCGAATGGTGATTTATTGTGTGTATACGGTGAAACTGCCTCGAAAGGGCTCAAGCTCATGTCATGTGTCCAAGCTAGCAAGTATCTCCGCAAGGAATACAAAGCTTTCTTTGCAAACATTGTGGTAGCGGAGAAGGAAAAGAAAGAGAAGAAGGAAGTGAAAGACGTTCCTGTGGTTCATGAATTTCCTCATGTGTTTCCTGATGATCTTCCAGGTTTACCACCAAGTCGTGATATCAACTTTCGTATCGACCTCATTCCTGGAGCCAACCCTATTGCCAAAGCTCCCTATCGACTCACGCCATCCGAAATGCGTGAACTCTCAAACCAACTCCAGGAATTACTTGAGAAAGGCTTCATTCGCCCGAGCACCTCTCCATGGGGCGCTCCAGTCCTTTTCATCAAAAAGAAGGATGGGTCGTTCCGGATGTGCATCGACTACCAGGAATTGAATAAGTTAACTATCAAGAACCGCTATCCCCTACCTCGCATCGATGACTTGTTTGATCAACTACAAGGCACTGCGTGTTTCTCAAAGATCGACCTACGTTCAGGATATCACCAGCTATGCATACAAGAGGAGGATATACCCAAAACCGCGTTTCGCACCCGATACAGCCATTACGAATTTGTTGTCATGCCTTTTGGTTTAACCAACACGCCAGCAGTTTTCATGGATCTGATGAATCGCATGTGTAAACCGTATCTCGACCGTTTCGTCATCGTATTCATCGACGATGTCTTGATCTATTCCAAATCGAAGGCTGAACACGCGCAACATCTACGTTTGGTTCTCGAGTTACTCCAGGGGAACCAACTCTATGCCAAGTTCTCCAAGTGCGAATTTTGGTTGGAGGAAGTTCAATTTCTGGGTCACATTGTTAATAGTCAAGGCATTCACTTCGACCCTGCGAAGATTGAAGTTGTTAAGAGCTGGGTTACGCCTAAGAACCTGTCTGAAGTCCGCTCTTTTCTCGGACTAGCGGGCTATTATCGACGATTTATGGAGGGATTCTCAAGGATCGCTGTTCCGCTTACCTCTCTCATGCATAAAGACAAGCCTTTTGTTTGGAGAACCGAACAAGAGTTTGCCTTTCGAACCCTCAAGCACAAGCTTTGCAACGCTCCTGTTCTCACATTGCCCGACGGAAACAACGATTTCATTGTCTATTGTGATGCTTCCAACCTTGGTCTTGGTTGTGTTCTCATGCAACGGGACAAGGTCATAGCTTACGCATCTCGTCAGCTCAAAGTCCACGAGAAGAACTATACAACCCACGATCTCGAGCTAGGCGCGGTTGTTTTTGCATTAAAGATTTGGCGACACTACCTGTATGGTACCAAGTGTACGATCTTCACCGATCATAGGAGCCTACAACATAGAACTTAATATGCGTCAACGCCGATGGGTAGAACTTCTCAACGATTACGACTGTGAGATCCGTTATCACCCAGGCAAGGCAAATGTTGTTGCCGACGCACTTAGCAGACGGAGCTATCTGCTTAGCACTCGTAATGTTCAAGCCCAACACGACCTTGAAACCCTTATTCGTGAAGCCCAACATGCGTGTTTTAATGAACGCACGCTGAAAAGGGAACGAATCTACCACGATGGAGCCCAGCTTGTGAGCAAATCCAATGGGATATTCCACTTTCTGGACCGAATCTGGATCCCTAAGCGGACCAATTTACGACAAATCCTGATGGACGAAGCCCACAAATCCCATTATTCTATTCACCCCGGTGCTGACAAAATGTACCAGGATCTTCGCTACAGGTACTGGTGGCCCGGCATGAAAAGGGATATCGCTCTCAACGTTGGAAAATGCCTAACTTGTGCAAGAGTAAAGGCTGAACATCAAAGACCCTCTGGCTTACTCGAACAACCACCAATTCCCATGTGGAAGTGGGAAAGTATAGCTATGGACTTTGTAACCAAGCTACCGCACACGTCATCAGGTCACGACAGCATTTGGGTTGTGGTCGACCGTTTGACTAAATCAGCTCACCTTATGCCGATACGAGAAGACTACAAGGTAGAACGATTAGCTCGAATCTACACCGACGAGATCATTTGTAATCATGGGACGCCTCGTGACATCATCTCTGATCGTGATGCTCGGTTCACCTCGCGACTGTGGGAGACGTTTCAAACGGCACTTGGTACATCGCTTAATCTAAGTACCGCCTTCCACCCTCAAATCGACGGTCAGACTGAAAGAACGATTCGTACTCTTGAAGACATGCTCCGTTCGTGTGTCTTGGACTTCGGTGGTAATTGGGATAAATACCTGCCGTTAGTCGAATTCTCGTATAACAACAGCTATCATTCTAGCATCCAAATGGCACCATTCGAGGCATTATACTGAAGAAGATGTCGATCGCCTATTGTGTGGCACGAGATCGGTCATTCGCAATTAACCGGTCCTGAGTTATTACAAGAAACGACAGACAAAATTTACCAAATTCGAGACAATCTGGTGAAAGCTCGGGATCGATAGAAAAGTTATGCCGATAAAAAGCGCAAGCCCCGTGAATTTGACGTTGATGACTACGTACTCCTAAAGGTATCACCTTGGAAGGGTGTAGTCCGATTCGGCAAAAAGGGAAAACTCGCGCCTCGATATGTTGGACCTTTTAAGATTCTGGAAAGGATCGGAAAAGTAGCCTACAGACTCGAACTACCGGAGGAACTTAGTAATGTCCACCCGACTTTCCATGTGTCAAACCTCCGAAAGTGCCTAGCCGACCACAACTTACACGTTTCTCTCGATGACCTGCAAGTAAACGAAACATTACACTTTGTGGAAAAACCTGTCGAAATCATGGAAAAACATTACACTTTGAGGATGAGGTTATGGAGGAGCAGCATGAGGAGCATGAGGAGCCGCCACACACACCACCACACTCACCACAGCAGTATCACTCCCCACAGTACGAGCACTGGCCTCCTGGCATCCCTTCGTATCCGAAGTTTTATGGCCAGTTCCAGCAGATGCAGATCAGCCACGAGCAGCAGCGGGCCAGTCTAGAGCAGCTGCGTGTGAACCAAGAGCAGCTGAGGGCTAACCAGGATGCAATAAGGGCGAACCAGGAGTTCATGCGCCAGGAGGTGCATGCTAGATTTTAATACATATTTGGGGGGCTTCAGAACGCCTACCCTAACTACTTTGGCGAGCCCCCACAGTTCCCATTCGGGAACCCAGGTGATTATAGCGGGGCTGGCCCATCCGGCACAGGTGGAGGTGCCGATGACGAGTAGTAGTGGGAGTTGTGAGTTGGTGGTTATGGTAGTATTTCAATAGTAAGTTTTTGGGTGTTTATTTTGGTTTTCATTTCATACACCCGCAGTTATGTACTTTATTTTTCAGACATTATCGTTTCTTTGCTTTGTTTTATGTTTGGATATTTAGTACTCCTTTTATTTGTGTAAATTATGGTTTGTTTGCGTTTAGATTGTCTCTGCCTTCTGTTTTGTTTTGCTTTGCTTTATGACATCTGTACAGATTTTGGCTAGCACGTCTTGGACCGGAGCACACCACAGAATCAGCTTTGAAGACTCGTTTCATCTACAATCATCTTCAGGGGAGTGTTATTCTCCTTTTTCTCTATATTTCGGGTTTCACATTGGGTACAATGCGAAGTTCAAGTATGGGGAGGGGGTTTAACATTTTGACTTTGTTTGTCCTATTAAAAAAATCTAAAAAATCAAAAAATCAGTAAATTGTATATATTTTTAGTAAATAAACCGGTTAGTTGTGTTTTAGAAAGCTTCAGATATGATAAAAACCCGACAAGCCAAATAAATTTTGAAAAAGATAACTAGAAAGCGTGACAAACAAAGAAAGACTTGCATGATAATTTTCACACTTTTACCCATTTCTTCCGTTATGTGAGCATATTTGAGCCTTAAAATTGTTATATGTTTCATTTCGGAGTAGGAGTGAGCCGGATGTCACGTGTAGTTTAGAACTTGTCACTAGCATGCTTGTTGTAGGATCGTTGTGCGACCTGAATGAGTCGTTCAGAAGAGTTTTGGATCCGAATCAAAGGCGGAATCAATGAAACGGACGCTCGATACAATTATAATGTCTCTTGTATTGATATAATAGTTTTACAGCACCTGGAGACGATTCGGCAGCACTTCGTTACCGAATCACAAGATCTAATTCCGTATGAAATGACATAACAAGTGCTCCTATTTATACTAGTTGTAATTCCGTTTGAAACGACCAAAGACACTTTCAAGCGGAATTAACTTTCTTAATTCCGTTTGAAATGGTCATTAACAGTTTCAAGCGGAATTAGCTTTAAACTCATGAAAATCAATTTCTAGCACCTCGAGCACTGGTTATCCCATCCTATTACATGACTCGATACAAGACGAAGTCAATAGACATAGTGCACTAACACTTGTTAAGACCATAAACGTGTGAAATTGTGTAGAAGTGATAAAGGCACCTAGAAAACCCATTTGTTGTTAGCCATTTCCTTTGTGTTATGTTTCCCTAAACCCTACGTTACCCCTTAGGATTAACCACGTTGTGCCTTTCCCGTGTTTTCCTTTGTCTACCCATCTAATTAACCCACTTAGCCAAATTTAGCCTTTTTATTTTTAAACCTTTTGTGTTAAAACTCGGTTAAAATAATCGTTTAACTAGCGTTTCTTGCAATTAGTTGTTCATTGTACAAAGCCATCAGTTTATATATTTATGAAAAAAAAACAGAAAATCAGAAATTAAAACACCCTAAAATAGGGTGAAGTCGACAAAATTCGAGCAATTTTGAATGCTAAAATGATGAAATCTCGTTGATGAGCTCGATATCACAAAAGTCGCCTTTTTAAGGCATTAGTATGTATAGTTTTATTGTTTTACGCTTGTTAAACGTAACTACCGAGTTTTAACCATTTTGTCACTTTAAAATTCCCATTCCATACCCTTCACCCAAGCCTATCGTTACAACCCGTAAAAACCTCTTGATTTACATTTTTTTCGCATGTTAGTTGGTGGAGATGAGATCTTGTGACAAGCTTATGATATTACACGTTTCATTGACGAGGCATTGAGTGTTTACACATACACATTTTATGTATGTTTCAGAAATATAACCGAGTGTGTGTGAACATTGTGAGGCGTGTGAAGATTAGCGTTCTAAGTCAATCGAAAGTGAAGTCACGGAATTTTGGTTATTTATACATATATTTGTATGTGCTTGTTTGGTTTGAATCAATTGACGTTGCGTTTCGAAAAACCAGCTAACCGTTTGTAGTTGTATTAGTAGGTAATTTGTAAATACTTGTTCTCGTTAGGATCTAGCTTTTATTGCATTTTAGTTTTAGCTTGCTTGAGGACAAGCAAGGTTCAAGTGTGGGGAGGTTTGGTATTCACCAAATTACACATACTTTAGTCCCCCATTTTATCCCCATTTTACACGTTTTTGGCCGTAAAATCGAGAATCGGATACTTAATCAGGTTTACTTTTATTTACAGGCCAAAAACAGTATGCCAAACAAGAAGATGATGAAAACGAGGATTTTCCAGGCGAAACAACAAAGCTGCGAAGATTCTGTGAAGACTTCTGACCTGGGCCGTGCATCTGGTCGCACCATCGTGCGGATCCGACAACAAGGCTTATCCCGGCATTGCACAGCCAGTGTGATCAGGAGTGCAAAGGATCCCGGTAACGAACGACCGTGCTATTAGACGCACCCCGTGAGGATACTATGACTAAGCCCCAGGCCGGAATTGCACCCCAGTGCAGTTGATCATGCCATAGGAACATCGGAGATGCACGATCGTGCATCCTATGGAACGAATGTGCGAATACAAAGACCGGACCAAGACTTGCCGATGTCACATGGTATGGTGAACAGTCCCATAAAGTAAACGGTCGTGCACTTTAGTCGCACGACCGTGCGATCTGAAAAAGTTATAAAAACCAGAAGGCAGCTTTCATTTCGACATTCTTGACTTTTGGGAGCTTCACAGGCGAATTATTAGGCTCTAGAGGCATTAGCTTTCACCCGGATTCGAGCCCCATTGTGTTGTTTAGCTCCGTTACTATCCGGATACTCAATCTTGTGCTTGTTTATGGTTTGATTCTTCAATCTTTCCATGTTTTTGTTCATGTTTCAAGCATTTAGATTGATGATTATTTATTATTGTAAGCCTTTGGGCAAAAACACTAGTATCCCTTGCTTAATTACAACCATTAGGGGATTTTCATAGACACTTGTCATTTGGGCATTAAAGAACAATTTTATGTGGTTAAAGTGTGTTTATCATTTTAGCTTTCCAAATGATTGTCATGTAAGGATTCCCGAAAGGGATACTAATTGTCTTGAAAATGAAGAATTGACCAAGTGTTTCAAGTGGCAAAACCGACTTAGTTCATATACTTTGGTTGTGCATAAAGCAAGGCTATATATTTATTTTCTTATTTGGAGTCTACTATGTTCATATAAATATTTGTTTATGCTTATTTTAGTTTTTAGAAAATCACACTCTTATCTTTCTACCGGTAGTTTAATGACAAAGGTTTAGTATTATTTCTCCGCCCACATCCTTGGATCAACACTTGGTTCTTACCGATACTTTACTACATATATGACGGGGTACACTTGCCCTTTCGTGTGTGTTTTAATGTTCAAGTATAAATCACTTTTATAAATTTAAAACCGAATCACGTGTTAGATTCATTGTAAAAACATGTATATACGCGCACACGTCAGTACGCGCCATTCCTCTGACTCCTGGTGTGATTATGTGGTGGTATCTGACTCGTTGGAGGGTCTTGCGTCTGCAGTTGTGAGGACACCAAAGGCGGAAACTCGGGATACTGCTGATATCCCCCCCTCAAATCCTGATGGCCCAATTGACCTAGAGTCAAGTCCGGAGCCTTTGTTGAAGCCAAAGGCGAGAAAAAGAAAACAGGCTGATGTTGAGGCCGGAGGGCAACCTGTTAAGAAGGTTTAAAGAAAGAAGATCACCAGAAGGGGCAATCTTGATGCCTTTATTGCGAAACCTCCTCTAGGTAAGCCTTTCCTTTATTTGCTCTCTATGCACATTTTATGTTTGTAATCTGTTCATTATTTTGTAGAAAAACCAAGTTCTCCTGTGCATGCGGAGCCATCATCCGTAGTTAACAAGGATCTTCCGCCTTCACCTCCTTGCGCCCCTATCAACGAGCAGCTAGAAGGTACTAAAGCCACTGGTGAAGATGAGGCAGAGAGGGCTGCTAAGGCAGGGAACCCTGAGGTTGAAGAACCTGTTGAGGTTGTGGTGGAAACGGAGAAGGTTATTAGCCCGGAGGCTGCGGGCGTTGATGTTGGGCATCCAAAGTCTCCTGAAGTTGTGGCGTAGGGCCCGGAGAAAGGAAAATCTGCTAAAGAAACTCCTGTAGCAACTTCTCCTTCTGTGACTTTTGGTTCTGCGCCTGAGAACATTGAGAGGAATCCTGGTGGAGAGCAGGGTTCTTTTATTCAAGCTGATGAAAATTCTCCTATCCGCCCAGATGAAACTCCGGGGGATTATTATTATAGATGCTATTCGGAGAAACAGGCGGATGAGGTTCATGCGCCGGTGTGGAAGTTGAAGAAAGGGGATACTTTTTCTGATTGTCGTGTGTGCCGTGATTGGTTACAGGGAACCTTTCCTCTTGGGGAGATTAAGTTCCAAGAAAGGCATCCTCATGAGCAGACCTATCATGCTTATCTTGAAGAATATGTTTCTTACATGTCTATTACCCATCGCATAGTGCGCGAGTGGCGTAGTATGCACAAAGAATGGGCTGCTTATGAGGAGTCCAAGAAAAAAATTTCCAAAGATGAGGCTAGAGTAACCCAATTGAAAGCTACGTTGGAGGCTGATCGGGCCAAGTTTGATCATGAATGAAAAATTGAAGAATGGTCGGTTGCGGGCTGAAAGGGAAAAGCAGAGGTTGGGGCTGCCCTTCTTTCCAAGGAGCGCAAAAATTGGAGAGATATTTACGAGAAAGATAATGCTGAGAAGATGGGTCTCCGCAATGTTATCAACAACCTTAAAGCTGAAGTTGAGAAGTTGAAAAAACAAGATGCGGAGATTGAGAAATTGAAGCAAGAAAAAGCTGAAGCTGAAGCAGCTCGTGATGATGTGCGCTCTCATAGGGAAAGAAGTGAACAAAGAGAGGTACATACCTGCGCTATGCTTGCTCTTAGAGATAAGGAGATAGAAGAACTTATTTCTTTATTATCTGAGCAGGAACAACTTAAGGCAGAAATTGAGTCTGCCAAAAAGAATTTGGAGCTTGAACGGACTAAACAGGCTGAAACTTCCCGCCGTCTTACTAAGAATGAAGATAAGTTAGAGAACTTCGAAACTGCCCGGGTAACGGCAGAGAGTGAGCTTGAACCGTTGAAGAGTGATATGTTGTGGTTGAAAGAGCACGGGATTGCAAGCGTAAGTTTAGTTATCTCTGGTAATATTTGGCGATGTTGGTGCGTCTTTTTATTCTTCTTTTCCTTTTTGTGTAGGTTGCTGAGTCAGTTCTTAATTCTGAAGAACTAGACAAGACTTTTGCACATCTGCTGGTTCCTGCGGGGAATGATGGGTATGCCCAAGGGTATGTGGAGTGTTCCCACCATGTGGTTAACGCTTTAAAGGTTGACTGGGACACTAGTAAGTCTGCTACTCATGGTGTTGATACTAAAGCTGCTCTCGCTGCTGCAAAGACGCGATTTAATACTTTATAGCTTCCGGTCATGGATCTTATCAATGATGCGCTACATTCCGAAGAGTTCATGACGCGATTGAGAGAAATTTTCCCAGACAGGGAAGAAGGTGAGGACGAAGACCTAGCTTAGGTTTTCCTTTCTTTGTATGAACAATTGATAGTTAACTTTAGGTTTGGGACGCGGATCCCTGCTTATTAATGCGCTGTGGCGCAAGTAACTTTATTTTATACACTGTCGTGCATGTTTATAGTTTTTTCTTAAGGCGTGTGATGCACCAGTAACTAGTGTGAAGTGTGTTTGACTTACAATATTTTGCGTGAGTACAATTGCTTTGACTAGGTAAGGCGAATAAAGGTGGTATAAAGCTCATGTGTGAACGTAAGGCTAGGCCTTGCGCGATGCGTGTGATCACTGACCGTTCATGAGACTTGCGTTATAGCTACCATAATGTTTTTGCGCTTACCAAAAGGAATTGCATGCACTTTGTAATAAACACAAAAATAATATAACTAACTTTGCTTTGATTAATGATAAGGCTCAGAGGCCGTAGTACAAAGTCGTCCATTTAGGATAATTAAATGGAACTTAATTTACTCATACTATAGTTCTACGCCATGGATTGGTAAGTTAAAGAACTTGACCAACATGTGAAGAGACTATTGCATGCTACTTGCTTCTTGCGCCACTTAGTTTTTTGCTTTCTTACTCGGGCCTTCATCACCGTGAGTAATTTGCTTTATATCCTTCCGCACGTTCTGCAGTAAGTGGGTGAGTTCACCACTTTTGAGCGTTTTTTCAATCTCGGTGCGGAGAGATATACAATTGTTTGTAGTGTGACCATTATCCTTGTGGTAGTCACAATACTGATTCGGATCTTGACCCCTCTTGTTCTTCATTGGCGGAGGGGTTTTAAACTGATAGTCTTCTGTGCTGAGCACCTCCGCCGGAGTTTTCGTTAGGGGGGTCCACTGTCGTTCTCTATTCTCTTGCTTTGTTTCTCTCTGTGTTGCGAGCTTGTTTATGGTTGCTCACGCGTCTTCAGATGAGTATGTTCCAGAGGTAGAGTCCCTCCAATTCTTTTTGAACTTTTTTCCATTGCTCCCGCTTATATCTTGTGGATGATTGTGTGGTGGCAGTGGTCTGTTAGTGCTAAGGTTTCGTTCTGTTTGGGCGTATACTTTGGTTGCCGCCATCAGCTTCTCCCAGCTCTTGGGTAACCCCTCTGTTCCCGACATAACCTTGATCATGTCATCGCAGCGGACAACATACTTGAACTGCGCTCGTACCAAATGCTCCTGAACGTCCCTGATCTCTAGTACTTCCTTGTTGTAACGCGTTATGAAGTCCTCTAGGCTCTCATCATCGCGCCTCCAAATATTCATCACATCAGCAGACCTTCACTGTTGGCTGAAATGTACTAGGATTTTTTCTCTTAAATCCACCCACGATGTTATTTTCCCAACTGGTAAGTTATCGAACCATAGTCGCGCTGCACCTGTGAGAGTTTGGATGAACATGTGGCACCACATTGGCAAGGTCCATCCTCCTACCAGGCCTGCGTTGGTGAAAACATGAAGGTGATCGTCCGGATCTATTATGCCATTGAATTTGTCGACATTTGATGGCAGTTTAGCCTTTTCCAAGGGAGCCAAAGCGATTTCACTGATAAATTTTGAATTCTCCGCTGCCTCTGCCGGGCGACAGATTAAGTTGTAATTGTACTTTGCCTCTGGGTTATAAACTATGCGAGGCTTATAACTTTTGTGATCCCGCTGCAGCATGCTGAACACACTTTTATTATGTCGCAACCCCCGGCCCCTATCTCCTGGGATCGGGCGGACGCGAACTCAGATTTGGTGGTATCATGGTTTATCATTATTTGGCAGCAGAAATTTCATCAGGACCATAGTTAGGAAATATTTTATCAAAGTAAAATACCAAATTTTTATATTAATAAACACATGGGTAAAAACCAAGTTTCTATTACAAACATATTTACAGGGATAAACCCTATTTTATTGAATTTAAACCATCGTCTTTATTAGGTAACTTTTATAGCCACATTTTTCCAAGCCTTCTGTGCTCTCCAGCTGGCTTCTGATTGGCTTTCACATTTTGTTACCTGAAACGCGTTTTAAAAACATTTGTCAGTGGGAAATACTGGTGAGTGAATCCCAGTTTAATCAAGAAGCATTTTATCCTTTAACAGTATTGAGAGCAATCACAATGTTTATATCTACACAATTACTCATTCAGTATTGTCAATCCTGACTGGTGGGTCATATTACATATTGGCTATCTCGTTGTCCAATGGTAACGTGTTCCTCATTTTGTATACAAAACCCCAACTTACCGGCAGTAATTGAAGAACTACAAAGACTCAATCACTGCTAATCACATTGTAAATTATTTAAGGTTTTGTAAAAAGGTTTACAAAAAGGAGATTACTCACATTGCTACTTTAGACTTTTCTTGGTGGATTCCTGGTTATAATCTATTAATTAAACAATGCACGTGTGTTAGTATAATAACCCAATATTTACATTAGTAATACCCTCCCCGAGACAGAATTCCAACGACTACGTCGGGCAGAACCTCGACATCCGTTATGGAACCCTAGATCAATCAGGCAGCGTATCTAATACGTAACCGGGGGTTATAATACTTAAATCGAGGCAAAGCTTCACTACTTTAGTGGGTATAATACCCGGGATAATTGCTATACTACAGAAATTTGAGAGAGAAAGTTGTTTGTGGTGAGAATTGTGAACTGAGGCCAACGACCTCTATATATAGTGCTGATCAGCCAGGGCGTCGCGCCCCGCGACGGAAACGGAGGAGGGCTTCGCGGCCCGCGAGGCCAGCTAGGGTAGGCCCTAGCTTAGCTGACTCGGACACTAGACTTGACACGGTTGCGACACGTGGCGGCATCGGAGGTGTCCTGGTGGCCTAGCTCGTCGCGGCCCGCGACGGAGGTAGATAGGGGCGTTGCGCCCCGCGAACACCTCTGAAGTTTTGTTTTTATTTTATATTTGTAAAACTAAAGGTATCCGGGACCGTTTTTCATATACGAGGTGTATTTTAGGTCGTATAAAGGTGTTCTAAATATATAAAGGGTGTTGGAAATATTTTGGAGGGTTGTTATATCCTCCCCACCTTATTTTAGAACTCGTCCTTGAGGTCTACTGGAATAGGTGTGGATATTTCCTTTGCATCTCTGATTCAAGCTCCCAAGTGTACTCTGGTCCTCTCTTGGAATCCCATTTTACTTTGACTAAAACCAACCTTTTGTGTTTGAGATTCTTGACTTTCCTGTCTTCAATTTGTAGAGGCTTTTCTACGAACTTGAGCTTCTCATTTATCTCTATGTCTTTAAGAGGTACCACTGATGTTTCGTCGGCTAAACACTTTTTGAGATTACATACATGAAATACGTCATGTATTCCTGCCATTTCCTCTGGCAGTTGTAGTTGATAAGCTATTGGTCCTATTCTTTTAATAATCTCAAAGGGTACAACATACCTGGGGCTTAGCTTTCCTCTTTTAATGAATCTTACCACTCCTTTCCAAGGAGAAACTTTCAATAACACTTTGTCTCCTACCTGAAATTCCAAAGGTTTTCGCCAGTTATCAGCATAGCTTTTCTGACGATCGCGTGCTGCTTTTAAACGTTCTTTGACTTGAATAATCTTGTCTGTTGTTTCTTGTACTATCTCTGGTCCAGATAATTGTTTTTCTCCAATTTCTACCCAACAGACTGGGGTTCGGCACTTTCGTCCATAAAGTGCTTCAAATGGTGCAGCATTGGTACTGGTATGATAGTTGTTATTGTAAGAAAATTCTATTAATGGTAGGTGATCATCCCAATTTCCTCCGAAATCAATTACACAAGCTCTAAGCATATCTTCCATTGTCTGAATCGTCCTTTCACTTTGTCTATCCATTTGAGGATGATAAGCGGTGCTTAGATTTAGCTTGGTTCCCATTGCTTTTTGGAAACTTGTCCAAAAATGAGAGGTAAAACGGCTATCTCTATCAGAAACAATTGATAAGGGAATTCCATGTAATGAAACTATTTCATTGACATAAACTTGGCTAGTTGTTCCATACTGAAAGTTTCTGTTAGGACCGGTTTTAGACTCCGAAACGATTGCGAAACGAACGTGTGACGTGCGGAATCCGTACACGAACGTAACCTAACACGCTTGACGTAATATAAACGTGATTCTTTGATTGATTTGATAACGTACAGCACCTGAATCACTTGGAATGAGCTTTCTCTCTCTAGACTCTCTCTCTAGATCTCAAGCTCTCCAAAACACAAATGTAGCAAAAGTCTTAAAACTATGACATAACATTTCTATTTATAGGTGTTGCCAGTTCACATGGACTGGCTATCCCACTTCACATGGAATGACTTTGCCACACTTCATGTGGACTGGACAATCAACACTTTAAAGCACTTGAATTCTTCTATTTCTTGCTACGGCTTGGATTGACGAAGGCGATAGACATAAATACACTAACAGGCTCCCCCTTAGATATTGCCGTAGTCAATCTCGTAGCTTCTTGTCTTTCTCTCTCTCTTTGAGTCTTCTTGAAGCTTTAACACGTTTTCATCAACGTAGACTCCCTCTTACTTGAACAGAATCCCCGTGGATCTGTCTTCAGCTTTAGCTTCTCCTTTCTATAGACTCTTTTCTTCATCAGGCTCCCCCTTTCGTCAAGCTTCCGTGCTTTGGGATCGACACCTGGTTTTCTGTACACAAGCTCTTCTGGGATAGTTACATGGCTCCTTGAATCCACGCTTCCTCTTGCGTTGAGCTCGTCTTCAGACTCCCCCTTAGACTCGGCTATGGGGATCGTAATCTGGTACAATATCTGCATTTCTCAAACATTTATAAGTACAAACATTTTGAACATTCGATTATCCAGGAATTGTGACCTGGCTCTTTTTTAAACTTTCTAAATCAAGATTCTGGCTTTAAGATATAATAATATGAATATATCCAGAAATACTTGATACTCTCCCCCTATCAATAAACTTCAAAGATCGGAAACTGGCTTTTTTACAGATTTTAACAATATGAGCATCCAAATCCTTCACGATTAATCATCCAAGTCCAACTTAATGACCTTGGAGATATCACAAACTATTTTTGATTTTTTTTTTTTAAACTTCAAGTTTCAAATTAATGAACTTGTTTATTTTCATAAACATGATTAGCATACTTAGATTTTGAAACTCAGCATCCCAGACATCTGTTGTCGAAAATAAAGTGGAATCAAAAATCTTTTTGTATTTTTATGAAACATAAAGCAATAAAGAAATATTTACAAACATATTTACAGACAATATTTTTCTTGTGTCAGAGGATCATATCAGTTTAAGACAAGTCACAAGTACCGTTGAGCTTAGTTACACATTAAGAATTAAACAATTCGCTTAGATTGTTGATATACTGATCTACTTAAATTTTCACACAAATTTCAACTGATTCAGGATATGAATTAGATGTATTAAGAACTTAAACTCATTCATGTGTTCCACCTCTTGAATATACTCCCGTATCCAGATCCTAATATTCAGTCTTACAGGTGAGTATACCTAGATGATATCTGTAAAGGGTTAAATGCGAGACCGTGAAAGCTCAGGTCAGAACTTCCGTTCAGCAAAGAGATGACGGTTCGACTTTAGGTGTGTTCCCTTTAGAGAATTTTTCCTTGAACAGCACATGATTAGCATTTTTCAATGTTTCATCATTTTTTATGCTGAGGGTAGTGCTATATTTCAAGCAAGCAGAAAGTATTATACGGGGACTAGGCCATTGCTTCCGCAAAATCAGAAGTCCCAGGATAATACTCCAGATATCACTGAGTATAAAGACCTAGTATCTCAGAAAGAGGGACCTTTAAAACAAGATTTCAGGGGTTACCTATATATCCAAGTAGTGTTCCCCACGAAATAAGCAAGTTTGAATTTAAGTTTATATCCCGAAAAAGTTTACTAAATGTATAAAAACCTATCGGTATATCATCAGTGAGACCGTTTAACGCTATTTAATCAATACATTTCTTTAGCATACTTTAACTGTCTACTGATGTACTATCATTTCCTCTTTTTACACAAAACTCATTTTTCGAATTTTATCATGTTTTTGCCTTTTTCAAATTTTCTATCTTGTTTTTGGATTTTCTGACAATAATACTCCCCCTAAAATGCAAAATCATTTAAAGAAAATTTAACAAAACGACACTGATAGCTTTGTCTCGCCATCCATTTTCTTCTTCTCGCGCACTGTTTTTGCAGAAAGTATAACGTACCCCCATGATTTACAACACATTGATATTTTACAGTTTGAAAACCGTTTTTCAATCTTGTGAAATTAATCGTGTTTGTTCAGCCGTGAGGGTTTCGGCGTATTCAAGTAGCAAATTTTTGGAATTTTTCAAATTTTTGACAAAATAAAAACATATTTTTGGATTTTAAAATTTTTCAATTTTTATGGTTTTTGAAATATTGTTTATTTATATACAGAAATCTAACAAACTCCCTGTTTCAACCAACACAGGGTTCAGCAGCCTCTTCTTCCCCTCGTGCCAGGCTGCTCCAATTTCCATTCTTACAATCTTCAATTTTCTTGAGCACCTGCACATTCAACAATTTGATTATTTGAACAATGCAACCCAAGCCTGTTTTGACTCAGGTAACTGAACATAAATCTTTCCAGGTAAAGATGGATAGTTTCTTTCATTTTTCTCAAAAATATCTTCATTTTGATTACTACTAACAGAAATCACTTGTTTCTTAACAGTCCATGTTTGACCATTAGGAGTACCTCGTTTGTAAAAATGTGAATCTTTTTGAACATTTTGTTTCTTATCAACATTTGATTTCGAAAACTCATTTGGTTTTGTTGTGTCAACAGTTGTTTTCCAACTTTGTGTTGTTCTTAATCTGGGTGTGTGAGAATTCCATGTCTGTCTACAATCAAACCTATTCGGGTTTGATTTCCAAGTTTGATTCGAAGCAAACTTGTTTGTGTTATACCTCCAAGTTTGTTTTGAATCAAATCTGGTGGACCTTTGTTTCACATCCTTAGATTTTTGTTTCTCAACATTATCAGACTTCTTTTTGTCAACATCAACAGGTTTCAGATTTGGACACTTGCGTGCAAGATGTCCCGTTTGATCACACTTAAAACATGTTCTCTTGGACACATCCTTGACCTGTTGTTGTTATTTTTTCTGAGCATGGAACTCTTTATTAGACTATTGTCTAAATTTGAATTTTTCTTCTTCTTCAAAACTTGTTCCTTGAACAAAGTTCATTTTTTCCTGAAAATTTGGACTTTCATTTTTATTTTGACCTTGTTTCTTCTTATAACCCAACCCAGCCTTCATGTTTTTCTTCTTGTAACCAGGTTTGTTATAAAACTTTTTCTGACCTTTTCCAGCAAACTTTGGAATCTCAGATTTTTCAATCTCAACCATTTTGAAAACTTTGTCAATCTTGTCTGAAATCACATTCTGAATCGGGAATACAATATCTAAGAATAATTTGTCCGATCCAATCATGGTATAAACCAATCCTTTTGAATAATCATTCAAATTTTTCTCAGATTTTGAGTTTTTCATATATCCATCATGAAAATTACCTTCATTTTCATCCAGTGATTCAGATTTACCTGTTTCAACCGACTCTTCTTTCAACACACTTTCAACGACCTTACCTACCACCTCTGAATCACTAGAATCATCAGATTTGGAATAGGTTACGTCAATGTTATCTGGTAATTGATCTACCATGTTGAAAGCTTTTTCGACCTTTTCATCATCATAAAATGCAAACTTTTCCGGTGGTGGAACTTGATGAAATTCTTAACCAATGCCTTTCTTGTTTTGCTCAGACTCACCATCTCCCGGTTTTATATTGAAAATACGTTCAAGCACATATGATGACACATGATAACTTTTTAACTTGTTGTTATCCTTTTCTAAATCAACAATCTGACGCTTTAACTTAGCAACATCCTCAATATAAGAATTTACAACATGTTGCTTAATTTCATATTGTCGCTTTAGTTCAGTTGTTGTTTCAGAACAGTAATTCAATCTTGACTGAACAAATCTCATTTCACTCTTCACCTTTTCATATGACTCTTTTGTAATGTGATATGCCAATTTTATAGAATCATATTTCTTTTTCATTTCTTGACAAATATTTTCTTTTTGATCACATTCTTCTGTCTTTTTCAAAACATTTTCTTTCAGAATCTCATTTTCTTTTTCTAGTTTTTTATATTTTTCTGAAAGTGTTTCATTATTATCTTTCAAAACTTTTTCATTTTCTAACATTTCTTTGTATTTATTTTTAAAAACATTTTCAATTTTTGAGAACTCAAGATCTCTTGTTCTGAACTTTTTGTCTTTTTCAGTACAAGCACTGCACGTTCCCATGCATTTCTTGCACTGTTCGACAATTTTATTTATGACTTCATAATCAGAATTTACCTCAGTGATTGGCGCCTCGGTGTTTGCTTCAACTTCCGATTGATCAACATCACTCCTTTTCTCATTAACAGCATCAACACCAACATCAGCAGCAACCTCCAAAATCTCATCCTTTTCATCAATCGAACTTTCAACCTTCTCCTCAGCTTTTTCAACCTGTTGTTCTTCAGTAACAGCTTCTTTTTCAACAACCTTTTCTTCTACTTTTTCTTCCTCAGCAATCTTCACATTTTCAACTTTTACAGCTTCAACTTTCACATCTTCAGCCACTTTCTTCAACTCATCAACCATCTTCTCAACATTATTCTTCAATCTTTCCTCATCCCTCTTCCTCAGACTTGAAATCATAACATGTCTTATTTCTTTTTCAAGTCTTTTTGTATATGTTTTATCTTTTCCAACATTTGTATAATATTCGACAGATCGAGGAATTATGAGAAGAACATCATCAAAAATTATGTCCTTCTTGGGAACAACAGGTTCACCTTGTCTATTGATATAGCACTCTCGCTTCTTATCACATCTCTTATTGATCACTGCACTTTCATATTCTTCTTGCATTTCATCCATTCTATTCCAAGCAATGTTTCTTTCTCTGTATGTTTTCTCATTCAGAATCTCTTCTCTGGTTTTCTCTTTGATTTCAGCCATGATTTTATTTCCTTGAATTACCTGAATCGAACAAACAACATTGATTAGATTTAAAAATTATCAAACTGCTGAATAGGACGGGTATCCGATCGAGTAAGTCAACAAAAGTCAACAAAATGAATATGTGACAATAGATCAGGTGGGGATCCGCTTGGGCGAGTATCTGACGCTTTGGCCTGAATCACAACAACAAATGAAATGATTAGGATCTGGTGGTAATCCGTTCGAATTGCCACTCGATTTGTTGCACTTTAAACTTTTGAACAAACAAAATCCTTTAACTCGGATTGTGACCCATTTTGACTAAATTCAACACTTTCATATGCAAATTTTAAATGGCCGACAACCAGAATATATTCACATGCAACATTTAATCAAATCATGTGCAATCGAGCTCCTGTTCTGATACCACTTGTTAGGACCGGTTTTAGACTCCGAAACGATTGCGAAACGAACGTGTGACGTGCGGAATCCGTACACGAACGTGACCTAACACACGTGATGTAATATAAACGTGATTCTTTGATTGATTTGATAACGTACAGCACCTGAATCACTTGGAATGAGCTTTCTATCTCTAGACTCTCTCTCTAGATCTCAAGCTCTCCAAAACACAAATGTAGCAAAAGTCTTAAAACTATGACATAACATTTCTATTTATAGGTGTTGCCAGTTCACATGGACTGGCTATCCCACTTCACATGGACTGGCTTTGCCACTTCATGTGGACTGGCTTTGCCACTTCATGTGGACTGGACAATCAACACTTTAAAGCACTTGAATTCTTCTGTTTCTCGCTACGGTTCGGATTGACGAAGGCGATAGACATAAATGCAATAACAGTTTCCTTCATTGCTAATAAATGAGCAGATTTAGTTAGTCTATCTACAATCACCCAGATTGTATCATTACCTTTCCGTGTCTTGGGTAATTTGGTAACAAAGTCCATTGTTATCAATTCCAATTCCATATAGGCATTTCCAATTGCTGTAACAAACCTGAGGGTTTCTGGTGTTCAGCTTTGACCTATGAACAAGTTAGACACTTGGCAACATAAGCTGCTATATCCTTTTTCATTCCTATCCACCAGAAATTCTTTCTTAGGTCTTGATACATCTTATCACTTCCAGGATGCATTGTATATTTAGATTTATGGGCTTCTTCTAATATATGGTGGCGTAGGTTTCCTAATTTAGGTATCCACATTCTTTTCTTATGGAATCTCCAAATTCCATCTGTTCCTTGTTCTAATTCCTTAATCATTCCTTTCAATTTTACAGTATCATCCTTGATTACTGATTCTTGTGTTTTCCTAATTTGTTCGTTTAAATCTATCTGCAGATTTAAATTAAGAGAACGTACTCTTTTTGGCTTTTCGTGATACTTTCGACTTAAAGCATCAGCTACTACGTTAGCTTTTCCTGCATGATACTGGATATTACAATCGTAATCACTTAATATCTCCATCCAGTGTCTTTGTCTCATATTTAACTTTTTTTGCCCGAAAACATAACTTAAACTCTTATGATCGGTGAAAATGGTAAACTTACTACCATAAAGATAATATCTCCAAATTTTCAGGGCAAAAAATACAGCTCCTAATTCTAAATCATGGGTTGTATAATTTTCTTCATGATTCTTAAGTTGTCTAGATGCGTAGGCTATAACCTTTTGACGTTGCATCAGTACACATCCATAACCTAATTTAGAAGCATCACAATAAATTACAAAATCTTCAGTTCCTTTTGGTAATGCTAGTATGGGTGAGTTGGTTAATCTTTGCTTAAGGATTTTAAAGGCTTCTTCTTGTTTTGGTCCTCATTCAAACTTAACAGACTTACAAGTTAGTTTAGTTAAGGGAATGGCTATTCTAGAAAAATCTTTGATGAATCTTCTATAATAACCGGCTAGTCCTAGAAACTTCTAATTTCCGTTGGTGACTCAGGGGTTTTCCATTTAGTAATCGCTTCAATCTTTATGGGATCTACATGAATTCCTTCATGGTTGACTAAATGTCCAAGAAACTGTACTTCTTCTAACCAAAATTCACACTTCGAAAATTTTGCATAAAGCTTTTCTTTTCTTAATAAACTTAGAAGTGCGTGCAAATGGTTTGCATGTTCCTCTTTGCTTTTAGAGTAAATGAGAATATCATCTATAAAGACAATTATGAATTTATCCAAATATGGCTTACATATTCGGTTCATTATGTCCATAAATGCGGTTGGGCATTGGTTAAACCAAAGGGCATGACAGTAAATTCATAATGGCCATACCTAGTTCTAAATGCGGTCTTAGGAATGTCCTCTTCCTGTACATTTAATTGATGATATCCTAAACGTATGTCGATTTTAGAAAAGATTCGAGCTCCTTGTAATTGATCAAACAAATCATCGATTCTCGGTAATGGGTACCGATTTTTAATCGTGACTTTGTTCAATTCACGGTAGTCTTATTGATTATTTCCTAACAAAATTGATAACTTAATTGTTAGCAGAACACTTCTTTGGCTGAAATTATTGGCTGTAGCTCTGATACCACCTTCTGTCGCAACCCCCGGCCCTTATCTCTTGGGATCGGGTGGACGCGAAGTCAGATTTAGTGGTATCATGGTTTATCATTATTTGGCAGCGGAAATTTCATCAGGACCGTAGTTAGGAAATATTTTATCAGAGTAAAATACCACATTTTTATATTAATAAACACATGGGTAAAACCCAAGTTTCTGTTACAAACATATTTATAGGGATAAACCCTATTTTATTGAATTTAAAACATCGTCTTTATTAGGTAACTTTTATAGCTACATTTTTCCAAGCCTTCAGTGCTCTCCAGCTGGCTTCTAATTGGCTTTCACATTTTGTTACCTGAAACGCGTTTTCAAAACATTTGTCAGTGGGAAATACTGGTGAGTGAATCCCAGTTTAATCAAGAAGCATTTTATCCTTTAACAGTATTGAGAGCAATGTTGATGCATAATGTCTAAAGCCTGCGTCTTTGTAATGCTAGTTTAATGTATAGGGTCCAGATAGGTCATTTTGTGTTAGTACAGGGGGTAAAAGTGTAATTTTATAGCTTTAATGTTTGAGGTCCGCTTTTGTGGCATGTGTTCACAAAAGCGAACCAGATTAGTAGTCTGGACCGCTCTTGTGGACATGTCACATAAGCGGACCAGGTTTCCTATATATACCCCTGATGTGTTCTTCATTTGTAACGTTTTCATGAACTCAACGTCGAACTGCTGACTGTACGACAAGCGTTATCAAGTGAAGAAAAAGTATTTTAAGTGTGAATCTTCTGTTTCTACTCATTTCTGTTACGTTTTTCTTTGTATCATACTGAAAATGTGTTTCCGCCACATTTTCAGTAAGCACTAGCTCTGATTGACTCATTCGAGAGGTCAAAACTGATCCTACAATTGGTATCAGAGCCAGTTGTGAGTTAGTTTGCTAGATACGAAGTGTTTTACACGGACTTTTGTAGATCTGGACGGTTTGAACGGTGGAAATGGACTGAAATTTAGACAACAGGTGTTAAATACACTAATAACAAACCCTTGAAAGATTCGGATCAAAATACGGCCTAAAAGTGATCCAAAAACCCTCGTGAAAATGGTTCGCGCTTACGTCATGCTTCTGGTTCGCTCTTCTGGATCGCTCCAACGTACATTTTAAGCTGTTTCTGGTTCGCTCCAGTGTTAGTTGTGGTTCGCTCGATAGTCACTTTCTGGTTCGCTCCAGTGTTAGTTGTGGTTCGCTCGATAATCAACATTCTGGTCCTCTTTTAGTACAACATTCTGGTTCGCTCGAAGTATAATACTCTGGTTCACTCAAAGTGCTAATCTCTGGTTCGCTCAAAGTACTAATCTCTGGTTCGCTCGAAGTATAATACTCTGGTTCGCTCAAAGTACTAATCTCTGGTTCGCTCTTAGAGAAAATTTTTGGTTCGCTCTTAGTTACAGTTGTGGTTCGCTGATTGTTACTTCTGTGGTTCGCTTATTCAGAACTGTTTAACATTTCTTCATTACAACTGAAAATGGAAAGCCAAGATTTTTACAACATGTTTGCGGGTAGTGGTGGAGTTACTCAGAGTCCTGCTAACATCATGCAGAATGTCAATCTGGAAAACGAACTTGGAACGATGCAGAAGCCTCCAAAATTGATGAGTTTGGATGAATATTCAGGATGGTCCGGGAGATTCAAAAACTGGGTGCAGGCAAATCATCTAGAGTGCTGGATCAAGATAGAAAGAAAGTATGTTCCTCCGGTAGACGGGATAAATATGTTGAAGACCATTGCCAGTCTTACAGATGCGGAACAGGTCGAGTTCAAAGCAGAAAAGAAGATGGTTAGCATCCTACAGCAAGCTATAAAAGAGGATATTCTAGTTTTACTATAGCACGATGATAGTGCACAGTCGATATGGCAAGCTTTGGAAAAGAAATTCAAAGGCAGTGCATCGATGATCAAGAGTAAGAGAGCACTGATAAAGAAAGAATTTGATATCTTCACAGGAATTAAAGGTGAATCAACAAAGCAGCTTATCGAGAGATATTGTCACTTGGTGGTAGAGATGAGAAGGTTGAATATCGAAAAGACGAATGAGGAGTGGATAGACAAGTTATGTGATGCACTTCCCTATGATGAATGGGGAACATACTTGATGATGTTGAAAAATAGTTCAGATTTTGTGAACTATAGTTTGAGCGTGTTTATAGAGAAAATTGAAGCTTATGAGTTGGAATTGGTGAAAATCAAAAAGATGAATTCAGCGAATATGCCACAAGATGTGTCTTTGTATTACAAGAATAGTCCGGCAGCTACTAATGTTCAGAGTCCGAAGATTCAAACCGGATTTAGTGCAGACAACACTTCATCTGCTGCTCCAAATGCCTATCAGTCAAGTCGGTCGACTCCGTTTGCAAATTATGAGCCGAATATCAAAGTAACTGAGCAGAATTCTCCTCAAAGTTCTACAGGGTCAAATCAACAGACGTTTGTATCCGGTGTGCAGTGTAACATTGCGGTTAACATCAAGAACGGGAATGAAATCACCGAGAATGCAGCCAAGCAGCACATCGCGGTATTGGCATCAGTTCTGGAAGCTTATGAAGGTTTGGTCGCTGGTAGGATCGGTAATCCCGATATGACTAAAGAGGATTACGATCAGATCGATCCGGAAGAACTGGAACTGATAGATATAAAGTGGTGCATGGCGAGTCTGGTCAGAAGAGCTCAACGTTTTATGGAGATCACGGGTAGAAGCAGTTTGTCAGGTCCTGATCAGAAATTAGGGTTCGATAAGTCAAAGGTGACTTGTTTTAAGTGCAAAGAACGAGGTCATTTCAAGCGCGAATGTCCGAATCGTGAAGTGCAGAATCATCAGAATCCGTTTACAAACGATTATTACAGACAAGCTATATATCATCGACCAAATCAACAATCTACAGTTCAGAGACCTCAGATAGAGAACAAACCAGAAAAGGCACTTATCGTAAACCAAGATGATGAGAAGGTTGTGTCTGGGTTTAGTTGGGACAAGTATATTCCAGGAAAGGATGATCAAGCAATGATGGCTGAGGTAGTTGAGATTACTGAGACAGTAGCAGAATCGAAGGGTAGCAATGAGGTGGTTACTAAGAATGTCGGTGAAGTAGTTTCTGAGAGTGTAGTTGAGTCTGATTCTGAGGTGGTTGAGGAAGAAGTTACTAAGATGGTTAATTCTCTTACTGAAATTGTGATCGAAGAGGTTATGGAAGTTGCTGATCAGGTGGTTCCAGAGGTTATTAAAGAGGTTTCTACAGATATTTCTGCAAAAGCTGAGGAATCAGTGAATGAAGATCACAACTTTCAATCACGACAGGAGGAATTTGTTTATACAATGAAATCTATTCTGCCTCCTAATATTTTTTATTCTTTTGCAGATTATTTTGAAGAGCCAAGAACTGGAATGTGTTCAAGATTTGAAGCAGAGAAAGAAGCAGTCGAGGAGGTGATTGATGTTTCCAAAGAAATGACTGAAGAAGCTCTAAAGGAGATTGCAGATAAAGCGCTGATGAGCAAATTAAAAGAGGTAGATTCAGACATCCAGGAGTCAGTTGATAAAGTGTCAGGTCTAGGAGAGGATACTGGAGTCCTAGAGGTCACCGTGGTCAAGTCGTCTGAGTCGGCGTCAAATATTGTTGGTAAAGTTGTTTGTGAGGATGAGATTATAGTTGAAAAAATTTCAATCCCCGATACACCGTGTCTAAGTTGTTCACAACTATGCATGGGGTGTCTTGAAAAAGACACCAATTATCAGGAATTGAAACAACATGCAGATTTGGTGAAGTTTGACTTAGAACAAGTAAAAGAGGCATACGACACATTGTCTAGGTCAATAAAAATGATCCAAAAAGAGAGTATTGAAAATGATAAAGCAACAAAGTTGGCACAATCAACTTTATTTGATAAACAAAGAGAAGTCAACTTTCATTTAGATACAATCGCATCTTTGAGAAAAGAGCTTGAGTTGACTAAAATTGAGAATGATAGAATTGATCAGAAATTGATGAGTTATGTGGCATCATCGTATGTGTTAGAACAAATAGTGCCACAACAACCACATGCTTCACCTGCCTACAACAGTGTTCCACCCCCAATGTGGAATCATTATACACAGAAATATCCAGATGGGGTGGAAGCTGCATTAAACATCAAACTGAAATTAATTGAGAATGATTTACCTGATAACATTGATATCACTTTCACTGAGTCTGACACTGACAACGAATCCCAGGTTATAAAAAATGTTATTGATCAGGTGTTGGACGATGAGAGTGAGAAATCTGAGAAGGCAAAATCAGTGGAGGGTAGTGATTCTGAGGAGGACGGAAACTTTTTAGATCGTTATTTGTCAAAAACGGATAAAAGTGCGGATGATGATTCGATTATGGTGGCTTACACTATGGTTGGGTCTGACAAACTTTACACCAACACCGAGTTTACACTTCAGAATGTTAAATTTGAGAATGTTCAGAAAGTATTTAAGCTGGTTGAGCTGAGCGTAAATGAGTTAAAGAAAAATGATTTCTTTTCAAAACTGGATAAGTCAGTTGGTTCATCACTTCCTACTAGTCCAGAAAAGGTTGAGGGGGTGGGTAAAGACCAAAACAGAAAAAATCAGTTAAAGAAAAAAGGTATTGGTTTCGAGAAAAGAATGGCTAAGCAGGTGGTAAAGCCAAAGGATAGAATTGATGATGTATTTGTTTGTGGTTCTAATTTTGATACTGAAAAAGATTATATTTTTAGCCAAAAGGCTGTGGACGACTTCAATGTAGCACAAAAGCTAAAAGTGGAAACTGTCTCAACCACTTTTGTAGAATATGATAAGCGTGTGTGTTATCGCTGCAATGAAGTTGGCCACATGGCAAAGCAGTGTGAGAAAGTATTTGAAAAACCGGTTGTGGTAAAAGTTGTTAATAAACAAATGGTTGAGAAACCGAAGGTTGAAAAATCTAAGGTTGAACACAAAAATGTTTCAAAACAAATCATTCAAAAACCTCGACCAAAATCACCGGTTGTTGCAAAAGATAAACAAGTGTTGGTTTCATCGATTCGAATTCTTAAACGGGGTGAAAAATTGAAGTCGGAGGATAAACCAAAATCGACTTTCGAGATTGGCGAGTCTTCTAAGTCTCCCAAGACTTCAAAATTTTACCCTAAAGCAAAAACTTTTGAAAATCAGTCATGGATCGCGAAATCTAAACCATCTGGTGAGATCAAAAATATGGAAAGTGTGTTGAAAAATGAGTCACAGTTTGTAAAAGATGATGTTAATGTGTTTGAGTCTGAAATCGATCAGTTTTTGTCGGAATTTCCCAAACTTCATAACAAAGTGAAACAATATAAAAAGGAAATTGAGTCAAAAGTCACATTTAACTTTCCTAAAACAACTGAGAAATGCAATGTAGTTTTTGGTTCAGTGTCGGAAGTTAAAAAATCGTGGGCATCGTTGTTTAACTGATGTGTTTGTGTGCTGATTGCAGGAGCTGCCCAAGTCTGTGTTATCTAGGTGGATAATGGATAGTGGAGCGTCGAGACATATGACGGGATCTTTAGCTCTATTATATGATGTCAAAGCAATTAATGGAAGCTATGTTGGATTTGCTGGTAATCAAGGTGGCAGAATTGTTGGTCAGGGAAAGCTCACAAACGGCATCATATCTTTTGACAAAGTGAATTATATTGTTGAATTAACGAACAATTTTTTAAGTATTTCACAAATTTGCGACAAAGACTTTAGCGTACATTTTACGAAAACAGAGTGTTTGGTTTTAAAACCAGGGTTTATAGTCCCTGATGAGTTGGTGCTGTTGCGTGCTCCTAGGGTTAATGATCTTTACATTTTAGATATGAGCAATGCAACACCAACAATTCCTCAAAAACAATGTTTTGTAACAAAATCTAAAGCAACTGAGAAAGAGTCAATTATGTGGCACAGAAAAATGGGTCATATACATGTTCGTAAAATGAATTTTCTTGTGCACAACAATTTGATAGAAGGTGTGAATGTTAAGAATTTTCATTTACCTGATGATTGTGTTGCGTGTAAGAAAGGTAAACAGGTACGGAAGTCTCATCCGCCGAAGATACTCAACACCATCCGGTTACCTCTCGAGAGATTGCATATGGATCTCTTCGGGCCGATCAACGTCAAAAGCATCAGTGGAGATTCTTACTGTTTGGTGGTTACAGATGATTATACAAGGTTCTCATGGGTTGTATGTTTGGAAAAGAAGGACGAAACATTCGATGCCTTGATGGTTTTATTCAAAAAGATGGAAACAGTATACAAGCTGCCGATCAGAAGAATTCGGAGTGATAACGGAACGGAGTTTAAGAATAACAAAATGTACGAGTTCTACAACGAGAAGGGGATACTACATGAATTTAGTGCGCTGTATACACCACAACAGAACGGTGTGGCTGAAAGGAAGAATAGAACCCTGATCGAGACTGCACGTACTATGCTGGCAGATTCAAAGCTTCCAATTTTCTTCTGGAGTGAAGCAGTTTCAGCGGCCTGTTATACATTGAATAGAGTTCTGACAGTGAAGAAATATAGAAAGACTTGTTTCGAGCTGCTGCATCGCTATAAGCCAAATCTTGAGTTCTTAGAACCTTTTGGCTCTCCATGTACTTTCATAGATGCTGATGGTAAATTCGGAGCGAAAGCGAATGAAGGATTTTCCGTAGGATACGCTAGCCCGTTAAAAAGGGTGTTTGTACCGTGTCTAGGGAAAGTGATTCAGGTCCATCATGTGGATTGTCAGAAGCACACGCCGTCGCAACAACTTCCCGGACAAAGATTCCTATTTGACTACGACAAACTCTGGGAATCGTTTCATCTGCTGTCCGAGCCAAGTGAGGAGGAACTTACTCTCATGTACTTGTATCAGCAAAGTCACTTGCAAGAGCCGGAATCTAGACCGCTAGATGTTCCTATACCCACCGTGGGTACTTATGATGATGAAGCCGGACCAAGTGGAACCGTTCATATACCACCAGATGAACCAGAGGAACCAGCTCCGTCATTTGACGTTTCTGACGACTCAGAGGAGGAACCCGCTCCTACCTTTGACGAGGAACCAAATGAGACATCAGAAGAGGCTGTTGATCAAATCGTTGATCTTGCATTTCAAATCTGGAATCGGAAGTTGTGGTGCCTGATACTGTGATGCCACGGACCCTGTCTTACCATCCTTCAGAACAAATTATCGGCGATCTACAGAGTGGTGTCAAGACGAGACATCAGATAGACCAAGCTTTTACATGTTTTTATTCAGATATTGCTGATATGCAGAAAGAAGTCTCACTCAAATGTTTTATTTCGCAGATAGAGCCCAGGACCTACAAAGAAGCATTGACCGAAGACAGTTGGGTGAATGCTATGCAGGAGGAATTACAACAGTTTGAGAAATTGGGCGTCTGGAGACTTGTTGATCTGCCAAAGAATCAGAAATTGATAAAGACGAAATGGGTGTTCAAATGTAAAAGAGATGATAGAGGAGTCGTGGTGAGGAACAAAGCACATTTAGTGGTTCAAGGCTTCAGCCAGCAGGAGGGAATAGACTATGATGAGGTTTACGCGCCGGTTGCAAGGCTTGAAGCAATTCGCATCTTTTTAGCCTTTGCATCTTGGAAAGATTTCAAAGTCTATCAACTTGATCTTAAATCAGCATTCTTGTATGGCAAGATTCGAGAAGAAGTTTATGTGGGACAACCACTGGGGTTTACAGATCCACTGAACAAATACAAGGTGTATCTATTGGATAAAGCATTATATGGTCTACACCAGGCCCCGAGAGCCTGGTATGAGACTCTTTCGACCTACTTGCTAGACAACGGGTTCACAAGAGGAACAGTAGACAGCACCTTGTTCACAAAAGAAGAAGCAGGCCACTTGCTGATTGTGCAGATTTACGTAGATGATATAATTTTCGGTTCCACCAACGACGATTTGTGTAAAGAGTTTGAGAGAGTAATGAAGAAGAAGTTCGAAATGAGTTCGATGGGGGAGATGAAGTTCTTCCTCGGGCTGCAGGTAGAACAAATGCCCGACGGAATCTTTATTCATCAGTCAAAGTATGTAAAGGATGTGCTAGACAAGTTTGATATGACAGATTGCAGTCCTGCATCAACCCCCCTCGCACAGAACCATGGTATTTGTCCGGATGAACAGGGAGTGAAGATGGATGAAACGTTATATCGATCGATCATTGGGTCTTTAATGTATCTCACAGCTTCCCGTCCCGACATTATGTACCCGACATGTCTGTGTGCACGATATCAGTCGAATCCGAAGCAATCACACCTGATGATCGTTAAACGCATCTTACGGTATTTGAAGGGTTGCCCAAGCATCGGCTTGTGGTATCCTCGTTCGGGTGATTTTACTTTATCCGGTTTCGCTGATTCAGATTTTGGTAGCTGTAAACAGAACGCAAAGTCCACCACTGCTGGGTGCCAGTTCTTCGGAACTCGGCTCGTTACCTGGCAGTGCAAGAAGCAAACTGCAGTTGCGCTCTCCACGTGTGAGGCTGAGTACGTCTCAGCCTCTAGCTGTTGTTCGCAGATCCTCTGGATCCAACAGCAGATGCGCGACTTCGGTTTACAATTCTTGGATACTCCGATATTTGTGGACAATGAAGCGGCCATAAATGTTACTAAAAATCCGGTTCATCATTCGAAAACAAAACACATTGAAATCCGTCACCATTTTATTCGAGATTGTCACGAAAATAAATTAATACGGATTGAACATGTGGGCACCGATGATCAGAAAGCTGATTTTTATACTAAACCGTTTGATAAAAATAGATTTTATTATCTTTTAAAATTAAATGGGATGAGAAATCTACAATCTGGGAGGGTTATGGAATGTGAAGCCGAATTGGGCGGCGATCTGAAATGAACCATATCGTGTTGTCAATTTTCTTTGTACAGTTTTTTTTTCTGCTTTTTGATAAAAACAAAAACACAAAAATATGTTTTTCTTTTTAGGGGGAGAAAGTTTGCAGAAAAATACAAAAACATGATAAAATCTATAAAAACCAAAAACATTTGAAAAAGTAAAAATGAGTTTGTGTATAAAAGGGAAATGATAGTACATCAGCTAGACAGATGCAGTACGCTAAAGAATTGGATTGTATAAAATGCAATTTAAACAGTCTCGCTAAAGATGTGCCGATAGGTTTTCACAAAATCAGTAGATTAGTTTGGGATATAAACATAAAATTTACTTGCATCTACGTGGGGAACACCTCCAGGATATATAGGTAACCCCTGAAATCCTGTTTGAAGGGTCCCGTATTCTGAGATACTAGGTCTTTATGCTTAGTGATATCTGGGGTATTATCCCGGGACTTCTGATTTTGCGGAAGCAATGGCCTAGTCCCCGGAGAATACTTTACACTGCTTTGAAATATAAGCCTCCCCTCAGCATAAAAAATGATAACACATTGCAAAATGGTTAATCATGTGCTGTTGAAAAGAAGATCCCCAAAGGGGACCCACCAAAAGTCGAAGCCGTCATCTCTCTGCGTATCGAAAGATCGACCTGAGCTCTCACGGCCCTCGCAATTAACCCTTTACAGATATCATCTAGGTATACTCACCTGTAAGACTGAATACTGGGGTCTGGATACGGGAGTATATACTGAGGTGGGACACATGTAGATGTTTAAGTCCTAAAACACTAATTCTGTATCCCGAACAGATTGAAAGTTTTGTGAGAATTTAAGAGGATCAGTATATCGGGAATCTACGTGAATTGTTTAATGCTTAAAATGAAATAGCAGCTTAACGGTACTTGTATTTCGTCGGCAGCTGATATGATCCCTTGACACGCTCACAAAAAGATTGTGTGTATAGTTTTAAATATGTACAGCTTAAAACTCAAAAAGATTTTATTTTCTCATTTTAGTTTTGACAACTGATACTGGGGATTGAAAGTTCAAAGCCTGTGTGCAGATCATGTTAGTGTTTGATGAGGTTTGGGTAAGCTGTGATTGCAAACAAAGAATTGGTATGATGTTTGAAAGATAAAATGTGCAAAAGTTGGAAATGTTGAAAAGTTCATTAGTTTGAACTGATTTTAAAACAAAATGATCAAGTACTTCATAAAACTGATCAACTAGGGCCATTAACTTGGAATTGGTAGGTTAAACAGCTGTCCAGGGTCATTAACTTGGACTTGGTCAACTGGGTGTCAGTGTGTGAAATCGAAAAAATTGAAAAATGAGTAAAAAATTAACTTTCTTTAAAAATTGATGGTGGTTCGCTTTTGTGACAACATTAAGGACCGCTTTTCTGTCAAAGTAACTTTGTGGTTCGCTCATGTGACATGTCGAATAAGCGAACCAAACCCCATATAAAAAGGTATAGAGGTCCGCTTTTCTGTCATTTTTCTGGTCCGCTTATACGTCATCTTCTCCGGGCGATTCAAGCGATCCTCCGTGTTCTTTGTGATTTCTTGCTGATTGAGCCTTGTTTTCACCTGATTTTGATATATCTCTACTGATTACATCATGGGCAAGGTAAGTTTTCTTGAAATTTTATCTCTTTTGAAGTGAAATCATGTCAGTCGGTATGTTTGTGTAAACTGATCGTGTTTTAAGCCTTTGAATGTCATATTTGCTTGAAATGATTGTTGTTTCAGTGTCGTACGATGATGTTGATAGTGATATTACATGATAATTGCAGTAATTTGAGTGTTAGACATATGTTGACGATAGTGCATGTTTTCAATTCCAGATCTAGGATGTTTTAGGTTAGTATAACAAAATCAAAAGATACACCTAGTCTCGGATTTCTGTGTAGATTGTGATTTTGAAATCAATTTTAGGTTTTAAGCAGTTTTTACAGATTTTTGATTCTGGATCGTTTTTACGAATTGTTAAATCTGAACCGCTCATACGTCATTTTCTGAATCGCTCATGTGTCATTTTCTGAACCGCTCATATGTCATTTGCTGGACCGCTCATATGTCATTTGCTGGACCGCTCGTATGTCATTTGCTGAACCGCTTATATATCATCTGCTGAATCTTTTAGGTTCGCTTTTAGGAACATTTCAGGTCCGCTTTTAAGGCAGAAAATTGGTGTTTCGCTTATATGGCTAGGGATGGTTCGCTTCTTGTGCATTTTTCTAAGTAGGTTTGCTTTTTAGTCAGTATAGTGGTTTGTCTATATGATTGTGAAATTCAGGTTCGCTTTTAAAGTAAATATGTAGGTTCGCTTTTTAGTCAGGAATAAACATGAGAAATTTTTCTAAGTCTTGATTTCTGTTGTTGTTGTGCAGGCATCGCAAAACGTGTTATTTGATCCAGTACACAACAGTTGTATTGATTTAGATGTGGAGAAGTGTCCTTTATTGTCAGAGTTCAGCAGCATCTTGGATTATATGAATCGTATTCCAGTAAAGAAAGCAATGATTGATCAAAGGCCATTGTATAGATCACATATTAGTCGATTCTGGATAAACACAAAGTATGATGAGGAAAGCAAAGTGATATCATCAGTGGTGGAAGTGAATGGAAAATTGGAGACTATTCTGGTGACTGAAGAATTAGTTCGAGAAGTTATGGATTTTCCTGAAAAGGCTAACTACCCCACAAGATTTCCTGAACATTTGGTGAAGGGATGTATGCTGAGAATGGGATACAGAGGTGCTTTGAACACCGGAAACTACTTGAAGTCAAAGTTTCAAAAATCTTTCAAGTTCTTAATTCATTGTATTCTTATTTCATTGAGCCACACAAAGGGAAGTTTCGATCAAATGAGAGATTACCAAATGAATATGTTGACAGCGTTGGTGTTGAATAAGAGATACAACTTTTCACATATAGTTTTTCATTATATGGTGGAGAATATCACGTCGGATGTTAGAATCTGGAGGTATCCGCGTTTTGTACAAATGATGATTGATCGGGCATATCCTGAAATTGATAGAGACATTCAGGATGATCTTCTTGTTCAAGCTCACATGTCTAATATTTCTTTGAAGAATCTGATCCAGTATCATCCTAATCATCCAGAGCCTGATCTAGTGATTGAAAACTTTGGATTACTTAGAGATGTGAACTATGTGGATCCTGATCCGGAAAATCATCAAAATTGGAGAAATCAAGAAGAAATGAAAGAGGCGTTGTATGCTGTAGAGTTGAAGATACTTGAGAATTTCAAATCAACCAAGAATGTGTGGTATGTAAAGGAGTTGGGACGCAGACGTAGACTTGCAACTCCTGTAGCTGAAGGTGAAGGTTCTTCTTCAAAACCGAAGAAGATAAAAAAAAAAAAGAAAAAGCAAACAATGTTAATTGATGAATCTGATGAAAATATTTCTGAGATGAATGTTGAAAATGAACAAGAAATGACTGGTGCTGAAAATATTGAAATTGAGGCCGATTTGTTTACAACAGAAGCATTTTTTGTTGATAATGTTGTGAACACAGTTACTTCGGATGTTCAAAAGGAAAAAGAAAAGGTTGTAGATAATGTTGAAGGTGACGACGTTGATAAAGACACTACTAGTTCTTCTAGTACGTCTGAATATGTAGTGATTGATGCAAAAGAACGTGAAAGACGAATGAGAGAAGAGGTAGAACAAGAAAAGTTGATTAAAAAGAGAAAGAGAGAAGAGAAAGAAGATGCACCTTATGTACCTTCTCCGGAGCATGTTTCCATGTCACAATCTACTCCGAGAGGTAAAAAGAAAGCTGCTTATCGAAAGAGAGCTACACCAAAGATTAAAGTATCAAAGCGTCCTCAGAAGATCATGCAAACACATTCTACACTTCCACGTCAACCTACACAATCTCCAATACATCAATCTCCTCCTAGACAACCAACACCCCATCAAGCACCAAGACAACCTACTCCTCCATCACATTTAACACCATCACCACAAACTGAACTACAACATCAACCATCACCAATCCATTCACCACTACTTCAATCACCACACAAATCACCTTCAAGACAACTCACACCACAACATGTTTCACCATTTCATCAAGAACCACCAGTTACTTCATTGAATCAAACATTTCAAACACCACCTTCTTCACAACCTATCATTCATACTACACCAGGTTCTTCAGGGTCAAAAAGTTTTCCATCTGTTCTTCCAAACATAAGTACTGGGTTTGACGAATTTGGAGATTTAGACTTTGTGAATATTTTTTAGTTGAAAAATGTTGAAAAGAAAGTGGATGATGTGATTGCTGAAAATAAAAAGCTGGCAGATGAAAACAAAAAGATTGCTGATAGAGAAAAGACTCTTGCTGGAAGGGTACAAAGGTTGGAAGGTGAGAACAAAGTGTTGACACTGAAAGTTGAAGTTGGTCAGACTGAAATCGACGTTTTGAAAGTTCGAGTATCTGAATTAGAAGAAGAGAAGAATCGTCGAGAGAGTGAAAATGAAGATTATAAGTTGAAGAATAAAGAACTTAGAGCTGCTAAAATGCTACATGAACATAAAATTTACATGCTGAATAGAGTTGTGGAAAGCATGTTAGAGACAACAGTGGAACAGAAATATGAAGAGTTGAAGTTAGAAGACCTTTGTGTAGAACGTCAAGAAGAATTAGAAAGGCAGAAGAAAGATAAGGGTAAAGGGATAGAAGGATGTTCTGAAATGTCTATTGTACCTTCAATGGTAATAGAAAATCCTGAGCCTATATCTTCAGTTCCTGGTGTAATCGAAGAAGAAATTTCAACGCCTAAATTAATTGATGGAGAAGATGAAGAGGATGATGAAGATGATGATGATGATGATGATGAGTTTGTATATACTGCAAGCAGTCATAGTTCTGAGGGTAATGATGATGATGATGCAGCAGGAGGTTCAGGTATTAGAGTGAGTGATGCTTCAAAAGAAAAAGTGGTTGAAGATTTGTTAAACAACACAGTCAATGAAGAAAGTGGTGAAGCTGAGAGAAAGGGGGAGTCGAGTAAAACACAGATTGTAGAGCATCATGAACCTTTGTTCTTATGTTTAGATGTGTATAGGGAGATGCTAAAAGATGTAAATCCTGAGATTCCAATTGATCTTGAAGCAGATTTGGAAGCGTTTGATATCAATAAACAGCAAGATTATAAGTATGATTATGTTGAAGATGCTGATATCTATGATAGAGTTGAGATTGAAGAATGTTCGGATAATGAATAGATTCCTGAAGATACTTCAAAACTTCCAACATTAATGGAGTTCTTTGCTGCAGAGAATAGAGATGAATTACGTCAGAAAGTGACTGAAGCTGTGAATAATAACGTATTTGAATGTTTGAGGAAAGAAGCTGAGCAAGAAGGTCAATCTAATGCTGATAAAGAAAGTCAATCAAAAGCTGAAGAAATTGATCGTTCTAAATGGTTTAAAGATTCTCATGAAAGAAAATACAAGAGACCACTGAAGTTCTTCCAACGAGATCGAAATGTTTCGCTTGGTGATATCATTAGTTGGGGTTTTCTTCCACAAGTTAATGCTTATGCTATTCGAAGAGAATATGGCGTCCAGTATTTTGCACGGTTATATGATATAATGTCATTACCGTGGTGGGATGTTGATGAATTAGCAAAGGTGAGAGTCTTGGAGTACAAGGTGAGAAAGAATGATACTGCGATGTGGGGCTACATCAAATATGAACAATTGAAGCCATTTCGAAAATGGAAGCCACATCGACCAAGGCGTGTTCAGAGTGTTAATCCAGAAACTGGAGCTGTAGAAGTTATTCTGAATGTGAAGCCTCCACGTACAATGAAGACAATTCCAATGCCAGAAATGGAGCAGGATTTTTATAAAGGCTTTATTGAATGGGTTTACAGTTGTAGAACAACTGAGGCAATAATCACGTATAGAGCTGGTGGAGAGCTGAGGGATATTCATGTTTATGACCCGATGTGGTTAGTTAATTGCTCAGCTAAAGACATCGAATGTTTATTCGTTCACAAGATTCGCTACTCTCCAGCAGATAAAGAGCAAGCTCTTCAGTTTCAACGGGTTGTATCACTGTGTATTCAGAAAGGTATTAACTCTGAAAACATGTGGAAATCTTCATGGTGGTCTTTAGACGAGAAGATGAAACAGAAAGCAAAGCGGGAGCGTGAACGTGAGAATCAAAGGATGGAAGAAAATAGAGGAAAGTTTATGAAGGAACAAGAAAAGGAAGAAAATGCGAGGAAGATAGAGAATGAGAAGATCAGGGTTGCACTGAGTAGAAAGCCAAAACCGAGGGAAGAGAAATTCAAAGCTATCTGAAGGCCTACATTCAAGACAAAGACTGCGGCTTCATCCAAGGGGGAGTTTGTTGATGCATAATGTCTAAAGCCTGCGTCTTTGTAATGCTAGTTTAATGTATAGGGTCCAGATAGGTCATTTTGTGTTAGTACAGGGGGTAAAAGTGTAATTTTATAGCTTTAATGTTTGAGGTCCGCTTTTGTGGCATGTGTTCACAAAAGCGAACCAGATTAGTAGTCTGGACCGCTCTTGTGGACATGTCACATAAGCGGACCAGGTTTCCTATATATACCCCTGATGTGTTCTTCATTTGTAACGTTTTCATGAACTCAACGTCGAACTGCTGACTGTACGACAAGCGTTATCAAGTGAAGATAAAGTATTTTAAGTGTGAATCTTCTGTTTCTACTCATTTCTGTTACGTTTTTCTTTGTATCATACTGAAAATGTGTTTCCGCCACATTTTCAGTAAGCACTAGCTCTGATTGACTCATTCGAGAGGTCAAAACTGATCCTACAATGTTTATATCTACACAATTACTCATTCAGTATTGTCAATCCTGACTGGTGGGTCATATTACACATTGGCTATCTCGTTGTCTAATGGTAACGTGTTCCTCATTTTGTATACAAAGCCCCAACATACCGGCAGTAATTGAAGAACTACAAAGACTCAATCACTGCTAATCACATTGTAAATTATTTAAGGTTTTGTAAAATAATTTGTAAAAAGGTTTACAAAAAGGAGATTACTCACATTGCTACTTTAGACTTTTCTTGGTGGATTCCTAGTTATAATCTATTAATTAAACAATGCACGTGTGTTAGTATAATAACCCAATATTTACATTAGTAATACCCTCCCCGAGACAGAATTCCAACGACTACATCGGGCAGAACCTCGACAGCCGTTACGGAACCCTAGATCAATCGGGCAGCGTATCTAATACGTAACCGGGGGTTATAATACTTACATCGAGGCAAAGCTTCGCTACTTTAGTGGATATAATACCCGGTATAATTGCTATACTACAGAAATTTGAGAGAGAAAGTTGTTTGTGGTGCGAAATGTGAACTGAGGCCAACGACCTCTATATATAGTGCTGATCAGCCAGGGCGTCGTGCCCCGCGACGGAAACGGAGGAGGGCTTCGCGGCCCGCGAGGCCAGCTAGGGTAGGCCCTAGCTTGGCTGACTCGGACACTAGACTCGACACGGTTGCGACACGTGGCGGCACCGGAGGTGTCCTGGTGGCCTAGCTCGGCGTGGCCCGCGACGGAGGTAGATAGGGGCGTCGCGCCCCGCGAGCACCTCTGAAGTTTTTTTTTATTTTATTATTGTAAAATTAAAGGTATCCGGGATCGTTTTTCGTATACAGGGTGTATTTTAGGTCGTATAAAGGTGTCTAAATATATTAAGGGTGTTGGAAATATTTTGGAGGGTTGTTATATATTATCACCCTCTTGGTATGTTCTGTCGTATTCTTTGGTGTGAGTGTCCCACTTCTGGTGGGAATGTAGGCCCAGCTGAGAATGGACCGATTGTCTCCGATAAGATTCGTCATGATAATCTCTTCGTCTAGTCTTGGAGTGAGTAGACTCATACCTTGTGGGGGATCTGGAGTAAACTTTGGTGTATTCCACATGTACTCGTGATGGTGCGTCATGGTGTGATACACGTGGTGCAGATGGTGCTCGTGCACGAGATGCAGATCTTCGTGACTGAGTGGGAGGAGTAGTCTGTGCACAGAGTTGTGCATACACAACATTTATTGCACCCTGGGATCTGACATACCACGAGATAGGAGTTTCACCGGGAGGTAGAATTGAACTTATCGGGATCTCGGGTTGTACTCCTAGAGTAACGGGGTCATTCGGATGATTATCGTTGTACTGGACTTTGTTATCATCCGAGGCCTCTTCCACAATCCCTTCGACTTGGGTATTGGGTGCAAAATGTGGCCGAGGGCTAGATAGACGGTTTATCGGAGTCTCTTCCATTGAAAAACGGAGATAGAAGAGTAAATTGAAACGAGAAGATATAAATAAAAACTGAGAAATCGGTGGGCGCTAATGAGGAAACACTGGTTTAATTGACCGGAATCAACTGAACCAGGGGGTTTGAATCTGCATAAAAGGGTTAGATCTTCTAGGTCGATTCAGGGGTGAATGATCTTCTTCCTCGAACAACAACTGCAAAACAAACAACCGTTAGACTCGCCACGGGGAGAATGGGGGTTCCCTCCGTGACCACCCTCCGACTTGAGAATAAGTACAGGGTATGATGAAGAAGAAGTAATGTAAAGTGAAGTGTGTGTGTAACTTGGAGAATTATACCTGAATTATCCTTTATTTATAGCCGAAGTTTGGGCGGGAAAATCCGTTGAGGGAAAACTTGACGGAAAGTGCTTTTCCTTAAGCGGTTATCTCATCTTCCTTTAATCACTAACGAGTGTGTGCACACGGATCGTGATCGCGATCGACGGCTGGGGTGATGCCACGTGGAAAGTGGGCAAGTGTGGATCTTTCCTTTAATTCGGTGCCATCATCGTGATTTTGGGAAGAGTCCAGGATGATGACATGTGGCCATTCGGTTATAACCGAATGGTGATGTACGATAGTGTAACACCCCGTGTTTTCATGAGTCAAAGTCAAAGTCAAGGTCAAAGTCAACGACCGATTGTACGAATTTGACTTATAGTAATTTCCTTATTTTAATTGTATTGCGTGGAGTAAGTGTTGTTAATTGCTAAAATCGATGTGTGTTAATCGCTATCTAATCGGCTTTCGACTGTGAATCATAGGAAGTAACAATGCGATAAAGTTAACTAATCGATAATCTAGCTATGCTACTCGACAACGAATCGTGATACGAAACGTAACTCGACTTAATTTGGTTATTATACGTGTGTGTGCCTTATGTGTTACTTGTGCGTGTTATATATATATATATATATATATATATATATATATATATATGTTGTAGAAATCAATCGAACTCAATCGAAACTCGAATCCAAATAAAAAATCGAACTATGACAATTAGTAGTCGGGACTAAAAGTAATTTGACTAGGAAACCCTATCGTGACGAGCCGCTCGCAATCGAAATCGAAACATCAAAAATCGTCGCGTCAAACAATCAAACCAAGTGACATCCGGCTGGATAGCCATCCGACCGGATAGCCACTACGCTCCAGGTCAGGCGTCATCCGACCAGGATGTCATCCGACCGGATCGTCTTCCGGGTGGTACGCCATCCGATCGGATAACCCTTTCCTCTTTTGGAATCCTATAAATACCCCTGTCTTTGTCATTCTTTCCATTTTTGGAAGTCCTTGTCCGAACCTTTCGTGTTCCTCACCTTTTCTTCGATTTCTCTCAATCCAGGTAAGATCTCGCCCTAAACCTTGTACTTTCTTAATCTACCCACACTCCTACACCTTTCCAACTTTTAAATCTTAACTTTTAACCGTGGAATCGCTAGATTTCGGGTGTTCTAGGATGACGTCATCATGTGTTCTTCAAGAACTTCATATTTTGACTTCAAACCACCAAGAACAACCGAGATCTAACCGATTTCCACGCAAACATACAAAGATCTTGTAAAGATCTCGACACAAGAATGGTGATAAAGGATTGAAAGATGGCTTTTAACTTTCTTTCAACTCTTTTGCACTCAAAGTACTCCAAAAACCGATAGGACCACAGTCCGACCGGATGACCATCCGAACGGATTATCATCCGCACGACCAGTCATCCGATCGACCGACTTGATGGATAGAGATACTTTCGTGTTTTCAAAATACTACAACGAGAACTTCAAAAGTCAACCATCGTACACAAACACATTCTCCTTATAGGAAGAAACAATCCACTCGAATCGCCATCTGAACGGACAAGCTGTCCGACCGGATGACCACCCGAACGGATTGTTATCCGCACGGATTGCTGTCCGATCAGATTACCATCCGATCGAACCGCTATCCGACCCTTTCATACTTTGTAACGTTTAACGCTTCACTTATCGTTATACTACCGAATCTATTCAGGCTAACCTTACTCGCTAAGCACTCCCTTCAATCCATTCATCGCTGTGAGTATACTCGATCCCCTTTTTGCTTTATGCACTTTCGGGTGTTACATACGTTACGAATATTCAAACTACAACAATCACACTACTCCATAGTATTTGAACGCTAACCGATAATGCATGTTATACGTGGCTTATGAATGCTTGTTTGTTATGTTTACACATGGAATGCTGTCTACCTACCTTAGCAACGATAGTACTATAGTTTGGACTCAGCACCCGTTCACGGGGGTTGTTAAGGACCATTACTTGCATGGATTACGGTGGTAATCATGTATTGCGAACTGCCTCGGGCAGTCAACCCGCAGTCATTGGTATCGATGGATCTATGTCGATAACTAACGTGCTTCATTTCACTATGTGTACGTGCTGGTTATGCGTAAACGAATTCAAACTCTATATGCTATTATCAAACTTGTATGCTCACCTTTACATTATATGTATTGACTTTATTTTAACGTATGTGACAGTTGCTTAGGACGCACACTTGGTAGGAAAGTGAGGCTAGAATAAAGCTTTAGAGCCCAACAAATAGTTGTCTGTAGATAATGAATCAAGGGTCTCTAGAAGCAGATAAACAATTGTTGTCTATTTAAATCTGAGTTGTCGGAACAGAATATTTGCCTGGATTATTGTCTGTAATAATTGATTTACTATTTGAGATACGGTATGGGACGTATTATTTAAATTGAATAGTATTGATAATTGTTATGGAAACTTCTGGACAATCTGTTTCGCTCAGTGCCATGCCCCGATGATTCTGCCATCGGTTGGGGTGTGACAGATTGGTATCAGAGCCATAACTATAGGGAATTAGGCAAGACTCGACCTAGTCCGGGTCGGTGTCTTAGAAACCTAGTCTATAGTTAGGAACCAACAGACCGACTGGTGCATAACCAGTAGGGATTATGTATGAGCTTACTCCTCGCTATTCTCATTTATGCTACACTATCACTACACTTGAGTTTACAGCTATAAATAGGCGATAAAGTCGAGATTAGGGGTGAAAACCACAAACTCTTGACTAAAATGCTTGAATTAATGCTGTTTTATCAACTTATCAATGGTTTCTTCCTTCTTTTTCAATAGCGAACGCTTGTTCAATGGGGGAATTATACCAAACCAGGGGTGAAATCCATATTTAGATGAATAATCTCCTCTATTTTATCAAAAAAAGGGACGAAGTTGTTGAGCCAGGGGTGAAACCCTAACCTTGACGACTTGTTCTGCACTTTTTACAAACTCTCACCAAAGTCTCAACGGACTCTAACGACCTGAAGTCACGATATAACCAACGGGATGGGTGCCAAACGCCCAAGAATCGAGGCAAGGACACAGTCCTGAAAGTCAAACGTATACGACAAGTCCTTGTGAATAGTTGAAACGCTTTGGTTAGTCGAAGTCTACTAGCCGCAGACAATCTACTTCTCGAATTTTATGTGTTTTGATTCTGAGCCCGCAATTGCTGACTTTGATGATTTGCTGGTTTTATGTGTTTTGTGTGTTTCATGCTTACTTGTTAGCGTTTTGAGGTATCACTGGTTTCGATGTAACGCCCTTTGCTTTTGCTACTCACACAACACACTACACAATGTTAACAAATCGCGGAATTTTGGACGACCTTATACTACGACGTATTATACTACGCTATTCTCGAGCAATCGCCGACTTTGAATAATAGGTTTCTGTTTTCTGACTACCTCTAGTGATTAAATTCATATGTGTTTCCTTGCTTTGGTGCTTGACATGTTTGGGTGTTATGTGATTATGTGCCCTACGTGCTTATGTGTATATGTAATTTTGTGCTCTATGTGTTATGTGTTTACGTGAATATACGTGTTCCTGAGCTTTAGTAAGTAGTAGACGTGTGAGGTGAGATTCGAATACCATGTGTTGAGTCCCGTGACGCTGTCTATTGCAGACAATGTCGTCTGGATCCCGTCACCCACTTTCTCGTCAAGAAAAGAGAGACAAACGCCTTGCTTCCATCATCGCTAAAAGTGTAGCAAAGGCCGTAAGTGATGTTTATGAGAATGCTAGCAAATCATCTGAGGAATCGAGAACCGAAGCTCCTAAAGCTACCGCGAAGACCTTCAGTTTCAAGCAATTCAAGTCGTGTGGGCCAAAAGAATTCACTGGCGAGGGAGGTCCCACTGCACTATTTCACTGGTTTGATTCCAATGAGGTTACTCTGCGACAGCGTGGTTGCCCTGATGACCTCCGTACTCTGAATGCTACCGGCGTTTTTTCAGTCACGTGCACTAGACTAGTGGACGGCCGAGAGGAACAAGCGAGGGAACGATGCAGCCTACGGTCTGTCGTGGGACGAGCTCAAGGAAGTTATGCTAGAGGAATTCTGCCCTCCTCACGAACGTCAGAAGCCAGAAGATGAATTTTGGCACATACAACAAAACGATGGTGATAATACTGGTCTCACTACTCGTTTCAAACAGTTCAGCATTATTTGTCCCGACCAAGCCAAGACTCCAGATATGGCAATCAAGAAGTACATCCAGGCCCTGCCCGACTGCGTTGCTGATTTCGTGCAAGCGGCTAAGACTACGACGATCGAGGAAACTTACCTACTTGCCGCTGAAATCAACGACAAGCGGGTTAAGGCTGGGGTCTGGGATAAAACTTCGAAGCACCTGCATCAAGCTACCGCCACCGCACCAACTGCCGAACCCACCTCATCGAGCAACAAAAGGAAGAACAAGAGGAAGAACAGCTCCAGTAACAAGAACTGTGCGCTTACTGCTACACCAGTTCAAGCTGTACCAGCTCAACAGCGCCAAGTAGTAGCGCCTGTGGCCAATGCACTTCTTGCTAAGCGTGCATACACTGGGCCACATCCGCTCTGCCCTACCTGTACCTACCATCACCCAACTGCCATTGCTTGCCGTTTTTGTGCTCATTGCAATGTGTACGGTCACTTTACTGCCAACTGCCATATTCGACAAGCTCCTGCTCATCAAGCTCTACTCACCGCCCCACAGGGTCAACAAGCTCCTCTGGCACCCGCGGTCAAAGCCAGAGCCTGCTTCGCATGTGGCGATCCTAACCATTTCGCCAACATGTGCCCAAACAGGGTTGTGAAACAAGATCCCCAACAGCAACAGCCTCAACAGCAGCAGCAACACCAGCAGCAACAGGCCGCACGCGCCAGAACTTTCAACATCAACGTGCGCCAAGCCCAAGCTGACAACAACGTGGTTAATGGTACGTTCCTTGTGAATGGTATTTATGCATCATGTTTGTTTGATACCGGAGCTGATAATTGCTTTGTGTCGTTCGAATTCGAGAAGCTCCTTAATCATAAACGCTCCAAACTCTCTTCGACGTTCGATGTGGAAGTCGCCACTGGAAGAACTGTCGCCGTCAATGCCGTTATCCGTGATTGTACTCTTGAGCTCAACAATCACATCTTCCCAATCGACCTCATTCCGATGCAACTCGGAAGTTTCGACGTCATAGTAGGCATGGACTTTCTACGCGAAAACCATGCTGAAGTTGTGTGTTATGATAAGATGATTCGATTCTCGCTCGCGAATGGTGATTTATTGTGTGTATACGGTGAAACTGCCTCGAAAGGGCTCAAGCTCATGTCATGTGTCCAAGCTAGCAAGTATCTCCGTAAGGAATACAAAGATTTCTTGGTAAACATTGTGGTAGCGGAGAAGGAAAAGAAAGAGAAGAAGGAAGTGAAAGACGTTCCTGTGGTTCATGAATTTCCTCATGTGTTTCCTGATGATCTTCCAGGTTTACCACCAAGTCGTGATATCGACTTTCGTATCGACCTCATTCCTGGAGCCAACCCTATTGCCAAAGCTCCCTATCGACTCGCGCCATCCGAAATGCGTGAACTCTCAAACCAACTCCAGGAATTACTTGAGAAAGGCTTCATTCGCCCGAGCACCTCTCCATGGGGCGCTCCAGTCCTTTTCATCAAAAAGAAGGATGGGTCGTTCCGGATGTGCATCGACTACCAGGAATTGAATAAGTTAACTATCAAGAACCGATATCCCCTACCTCGCATCGACGACTTGTTTGATCAACTGCAAGGCGCTGCGTGTTTCTCAAAGATCGACCTACGTTCAGGATATCACCAGCTACGCATACAAGAGGAGGATATACCCAAAACCGCGTTTCGCACCCGATACAGCCATTACGAATTTGTTGTCATGCCTTTTGGTTTAACCAACGCGCCAGCAGTTTTCATGGATCTGATGAATCGCATGTGTAAACCGTATCTCGACCGTTTCGTCATCGTATTCATCGACGATGTCTTGATCTATTCCAAATCGAAGGCCGAATACGCGCAACATCTACGTTTGGTTCTCGAGTTACTCCAGGGGAACCAACTCTATGCCAAGTTCTCCAAGTGCGAATTTTGGTTGGAGGAAGTTCAATTTCTGGGTCACATTGTTAATAGTCAAGGCATTCACTTCGACCCTGCGAAGATTGAAGTTGTTAAGAGCTGGGTTACGCCTAAGAACCTGTCTGAAGTCCGCTCTTTTCTCGGACTAGCGGGCTATTATCGACGATTTATGGAGGGATTCTCAAGGATCGCTGTTCCGCTTACCTCTCTCATGCATAAAGACAAGCCTTTTATTTGGAGAACCGAACAAGAGTTTGCCTTTCGAACCCTCAAGCACAAGCTTTGCAACGCTTTTGTTCTCACATTGCCCGACGGAAACAACGATTTCATTGTCTATTGTGATGCTTCCAACCTTGGTCTTGGTTGTGTTCTCATGCAACGGGACAAGGTCATAGCTTACGCATCTCGTCAGCTCAAAGTCCACGAGAAGAACTATACAACCCACGATCTCGAGCTAGGCGCGGTTGTTTTTGCATTAAAGATTTGGCGACACTACCTGTATGGTACCAAGTGTACGATCTTCACCGATCATAGGAGCCTACAACATATCTTTAATCAAAAGGAACTTAATATGCGTCAACGCCGATGGGTAGAACTTCTCAACGATTATGACTGTGAGATCCGTTATCACCCAGGCAAGGCAAATGTTGTTGCCGACGCACTTAGAAGACGAAGCTATCTGCTTAGCACTCGTAATGTTCAAGCCCAACACGACCTCGAAACCCTTATTCGTGAAGCCCAGCATGCGTGTTTTAATGAACGCACGCTGAAAAGGGAACGAATCTACCACGATGGAGCCCAGCTTGTGAGCAAATCCAATGGGATATTCCACTTTCTGGACCGAATCTGGATCCCTAAGCGGACCAATTTACGACAAATCCTGATGGACGAAGCCCACAAATCCCGTTATTCTATTCACCCCGGTGCTGACAAAATGTACCAGGATCTTCGCTACAGGTACTGGTGGCCCGGCAAGAAAAGGGATATCGCTCTCAACGTTGGAAAATGCCTAACTTGTGCAAGAGTAAAGGCTGAACATCAAAGACCCTCTGGCTTACTCGAACAACCACCAATTCCCATGTGGAAGTGGGAAAGTATAGCTATGGACTTTGTAACCAAGCTACCGCACACGTCATCAGGTCACGACAGCATTTGGGTTATGGTCGATCGTTTGACTAAATCAGCTCACCTTCTGCCGATACGAGAAGACTACAAGGTAGAACGATTAGCCCGAATCTACACCGACGAGATCATTTGTAATCATGGGACGCCTCGTGACATCATCTCTGATCGTGATGCTCGGTTCACCTCGCGGCTGTGGGAGACGTTTCAAACGGCACTTGGTACATCGCTTAATCTAAGTACCGCCTTCCACCCTCAAACCGACGGTCAGACTGAAAGAACGATTCGTACTCTTGAATACATGCTCCGTTCGTGTGTCTTGGACTTCGGTGGTAATTGGGATAAATACCTGCCGTTAGTCGAATTCTCGTATAACAACAGCTATCATTCTAGCATCCAAATGGCACCATTCGAGGCATTATACTGAAGAAGATGTCGATCGCCTATTGTGTGGCACGAGATCGGTCATTCGCAATTAACCGGTCCTGAGTTATTACAAGAAACGACAGACAAAATTTTCCAAATTCGAGACAATCTGGTGAAAGCTCGGGATCGACAGAAAAGTTATGCCGATAAAAAGCGCAAGCCCCGTGAATTTGACGTTGATGACTACGTACTCCTAAAGGTATCACCTTGGAAGGGTGTAGTCCGATTCGGCAAAAAGGGAAAACTCGCGCCTCGATATGTTGGACCTTTTAAGATTCTGGAAAGGATCGGAAAAGTAGCCTACAGACTCGAACTACCGGAGGAACTTAGTAATGTCCACCCGACTTTCCATGTGTCAAACCTCCGAAAGTGCCTAGCCGACCACAACTTACACGTTTCTCTCGATGACCTGCAAGTAAACGAAACATTACACTTTGTGGAAAAACCTGTCGAAATCATGGATCGCCAAACCAAGCAGCTCAGACGCTCTCGCATTCCCATTGTGAAAGTCCGATGGGAAGGCAAGCGAGGCGCAGAGTTCACTTGGGGAACTCGAAAGCGACATGAAAGCGAAGTACCCGCAGTTGTTTAAAGAGAAAGTCTAGAAAGAGAAAGTGGCAACGTGATTCATATGTTTTTGTACGATTTCATATCAATCAATAGAATCACCGATTATATTACGTTCTCGTGTGTTCAGTCACGTTCGTGTACGAATTCCGCACGTCACACGTTCGGTTCGCAATCGTTTCGGAGTCAAAACCGGTCCGAACAGAAAGTTCTCAAATGTGATTCACGGTGTCGTACAGCTTCCAGCTTAATTTTGGGACGAAATTCCCTAAACAAGGGGAGGCTGTAACACCCCGTGTTTTCATGAGTCAAAGTCAAGGTCAAACTCAACGACCGATTATACGAATTTGACTTATAGTAATTTCCTTATTTTAATTGTATTATGTCGAGTAAGTGTTGTTAATTGCTAAAATCGATGTGTGTTAATCGCTATCTAATCGGCTTACGACTGTGAATGATAGGAAGTAACAATGCGATAACGTTAACTAATCGATAATCAAGCTATGCTACTCGACAACGAATCGTGATACGAAACGCAACTCGACTTAATTTGGTTATTATACGTGTGTGTGCCTTATTTGTTACTTGTGCGTGTTATATATATATATATATATATATATATATATGTTGTGGAAATCAATCGAACTCAATCGAAACTCGAATCCGAATAAAAAATCGAACTATGACAATTAGTAGTCGGGACTAAAAGTAATTTGACTAGGAAACCCTATCGTGACGAGCCGCTTGCAATCGAAATCGAAACATCAAAAATCGTCGCGTCAAACAATCAAACCAAGTGCCATCCGGCCGGATAGCCATCCGACCGGATAGCCACTACGCTCCAGGTCAGGCGTCATCCGACCAGGATGTCATCCGACCAGGATGTCATCCAACCGGATCGTCATCCGGGCGGCACGCCATCCGATCGGATAACCCTTTCCTCTTTTGGAATCCTATAAATACCCCTGTCTTTGTCATTCTTTCCATTTTTGGAAGTCCTTGTTCGAACCTTTCGTGCTCCTCACCTTTTCTTCGATTTCTCTCAATCCAGGTAAGATCTCGCCCTAAACCTTGTACTTTCTTAATCTACCCGCACTCCTACACCTTTCCAACTTTTAAATCTTAACTTTTAACCGTGGAATCGCTAGATTTCGGGTGTTCTAGGATGACGTCATCATGTGTTCTTCAAGAACTTCATATTTTGACTTCAAACCACCAAGAACAACCGAGATCTAACCGATTTCCACGCAAACATACAAAGATCTTGTAAAGATCTCGACACAAGAATGGTGATAAATGATTGAAAAATGGCTTTTAACTTTCTTTCAACTCTTTTGCACTCAAAGTACTCCAAAACCGATAGGATCCGACCCTGACTTAGTCTTCGACTCGATTGTAGTGTTGTACTAGCTAAAGATCCGGATTCTACTCGCGAGACTACCGATTTCGGGTTAAACAAAACAACCGTCTAGAGCCGATAGCTGACCGAGCTAGGGTGATTCCTGGTCGGTTTAGTCATCGGGGTCAAAATGGGGGTTCTGTTGGTTAACACGTTGTCAAAGCGTCTCGACATAACGACAAACCATCAAAACGACCAAGTGTAGGACGAACGGAACAATCGGAACGGATTGCTGTCCGATCGGATAGGTCACCCGAACGGATTGTCACCCGAACGGATCACACTAGGGTCCCACCTTTAAACAACCTTATCTAAAGTTTGAGTATTGAACGAAATGTACCCCGATCGGACGACCATCTGAATGGATTACTCTTCGGATCATGAGATACTAAGACTTTAAAGACTTAAACAAATTTCAACGTGTTCAATAACAAGGTTGCCATCCGATCGGATTGCCATCCGATCGAGTGACGCTTCTGTTGTGAACTTGCTTTCAGAAAGTAACCTCGTCACTAAGTCGCCGTCCGATCGGACCACTGTCCGACCGGATGACCATCCGAACGGATTGTCATCCGCACGACCAGTCATCCGATCGACCGACTTGATGGATAGAGATACTTTCGTGTTTTCAAAATACTACAACGAGAACTTCAAAAGTCAACCATCGTACACAAACACATTCTCCTTATAGGAAGAAACAATCCACTCGAATCGCCATCCGAACGGACAAGCTGTCCGACCGGATGACGACCCGAATGGATTGTTATCCGCACGGATTGCTGTCCGATCGGATTACCATCCGATCGAACCGCTATCCGACCCTTTCATACTTTGTAACGTTTTACGCTTCACTTATCGTTATACTACCGAATCTATTCAGGCTAACCTTACTCGCTAAGCACTCCCTTCAATCCATTCATCGCCGTGAGTATACTCGATCCCCTTTTTGCTTTATGCACTTTTGGGTGTTACATACGTTACGAATATTCAAACTACAACAATCACACTACTCCATACTATTTGAACGCTAACCGATAATGCATGTTATACGTGGCTTATGAATGCTTGTTTGTTATGTTTACACATGGAATGTTGTCTACCTGCCTTAGCAACGATAGTAATATAGTTTGGACTCAGCACCCGTTCACGGGGGTTGTTAAGGACCATTACTTGCATGGATTACGGTGGTAATCATGTATTGAGAATTGCCTCGGGCAGTCAACCCGCAGTCATTGGTATCGATGGATCTATGTCGATAACTAACGTGCTTCATTTCACTATGTGTACATGCTGGTTATGCGTAAACGAATTCAAACTCTATATGCTATTATCAAACTTGTATGCTCACCTTTACATTATATGTATTGACTTTAGTTTAACGTATGTGACAGGTGCTTAGGACGCACACTTGGTAGGAAAGTGAGGCTAGAATAAAGCTTTAGAGCCCAACAAATAGTTGTCTGTAGATAACAAATCAAGGGTCTCTAGAAGCAGATAAACAATTGCTGTCTATTTAAATCTGAGTTGTCGGAACAGAATATTTGCCTGGATTATTGTCTGTAATAATTGATTTACTGTTTGAGATACGGTATGGGACGTATTATTTAAATTGAATAGTATTGATAATTATTATGGAAACTTCTTGACAATCTGTTTCGCTCAGTGCCATGCCCCGATGATTCCGCCATCGGTTGGGGTGTGACAGATAGTGCCTTCTAGAAGGGTTACAGTTGTAATCCTATGTGGCTCTTCTTCATAGTAATTCTGTTATAACAGAAAGGTTTATTTTGTCCAAGTCTGGGTGACTTTTGCATGGGGATATTGTTAGTATTTTTCCTGTCTGTTATGTGGGAGCTGGCGCAAGGATTTGTTAGTTTCCTTTTGGCACGCGGATGTTTAAGACTACTTTCCTTTTTGAATTCTCTTTTAGAACTAGTGCGCGGCCGCACAAGTTTCATTCTAAAGAGAACTTATTGACGGGGTTGTGGTATGGTCCCAAGCACCTGTGCAAGGTTTTTGGGACCTTACCCCTTCATTACATAAATGGGGTTTTATATAAATAACACCATAACACAAACTACCATACCAAACCTAGTAGATTTTTAAACACTTAACAAACAACTGATTTAATGAGCATAAAACACATTATAAAACACAATGTAATGAAAACAAAACAAAAACCAACAAAAAAAAATTCTCACATGTAAAAAATAAAACAAGCCATAGTAAAAAACTACTGATCATGCTATCTACTAATGAACTTATAAAACACATCATAACACAAAATTTTAAACTACGTGCTAAAAAACTGATAACTAGTCAACCTTGAAAAAAAACAACATAATGGAAGTTAAAACACACCATCCAATACCCAAAAAAAGTGTGATCTGTATATTACAAACCATCATTCACATTATGAGATTTATAAAAACATTGACTTCAACCTCCTTAACTGTTAAAACACATTACCAAGAAACATGCTGAGAAAAAAAGGTTAATAAACAATACACAAAACTACAATATGGAAGTTAAAACACACCATCCAATATCTAAAAAAAGTGATCTTCATATTACAAACCATCAGTGACATTATGGGATCAATAAACACATTGACTTCAACCTCTCTGACTGTTAAAACACATCACCAAGAACATGCTGATGGTTTTCTAGATAAATGTTAATAATCTACACACAAAACTACAATAGTATCCACAATCAACAAGTGTGTTTGAAGCCATGATTTTTCTCTTCGAAAAAAAATATATTGAATACGGATGAAGCTTGTGAACAAGTAAATGATCGTACGATTTATATTTACATATGATTTGAATTAACGATTTATATTTATATATGATTTGAATTCGAAAACAACCAAAATTCCGAAAATCTTGGACACAATCAGTTACATTCGAGTACATGTAATGTTAGTTAATGAAGATAAATTCCAAATATAAAATTAGAATGTGAAATTACATAATTGCCCTTCTAGTTAAAATCTCTCAATGCCACATGTCCAATTCTTATTGCTTCCTAGACTTTCTAGGAAAAACCCACTTTCTACCTAACTCCTCCTTTATATATTATATATATAGAGAGAGAGACAAGGATTTGGTTACAAAGTCTTAATTTACTAAAAAGTGCAAAAAATCATAAAATACTATAATTTCAACCATAAAACACACTAAAATACACAAATAACATAATAAAGATTACTAAAACAATATATATGTAGGTTTTGTTTTGTGTTTTAAATGACAATGCTCTGATTATGAAATGACAAACATTATTTATGTTTTATGTTGATTAGCATGTTGTGTTTTATATTTATAGTTCTACGATGATATGTTTGAAGTTTTTATGGATTATTAGAGTTTGAATATTATGTTTTAGTAATCTGCACTCTATTATATGTGAGTTTTAAGTGTGTTTTATGGCTGAAACTATATTGTTTTATAACTTTTTAGGAAATTTAGACTTTATAGCCGAACCTCACTTCACATTTGTATATAAATTCTACCCAAAAAAAAAATAAAATAAATAAACCACTGGTTATGGTATAAATAGTACCAATTTGTCCTAATACTTTAAGTTTAAGCAAGTTCACCATCATCTTGTTCCTCTTCAATTTCCCAAATCAATCATCATCTTCTCCAATTACACCACAACCGATCTCCACAATAAAAACTTCAAACACACCATCATAGAACTATAAATATAAAACATAACATGCTAATCAACATAAAACACAATAATGTTTATTATTTCATAATTAGAGCCTTGTCATTTAAAATACAAAACAAAACCTACATATATATTGTTTTAGTAATCTTCATTATGTTTTTTTGTGGTTTTTAGTGTGTTTTATGGTTGAAATTATAGTATTTTATGACTTTTTACACTTTTTAGTAAATTTAAACTTTTATCCATCTCCTAAGGGTTGTTTGTTTACCTCTTAATAAGTCTCTTAATGGTTCAGACATTTTACTGGATTAGCACTTAGTGGTTCAGATTGTTTGTTTTATGAGTAAATGTCTGAATGGTTCATACATTTGGCTCTGAATGGCTAAACATTATATTGAGTATGAATGGTTAAGACATATAATCTGAATTGATCAAACATTTGTCTCTGAATGGTTAAGTATTATACTGGCTCTTAATAGTTCAGACGTCTTACTGGTTCAACACTTAACGAACTCTTACTGATTTAACACTTAACAATTCAGAAGTTACAAAACAACACTTGTTTGTATGTAAATTTTACCAAAAAATAAATATATAAATAAACCACGTCTTATGGTATAAATAGCATTTGTCCTAATACTTTTAGTTTAAGCAAGTTCACCATCATCTTGTTCCTCCTCAATTTCCCAAATCAATCATCATTATAATCATCTTCTCCAATTACGCCACAACCGATCTCCAGCACCATGCAACACGGCGATTACACCTCCACCACTCCATACTACCCAAATTACCCTCAAAACCCTAACCCTAATCCCATCCCCACCACCGATCCCCACCACCCACCGCCGCTAACATACGCCTCCGCTCCCCCCTTCTCCCCCACCCCCTCCTACCACCCTCCTCCGCCGTCCGATTACTACCCTCCCTACCCCCAACACACCCCCGATCCATCGTTCACACAACCCCCACCAAACCCTAATTTACAACCCTCAAGTTTCCCCCAATTTGAGCAATCACACACCCCGTATCAATCTCAACCGGTTTATGATCCGAGTCAATTTCCGAGTCAGACTCCGAGTCAGGGATCGAGTCAGTATCCAAGTCAGGCACCGAGTCAGGGACCGAGTCAGTATCCAGGTCAGGGACCGAGTCAGTATCCAGGTCAGGGACCGAGTCAGTATCCGAGTCAGGGACTGAGTCAGTATCCGAGTCAGGGATATGAGAGTTCTTATGAGGGTGGTTATGGTGGTAATTACGGTCAGGCCGGGTCAGATATAGGGGGTGTGGATTATTATGGGAAGCGGTCGGATTCAGGGGTGTCTAGGTATGAATCAGGTGGGGGTGGGTATGGTGATGGGGTTTATGCTTATCAAGGGGGTAAAGTTGAGCCATATGGTGCTAGGGGTACTGGGTCAAAGTCTTCGACTTGGAAGGAACAGGTGGTGTTTGATGATTTTGGGCGCCCGATTGGTTTGCCTGGTAGTAGTGGTAAGGACTCCGCTCCGAAGGTTGTGAAGGCGGTACCCAAGGCTGAGACGAGGGAGGATGTTAAGGGTGGAGTGCAGAAGTTTAGGGTTAAGTTGTTGGCTGAAAGTGGCGGGCAGACTACCATGGATGTTCTTTGTCAGGTACTTTGTTTTAGTACCTTTTTTTAGGTTAATCAGTTTGTTAGGTGTCATGTTTATGTACCTTTGATGGTTGGTTTGTTGATGATTGAATTAAGATTGATCTGCATTCTGGTATGTGATTTCTATTGTTGTAGAATGTTTGTTTCGTGTTCAATCTGACATTTATGGCACTTGCTACAAGAAAAATACCATAAGCAAATAAACAAACGTACCGAGTAATATCCGACTTAGAAAGTAGGGTCTGGGGAGGGTGACATGGTTGTCGATAGCGAATAGTGACAGGGCACCTATAGGCTACGTAGCGAATAGCGACAAATTGCGACGGCTATTTTATAAATAGCGATTACACTAGAAAATGATTTTTGAAAATTTTTATATGTATATTACATCAAAATACCCTTGTATATATGCTATTTTACATGTATATTTAACAAAACCTAATGCAGCTCCGAAAACCCAGGCCCGCGTGAGGCAGCTTTTTTATACAGTTTTAGTTTTTTTTTTTTTTTTTTGTATTAAAAAATGGCCCAAACGAGTGGTGAAAAACTAAAAAAAAATACCTAACTGTCGCTACTTCGCTATTCGTCGCTAAGACCCCTATAGTGACACTTGGTCGCAAGGCTACATAGCGCGCTATAGCGGTCGCTATAGCTGCTATTAACAACTATGGAGGGTGAGATAGGGGCAGACATTGTGCCCTATCGCAGGAGATAACGAGGGTACTTCCTATGAGACCCCGGCTCAAAAAACTTCCTTTTTAAGTATAAAAACACTAGTGATAACATAGAGTATACATCAGTAATAGAAGAGACAGGGATTGGAGAACATAAAAGAAACAGAAAGGATCATAAACCACTTAAAATATTACTAGTACCTGCACATAGGAATAAACACAAACAAAAAGGGTAGAGCAAGGAAACGATATTCTTATTTGTTTGCTTTTAACTTCTTACTTCGTAATACAAAAGATATTAAATGAATTAACGTATGAACTATAGTTTTGTTAACATTGTCGTACTAGTTATATTTCTTATGTTAACATTGGATGACTTAGGGGTTGTTTGTTTTTTTCTTAAAAGCTCTTCCTGGTCTCTTTTGTCTGCCCGTGTCGTTTGTTTTTTAGAAGTGATTTCACTTAAAAACATCTGCCTGTCCTCTTCTTCTAGCAGACCTGGACTTCAATCTTCTAACCTCTTCATACCACTTCCAAACCCTAATAATTCTCCTTCCCTTCTCACAGTTCACCTCTCACCCCTCTCCTCCTCTCAAACGGCTTCCACCTATCTCCTCCACCCCACAGGGCCGACGCCACTCTCTTCTCCACCCCAGAGCGCCGCCGTCACCCTCTCCTCTCCTCCACCCTACCCTCCGGCGCCACCCTCTGTTGGCCTACTCACCTCTCCCAGCCGCCACAACTCTCTCATGTTCCCCGGAATGGACTCCTCACCGCCCGCCACCGTCGTTGACTCCACTCCGCCTCCGATTGCCTCTCCCTAGGTCAATCGTCCTCTCCGTCGTTCCCTTACTTTCACGATTGGAAGTTCCAGTATGATTCTGATCTTAAACCTAAGGTATTTCTGTATTTTTGTAAGATCAGTTCTAAGTTATTTCTGTGTTTTTGATTGCTATTTGCCTGCCCATTTGCTAGTGAAGTGATCTGAGTTCTAAGTTAGTGGATCTGATGTTGTAGTTTGGGAGAATGTTGAAATGATGTTTGGATTTGGGTGATGAATTAGGTTTTAGATGTATGAATCTGAAAGTGAAAGTTTGGTGTTAATTTAAATAAGTTTTGATGTTATTTTTCTAAATTTTGGTGTTTTTATTCGAATTTCAGTTTATTTAGCATTTTGCAGAGGTTAAAAAACAGTCTCCCCCTTGCAGACTACGGAGGTTTGGTCCACCTCTTCTGCTTTAGATGTCTGCAGATGTGGTCCGCAGACTGCAGACATTTTACCTCTGAAAAAACAAACAGCACCTTAGTTATTTACTTAACTAATTAAGTGTCGTGCCACCTGCATTCTCGTACCACTTTCTAGATTGATACATACATAATACATTCATACACACAAATCTCTATATGCTTACACATACAGATACATGTCTATATGTGTGTCCTTGTGTTCGCTGATATCCTACCATTTGTCTTTTCTATGCTCCATATTATCTTAAATGCAAGTTCACATGCTCGCATGGGTATTATACATGTACTATGTGAAATATCCTTTTTGGCCTTTGTTTTATTTCACAAAGACTTCTACATTAGTAGCTTTTGCAAACTTTAGCTAAATGAAGCACCACCTAGTTTTGCTCTTGCAAAGAATTTGCAGACAGGGTATAGGGTATAAGTGTTGTTGTCAACCAAAGTAATCATGTAGTTATGTCTTGAGGCCTTATTTCTGAGATATTGCAAACTTGTATCATTCAGGAGTTTCTATGTTATCCATTTTGGTATTAGTATAATCCAGATTTTACGGCGACATTGTTGTAGAGCGTGCTTGATGATTGTAGTTCCAAGAGCATGAGTCCGGAAACTCACACTTGTATATCTTGCAATGTGTGTCGGTAGTAAATCTAGACTGAAATGGCAAAAGGGTTTTCTTACCACCTTTTTCTGTTTAAAATGAACTTTGAAACATCAAATAGCGTAACATGATGTCTATGTTAATATTTTTATTTATTGTTATAAACATAATTCTAACAACGTTACACTTGTCTAATACTCTATAAGGGGTATGTGCTAACATTGTTTTTTTTTCATTATAACGTGGTTTTACACCATGCTTTTCGTTTGTTTTGAATACTGTTCTCACATGGAGCGTTCCTTTTGTCGTACAAATGCATTAAAGACTGTTCAAACTTCAAAAAGAGATATTAAGATTTGGAGTACCAAGCAATTTATTTTTCTTATATTACACTCTAGGTCACTTAATTGTGCATTTGCGCCTGTTCATTTACTTTTTGTTGATGTTGAATCAGTTAGTTTGTGTGGTCTTAGAAGTTAAATGCAAACATAGACTTCAGATTTCGATATATAAGAGACTGTAATTATATCATAAGTCATAACATAACATAACATGCATTATCTTCTACTTTATTTCGTGGGTTTTGTAATGTTGTTCATTTTTTGTATTTTTTGTATCCTTTGATGTGGCGGCGGTCACAGTTGTTAATAGCGCTCATAGCAGGCGCTATAACGAATAGCGTAGCGAAGCGCTCATGTGTCGCTATCTCCATGGCGGGTAAATGGCGGAATTTTAGGGTTTTTCTTTGTTTTATTTTTTTCTGGTTTAATATAAATAGTGGGATTTAATAGGTATAAAATAGTGGGATTTGAGGTTTTCTGTTAATCATACATATAAAACAACGTATTTGGATATAATATACGTATATAATATTTCTAAAATTTTCTTCTATTATCGCTAACCATGAAATAGTGCCTGCTATTTCATCGCTATCGCTACGTAGCGTATAGGTAGCTTGTCGCTATTGTCCGCTATTAGCTATTAACTATGGTGGTGGTGCTCAACCTTTTACTTTATTTCTTAATTTATTCTGTAGTGAATCTCAAGTCTTTGTTTTCACTTCAGATCGGATTGGATGGAATCCGAATGCTTGATCCCTCCACCAGTCGGACTTTGAGAATATATCCCCTGGACACAGTAACAAGATGCGACGTATGTTCTTCCTGATTTCATTTTTCCTTTTTGTTAAGTGTTTGTAATTATGCCATTGTCTATAATTGAACTTTATTCCATGTATCATGTAGAAATATGACTCGTCTACCTTCGCATTTTGGTCCAAGAGTTCCGTAGACATTGAGCCAAGGCGTATAAGGCTGCAATCCAACAGTTACACTACAAACACATTGTTGGACACAGTAACAGCAGCAACCTTTCAGGTTATAAACTGAAAATTCTTCAATTCATGGCATTCATAAGCTTTAATATTTTTGTAATCTAAATCCGAGTATGCATTTTTTTATTTTTTTTATTTTGCCTGGAAATGGCAGTTTAAGGAAATGGGTGGGAGAAGCAGGCCTGTTGAAGCGGTTAAACTTACCGAGCAGTCAACTGAAAAGAAAAAAGGATTGGGTGACTGGATGAACATAATCAAGCCGCCAAATGAGGAAAAAGATCATTGGGTAAGCGTTTTAAGTCATGGATTTTTTTTTTGTTTTAAATTATTCTTTATTTGGAAAGTTGTTTTAATTTTTCAGTTTTTTTAGGTACCCGATGAAGCTGTTACAAAGTGTACTGGTTGTGGATCAGACTTTAGTGCTTTTAATCGGAAGGTTAGTGGGATTCTATCGTATCATTCTAATTTTAAAACGCCTTCTTGTGTGATTTTTAATCGGTCTGTTTGACTACTTTCTTGTGATTATGTAGCATCATTGCCGGAACTGTGGGGATATTTTTTGTGATAAGTGCACACATGGAAGAATTGCTCTTACATCCGAGGAGAATGCTCCTCAAGTTCGCGTTTGTGATCGTTGCATGGTAAGCTTTTGTAACACCGTTATTATGTTTTTGCTCAAAAAGAGTATTTACATATGTTACACTATTCCAGTTCGTTAATCTATCAGTCAATTACTGTTACTACGATTTGTTTTAAACAGTAAAATGCCATTTTCGTCCGTGAGGTTTGCCCAGTTTTGCGACTTTCGTCTAAAGATTTGTTTTTCCGCATCTGGATGCATCCAAAAGGTTTGAAATCTTGCCATTTTCATCCGGCTCGTTAACTTCATTCATTTTTCTCCGTTAAGTTAAGAGGTATTTCCGTCTTTTTTGCTAACTTAAAGGGCAATTCGGTCTTTTTCACTTTATTTAAAAAGACTTAATACCCCTGAAATGACCGAATTGCCCTTTTTAGCAAAAAAGACGGAAATACCCCTGACCTAACGGAGAAAATTGAATGGAGTTAATGAGCCGGATGAAAATGGCACGATTTCATACCTTTTGGATCCAAATGCTGAAAAACAAACCTTTGGATGAAAGTTGAAAACTGGCCAAACCCCAGGGTCGAAAATGGTATGTTACTATTAAACTCATATGTGTACTATTTCTTGAAAGTATTTAGTATCACAGGAAAAGTTTAATTCTTTTTTATTTTTTATTTCCAGGTAGAGGTTACTCATCGGCTGAGCAGTGCTAAGGAAGCTGCTGCGAGCAGATCATCTGGATTACAGAGTCATGAAGATCTTGCAAGGAAACTTCAGGTTAATTTCAAGCCATAACTATTATGTTCCACCTGTTATACTCTTTTAAAAAAAAATCAGCTTATTAGATACGTTATACGTACTGCATCTACAATTCTACATCATCTTTTTGAGTATGCTATGCCGAGTATTTAATGTTTTTATTTATTTTTTAATACAGGAGGAGTTAGAAAGAAATCACAAATCATCATCAGGTATAGTTAATGCTTTTTTTTTTAAATTTAAAATCATATATATACTGTGTGTATAGGTATTGTTGGGTTATACTTGACACACCAAATAATTAGTTAATTTATGAAGGTATAGTGTCTAAATTTGTGTAATGTGAGTGCTAATATGAGTTGCTAAACTTAACGCTTGGAATATATTGCAATCAAATTATTAAGTATATATCCGGAAGTTAGTTAAATCTAATGTTTTCACTAATTACATATTAATATTTGACTGAACAGGTTCCAAGTATGAAGTGTCTAGCAGGCGGATGAAAGAAGTTGCCTGTCCCACTTGTACTGTACATTTGCAGGTTCAAAATCATGTCCCTGATCTTTCTTAGTATTCTTTTATTAAAGGTTACAGGTGGCGAATGAGCAGGTTGGGTGTTTTATGTAACGGGTCAAAATGTCAAATGGGTTTCAATCATGTACATGTGAAATGGGGTTGTGTAGATAGTTTTTTTTTCCGCTTTTTTTGAAGGGAGTAAACGAGCTGAGTCGCTCGTGAGCTACTTGAGATCGGCTCGTTAAATGCTCAAGCCCGGTGGAGCTTCAAGCCCGAGCTTTTATTGAAGCTTGTTCAATAAACGGACTCAAGCCCGGGCATCATATGCTGAGCTTGAGAACCTATTATTTTTATAAATATGAAATTTTTATATAATATGCTTAGTAAGTATATAATTAGATAATAATATGTTATATATGAAACTATAATTAAAACTAAAGAATATGTATTATGTTGTATTTATAAAATTTTAATTATAAAGATCTGTAAAATAATTATGTGTACATAAAACAAATAATAACCTAGCCAAGTTTGAGCCTGAAAAATCTAGCACGAGTCGAGCTGGAGCGTCAGACATAGAACTCGAAACTAGCCGAGCTTGAGCTATTTTAAGATGAATGAGCCGATTCCAAGCTCAGCCAGCTAGACTTATTTTAAACACCCCTATAATTTTATAAATAATTTATGGGCTAAATATGAATCCATTGAGAATAAGTTTCAAATCCATTTGACCCGTTTGTTTTTTAGCCAACCCATTTGATTGAATTTACTTTAGAAACTAAACCAAAATTTAAACCATTTTATATAAATGGATTGATTAGTAGTACTGTGGTATGATTTTGCAGGTTCAAGTTCCCAGCTCGGGATCGGAGACCATAGAATGCGGAGTTTGCCAGCATCCATTCCTTGTAAGTGCACGTTGACGGGCTTTGGGTTGTATTGACCATTTCGTTTTCCCGTTTAGATGTTGGTGGGTTGCAATCTATTCGTTTTTACTCGTATATTCATGTTTAAATAACCCGGATTTCTTTGGCTTGTCTGGTTTGGTTTCCCAAAATTCTATCCAACTTTCTTTTGTAAATGTACAAGTTTTTTCATTGTGTAGTTCTTTTTACCAAAACTAAAATACTTAAAGATTGGGAACATTGTTGCTATAGGTACTTGTACTATATGCGATGTGACTTAATTGTTAGGGTAAAGGAGCTCGATTTCCACTTGATGGTGTTAGGTTAAACTTGAATTTGACTCGATTGCTATGTGGGGGATGTGATGTACATTTGAGCTCAACTTGAAAGCCATTTTGAGCTCAAAGAAAGCAAACTTGAAACTTGGATACTATTAGTTTTGTTTGAACGGCGAAAACGCTGCTAAAATTCACCTAATGTCCACTTTGTGGGACCCAAATTTTGGTTGGGATAAACACCAGATGCCACTAGTTTATGATACCATCAACGGTAGGGATGCACATTTCGGTATTGGTACCAAAAAAAAAAATACCTAAAGCATATGAAACTTTGGTTTAGACACGATTATCTACTTTCTACAACCATCATTTAAAGTCGATAACAATTTATGTACATGTGTCTTGCAAATATTGTAGCAGAAAACCAAACATGAAATTGAAATTGAAATACCTATATCTTATATGCATACAACGTTAACTAGCATATGATAAGGTGTACCAATAGCTCGGCACAACGACTAATAACACAATTCAAGTGCAAAACACCAGGACAAAACAAAGGTATGGATACAAGTGAGTGGAACCGGGTTCTCTGTGGAACCGGTTCCGGGTACAACCCGGGTACACGTCAATATATTTAGAACCGGCGTAACCGGTTTCGGGTACAATGGAACCGGGTCCGGTTCCGGGTAGGAACCGGGTTCCGGTTCCGGGTAGGAACCGGGTTCCGGGTAGGCACCGGGTAGGAACTGGGTTTTTTTTTAATCGCGCTACTAAACAAACATGATACTAGGTAATAACTACTTGTAATCGCGCTATTAAACAAACACAAGTTCACAACATTATGCTCAATGATTCAATCTCATACTGCTTACACAATCAAAGGCTCAAAGATTTGTGACATGTTAGAATATAAGTGTCACATTTTGATTATAGATTAATGCTGAAGCATGTGGGGATAAATGTGGAACCATTAGTTTACTGCTTTTGTGTATGATTATCAATTCTGGTATCTCATGATTCATTTGCTTTAAAATAGACAAGGAACCTACTACGCATAGCAATATTCATTTGCCAATGGATGCAGAGTCTAGAAGACTAATTGACTGGATGGGGAAAGGCATGATGAAATATATACGTGCTTTTGAGCTTTAATGTTTCCATTTTGTTACTTCTCTTTGGTGTTAATTAGGATCTTGAGAGGTTGCACAGAGGAAGAAGCCCATCATACATGGACCAAAAATCCTTTGAGAATGGAGGTTGGATCAAGATTGCTAATGAAAAGCTCATACAGGTCCGGTTCCGGGTAGGAACCGGGTTCCGGGTACGCACCGGGTAGGAACCGGGTTCCGGGTACGCACCGGGTCCGGGTAGGAACCGGGTAGGAACCGATTTTATTTATAAAATGTGGAACCGGGTCGGAACCTACGGGTTTTTTGAACCTGGAACCGGTTCTACTATTAGCCGGGTAGGAACCGGAACCGGGTCCAGGTCGGTTCCACCGGGTCGGGTTTGGAACCGGTTTTTATGCCCATCTCTAATCTAGGTCATCAAATTGGATCGGACTTTGTAACAAACTAGGGACAACAAATAACAAATTAAAAAACTGTTAATGTGAGGTTCGGACGGGGACCAAAAAAGGTCCATATCAGCAAGATTTAGTATTCTAAATACCCACATCATTTTACAAGGTATTGATGACATCATACACACTCTTTATCTCTATTATCCCGTCTTCCCTTGCAAATTATTGATTCTAAGGCCGAAGGGTGGTCACATCAGCAAGTCTCAGGCAGGGGTCAAAACGGTTTTATCAGTTGTGTGATTCGTTGTAGCTTCAGTGGCGCCATCCGTGTTCAAATTCTTTCAAGCATCAAGTCTTCCTGTGGCTAAATACTACCACTCATTCAATACAATCTAAGTTGAATGACGGATTCCAATTTAGTCAAATCATTTTTGACCGTTATCCTACAATTAAGGCTTGCAAACAAGTTTGTTCATTGGTCCAGTGTCCGGTAACCAAAGAGTGGCAATAAACTTTATTACCCTTTTATCATCTCAATGAACGTTGTATGGACCCTAAACTTACTAAAACCGTGTCAAAAGATGTTCACAAATTGTAGGCCACATGTATTATTCGAGAAGTTCGTTCTCAAACTTTGGTGGTAAACCCCTTCATGGTGAAGAAGATCGATAGAACATGGAGGATGTGTGTCGAATTCAAGGACTTAAATGACGCCTGTATAAAGGATTATATTTTGCTCCTAGAAATTGATCTAAAGATAGATTCTCTGGCTAGTTCTCATTTGGTGTGTTTATTAGCACATCCAACTTGCTAAGACCATGTGTAGTGGTAGAAGGTTATAATGCCCCCACCATGGGGCATTATACGACACGTGGCGTCCTAGTCAGCAAGGGGGCATTATAGCAAAAGTGGTGTAGTGGGTATAATGCCCCATATAATGCCCCATTTGACATATTATTTTTAATGAAAAAAAAAAAAAAAAAAAAACATTCAAAAGTTACCTTTTTCAAAAGTTGTCAGAATGCATGTTCAAACTTGATTGGTGGGTAGCTCAAATTGTCAGAAGTCAAACCCAAAAGGCAGCGTTATATTTAAAACGCTATCAACAAATTTTGCAAAAAATAACGCCCCAAAACGCCTAGTGTAGTGGGGGAGGGGGCGTTTTGGGGCGTTTTTTTTCAATTTTTTTTAAAAATAACGCCCCACTACGGATGGTCTAAGGAGGATGAGGATAAAATGACATTTGTGACAAATGAATGTTCTGCTACAAAAAAAATGTCTTTAGGGTTGAAGAACGTGAGTGCCACTTATCTGCATTTATTAAATACAGTTTACAACATCAAAAAAAAAAAAAAAAAAATAGCAAATCGGTAGGAATGTGGAAGTTTAGGTCGGGGATGTGATGTGTTTTTGGGTATAAGACTCGGTATGCGATTAACTTCAAATTTGCAAAGGTTTTAATTCAGGGATGGTATAGGTACTGAACTTAATTAATACATTCAGCTCGGGCTTGTTGGTTCAATGATCTGCAATTTCAGCTCGAAAAAAAAGAGATTTTAGCCGGTAAAACTTGAGCAGCTCACTAGTAGCTCGACTAGTTTATACCGGTGATAATGGTACGTATGTGATACATGTCATGGGATGAGGGATTAGGTCCAATTGGCAAAGCCATTGGAATTAAGGTGTTGCTCCCCTTAAGGACAAGGGCAAGCCCCACAAAAGACGAATCTAGTGTAATGTAAGCCGTTAAAAAAATGCGATCCATGTCGTATATTGAACTTTTTGAAGTTAGAATTTGGAATCAATAAAAAATTGAAATGGCTATAATTATACTTAAATGTTAAGTACGTAATATGAAGGCAGTTTTTTGTATTAGTTTGGGCTTAGATATTAAGAAAAATCCCAACGGAAACCCGACTGTTAGTTATCAACCAAATTAAACGATGGTGTGATGATGTTTGGTTTACCAAACGAGAGAAGTCAACCCAAAATACTAGTCTAGTCAATTAGAGAACCCATTTGATGTGTAAACCCCACAGTGGTAGTCCATACAACTGATGTGGGACAAGTCACATACCTTGCAATGGTATTAGTCCATAACAAACACCAATTATCATATCTCATGGCACAATTGCTTTGGCCAAAACCTTCTCTAGACCTTGGTTTTTGGTGGACCGGGTATTTCCAAAGAGGCGATTCAAATCTTTATGATGGGACCGAGTCAAGTTGTAAGGGTATAAGGGCACCCTCAGGATAGGATTTTGGGTCATTCGGTATCTAATGGAATACCACCGCAGATGGTTTTACATGGATTTTGGGATGGTGAACCCGAGCTTGATACCAAAGGTAAAGCTGGGAAATTAAAATCGGGGTCATCTTGATGGGAGCACACAATCACAATTGATTTTGGATGAGTTTTGATTAAAAGGAGGTGTCATTTGATAATTGGTTGGTTGTTTTGATTGCATTTTGGTTCATTACGGGGGGGCCCATAACCATTATAAGATAAGTTTAGAAATTAACAAATATGTCACAAGACTAGTAACGATATTTAATGAAAATAAACGCCACTTAATATGATAAATAACATCTTATTTATTAGGTTAATTAATGCATCTTATACATTAGGTTAACTTAGAGTTTACAAGAACTAATTTTAGTTGAACAACATTAATTTGTTTCTGTTTTGCATGTCAGCTTCTTGCTGGCTCTTTTATATATATATATATATATATATATATATATATATATATATATATATATATATATATATAGGGAAGGGTTATCTTGAGAACGCTAAATATTGTGAGAACCGTGAGAACGAATGAAAAAACCAATCAAAACCAATTTTTTTAATACAAAACTCATTGTAATTAAGATACAACATCAAAAAAAGAATTTACAACATCAAATAAATTCATTTCTCCTTTCAAAATCACTCTTTTTAGATTATTTACACGTGTGTAAATATAACAGATTTACACATGTGTAAATGGCAAACTTACACGTGTAAATTTTCTTTATTTACGAATTCACGTAAATTTAAACATGTAAATTAAATTTCTAACATTGTATTCGAATAATAATGATAAGTGTAGAAAAATTTTTTGAATTTGAATTGTTTTGGACCAAGTTCTCACGGTTTTTTCATTTGTTCTCACGGTTCTCACAATATTTAGCGTTCTCATTTAAACCCTCCCCTATATATATATATATATATATATAAAGTGAGTTTGCCGTTCAAAAAAAAGTTGAACAATATTAAATTTCAACTTCCACCCACTTCATTTATTCCATGAGTATATTTATTTAATCTAATCTAATAATCTCAAAAGAATTTATTAATATAATCAGTGTGATAGGTTGAAACAAAATATACGTTGATTAAAATGTTGTTCATTTTGTGCGAGATGCGCCATTTCGTTTGAAAAAGTGCCAATTCGTTTGAAAAGTTGTCCAATTCGCACGAATTGGTTCATTTCGTTTGAAAATAGTTCATTCCGCACGAATTGAAGTCCAAATCGTGTGCAATTGATTCATTTCGCATGAATTGGAAATCTGTTGTTCATTTCGCACAAATTGACATTCCAATTCGTTTGAAATTGTCAAGTTGCTTGAAACATCATTTCGTTTGAAATCAATTCGTTTGAAAACAGTCTATTTCGTTTGAGGTCCAATCCGTTTGAAAATCCAACTCGTGTAGAAGTCATTTCGCTTGAAAGTATCATTTTTCAAAACTTAAAATTTTTCCGAAAATTTTTTCGAAGTATAAAATGGATAACCAAGAATTTTATAACACGTTTTTCGGAGGGGGAATGACAGCATCTCAAACACCAGCGAGTATTGTTCAAAACGTAAACATGGAGAATGAGCTTGGTACAATGCAAAAGCCACCAAAATTAATGAATATTGACGAATATTCAGGGTGGTCAGAGAGGTTTAAAACCTGGGTACAGGCAAATCATTTTGAGTGTTTGATGAAAATTGAGTCAAGGTATGTACCTCCGATGAATGGAGCGGGTATTGAGAAAGCACTTCATCAGTTAACTCCGATTGAACATGATAGTTTTAAAGCCGAGAAGAAAATGATGAGTATCTTGCAACAAGCAATCAAAGAAGATATTCTGGTTTTGCTACAAAATCAAAGTGACTCGCAGTCTATCTGGAATTCTCTAAAAGTCAAGTTTCTTGGAAGTGTTTCGATGATAAAGAGCAAGACGGCATTGTTGAAAAAGGAATTTGATATTTTTACTGCTATCAATGGTGAGTCAACAAAAGAGTTGATCGAAAGATATTGTCATTTGGTTGTAGAAATGAAGCGTTTGAGCATTGAGAAAACAGATGAAGAGTGGGTTGACAAGCTGGCAGATGCTTTACCGTATGATGAGTGGGGCACATATTTGTTGGTTCTGAAAAATAACTTGGAATATGTTGGTTTCAATCTAAGCACATTCATCGAGAAAATTGAATCACATGAGCTTGAGCTTAAAAAGATCAGAAAAATGAAATTTGCTAATGTACAACAAGATGTTCAGTTGTACTACAAAGGAAGCTCATCTGCAACATCTACCACAAGTCCAAAAATTCAGACAACATTTAGTGCTGATTCTATGTCACGGCCCCCGTCCCGGTTTTACCGGGTCCAGGAGCCGCGGGACAGAAACCCGTGGTATTTATTAATTGAGTTGACAGCGGAAGATTTACAGGATCTTTTAAAATTTGAAATGCCCGATTATTTTATTTCATAATTCGGGATAACCCCCGTACTTTACAATAGAGGAATTTCACAAGGAAATTTCCCTGATTTACAAAACATGTTTATTTGTTTAACTGAGCCACTACTTCAAGCTTTGTTAGTGCTCCGTAGCACTTTTCCTTGGTTCACAGTAGTCACCTGAAACATGTTTTAAAAATATTTTATCAGCGGGGAAATACTGGCGAGTCACTCAAATTTGATAAAACGACACATAGTTATAAATTACAGCATAAGAGCGATTACAATGGCTTTTATCCTGGTGACGATGGTCATACCACTATTGGGTCCTTTCACCCAAGTAGTTATGATTATCACTGTTAGGATTTATTAGCCTAACTGTGAGAAATTAGTAATGTGCACAATACCCACTAGCCAGTGATTCAAGATAACCACGATTTAATCCCTGTAATTATAACTTTTGAAAAATAATTGGAGTATTGTAAAACATTATTGATAAAAAGAGAATGACTCACATTGCAGATTTAAACGGGCAGAGTTTAGCCTACTGATTAGCCTTGTAACCTAATTTAAATAACAATGCACACGAACTAGGTCATTAACTAATACAACATTTCCATAACTCACGAGATAAAAAACCCTCACAACGAATGACAAAGTGCAATACTTAAACATCCAACGAATTCACGACGAATGACAAAGTATAGCCCTAATTTGGGCAGCACTTAAACATCCATTGGATAGTTTCAATCGACCGGACATTGAATCGTAGCAGCGATCGAGTTAATACCCTGTATCGTAGCAGCACCTTGCTATCTTAAATTTCGAATTTGAGCAGTGAGACTTCGTTTTTAATCAAAACTTTCGACATCAGTGAACTGCTCGATGCCCAGGCAATTTATAGCAAAAAATTGAGTCTTACGCGGCCCGCGTAAGCCTTAACAGACTCTTACGCGGCCCGCGAGAGCCCCCTATGCGTAGATTAGGGCGTCCGTGTCACACCTAGGTCTGCCACGTGGCCCTGAACGCTTATCCGATCAAACATACTTTGACGCGGCCTGCGTAAGCTTCTCTTATAGCTTACGCGGCCCGCCTAAAACCCAAAAACCTTGATTTCTTAGTTTTTCATGCACGTTAGGGTTTCAGGGGTCCGGGTTTTCATTTATGGGTCGTTTTGGGACATTTTTGAAGGTCCTTACATCCTCCCCACCTTATTTAAAATCTCGTCCTCGAGATTTGCTGGAATAAGTGAGGATACTTTCGATTCATCTCCGATTCCAGCTCCCAGGTGTATTCAGGTCCTCTTTTCGAATCCCATTTGACTTTGACTAATACTAGTCTTTTGTGTTTGAGAAACTAGACCTTTCTGTCTTCTATCTGCAATGGTTTCTCAACAAATTTTAACTTTTCATTTACCTCTACATCTTGAAGAGGTACTACCAAAGATTCGCCAGATAAACACTTCTTGAGGTTGGATACATGAAATACGTCATGTACTCCCGCTAGTTCCTCTGGTAGTTGTAAACGATAAGCAACTGGTCCTATTCGCTGTATTACTGGGAATGGTCCTACGTACCTTGGACTTAGCTTTCCTTTCTTACCGAACCGAACTACTCCTTTCCAAGGAGAAACTTTCAAGAGTACCTTGTCTCCAACTTGAAATTCTAGTGGCTTGCGTCGATTATCGGCATAACTTTTCTGGCGATCTCGAGCCGTTTTCAGTCTTTCCTTGATTTGAGTGATCTTGTCGATGGTCTCTTGTACAATTTCAGGACCTGATAATTGACTTTCTCCTATCTCTGCCCAACGGACTGGAGTTCTACACTTTCGTCCATACAGTGCTTCAAATGGGGCAGCTTCAATACTTGTATGATAACTATTGTTATAGGATAATTCAATTAAGGGTAGGTGGTCATCCCAATTTCCACCAAAATCTATTACACATGCCCTGAGCATGTCTTCCAAGGTTTGGATCGTCCTTTCACTTTGTCCGTCTGTCTGAGGATGATATGCAGTGCTTAGATTTAGTCGAGTTCCCATTGCTTCCTGGAAACTTGTCCAGAAGTGAGAAGTGAAACGACTATCCCTATCCGACACAATGGAGAGTGGAAATCCATGTAAGGATACTACTTCATCTACGTATAATCTGGCTAACCTTTCCATGCTAAAGGTTTCCTTCATGGGTAGAAAATGAGCTGATTTGGTTAATCGATCCACAATTACCCAAATCACATCATTACCTTTTCTGGTTTTGGGCAACTTAGTAACAAAATCCATGGTTATAAGTTCCCATTTCCATACAGGCATTTCTAACTGTTGAAGTAGACCTAAGGGTTTCTGGTGTTCTGCCTTAACTTGTGAACAAGTAAGGCATTTAGAAACATATCTAGCTATGTCCTTTTTCATTCCTATCCACCAAAAGTTATTTCTTAAATCTTGGTACATTTTATTGTTACCAGGATGCATGGTATACCTAGATTTATGGGCTTCCTCTAAAATCTTATTTCTTAATTCTCCTTGCTTAGGTACCCATATCCTTTTCTTGTGGAATCTCCATGTTGGGATTCAACCCTACCAAAGGAACAGATAATGAAAGCCAAAACCGGTTCACAACAGTGGATTAACAATAAGCAGACGTTTACTCTAAGCTCTCCCTTTGACAGTGGTTACCTATCTGCTGATACCCTCTAAGTACTGCTCAGAAGAACAACTGATGAACCAAACACTGATGAAACAACTAAAGACTGCTAAAAGGCAAACACTGAGCTCTATCTACTGCTGTCTCTTAAGTACTGCTGAAGATCCAAGCACTGCTCATTCAAAGACTGATCACCTTTTGAAGAAAGCACTGATGTTCAAGTAATCAGTGCTTAGGCTACAACAGTGGAAAGTGAACAGTGTTAGACTTGTTTTGTATTTAATTATCAATCAGTTGTTAGACATCAGTAGTTTTGTATAGACCAGTGTTTATAGGTTGTTAGGCTGTTAGATGTCACTATCATGGTGACGTCAGCTGAGGTACATCAGTGGTTTGGTTTGCTTATAAATATGACAGTACTCTGTACTGTTATATTTGATTGGTTTTGAGTGAGTTCTTCTCCTCAATTCAATCCTTTCATCTTGTGCAACCAACTCTGGAGTATCAGGCTGAGGGGGAGTTTAGTCTGTAAGCTTGCATTGTAATCTTTTGCTTTTAATGTAATCTTTCGACTCTATGAAAAAGCAATTGTTTATCAAACTATATTCTCTTTTGATTGTGCTTACAAAGTTTGTTATCCATTTCCGCTGCACTTAAAACTGCTCATATCTATTTGATTTGTTCGAAACTGACAAACAAGCACAATCAGTAGATCCTCAGATCTTAACAATTGGTATCAGAGCCTGGACAGTCAAATTCGATCTAACAATCAATTTGACATAACAGTTCAGCTCAAAATTCATTGATACTAAGGTTGGTTGTATTCAGTTGAAAAACAGAGTAACGAGTAAATCATGATCAAAATGGTTATTCAAAAACTCTGTAAATCAACCAAGATATCATATGACACACAAATCTCACACAACAAGTGATTTCATGCATAAGTTACTCATAGTTTTCAGATCTGAAAACATATCTGTTAAACTGTGGGATTATTTCATATTTTCAAAATTGATTTCAATTGCTGTTATGAAAATTGTGTTGTCACCTTATTAAAATGCCAAAGTATGAACCTCAGATTAACAAAAACCTACGTTCATAAAACATTAGTGTTTTTGATAACATAAAAAGAGGGAAATTAAAACTTTAGTCATTCAATCTTATGTGTTGAAAAACAGGTTGAGATCCTCAAAAGGAATAAGTCAACTTTGTTAAAAATACATTAAGAAAATCAGGGGTCAACATAGTCCGTATCATGTGTAGTGTGAGATTGGTTGAAAAATTTGTGCAAACATGACCATGTCTCTCAAAACATTACTACAAAATGATTTTGGACTAATATTCATAAAACTCAAAAGTGTGTTTATCTCAAAACTCTTGAAGTCAAAAGAAAAGAGTATAAACGTAAAACACTTAAGAGTCAAAGTTTAGGGTAATAATGGTCATTTAGCAACTGTGTGCATTCATCTGCTCAGGAAAAGGTTTTGATTCCGGTGAATGAACTCCTAAGAGGACTAGACAAATGTTCAAAAATTCGTTCATGTGTCCTCATGTTTGCAATCAACTGACAAAGAAAATGGAACCAAACAGTGGTCAAAATGTATTCAGAATGTTCTACCACTATGGTCAAACCACTGACCATTTTCATAAACTTGAGAATGATATGATTACGTTTTTTTTATTTATTTGAAAATATACCAGATCCTTTTTGATACTGTTCTCAGAAAATCCTTTACAATTTTTTTTATAAAGGATTCTCTCGAATAATCAGGATATATTATTCATTTTTTTTTGAGTAATATATTTTGAAACTTTTGCTTGTTTTTGTTGGCAATAGTTTCAGTTCCTATCAGGATATAGTACCTTATTTTTGTTGGTATTATTGTCCTCATAAATGGGTCAAAAGGAAATGGTACATATGTCAAGATCATGTCATACTCAGGTTTGTTCCTAAACTTTTATCAAAGGTTGATTGCTAACTGTGCTTAAATTACTGGGGCACTCATGTTTTAATTGGATATTAAACGAAAATGAGGTGTCTTAGTAAAAAGTTCTCATCATCTGGGGTACTAAACCACTGTACTTCAAAATTGACATGTGGCAAAAACCTTGAATGAAAATTCTCAAGACAGTTGCTGAAATATTTGTCCTTCAAATCTGTACCATTTACCCTAATCACTGTTTTGTTTCAAACATCTGATCACTAAAAACTATCCACTGCTGAAAGTCAACCACTGACTCTTCATTTTTCTTGGCAAAGCACTGATGGTCAAAATCAGTGTCATATCCACTGATATGCTATCCACTAATCTTCCACTGTTGTCACATTATTACCGTTGTAACCACTGATGCTTGATTCATCAGTGGCTCTTAAAACAACTGTTCTCCACCCTTCATCCATTTCATCAGTGTTTGAAACGTGGTCAGTTTTTAGCCTTCAGATCATAATAACCGCTGCCACATCAGCGATCATTTTTTTCCCTAAATAAAACCCTGATCAAAACCCCAAACAGGGTTTTACACTGTCGAATTGAATTCCAAAAGTTCTCTTCTCAAAGCAGTTTCCAACCTTTCTTCTCAAAACACTCTCCGATTCTTCTTCATCAAAATGACGAAGTCAAAATCAAAATCTAAACCAAAATCACCATCATCTTCAAAAGAGGTCGCTCAAACGACCGAAGAAACCATTGAAATCCCATACAAATCACCTCATAACTACGTGGGTCTCCTCACAAAACCTACCGATAACCACACCTTCGACTCCATCATTGATACACTATCTGCATCAAAGTACAAAACTTTGTTGACAGTAGATGCTCCCATTTACTTGCAAACCCAGAGAGAGTTTTGGAAAAATGCTAAGCTTGAAAAACAAGACGGAAAAGTAGTAGCCATTAACTCCTCGATACAGGGTAAAGCATTTCAAATCACCCCACAATCAATCTCAGAGGTCTTCAAACTCGATGATCTGAAAGGTAAAACTTCTTTTGATAAAAACGAGTTAAAAGCTGATTTTCTGAAAAGGGGTTATGAAGAACAATCAAAGGTAGATACCCTACAAAAGGGTTATTTCCCATCTGCACCCAGATTTTTGTTCCACACACTTTTGAGTTGTGTTTCTAATAAAACAACAGCGTTTAACGAAATACCATTGAAGATTCAATGCCTGGGATATGCTATTTTAAACAATAAAGATTACAACTATTCCCAGGAGATCTTCAATGACATGGTAAAGAATGTTGACAGCAAATCATTTCTTCTTTTTCCAAGATTTCTGAGCTATTACTTTAAACAAAAATTTGAAAAAGAGGATGAAAATTTGCCCAAACAAGGTGTCCATTTTCAAATAAAAAGTTTAACAATTGAAACATTTTCAAGAATGATGGCACCAATAAAATTAAAAGCAAAGGTGCCTGAGCAGACTTTAAAAACTGCCACTGATCCTCAGGCAACTTCTGCTGAGCCCACTGCTCCAGGTGATCAGAGCAGCACAACCACTGCTTTGAAACCCACACCTGACATCACCAAAAAGACCAAAAGAAAATCTTCCAAAAAGCCCACTAAACACAAGAAAAAGGCAACTCTGGAAGATGAGATCCCAGAGCAACTGCCAGTGACAACACAAAAGTCACCACAAACCACTGCTGCTACTTCCTCACAGCAGTTGGAAGAAAGATCTCAACCTATGCCTAAAACTCCTCCTGCATCCTCACAAAAGGATCAGGTTGTAATCACAGGGACACCAAATTATGAAGCTCTGGATCCACTCGGATCTATCTTCCATAGTCCTGATCCCAAGGACATGTCTCTTTCAACACCCATACCCTCACCAATCATAATGCCACAATCAATAATACCCCTGTTACATGCACTTGATATTGCACAGACACAAACCAGTTCCTCTCTATCACCTATCACTGAGAGTATACCCCCACAAGTGACTGGGTCTGATGCTTATACCTCTGCTATCCTAGCAACAGTTGAGGAGGTTACACTGCAGGAGTTAGAAGTAACTCTTGTCAGTAGTTCAAGCGGAGCAGCAACTACAACTGATGGATCAACAGATCTTCAGTTGGACAGTTGTTACATAAGTAAGACTCCCTTGAAGGCAATTTCTTCTATAGCACCATCGATAACCACTAGTGAGCCTATTTTGACCACCAGTAACATCAAAGGTTTATCGAGTGCTGAAGAAAGAAGTCCCCAGTACCGAGAACAAGGGGCATCAATGGATGATTTCTGGAACACTGTTCCTAAGTCACACATTGGTATAACCTCTTCAGGAGGGAAATCAGATGATCCCATTAATTTGGGTGATGATTTAAAATATCAGGAATTGACGAACAGGGTTGAAAAACTTGAAGACTCAGTTGCTGAAATTAAAGATATGGTGCAAGAGATTTTAAAAGCTCAAAAAGCACAAGCTACTGCTATTTCTGCTCAAGCACCTGCACAAAATGCATTTGCTGCAAATGAGATTTGGAATATTTTTCAACCCATGCTTGAAGAACAGCAACATATGGCTGATCAAAAGCATGCTATTCATGTACAAATGCTGACCAACATGGTGGAATCAAGGTTTAAAGACACTCAAGCAGATATCAAGCCTGTAAAGGCTAGCATACAAAAGACTGCCCATGGTGGAAAAGTTCCACCTTCCATCCTCTTCATGGATACACCCCTTGCAGATAATGCCAAAAAGGGGGAGAAAATCAAGTTGAAGAAGAAAGGAATAGAAGATGGGCTGTATATTGAACCAGAACTAGAAAAACAGCCATCCAAACCATCTCAAACCATAAAATCTCATATTTCCATTCAAACAGCTGATACACCTGTAGTTACAAAAACTGTTGTCAGTAGCCAAACAGTTATCATATCTTCAACACACACCACTCCATCACACACCACCAAAACCACTGCCCTCACATCTTCATCTATAATCATATCACCACCACTGCCTCCTGCCATAAAGCAGAAGATAGCAGATGTTACAACATCTGCTATAATGACAACAGTGATTGAAACACCAGTTGTTTCAACCACTGTTAGTCAATCACAATCACAAACCACTGCTATTCAATCTCAAACCACTGATCCACCCAAAACATCATCATCCTCTCCTACATTAAAAAGGAGAAGGGTTTTCATTCCTGATGATGAGTCACCACCACCATCAAAAACCCATGCTCAAAAGCAGAAGACATCTGCTGATACATCAGCAGTTGTAATGACAACAACGGTTGAAACACCAGTTGTTTCAACCACTGTTAGTCAAACATCCACCACTGATCTCATCATTCCCACACCACAACCTCCAAAGCCTCACAAAAGAAAAAGAGAAACAACACAGGCTACTGATGAAAAGTATGATCCTGTTGCTGCTAAATATCCATTGGAATTAGAAGCTGTGAAAAATGAGATGAAACAATTTTACACTGAAGATGATCCTTCAAAAAGGAAATTTCATTCTCTCATAGGTTTCATAATTCCAGAAAACATGGATGAATATCTCGAAATAAAAACAAGACAAGCAAGGATAAGAGCCAAAGTTGAATGCAAGGATCAAGGTGATGAAGCTATTTTGGAAAGAAGGGAATTCCTGCTCAACAAAGTCAAACAAATAGAAGAATATGCAAGTGATCTGAACAAAGAAATGTCAAGCCTATCCCCTGAAGCAGATCAACGAAATGAATTGAGAAAAGAATATCTTGCATACATAATGAAAGAAAAGTTCTATCCTGCTGAAGAAACAGAATTCAAAGACTGGCCAATAGTTGCGCTAAAGCATGAGGCTAACAGAATTGAAAAGATTAAACTTGATCCAAGGAAGAAAAAGACAGCTCCAAATTGGAACAAATACAGGAAATTCATAGCTGATCTTATTTCCGAGCATAAAAGAAAGAAGCAGGAGTTGGTGGATGGAAAGGTGGATACTGCAGATGCCATAGCAAAATGGTCAAAGCAGCAAACTGATGAAGCTTATGAAAGGCTTGAGAAACAGAGGATGAAAGTCTCCAACACTCCTAAAAAGTCTGACTACAAAAAGCTAAAGGAGCAGGTAAAGACTTTTGAAACACAAATCAGTACAGCAGAAGCCTTTGTTACAAATTTGAGAAAAGAAAGGAAGGAAATACTTTCTGTTGGAGAAGAAAAGGATAAAGAAGCTGATCAGATTGAAGAAGCTATCAAGAAAATAGCTTCAGATAAAGAAAGATTAGCAAAACTACAAGACCTTGCCAAAAGGGTCAAAGTAGTAAGCCAAAAATCATCAGCAGATATCACAAACAGTGAGCTGACTGACAAAGAAGTTGAAGCAGACATAGCTGCAGCTAATGAGATTATTGAAAAAGCATTCACACGAGTTTCTGAAGCTCATGATACTGCTCTACACTTCTTCTCTAGGCCAAACACTTTAAGTTCATCAGACAATAAAACTCTCCCAAGAAACCCATTTGGTTTAAAAATACTAAAGTGGCTCTCTGATCAAAAGACCCACGTATTAACTCTGATCAGAACCAATGGAGAAGTGAGGCATATATCAAGGAATCAAGTACTAGGCCTGAGTGTTGAAGATCTACAAGATCTCCTTGAGCTTTCATTGTGCAGGGATGAGGCTGATTCAAGTTCCAAAGATTTTGAGGAAGAATTTAAAAGAAAAGCAAAGGAATTTCTGATGAAGAATAAAAATCCAGAATAATGAAGGGTTTTGGCATTATCTGTTCCAGGGGGAGATTGTTGGGATTGAACCCTACCAAAGGAACAGATAATGAAAGCTAAAACCGGTTCACAACAGTGGATTCACAATAAGCAGACGTTTACTCTAAGCTCTCCCCTTGACAATGGTTACCTATCTGCTGATACCCTCTAAGTACTGCTCAGAAGAACAACTGATGAACCAAACACTGATGAAACAACTAAAGACTGCTAAAAGGCAAACACTGAGCTCTATCTACTGCTGTCTCTTAAGTACTGCTGAAGATCCAAGCACTGCTCATTCAAAGAGTGATCACCTTTTGAAGAAAGCACTGATGTTCAAGTAATCAGTGCTTAGGCTACAACAGTGGAAAGTGAATAGTGTTAGACTTGTTTTGTATTTAATTATCAATCAGTTGTTAGACATCAGTAGTTTTGTATAGACCAATGTTTATAGGTTGTTAGGCTGTTAGATGTCACTATCTTGGTGACGTCAGCTGAGGTACATCAGTGGTTTGGTTTGCTTATAAATATGACAATACTCTGTACTGTTATATTTGATTGGTTTTGAGTGAGTTCTTCTCCTCAATTCAATCCTTTCATCTTGTGCAACCAACTCTGGAGTATCAGGCTGAGGGGGAGTTTAGTCTGTAAGCTTGCATTGTAATCTTTTGCTTTTAATGTAATCTTTCGACTCTATGAAAAAGCAATTGTTTATCAAACTATATTCTCTTTTGATTGTGCTTACAAAGTTTGTTATCCATTTCCGCTGCACTTAAAACTGCGCATATCTATTTGATTTGTTCGAAACTAACAAACAAGCACAATCAGTAGATCCTCAGATCTTAACACTCCAAATTCCATCACTTCCGTGCTCTAATTCTTTTATTCTTCCTTTCATTCCTTCAGCATCATCCTTGATTGCTGTTTCCTGAATATTTTTCAGTTGATCTATTAAATCTAACTGTAGATTTAATCTAAGAGCACGAACTCGCTTTTGCTTTTCATGATACTTACGACTTAAGGCATCTGCAACTACGTTTGCCTTTCCTTCGTGATATTGAATATCACAGTCGTAATCACTTAAAACCTCCATCCATCTTCTTTGCCTCATGTTTAATTCTTTTTGCCCAAATATGTATCTTAAACTCTTATGATCTGTATAGACAGTAAACTTACTTCCATACAGATAGTGTCTCCAAATCTTAAGGGCAAAAATTATGGCTCCTAATTATAAGTCATGAGTCGTATAGTTTTCCTCGTGCTTTTTCAATTGCCTTGAGGCATACACAATTACCTTCTTGCATTGTATTAGCACACATCCTAATCCTAACTTAGAAGCATCATAGTAGACTTCGAAATCTTCTGTTCCTTCTGGCAAGGCTAGAATTGGGGCGTTTGTTAGCTTTTGCTTTAAAATCCTAAAAGCCTCTTCTTGCCTAGGTCCCTATTCAAACTTAACTGCTTTACAGGTTAGCTTAGTTAATGGCACATCTATTTTGGAAAAATCCTTAATGAATCATCTATAGTATCTGGCTAACCCTATAAAACTTCTAACTTCCATAGCTGATTGCGGAACCTTCCATTTGGTGATCGCTTCTATTTTGGAGGGATCTACGTGAATGCCTTCGTGATTCACCATGTGTCCTAAAAATTGTAATTCTTGTAGCCAAAATTCGCACTTCGAGAATTTGGCGTAAAGCTTCTCTTTTCTTAATAAAGTTAAGAGTGCATGCAAGTGCTGACAGTGCTCACCCCTGGCTTTTGGAATAAATAAGTATATCGTCGATGAAGACAATTACAAATTTATCCAAATACGGCTTACAGATCTTATTCATCATGTCCATAAATGCTGCAGGAGCATTTGTTAGTCCGAAGGGCATGACTGTAAACTCGTAATGACCATACCTAGTTCTGAAAGCAGTTTTAGGTATGTCTTCTTCTTGCACCTTCAACTGATGGTATCCTGAGCGTAAATCTATCTTAGAAAAATATCTAGCTCCTTGCAATTGATCAAAAAGATCATCAATCCTAGGTAATGGATATCGATTCTTAATTGTAACCTTATTTAATTCCCTATAATCGATACACATTCTCATTGACCCATCTTTCTTTTTCACAAACAACACTGGAGCTCACCACGGGGACGAACTAGGTTGTATGAATCCTTTACTTAATAATTCATCTAATTGCTTTTTCAATTCTAGCATTTCGGTGGGTGCTAACCGATAAGGTGCCTTGGCTATCGGTGTAGTTCCAGGAATTAGATGAATTCTAAATTCGACTTCCCTATTGGGTGGTAATCCCAGTAGTTCTTCTGGGAATACATCTGGGTATTCTGCTACTACAGGAATTTCTTTAAGTTCCTTACCTTTCGTGTTAATGATTACTGAAATCATATACACCACTTCTTGTTTTCTTGAATAACTGGCCAACTTCATTACTGAAATGAATTTCAGTGGCTTTCGTGGCTGATCTCCTGTAATCACCACTAATTCTCCTGTGGGTGTATGAATTTCTATGGAGTTTTTATCACAGAGAATTCGAGCATGGTTGGCTACTAACCAATCCATTCCTAATACTATATCGAATCCGGCTAAATTCATAGGTAACAGATTTGCAGAGAATTTATGGCCTAAGAGTTCTATCTTTCCTTCTCACAAAACCTTATCTATGTTAACAGAATTCCCATCTGCTGTTTCGACTATAAAAATCTGCCTAAGGTTGGTTAAGGGTAGGTTAAGAGCTTGGCAGAATGAAGTATTTATAAAACTTTGGTTTGCACCAGAGTTAAATAATACTTTTGCATAAACGTTGTGAACTAGGAACGTACCAGCTATCACGTCAGGGATTAGTTCTGCTTCCTGAGTAGTCAACTGGAAGGCTCTTTTGTTTCTCTTGGTAGTTCCTTCTGTCGGGTTGGCTTTGTTATCAGTTGGTTTGACCAATTTGGGACAGTCTGGCCTAAAATGTCCAGCCTTTCCGCAGTTGTAGCAGATTGTTGCTTTCTTCTTCCTGCAATCTTCCTCTTGATGTCCCGGAATTTTGCAGAAATTGCAATACCCTTTGCATCTTCCAAAATGCTTTCTTTTACAGGCATTTCAAAATGAAACAGTGGAAGATTGCCCGGTTCCCTTTTTCTTGAAATTACTACGGTTACCCATAAGGAATCCCTGGGAAATCTTTTGAGCCACTTCCTTTTTTCCGGTTTTCTTCTCATGTGCGTACCAGCCCGTTAGTTAGGGTGTTAGCTAATTCCACAACATCGTCAATAGTGCGAGGTCTCGCAGCTTTAACGATATCACGGATTTCTCCAATCAATCCCCATATATAACGGGAAATAAGTACCGTTTCTGGCGAAGCCAGAGTAGGCACAACTCTAGCATACTCGAAGAATGTCGAAGTATACCCTCGACAATCTACATCCACCATCCGGTGGTTCAGAAATTTATTCACCATTTGTTCTTTCTTATATTCGGGACATAATTTTCTTTCCACCAGTCGTTTAAATTCTTCCCAACTCATGACATAGGCCGCATCGCTTCCCTTGGCTAGAAGTACCGTATTCCACCATTATAGCGCCCCTTCTTTAAAAAGATGCGACGCGTACATGACCTTGTCTTCCTCTGCACATTTACTTATTTTAATCACCGCCTCGGTTTTCTCTAACCAACGCAGTGCAGCAGTTGCCCCTTCGCTGCCTGCAAATTCAACCGGTTTACAGGCAAGAAACTCCTTATAAGTGCAACCAGGCGTTGCAGCTTTCATTTTCTTAAGGAGTGGGGCTTGCATTCCATCATTGTCGTTATTAGTATGGTTGCCGCCTCCGTTTACACTATTACTGAAATTGTCGCCGTGTGTGCGTTTGCTAGGAATAATTTGTTGAGGTTCAACTGGATTTCGAGCAGCAGCAAGAATTGCTGGAATAGCATTGGCTATTCCCTGAGCAATGATATTCTCGATATCTTGCCTATTCGGAAATTGATCTTCATGGTTTTGTTCAGATTGGTTAACTTCGTTAACGGGTTCATTACCAGCGTGTTCCATCTGGTAATTAATTTATATAAGTGATTAGCACAAAATAATTAATAACCAAACATAACAAAATAATCGCACATAATCACGTTAACAAGTATAGCCAAAATTGTCGTGTTCCATCTGGTAATTAATTTATATAAGTGATTAGCACAAAATAATTAATAACCAAACATAACAAAATAATCGCACATAATCACGTTAACAAGTATAGCCAAAATTGTCGATTTTTCGACGTTCGATATTTTATATATTATAATAGGCATCCGTACACACTGGTTATCTTACAAAAGTTTTATTTTTAAGTTATTTATAATTATATTTTTATTACTATTATTATTTTGTTATTATACAACCACAACCACACCATCACCATCTGCTGGCATCTCAGAAGCGACGTTCCCTCTCGTCGTACTTCCAGGAGATCTGTTCTCCCACCTCCCGGATTCGATTCCCTGCATCCACCAGCTCCTCACCAAAATGGCGGAGTTCAGCCAAGTTCTCAATGCTCATCGGTGGGTTTGGTGCAGGCTCTGGGTCAAACTGAAGGAAAAAGGTATAAGGGTTATTTAAGAGGTTCTGAAACTGCCAGTCATTGGTCCACCATTCTTCCATTTCTCCTAAAGGTCGGGTGTTGACAAGGAGATCTGGGATGGCTGGTTCCAAATTCACTGGGAGTTGGGTTTCAACAGGATAAGTAAAGAGGTTTTCATTACCAGGCTTAAGAATATCACAGTCCGCCAATTTACGATCCAACTCTTCCCACAATGGCATTTCCTGGAACTTTCTCGGATCTCTATTCCCTTGCCTTTATCCATTGGATCCTCCGTCTTTATAACTTTCTGTGTCGCTGGTTTTTTCCTGCGCACACCCCTCCAGCCCACAATTCTTCTTCTCTTCTTTGGCTTAGGTTTTTCCGGAGGCTGGGCTTGAAATTCCATAGGTTCCTCAACATCGGAAAAATAACCGGTAAAGTCTCTGGAAACTTCCACATTAACAGAATAGAGATTGAGATTCTGAAGAGCTTCAGACAATTCATTCATGCTGTTTAGCAGGTATGAAGAAACACACAAAATTCTAGGTTAAAATTTTGTAAATTGAATAATCACAAAAAGACAATTAAAACTTTAAATATTAATTACAATTATCTAATACGTTTATACAAACAGATTGATTAAAACAAAATATTGCGATATATATATATTTATTACAAATCACAACTGAAATTTAAAATATACTAGGGATAATTTATTTTAGTCTATCTTTTCTTACTAAGTTGTTTATCTAATGGGCAAGTTTCTTTGAAGTTTCTGGCTTATGGATGTTATGGGTGCTAGTACTGGGTCAGTGTGTTGGCAGTTTAACTTATTTAAAAGTTAACATTTGCTGCTGTAGTGGCTAACATATAGAGATTTGCCCATTGTTCATCTAATTCATTTTCCCCTGGTGGATTATCGCCTATTTCCTGAGTTTCCTTATTAATCATCACTCGTTTTGGTTGTGACTTCCTTATTTTCTCTTGACTTTTTCAAATAATCCAACTTCTTTTCTTAATGGTAAGTGGTTTCTCAAACTGTGCATTACGAACAAATATTCCTGCCTTAGTATCTGCTGAGTAGCTTGAGGAATTTGATTGAAATGATGTTCCCTTATCTTTTGATGAACTATCTAATTGACGATAAATGTCTGAAAGTTTTTGCTTACCCATACTGTAAACAAATAGTCAAATAACACAAAAACACATAATTACAGGATGGCAATCAGAAAAATTAAGTATTTCTAGATACTTAATTGGCTTAAATCAGTGGTTTTGATACCACCTTTTTCTGTCACGGCCCCCGTCCTGGTTTTACCCGGTCCAGGAGCCGCGGGACAGAAACCCGTGGTATTTATTAATTGAGTTGACATCGGAAGATTTACAGGATCTTTTAAAATTTGAAATGCCCGATTATTTTATTTCATAATTCGGGATAACCCCCGTAATTTACAATAGAGGAATTTCACAAGGAAATTTCCCTGATTTACAAAACATGTTTATTTGTTTAACTGAGCCACTACTTCAAGCTTTGTTAGTACTCCGTAGCACTTTTCCTTGGTTCACAGTAGTCACCTGAAACATGTTTTAAAAATATTTTATCAGCGGGGAAATACTGGCGAGTCACTCAAATTTGATAAAACGACACATAGTTATAAATTACAGCATAAGAGCGATTACATGGCTTTTATCTTATTTTTATCTGGAGCCGTGTCACCTCCTGGTGATGATGGTCATACCACTATTGGGTCCTTTCACCCAAGTAGTGATGATTATCACTGTTAGGATTTATTAGCCTAACAGTGAGAAATTAGTAATGTGCACAATACCCCACTAGCCAGTGATTCAAGATAATCACGACTTAATCCTGTAATTATAACTTTTGAAAAATAATTGGAGTATTGTAAAACATTATTGATAAAAAGAGAGTGACTCACATTGCAGATTTAAACGGGCAGAGTTTAGCCTACTGATTAGCCTTTTAACCTAATTTAAATAACAATGCACACGAACTAGGTCAGTAACTAATACAGCATTTACGATAAATCACGAGATAAAAACCCTCACAACGAATGATAAAGTGCAATACTTAAACATCCATCGAATTCACGACGAATGACAAAGTATAGCCCTAATTTGGGCAGCACTTAAACATCCATTGGATAGTTTCAATCGATCGGACATTGAATCGTAGCAGCGATCGAGTTAATACCCTGTATCGTTGCAGCACCTTGCTATCTTAAATTTCGAATTTGAGCAGTGAGACTTCGTTTTTAATCAAAACTTTCGACATCAGTGAACTGCTCGATGCCCAGGCAATTTATAGCAAAAATTCGAGTCTTACGCGGCGCGCATAAGCCTTAACAGACTCTTACGCGGCCCGCGAGAGCCCCCTATGCGTAGATTAGGGCATCCGTGTCACACCTAGGTCTACCACGTGGCCCTGAACCCTTATCCGATCAAACATACTTTGATGCGGCCCGCGTAAGCTTCTCTTATAGCTTACGCGGCCCGCCTGAAACCCATAAACCTTGATTTCTTAGTTTTTCATGCACGTTAGGGTTTCAGGGGTCCGGGTTTTCATTTATGGGTCGTTTTGGGACATTTTTGAAAGTCCTTACATTCTACATCAGGAGTTTCTCAAAGCACACCAAGCAACAACCATTCGCCGTTTACAAGCTTCGAACCAAATCCTAAGGTTCAGAGTTCACAAGAACAAGCTTATACTCAAAGTTCTTCAGGGTCAAACAATCAAAGTCACGGTCAAGGGATTCTGTGCAATATAGCTGTGAACATCAAGAATGGTCAAGATTTTACAGAATCAGCAGCAAAACAGCATATAGCACTACTTGCTTCAGTACTTGAGTCTTATGAAAGTCTTGTCGCTGGGAAAATTGTTAATCCTGACATGACGAAAGAAGACTACAATCAGATTGATCCAGAGGAGCTAGAACTGATAGATATCAAATGGGGTATGGCGAGTCTTGTGAGGAGGGCACAAAGATTTATGGAAATAACCAGACGAAACAGTCTCTCAGGACCTGATTGTAAGCTTGGATTTGACAATGTTAGGCCCTGAAGTGTGAGACTGACGCATCAAATTAACACAACGGGTTATGGTTATGAACTGGGCCGTACAGGGTTAGTTTATATTAGGTTGTGGACCTTTATAGGTCACTTGGGCCAAGCTTTAGGCCATGTGGGCCAAGCAGGCCCAAGGGGAGCCCATGTAGGGAAGTGGGCTTTAGTAAGTATATAAACAACTTTTCAACTTGTTTTAGGGTTTGAACTTCTTGGAACCTCCTAGTTACAGAAATTCTAGAGAAACAGAGAGTGGGAGGCGATTTGGTTGTGAGCACTTGTACTAGACGATTTTGCTTTGATAGTAATAGAATCGTGTGCAAGTGTTGAAAGTGATTCGGTGTGTTCTTCGTATTCGGTTCGTATTTCATATTTTTGTGTTTTTCTTGAATCTCACCAAGTTTGGATTCCGCACAAACTTGGTGATTGTTTGATATCATTGAAAGATCCGGTTTCACGGGACTTACAAGTGGTATCAGAGCCTTTAGAACCTTATTCTAGGCTCGGTTTGATATCAAAGATTCAAGAATTAGAATTTTTGTTCTTCGTGTTCTTGAAGTGTTCATCAGGTTTCTATTGAAAAATAGCCATAGTTTGGGGTTTCGATTTTCCTTTAGGTGTTAAGGATTAAATTTTTTTAAGATTTGGAAATATTTTCTAATTTTGATAAGATTTTAAATCTTTGAATTATTTCCAAAAGTTTCGGAACAAATTGATTCTAAAGATATTTTCAAAATATTTCTTTGGTTGACCAGTATTGTGTTTCAAAAGTCTCTGCGGTTTCGAGTTACTTTTGTTTCTTATCATCTGAGTCGCAACCACGATTCCGATTCCGATTCCGAGTCGCAACCTCTGTTTCGACTCACGGTTTCGAATCCCATTTTGACACAAGATTTCAGGTTCCATCTGCAACATCGAGCCAACCACCGTTGTTCTCCTCCACTCTTGAACGACCTCCGTGCATCACCACTGTCAACCATCCTCATACAACACTTCGTTCACCGTCATCTTCATCGTTCATCTTCATCGTTCATCTTCGTTTAACAGTCATCTTCATCGGTTAACTCCTCTATCATTGTTCATTTTCTCCGGCTACCGGTTCTTCTCCGACCACCGTTTATCATCACTGTTGGTTTGCAAGTTTATCGATAACAACATCACAGTCATCATCACTCCGGTTCACCGCTACAACTTCGATTATCATTCATCGAGAACCATCATCATCTCCACGGTATTGATCCAACAGATCTTGTATCGTTGACAAGGCTCCAAGTCGCAACCATCTCTGTTGCGGTTCATCACGTTTTGGTTTCGACTCGCATTCACCACGGTTTCGGTTCATCCTGTTTCAGTTGCGACTCGCAACCAGTAGTCAGTCTCCACTCGCAACCAAAGCTGTTACGACTCGCAACCTTGGTTTCGGCTCATTCTGTTTAGTTACGACTCGCAACCTCGGTTCCGACTCGCAACCGCATCCACCGTTCCGACTCGCAACCGTCCGCACAGTTCATCATCGTCTTTCATATCTGGCCATCTACCTGCAACATCATCATCATCGTCATTCTACTCCGGCCATCATCAAACCTGCAACTTCCTGCTTCATCTTCTCCGACGATCTCCACGTATCATCGTTCACCACCACCTCCGCCACAAACATCTCCGGTCATATTCATTACTTCCCGCCTCCCTCACCATAATCTCCTGCAATATCGAGTACGGTCTTGGCGGCAAGATTTAAAATTAGGGTTTTGGTCTGTTTTGCTTTAAAACGAAGAAGACAGTGACGGGTGTCGTTTTGTTTAGGTTTCAATTATAATAATAATAATAATAATAATAATAGTGATTAGATAATCATTGGATAATAATTACATAATCATTAATTATAATAATAATAAGTATTCTTTTATAATAAAAAATATATATTCTAATTAAAAAAAAAATTATTATTAATTAAAAAAAAAAAAAAAAAAAATTGCTTGTGATAAAGGTTTGACAGGTTTTGAGGTGCGGATTCAGAAATCGGGTTCAATCGCGTGCAAAGGGTTTGCGAGTACACGGGTTCTCGTTTGGTTTGTGTTTTGAGGAGAAGCACAAAAGTAACAGCCACCCACTGAAATTATGGCATTTATGTTTCACAAACCCGCGGCTCAAGAAATTACTCGTGAAGAGATACTTTCTGTCTTTTGCACTCCTGAATGTAGAGAAAGGGTTGAGGCATATCATTTACACAACGCTGAGCTAATACAAGATTATCAAGACATAAAAAATAAAAATTTTACTTTATCAAAGAATGAAAAGCTTTATAAAGATAAAATTGAAGCTCAGCGAAAAGACATCATCAAACTTAAGGATGATGTAAGTGTAAAAACAGCCCATTTCTTAGAGGCACAGGAGAAGGTATGCATTTTAACTAAGGAACTGGAAGATATTAGAGACAGATATCAAATTAATGAACTTAATATCAAGAAATTTGATTCTTCCAGCAAACTAGTTAAAAACCTGTGCGATCAACAGCTTGCGTACAAAGAAAATAAAGGGCGTGGTTTGGGTTTTAATCAGGCTCCTCCTCCTTACAATGACAATTATACTTATTTACCCATGACTGAGGAGGAGATGATGAAAGAGAGTAGAATGACTTATGGTCCCAAAAACCATAAGTCATCATTAAATGAAAGACAAAATGAGAAAAAGAAGTCTGCTCAAATAAATTTTGTTTCTAAAGGTTCTATTGATCCTAACTTTTCGTCTTCATGTGCAGATGATAGCTCTGAAGTAAAGTGTGATGATGTTCATGGGAGTGAACCGGTTATTATTTCAAATGTTTCTGAACCATATTTTGAACATTATTCTGAACCAACTGAGTCGGACATTGCTTTTACTAGTTCTTTGTTTGCGTCGTTTTCAGCTTATGTTTCGTCTTGTGATCCTGTTGTTTTGGGCAAAACTGATAATGTTTGTGTGGATGATTTGAACAATAAGTGTGGTGATGATTGTTTTTCAACTAATGTTTGTGATCCTAACATCTCTAATGTTTCAGCTTGTGAAAATGTTACAGGTGAGGTCCCTCAGGATGCATTCAGTGAAATCACTGAAACGACTTCTCAAGAAAATCAAGAGTATCCTGATTCTTCTTCTGAATCTGGCTCAGTGGGTGTCCCTAATGTTGAATCTAGTGGGACCCCATTGGAAACTGTGGCTGAAAGCAAATCTCAAAAGGATTCACATGATACATATGTTGAAGAAACATGTGTTGATGAAACTTCTGCATCTTCAGAAATTAAAACTGGATCTGATTTTGTAAAAGAAGAGGTGGTCACAATAAATGAACAGTCACAAGAAAATGTTTCTGAAAAGGAAATTAAAATAGAAACTGAATCGTCTTTTCAAAATCATCCTGATAAAATTATTAAAGACGAAAAACATCATCCATCTGAATCTCATGCTTGTGCTAGTTCTGGTCAGCAGGTACAGAAAAACTCAGAAAAGGCACATGGAACACAGGCAACGCAAGCTCGATCATCTAGACCCACCAGATCAGCTAATGCTGCTAGCTATCAGAATATCCATACTTTGAAACGACAGACATGTTTCAAGTGTGGAATTCCTGGACACATTGCTAGAAATTGTGTTCATCATCCAAAAGTGCAACAAAATGCCAACACTCACTTGTGTGCTGATGTTTGTGAGCCGGTTCACAACACGCAAAAGGAGCCAAAACGAGCAGATCAAAATCGAGGGTATAAGAAGTCTGCTCATCAAGGACAAGGCAGCAATAATCCTCATAAGGCTCGTGACAAGGTGAATGAAAGATTCAATCAGGGAGAAAAGACGAAGAATGGTGCTCATAGCAACAAGAGTTCTGCAAACAGCAAATATAAGCACCCAAATTCGTCTTCGTCTGAAAGTCATGTGCAGGCGCATCCAACACGAAGAGGACCTGTTTGTCCTTCAGGGTCTGCAAGAGCAAATCCAGCTGATCAGAATGCTTTCTACATGAAGAGACAAACATGCTTCAATTGCGGCATTGCTGGTCACATAGCTCGGAACTGCACACATCGTCCCTACGTACCATATTATATGCAAAATCGGAGGGTTACACCAAAGGACAACTACCATTCTAAGCCAATGAAGGTATCTTCACCTAAGGCAATGAAGAATGTGAATCCCAAGGTTAAACCTTCTGATGGGGATTGGAATGCTGCTAAAGCAAAAAGAAAACAAGCTTTGAAACCTACACAAATTTCGAAAAATAACAAGGTTGATAAGTCAACTGTTTTGCCAAAGGCATCTAAGAAATCAGAAAAGCCTAAACAAATTTGGAAAGCAAAACAAAAAGCAGCAACGTCTCCAATCCTTGAAACAAAAGGGGACTTGTGTTTGAAAGAAGTGTCTTATTTTGATGCTTCAGGAAATCCCAGGACCACGATGGCCTGGGTACCCATGTCTTACTAATCTCCTTATTTTTCAGGAACAACCAAGGAGGAGCTGTTGACAATCTCTGGAATGTTGATAGCGGTTGTTCCAGAGATAAAAACGGGTAACATTTCTCTGTTGCAAAAAGTTCAAATTTTTTTTTTTTTTTTTACAGATGATATGTTTCCTTTGGAGGAGATAAGAGAAGTAAGATAAGATCAGCAAAAGGTACAATTTAAATTCCGTACTTTGATTTGAATTTGATTAGTCTTCAATCTAATGACGGAACGGTTAAGCAAAAATATTTTTCTCTCTTTTTCTTAGTTTATACTTTGTATATAAAGTGTTCTTTCTCTAGTAAATGGTAAATTTGCGCAAAAATACAAGATTTATGCACAAATTTAGGGGGGGAGAGGAACATATAGATAGATATAGAGTTTAGGAGGAGAAAACTCAGAAAATACAAATAGAGTTTGCCGTAAATATGTATTGTTTTAGGGGGAGAAAATGAGAAAAATACAAAAAACATTAGAAAAATGAAAAAGCCAAAAAGAAAGATTGCATGATATGGGAAGTGAAATAAATGTTTGTGTTAAAGGGTTTGACTAACACATGTAAGGTGTCATAGCTGAAAAGACTAGGATCTACTGCGATGTGTCGATAGGCTTGACGCTCAACATGATAAAAGATACTAAGTGATATAAACATAACGAACTATGTACCATGTGGGTAACATACCAATGACGTATGATTTTATGGTCTTAAATCTTGCGTTGATAGATAGCCAACATCTGAGGTTTCGGGTCTTTATATTGTTGAATCATCCAGGGATATCTTGGTTGTCCTTCTGTTCAGAACTAAAATTGTACATGACCCCAGGAAAGAAAGTCACTTGGAATTAGCTCATTTCTATTGGAATGTCTGTATGTTGTCCCGATACACACAATTTTGATCTGATTCTGAAATCTTCTCTGAAAAAATCGTGTACCTCCTCTGCTGCATCCAGATATATGCTGACCTGGAGGTGCTAGGCAACGACAGCTTCTGCTGCATCCAGATACATGCTGACCTAGCTGTACGTTGTCGTGTTATAGATCTAATACACCCGAAAGAGGCCCTCAAGTGCCCAAAAGAAACCCTAGAAACCTATATCAAATTGAGAAAAACTCATTTGATCTGTATATTATACCATCTCTACTTAAGATCTATTCTGTTCTCTTCTCAATCTATTCCCAGTTAAGATTTCAGAAATCTGGATTGGACTTGTGAAATATGTGGTAGGGAAGATACTTGCATGATAGAGTGTGCTGTTTATATTTCCAGGATTTGATTATTATTTATTTGGGTGTTCATTGTTAAGAAATAAAAACATGATAAAACAGATTATATGCACACCTAGACATAGTCAGGATATCTTAAAGGATGACATCAGTATACTCACCTGCTACGATGAATCGTTGTGCTTACCTTGATCGCGGGGGTATGCCTTGGAATGGGACACACGGGTATAATAGTATAATATTACTTAAAGCATATCACGATGTTGAAAAATTGAAAGTTGAGCGTTAAAGTTTAAGTGGACAAACATATTGGCAATCGCATAGACCAGTTTGATTAGGCTCGTACTGAAAAGTGTTCCTTAGTCTGCCTGAGAACGAATTTTGATCTCATTGCAATTGTAATTGTATATTATGGTAGTTGTTTATATTTTGAGTTTTTATTTGTTTTTGGTTCTTAAAAAATTAAAAAAAATACAAAAAATAGTGTCTTGTTTTTCTATAAAAAAAAAAAACAAAAATAGAGTGCTTATTTGTTTTTCTTAAAATTAAAAAAAAAAATATAACCGTTCTTGAAGATTTGACTGATCATCAAAAGTTAAAAGAATTTAAATTGTGAAATTTCATGTACCTAGTGTTCATGTGGTACTCTCCCTGTTGCATAAGAAATGTTTGCTTATGAGTTTGTGAGTATGTGCAGAACTTGATTTCAATAAAGAACAGGGGTTGATGAAGACTGAGATGCTGTTAATTGCTGAAGAAGCCTGAAGCAGCACAACAGCAAGATGTACCTGAGTCAGAAGAACCGGATAAGAAACGCCGTCTGACAGTGAAAGTACATTTGAAGAAGTACCATGAATCTGCTTGAAAGACAAAGATTGAAGAAGAAAAGAGCTGCTGAGAATCCTCCTCTCACATTCTTTTCACAAGATTTTCAAGCAAATGCTGATCGAGATCCTGATATGAAGCTAACCACAAAAGCTGAAGAAAAGAGACCCAGTGCTGAGAGTTCAGAAGTCAAGAACTTCCACAACATCTGCAGCATAGAGACAACCATAGACTTCGTTGAAGATGTTGCCGAATTCATATTATGAAGACAATTTAATGGCATCAGTCTAGGGGGAGATTGTTAGGCCCTGAAGTGTGAGACTGACGCATCAAATTAACACAACGGGTTATGGTTATGAACTGGGCCGTACAGGGTTAGTTTATATTAGGTTGTGGACCTTTATAGGTCACTTGGGCCAAGCTTTAGGCCATATGGGCCAAGCAGGCCCAAGGGGAGCCCATGTAGGGAAGTGGGCTTTAGTAAGTATATAAACAAGTTTTCAACTTGTTTTAGGGTTTGAACTTCTTGGAACCTCCTAGTTACAGAAATTCTAGAGAAACAGAAAGTGGGAGGCGATTTGGTTGTGAGCACTTGTACTAGACGATTTTGCTTTGATAGTAATAGAATCGTGTGCAAGTGTTGAAAGTGATTCGGTGTGTTCTTCGTATTCGGTTCGTATTTCATATTTTTGTGTTTTTCTTGAATCTCACCAAGTTTGGATTCCGCACAAACTTGGTGATTGTTTGATATCATTGAAAGATCCGGTTTCACGGGACTTACAGACAAAGCAAAGGTTACTTGCTTCAAATGCAAAGAAAAAGGGCATTTCAAACGTGAGTGTCCAAACATGGAAGTAAAAAATCACCAGAATCCATTCACAAATGACTGCTACCGACAATTAATCTATCAAAAGAATAGTCAACAACCTTTCAATCCAAGACCTCAAATTGAAAACAAACCAGAAAAGGCTCCTTTGGTTAATCAGGATGATGAGAAGATTCCGAAAGGTTTTAGTTGGGATAAATATGTTCCTGGTGAGGGTCTTGCTATGATCGCGGAGATTGTTGAAGAGCCAGAATGTGTTGTTGAAGCTGAGGAAGTCAGAGAAGTGATGAGTGAAGAGAGTCTGGCAGAACTTGAAGAGGCAGCATCAGAAGTTTGTTATTATCAATCAGAATAGGAGGTTATCGCTAATTCTTTTAAATCTATAATGCCTCCTAACATGTTTGATTCTTTTGCAGGATTCTTCAGCGAGCCAACTACAGGTTTTTGTCCACAATATGATGTCGAAAAAGCTCCGGTTAAAGAAATCATAGATGTTTCCAAAGAGATGAACGAAGATACTCTGAAGGAGATAGTTGACAAGGCCCTGATGGTCAAGCTGAAAGAGGTAGACAAAACTCAAGAGTCAGTGTCTGTCGAAACGGAGTCTATCAAAACAGAGTCAATCGAAAAGGAGTCAGTCAAAAAGGAGTCCGAGTTCAAATCAGAAAATCTGGATATCAAATCAGGAGAAAAATCAGATTCTGAGTCTGACGGGTTTGGTAAACCAGAAATTAAAACTGATAAAGAAGAAAAGGTTTTTTAAAAGATTGATCTAATTCCTGAAACACCATGTGAAAACTGTTTAAAACCCTGCATGGATTGTCTTGAAAAAGACAAACAGTTTCAAGAATTAAAGAAATATACTGACAGCGTAAAATTTGATCTTAATGATGTGAAAGAAGCCTATGACACTTTATCACGTTCAATCAAAATGATTCAAAAGGAAAGTATAGAAAATGATAAAGCTACTAAGTTGTTCAAAGAAACTGTCATGGAAAAGCATAGGGAGATTAACATTCATCTAGACACAATCGCATCTTTGAAAAAGGAACTTGAATTGATGCGTATTGAAAAATAAAGAGTTGATAAGAAATTGATCAGTTATATTGCTTCATCTTATGTGATTGATCAAATTGTTCCTCAACTACCTGATGCTAAACCTGCTTTCAACAATGTTTCACCCCCAATATGGAATCATTATACACAGAAATATCCAGATGGGGTGGAAGCAGCTTTGAATCTCAAGTTGAAAACTGTAGAGAATGAGTTACCGGAAAACATTGATGTTACCTTCTCTCCATCTAACACTGACAACGAGTCACAAGTGATTAAAACTGTTCTTGACCAAGTGTTGGATGAAGAAAGTGATAACTCTGATTTCGGAACGGTTAAAACTCATTTGGAAAATTCCAATTCTGATTCTGAAGATGACGGGAACTCTCTTGATAAGTTCATACCAAAATTAGATAAAGTTGTGAACGACGATTCGATCATTGTGGTTTACAAAATGACCGGAACTGACAAACTCTATACTGATTTTGAGTATCCAATTCAGAATGCAAAACAGGAAAATGTTGAAAAAGTTTATGTATCCAATTCAGAATGCAAAACTGGAAAATGTTGAAAAAGTTTATAAGCTTGTGGAAATTGACATTTCATAGGTTAACAACAACGCATTTCTATCAAAACCGAAAAAATCCTTTGTGAAAAAACAACCAAACAACCCGGGAAAGAAAGAAAGGGTGGGTAACAATGGTCATAACAAAAAAACATGGTAACAATTTCAAAAGGAAAGGTGTAGGTTTTGAAAAGAAAACGGGTAAGAAAGAGGTTAAACCAAATGAAAAGTTGAGTGATGTATTTGTGGCGGGTAAGAATACTGTAGCTGAAAAAGATTATATCTTTAATCAGAAAGCAGTTGCCGATTTCAATGCAGTCAAAAAGTTGAAAGAAGAGACCAACATATCTACTTTTGTTGATTATGACAAAAGAATCTGTTATTGCTGCAATGAAATTGGTCACATGGCCAAACAGTGTGTTAAAAAGATTGAAAAACCAGTTTTCCAGAAACCCAAACCTAAAACTTCAAATGATGTTAAGGGAAAAACACCGATGGTTTCCCCCGTGCGTATTCTGAAACGCGGTGAATCTTTGAAGACCGAGGACAAGCCAAAATCAACCTTTGAGATTGGTGAATCTTCGAAAACTCAAAAGACTTCAAAGATTTATCCCAAAACAAAAACTTTTCAAAACCAATCATAGGTGGAAAAACCTAAACGTTTGTTTGATGAAAAGAAAATGGAAAAGGATTTAAAATCTGAATCAAAAGTTTTTACAACCGACGTTGAAGAATTTGAATTGGACAAATTGATTGAGGAATTCCCACCAATCAAGAAGGGAGATCTAAAATCAAAGACAAAACATGTTGTTCCATACGTTGTCTTCAACATTCCAAAAGTTGACGTAGCTTATGATCTTGTATTTGGTAGTGTTCCAAATATGAAGAAATCTTGGGCATCGTTGTTTGAGTAAATGTCTTTGATGTGTGCAGGGGCTTGCGAGGTCGATCATCTCCAAGTGGATCATGGATAGCGGAGCCTCGAGGCATATGACTGGGATGTTAGCACTACTCTACTATATCAAATCAATCAATGGAGGATATGTTGGATTTGCTGGAAATCAGGGAGGAAGAATCGTTGGTGAAGGAATTCTTACCAATGGAGTTGTAACTTTTGATAAAGTGAACTACATCGTTGAACTTGAAAACAATCTGTTGAGCATATCGCAGATTTGTGACAAGTCATTCATAGTTCATTTTACAAAAAATAAGTGTTTGATCATTAAACTAGGTTTTAAAATTCCAGAAGATTTGGTGTTGATGCGCGCTCCTCGTGAAAATGATTTGTATGTCCTAGACATGAGTGTTGCAACAACATCAGACAAAAAGAAACAATGTTTTGTAACTAAAACAAAAGCTACTGAAAAAGAATCAAGAATGTGGCATCGTAAGATGGGTCACATTCATGTGAGAAAAATGAATTTCTTAGTTCACAATGATCTTGTTGAAGGTGTTAATCTAAAAAATTTCCATCTGAATGATGATTGTATAGAACGCAAAAAGGGTAAGCAAACGAAGAAGTCGCACCCAAAGAAGCTCTTGAACTCCATCAGACTACCGCTCGAAAGACTCCATATGGATCTATTCGGACCGGTAAATGTGAAGAGCGTAAGTGGAGACCTGTATTGTTTAGTCGTTACATACGACTTTTCAAGATTCTCCTGGGTGATGTGTCTCGAAAGAAAAGATCAAACGTTTGATTTATTGATGATTTTATTAAAAAAGATGGAGACGCTGTACAAACTGTCGATCAGAAGAATTCGAAGCGACAATGGAACAAAGTTTAAAAACAACTGTATGCTTGAATTTTGCAATGACAGAGGCATTCTTCATGAATTCAGCACACCGTATACTCCACAACAAAACGGTGTCACAGAACGAAAGAATCGCACACTGATTGAAACAGCTCGAACTATGTTAGCTGATTCCAAATTGCCGATATTCTTTTGGAGTGAAGCAGTTGCTGCAGCATGTTATACGCTAAATCATGTTCTTACAGTAAAGAAGTACAAGAAAATCTGCTTCGAATTACTTCATCGCTATAAACCAAATCTGAAATTCTTAGAACCTTTTGGATCACCATGCACATTTATTGATCTAGATGGTAAATTTGGTGCAAAAGTTAACGAAGGTTTTTTTGTAGGTTATGCAAGTCCACTGAAGAGAGTATTTGTTCCATGCTTGGGGAAGATTATACAATTTCAGCATGTCGACTGTCAGAAGTTTTCTGCTCCGGAACAACTTCCTGGAAACAGATTGCTGTTTGACTACGACAAACTCTGGGAGTCATTCCAATTGCCGAGTAAGCCAAGTGAGGAGTAACTAGCATTGTTATACCAATATCAGCAATCTATGTCACAAGAACAAGTGCCAAGACCGTTGGTAGTTTCTCCGCCCACCGAGGGTTCAAATGATCATGAGGCCGGTCTGAGTGGAACAGCACACGAACTCCCAGAAGAACCAGCTCCAACATTTGATCAATCTGACGACTCAGAATCGGAATCCGATCCGATTTTTGACGAGGAACCAAATACTGCAACTTCAGAAGCTGTGGATCACACGGGTGATCAGGATATCACAAACTTTCAATCGGAAGTGAGCGTACCTGACACAGTCATGCCGAGAACTTTGTCATATCATCCTTCAGAACAAATCATTGGAGACCTTCATAGTGGCATGAAAACGCGTGATCAAATCAACAAAGCTCTTACATGTTTTTATTCTTCTGTAGCTCCTTTACAGGAAGAATTCTCATTGAAATGTTTCATCTCGCAGGTAGAACCAAGAACATATAAAGAAGTATTAACCGAGGAAAGCTGGGTAAATGCAATGCAGGAGGAGCTACTGCAGTTTGAGAAACTTGGAGTGTGGAGGTTAGTGGATCTCCCGGAAGATCAAAAGCTGATCAAGACCAAGTGGGTCTTTAAGTGTAAGCGGGATGATAGAGGGGTTATTGTGAGAAACAAAGCACGTTTGGTAGGCCAAGGGTTTAGTCAGCAAGAAGGCATCGACTTTACAGAAGTGTATGCGCCCGTTGCTCGACTCGAGGCAATTAGAATCTTCCTGGTATTCGCGTCTTGGAAATGATTCAATGTCTACCAATTAGATGTTAAATCTGCATTCCTCTACGGAAAGATCAAAGAAGAAGTGTACGTCGGACAACCGCCAGGGTTTACCGATCCAGTGCACAAAAAGAAGGTTTATCTACTCGACAAAGCGCTTTACGGATTACACCAGGCCCCGAGATCCTGGTACGAGACGCTTTCCCAACATCTGCTGGCCAACGGGTTCACCAGAGGGACTGTCGATAGCACCTTGTTTACAAAAGAGGTTGCAGGGCATCTACTCATCGTGCAGATTTACGTTGACGACATAATCTTTGGATCGACGAACGACGACTTGTGCAAAGAGTTTGAGAAGGTTATGAAGAAAAAGTTTGAAATGAGTTCAATGAGGGAGATGAAGTTCTTCCTAGGGCTTCAGGTTGAGCAAATGCCCGAAGGAATCTTCATACACCAGACGAAATACGTGAACGATGTGCTGGAAAAATTCAACATGTCCGAATCAACTCCAACATCAACCCCCTGGCTCAAAATCATGGGATATGTCCGGATGAAAGCGGTGAAAAGGTGGATGAGACGCACTATCGGTCGATCATTGGTTCACTAATGTATTTGACTGCGTCAAGACCGGACATCATGTATCCAACTTGCCTATACGCCCGATATCAGTCAAGTCCGAGACAGTCACACCTGACGATTGTGAAGAGAATTTTACGGTATCTTAAAGGTTGCCCAAGCACCGGCTTGTGGTATCCTAAATCTGGTGACTTTTCTCTTACTGGTTATGTTGATTCTGACTTCAAGCTTAATGCAAAGTCCACAACTGCTGGTTGCCAGTTCTTTGGAACTCGGCTTGTTACTTGGCAATGCAAGAAACAAACCACAGTCGCTCTCTCAACCTGTGAGGCTGAATACGTTTCGGCTTCCAGCTGTTACTCTCAGATCCTCTGGATCCAGCAGCAGATGAGGGACTATGGTTTGCAGTTCTTGGACACGCCAATCTTTGTGGACAATGAGGCAGCCATAAATATAACTAAAAATCCGGTGCATCACTCTAAAATGGAACATATTGAAATTCGACATCATTTCATCCGTGATTGCTACGAGAAGAAATTGATTCGAATTGAACATATACACACCGATGACCAGAGAGCTGATTTTTACAAAAAACCCTTTGATAGAACAAGATTTAACTATCTTTTAAAATTAAACGGGTTGAAAAATTTGTTTTCTGGGAGGGTAATAGAGTGTGAAGCCGAGGAGGACGGCGATCAGAAGTGATCTACGTCTTGTTGTCAAGTTTCTGTACATTTTTATTTTCTGCTTTTAATAAAACCAAAAACACAAAAATATGTTTTTGATTTTAGGCGGAGAAAGTTTACAGAAAATACAAAAACATCATAAAATATGATAAAATTTTAAAATCCAAAAACATGGTAAAATTTCAAAAATCCAAAAATATTGAAAAAGTCAAAAATGAGTTTTGTTGTGAAAAAGGGTCAGTTAGACAGATGTAGTACGCTAAAGAAATGTATAGTTTAATCGTGTTAAGCAGTCTCGCTGATGATATGCCGATAGGTTTTTACACATTTAGTAAGTTTGTTTGGGATATAAACCTAAATCATTTTTTGCTTATTACGTGGGGAACATCTCTTGGATATATAGGTAACCCCTGAAATCCTGTTTGAAAGACTCTATTTCTGACATACTAGGTCTTTGTACGTGATGATATTTGGGGTATTATACCAGTAATTCTGATTTTGCGGAAGCAATAGCCTAGTCCTCGTATAATACTCTGCACTGCTTTATTCTTAAAGCTCACCATCAGCATAAAAAATGATGAAACATTGCAAAATGCTAAATCATGTGTTGTTGAAAATGAAGATCCCCAAAGGGGACCCACCTAAAGTCGAGCCATCATCTCTCTGATTGAACGGAAGTTCTAGCCTGAGCTCTCATGGCCTCGCATTCACCCATTACAGATATCATTAGTGTGCATTCACCTGTAAAGACTGAATATAGTGGTCTGGATACATGAGTATATTCTGAGGTGGTACACGCGTATAAGTTTAAGACTTAAAACACTAATTCGTATCCTGAACAGATTGAAACTTGTGTGAGAATTTAAATTGGATCAGTATATCGGCAATCACTGTGAATTGTTTAATGCTTAGTATGAAATCATAGCTTAACGGTACTTGTAGCTTGTCAGCAGCTGATATGATCCCTTAACACGAACTCACAAAAAGATGTTTGTAATTACATTTGTACAGTTTCCTGCTTTCTTAAACCCTAAAATATTTTATATTTCATCTTATTTTCGACAACAGATGTTGGAGATCTGATGCTCAAAGTCCAACAATGCTATACAAGTTGGATCATGAGGGTTGGTTAAGAAAAGTTTGTGAAAAGAGTTTATCTGATTCAGAGGTTGATGAAACTGAGCGTTGGAAAAAAGTAACTTCTGATCTAAAAAATAAAGAAAAACAGAAGATGAGAAAAAGGAGTGAGGATGACGATAAAGATGAAACGTATATTCCATCACCAGAACATGTTCAAGAAGTTCAAACACCACCTTCTGAAGGAAGGGAGAAGTCTAATGCAAGGAAACGTGTTGTATCTCCTGCTGTGCGAAAGTTGAAAATCACGCTGAAGAAACGTCCACCAACTGAACCTCAATCAAAACCTATCCAAGAACCAAGTCAACCACCATCACCACCACCACATCTATCACCACCACCACAACAACCATTACCTGATCCTTTTCCATCACCACCACATCAACCTTCACCACAACATGTACAATCACCACAATCATCTCCACATCTTCGTATCTCAACACCAATTCATGAACAACCTGTTATAACTTCACCACACATCTTACAAACACCACAAACCACACAACCACCAGTACAAACTACTCCTGGATCTTCTAGTTTCAAAGATTTTCCACATGTTCCAGAGAACATAACTCTTGAAGAAATTGGAGATTTTAGTTTTGTGATTGATGAGCTTATTAAGAAGTTACAACAGAAAGTGGATGAGGGGTTAGTTGAGAAAAAGAAGTTGGAAGATCGTGAAAAGAAGTTGGAAGATCGTGTCAAGTCTGTCGAAGCTGAGAATTCATCTTTATTAAAGAAGGTTGAAGCAGATCAAGCAGACATTGATATTTTAAAAGTTCATATAGCAGAGTTAGAAGAAGAAAAAGCACGAAGAGATGAACAGAATGAATACTTCAAGCTGAAAAACAAAGAGTTGGAAGCCATCAATGCAAAGAAACAACATGAAATGTATATGATGAATAAAGTATTGGAGAATTTGATCGGAAAGCTGGTAGAACAACAATTTGAAGAGATCGAGCTTGAAGAAGTCAGAGCACGACGTAAAGCTGAGATTGAAGCTGAAATGAAAAACAAAGGCATAGGTGTTCAAATTGAAGGTGATGCTGAAGTGACTGAAAGGGCAATTGTTGTGCCTGAGCCAACAATAGATCCGAAAAAATCTATTCTTAATCCTTGTCCTATATCTTCAGTTTCTGGTGTGTTTGATGATGATGTAGAAGTTGATGATGTAGAAGATGTTGATGAAGAAGAAGATGATGATGATATTCTGAAAGATGATGCAGAGGATGTTTATTCTGCTTCTGGTGATGATGATGATGACGACAATGATGACGATGATCAAGGTGCTACAGGCATAAAAGTCACTGAAGCGTCTAATGAAGAAAAGATTGATGAATATCTTCATGATGATGCTAATGAAGAATCAGAGAATGCTGAAGGTGAGGGGAGCATGATGATTCTAAGAATGTTGATGAAAGTGATAATCATGTGTCAAGATTAATTCTGCGTCTTGAACATGGTGTAGAGGATGGTGAAATTCTACACACTTATACCCTAGCCGAGATCATCAAGATGACACATGTTGATGAGAATAATTTCATATTTGATTTTGAAAAAGAACTAAATCAGTTTGATATCAATCAGCAGCCTGAATACCAGTACAAATACGTTGAAGATGCTGATAATTACGACATAGTTGAAGTTGAAGATTGTAGTGACGAAGACCAGGCTGAGAATGTGAACGTTGACACTTCTAACTTTCCGACGCTTGCTGAATTCTTCAGTCAAGCAAATGAAGATGAATCAAGAAGGAAAGTTGCATAAAGTGTGAAGAATAAAAGTTTTAATGAAATGTCGAAAGAAGAGCAGCGAGAAGAAAGAAAGAAATGGTTCAGGAAAGATTCTGAAAGGAAATTCAAAAGACTGCTGAAGTACTACAAAAGAGACAGAGAAATTTCTTTGGGAGACATAATTAGTTGGGGGTATTTGCCGCAAGTAAACGCCTATGCAATTCGAAGAGAGTTTGGCGTACAGTACTTTGCGTATATTCAAGACATAATGTCTTTGCCATGGTGGGATGTAGAAGAACTTCCCAAAGTCAGAACTTTGTCTTATCCAGTGAGGGAACATGATATACCTACTTGGGGATTAATGAATTTTGAAGCTTTTAAAGAATTCAAACACTGGAAGCCGCACTATCCAAAGAAAGTGAGGAAGATAGATCCAGTGACCGGCATAGAAGAAACAATCTTGCAGATTAAGAAGCCCAGAGTGTTGAGGAACATTCCATTGCCGAAAATGGAACAAGATTTTCATAAAGGGTTCTTATGTTGGGTATACAGCTGCATGTCAACTGAAGCAGTGATCACATACAAAGTGGAGAATGAAATCAGATACATTCGTTTGTATGATCCATTGTGGTTAGTGAACTGCTCAGCGAAGGATATCGAATGTTTATTTGTAAACAAGATTGGTTACAAATCTGAAGATAAAGACCAAGCATTGCAGTTTCAGAAAGGTGCAACAATATGTTTTCAGAAAGGAATCAATTCTGAAAATGCATGGTCGTCTAAGTGGAGGAAGATTGAGAAAGAGGAGGCTCTGAAAGCTGAAAAAGGGAGAAAGGAACGTGAAGAGCTTCGAGGTAAATGGATGAAGATGCAAGTTGAAGAAAAACTGAAAGCTGCTAAAGAGAATGAAAAATTGAAGAGTTTGTTGAAGAGAAAGCCGAAGCAGAGAGAGGAAAAGTTCAAGTCTCTGTGAAAGAAAGTTTTGAATACAGGCAGACAGAAGACTTCGGCAATATCCAAGGGGGAGTTTGTTGGTACACAATGTCTATCGCCTACGTCATCAGTCTAGGTCATGTCAGTAGCTTGTATTAGGGTTTAAAGTGTAAAAGTTAATGTTATGTGTGTATGTAAGCCATTTCGCACGAAATGGATTATGTAAGGCCATTTCGCACGAAATGGACTTTGCCATTTCGTACGAAATGGCCATGCCATTCCATGCGAAATGGATTCCCTATAAATAGGGATGTTGGGTTTTCATTTGTAACGGTTCTGAGATTTTGACACGAAGTGCTGCCAAAATTATCTCTGTGTAAAAACGTGTTATATCAATCGAAAACCAGTTTAAAGTGTATTTCTCTGCTTCTACTCACATTCTAACACCGATTCAAGGTTACTAGATTGTTTCCGCCTCTCTAGTGACTTAGATTTGACTCAGAACGACTCATTTAGCTCGAATCTCGATCCTACAAGTGGTATCAGAGCTCAGGATGAGTTAAATCTGAGATATCAGTGTTTTGGATGTGTAAAAATCTGATTCTTCTACTCTTTCTTGGACTTTTGAACGAATTTACGGACAAAATGGACTGAGTTTTGGGTATAACGTGTAAAAACGTGTTATATCAATGGAAAACCAGTTTAAAGTGTATTTCTCTGCTTCTACTCACATTCTAACACCGATTCAAGGTTACTAGATTGTTTCCGCCTCTCTAGTGACTTAGATTTGACTCAGAACGACTCATTTAGGTAAAAAAATCTTTCATTTTTTTTAAATCAATGCTATGATAAAAGTGTAAAAAAACAGAGGGGTGACCAGAATATTTTAGAAAAGCGATTTTTTTTTTCAAATTATCTCACTCTTTTAAACATTAAAAACATTTTTATACGACATTATTTTTGTAATAAAAATTGCAAAACAAAATCAAGTTTTTTTTTTAATTTTTATGTTATTTATATAAAATTGCAACTAAAAAATATAAAAATAGTGTTGTATTACATTTTTGTGCTGAACATTTTGTATTTGATTTTATTGCTGCATTTTTCATGTTAGAGATTTTTTTATACTGGAGTTTTTGTCCTAGATTTTTCGTAATGGATTTTTGGGGTTGTATCTTGAGAAAACAAATGGTTAAGAGTTTGTGTTTTATGACTAAAACATTCTTTAATTCTAGTTATGAGAAGTGATACATGTAATCTGTATAATCATTCTTAGGCTACTTAGGATGCGTTTGGTACATTTAATGTTTTGGAATTAGAATTGAAATTTGAAGGAAAAGCATTTGGAGTTTTGACTATTCCAATAGGAATTAGAAATTGTTGGAATTGAAATCTCAATTCCCATTTTAATGTGTTTGGTTATCAAATGAATTGTAATCTATCAGCTTGGCCCCACGACCCTCGGTTTGGCTCGAAACGATTCGGAATGTTTCAGGTAGGATTGGTTCTGGTCGAAACGGTGTGGGTCGTTAGTGGTTCGGGACGTCAGGCAAGATGAATGGTGATGGAGTGGTGAAGGCGACGACATTAACTGGTCAAACATTAACTGGTCGAAGATTCTACTAAATTTACTTGAATTTCTTCACATGTAAGAAGGATTTTTGAATTCCATTAGTTGAAGGAATTTGAATGAATTCCTGCCCAATTCCAATTTCTTTGTCAACCAACAAAAATGAAGATTGGAATTGAGATTCCAATTCCAACACATTATGTAAACCAAACATTTAAGAATTGAAATTCAGATACCAATTCCATTGATTATTTCCAGTAAACCAAACACACCCTTAGACAAAACATATTTAAGAGATCTTGCCCTATAATCAATTATCATCAATATATTTACCAGTATGGTTTGGTATGTTTATGTTTACAAGGGGAGGACGGGAAGTGTTTAGTACATCATCACATCAGATATATATACTTTTTCAAAAGGCACATCATATTGCTATACATAATCGCCATGGCAGATCTATAAGAAAAATTCAGGAGTATCCTTAATTTTTTTATACCTAGGGCTGTTCTTGATAATTCAACAGCACAATGTGGCTAGTAAAAATGGGCCTTTAAAATTTTTTAACCTATGGTTATCCCTGATAATTCGAGAGCCATTAGGGACTTGGGCAGGTAGTTAAAATAGGGATATATATATATATATATATATATATATATATATATATACATATATATATAGGATTAGGTTCAAGAGTGAACAACTTCTTGAAAATGAATTGAGTGAACTAATGTTGACTCTTGATCATTTTTTTAGATTAAAAGGGTAAGATTGACATTAGCCAAGTATCTTTAATTAAAATCACTTAATTTTCTCATCTCTTAACTCTCTCTCTCTCTCTCTCTTTCTCATTTTTGATTATTTCTCTATTATTTTAATTATAAGAGATTGAAGATTTTAAATTTTGGTCGACCATCATGGATTACAACATTATCATTCTACATCTTCAGCTCATATGTTGAAGTTGATTAATGAATATTTCAGGTATTCTTATCACTAAAAAAATGAATATGATAAAGACAAAACTATTATTTTTTTTTTCAAATGTTTTTTTTTGAAATATTTTGTTTAAAAATTATTTAATTTCCAAATATTCGTAGCACTAATTTCTTTATCCATAGATTTTGTTTTAATTTTAACTTAAATACTGTTTTTCTTTTTATTATCCGTATATATACAGATATCATAATATATTGCTTTTAACTTTTTTTTATAATTTTCAATAAATATTGAAAAATTCTCTGAGATTGAAATTGTAATTATTTTTGGTTATCAATTTTTTTTGAATATGTTGGTGCATATTTTGTATGTCCGCCATTGTACGAATATGCTAGATAGAGCATGTGTTGAATATTGTATAGATTAGTGTGAAAATGGAACGGAACTTAAAGTTTGAAGGCCTTTCGCACGGAAGAGTCTTTCGTGCAAAAGGACCTCAATACTCCTTCCGTGCGAGAGGAACCTCTCGTCCCAATGGTTTTGTGCGACAGGCACCAGCCTATAAATAGTGGGACTTGGTTCTCTCATTTGAGAATTTTGGTTCCCAGAGGGGAAATGTTAAATGTTGGCGAAATTTCTCCAGAATTTCGCCAGCTTGTAAAAGATGTAAACTCTTTCTGTATGAATGAAGCATTCAACTTGTGGCGGATTTTTCTGCTCCTACTCCATTCTTAGTAATAATATTCTACCGAATTAGTCCTCTCGGAGCCAAACTTCCGTCTAATCCCGTCGGATCCTTGACTCTCAATTGGTATCAGAGCTACGGTACCGATTCAATCGATCTAACAATGATTGAATCACCTACGTCCATGAATTATGGGGTTTTAGAAGGTTTTAGACGTAAAACATCAATTTGAAGGCCAATTCACGGATAGATTTTGAAATTGAAGACATCATTATATTCGAAATTAATTTTCGCACATATCTGTGAAGTATCATCATGAAATTCACAGAAATAAAGATTTTAGATCGAAAAATGTGATTTGAAGTGTTCGAACAAAGGATCATCCTTTCGCACGAAAGGATCAACCCTTCTCACGAAAGGATATGTCCAATCGTTCTAAAGGTCTTTCATTCTAAAATCAGCCCATTCGCACGAAAGGACCTTTTGATCGCAATGACGAGACAAGTGTCTAGAAAAAAATTGGTGATTGAAACTTTTTTCGAGATTTTACCGACAAATACGGTATGTTCGGGGATACCATCGGGGGCTTCAGAGAACGGATTTGATGATGCGATCCCAGATTGTTGAAGATAGTGGGGTAGTCATGATACCTATGCAGAATGTTTATCATCTGGTTTATCTGACTATTAATGGGCCTAATTGGAAATTTCGCAATGATGAAAAACGCACTTTTGTGGACCAAAATGTCACATTTTTCGCATAGTGGGGGTTTTTCAGATAATAGAGAGGATTGAATTTGCCAAGTTTGAGGGGGAAATTCAGTGATAGGGTTTAGAGAGGTCAGAATTTGCAAAAATAAGGGGGAACAAAAATTTCAAATGAAATTCTGACATTTTTGAAATTCGTGACATGCAACTGCATTCGGGTGGTTCTAACTTTAGATTGTCCGAGAATGTATAGGATCTGGATTCCTGAATTCGTGATCATTGGAAGTTAAGATTTTTTAGATCAGGGTCAGATTGATGTCTTAGGATTTGAGTCCCGGGTCTTCGTCAAGCCGGTCAGCAGGATTAGCGTAAGGAGATGCAACAGTATTGTCGATACCTAAAAGATATCACACCTTTGTGACAGTCTAAAGTGTCAGAATGGTTAATCTTCGAGCAGAGGAATTGTTTTTCGGACTAACCGCTGGGGAATGACGATGTTTGTTGATTAAGTTGCCGACAGAGAAGAATATACATCTGTTATTGTGACTAAAGAGGAAGAATGTGATCTAATCGTGGAATAATGTTTCTGTGATCTGAATGCGTTACCAGATGATTTGTTATCCGATGAAGATTTGCTGATTGTGGAGATTACCGTTTACACTGATGAATTATTCAGGAGTGTGCTTAAAGGTGATTACGGAAAACGGGATTTCAGATTTTCGTGGGTATTCATAGACTTGAAGTTTACCGGTGTGGTGATTCGAAGTTTCTATCATTTGCCAATTGGGTTTTTGAAGATTAGGAGATGGAGCCGAAGTGGTAAATAAAAAACCGACCGCGGATGTGGTTAAAGTCGAAACAAAGAGATCACATTGTGTTATTTCGAGTTGGTGATTATTCGTGATGATTGCGGTATTACAAATCCGAGGAGGTTGGAAACCGTGCAAACAAAACCTTGAAGATTTATTTCAGGGGGAATTTGTGCATAATGAAGATCATGCAAGCCCGAATCATCAATCAAGGGGGAATCAATTGAATATTTCAAGATGCCTGATTGAAATTGCAGAATATTCAAAACACGGCTCTCGTTTTCAAAGATCAAGATTCGAAAGTGACGACCAAAGGGGAATTTGTTGGTGCATATTTGTATGTCCGTCACTGTGCGAATAGGCTATATATATATATATGTTATATTAGGTTAGATTTTGGAATTTATTCATGTGAGATCTGGTTTAGGTCTTTTTTTACCTAAATAAGTTGGTAGATGTGTATTGTTTCAGTTGTGTACTCTTTCGGTTGTAATATGTGATGACTGATTAATAAAAGAGTTCATTTGCATCTTTTCTCTTCTACACTTTCTTGTATTTTACGTTTTCTTCTTGAATCCAGTGCAATGTTTTGGTGTTTGTCATCGATCCAGGAGGTCTCGTGGCTTAACAGAAAGAAGTGATTTGAACTGTGCACAGTGGTTTGAGGCTTTATGTTTTAAATCAGAGATAATTTGATCTTTTTTTTCAAAACTTGTTTGTGAGATCTAATGGTTTGTGCTAGAAGTTTCTCAGAATTTTCAAGTTTTTAAGATGCATGATATTTACTGCTTTGATATCCCCAAATACTTGAATGCATATTTCAGAACAAAATTCTGATAATATTTCTAGCGATATGTCATCATTCTAAGAAGGTTCAATAATTGTTGAACCAACATGTGAAATAATGTACAAACCAGTAGTTTCACTAGTGCTTTGATTAGGGGTCTCACTTAAGGTTTCTAGAGCAACTAGTGCATGGTTCTTGTGACCTTGGTCAACCGTAATCATGCTTAAATATTCATCACTCAAATCCTCAGCTAGATTACTCCAATCAACAAAACTTTGAGTTAAAAATCCTTTTGGAGTAGTATCTGGTGAAGGGGAACCAGTAGTTCCCAAACTACTAGTATTTATCCCTAGGATTGAGTTTGAGATTGTGAGGGTGTTTAGACATGTGCTTGTGGCATGTGAACTTATGCATATTGATATTGTGGTGGCCCATTAGCATACTGATATGCCATTTGGATTGGTCCATGTGCAAGATGTGGAGTGTGATGTGTGGATGGTCAACGAGTATTTTTGGAAAATTTGATAATTGACCAGTAGTTGAGTTACGTTTGATTCAATTGATTTGGATTGGTCACATAAGGTGTGAGGTTATGTGAAAGACCTTTACAACCCCTAGAAAAGTGACCAAGTTTATGACACTTAAAAGATTCAACCCCAGATTTATCTATTCAAAATTTACCCTTACCCTCCAATCCGGGAAACCTTCTACTAGTTTTATTATAAAACTAGTTTGTCCTGATACTTAAAAGTGCAAGTTGGTCAAGTAAGTTAAACTCTTCTTGGTCAGTTGGGTCCATAGGCTCTTTACCATTCAACATTAAAGCAATGTTTTGATTTCCAATATGTGATGTGTTAAATTGAGAATTGAAGCCAATAGTTATGTTAACAAGAGATCATAACCCAAGTTGTTTACATTGTTGGATGATTATGAGTCATCTTGACTTATTAGGGTTGTGGTACCATATGTGTAATCATCAACAGTTTTTGCTGAGGACATCAACTTCTGTTTTTGATCAAGCTATCTCTCATAAGTGTCATAACCCAAGTTATTTACATTGTTGGATGATTATGAGTCATCCTGACTCATTAGGGTTGTGTTACCATATGTTTAATCATCAACAGTTTTTGCTGAGGACATCAACTTCTGTTTTTGATCAAGCTATCTCTCGTAAGTGAGAAGTTTGCCATGAAGTTGTGTCAGAGTCATCTCTTTGAATCCAACAGAGTTTCTTAGCACATATGCACCTATATACCATTTATTAGGAAGAGATCTCACAAATTTGTGGCTTAGAGCAGAATTTGTATAAGTTTGAACTGCAAGCCTTGGCTCACTGATCAAATAGTTAAACCTCTCAAACTGTTGAGTCAGAGATTCGCCCTTGATTTGGGTAAATGTCTCAAACTGCTTATTCAAAATTTCTCTGTTATTCTTTTATACCTCATCTTATCACCAAATTGTTCATTCAAAGCATCCCACAACTCCTTGGCATTCTCATAATGGAGCAATCCAGCATAGATCTCGTTGGGTAAGGTTATGGCACTAGAGTATCCCGAATACCTTAGCATCAAGCTCCAACTTTTGGAAATCCTGCTCGGAGTAATCAGTGGGTTTCATAGGAATATTAACATCTGGTCTTTTGGTACTCAGTACATAGGGAACATGAGGGCCATATACCATAGATATCGAGTAACCTGTGTTTTGCTGTGATAAGTGGTAACCTATCCTTCGTTACCATATCTTGAATTCATGATGAATGGGCATCATAGGCTTGTTTGCCGATCTGGTATTGTGAGCTTCATGAGTGATTGGCATCTCTTTGAATTGTATTGAGTTTTTTTTCTTCAGAAAACAGAGTATTAAAACAATTGAGTGTTTCGACTGGTCTAATTCTTCTCATGTCCTTTGATCACTCAATCAGTTATCAATATGAGCTAGTTTATCTTCTTAATTAACGGTGAAGTCAATTCAGTGTAACGGGCTCTGATACCAATTGTTGGATCAGAGAGTGTGATGTGTGTGTTTTTTTTATTAAACAATAGAATAGATATGGAAATTCAATCTAAATAGTTAATACAAGCACATCTTATGCAATACAATTGGATTTGGGAATGATTTCATTTGACTCAAATGTTTACAATGTACTCCCCCTCACCAGGTGCTCAATATCTCACTTAGTTCTTATGCCTTTTGGCTCCAAGTGTTAACTGTTACAATGAAGGTGAATAACTATATATAGGAGGAGAGAACTACTGGTGACATCGCTATGAAAGCGACCCTAAACAACCTAATTAATGGTGTAACTGCTAGCAGTCAACAAAACTGATGGATAATTACAAAACTATTACATTGAAGCTACTATAGACAAAGAGAAAACAACCGGATTCTCAAAATCAAGCACTTTTGGAATCCAGTACTTCTGGTCTTGTTTGACTTATTGACTTGGTCTTCTAATCTTCAGCTTTGACTTTTGTTGAGTTTGCTATTGATTAGCTGACCCTCACTTTGACAATCCAGCACTTGTATTTCTGTTGTTCTATTCTATGAGGCAACGGTTTTGTTCCAGCACTTTTGGTGGTTGCTTAAGAAGCTTTCAAAGGGGGAAACTTCTGGACTTGTAACTGGACTTCAACTTATTCCATTAGGAAGGGAAGATGGTTCCCTTAGGTTTTGGCTTTCATCATCAGTATATCTTACATAGCCCAACAAATACTAACGGTTTGCATGAGGATGAAGTTACCGATGCGCCGCAAGTTTCATTTTTAATGATCCTAATTTCTGCTAGCAAGACTCATTTGGGGCAGGCGTTAATGATGTGGGCCAGGGGAATAACTGCATGGGCTAGGTCTTCTTGGGCTAGTAAAAGTAGAGGCACCGGTTTGATGAGTGGGCTCCTGATATTGGGATACACTCTCATCCTCCTCAATCTAATCAAGTTGATGACCTGCTTGATACTCTTAATAACAAGGCACCAAGGCCCACGTTGATTTCCTCTGTTCAAGATGCCGCCGGTAATAGTGGGGTTCAGAGCACCTTGTAAGACGCAAAAGTTTTCTCCTCGGGTGAGGAGTCACCAATTGATGATGTAGATTCTGGTGAGCATGCGGATACTGATTTGAACATCAGGGTGGAGATAGATGCCACTTTAGAGGTTGGTGGTAAAGTGGGAGTTATGTTGGATGAATTTGAAAAGTTTGGTTGATTCGGAAATCAGGGATGAAGGCGAGGTTGGAGGGGGTCAATGAATTGTTTGTTAGTTAATGTCAGAAGTCTCAGGGTCGATGGAAAGGTAGGGTGGGTTAGAGGCTTAAACACTTCAAACGGTGTTCAATTTACTTGCAATTCAGGAGTTGTGTTCAGATGATATGCCTCTGTAGCTGCTAAGTAACCTCTGGGTTGTTCGAGTTTTGGTTTCGAAGTTTTTAATCCGGTTGGTAGGTCCGGGGCTTGATTCCTACGTGGGATCCAGGTTCGTTTACTAAATCTGGGGTTTATAAATCGAGGCATTTTCTGGTTGTTTTTTGGGTTATTAATGGCTGGGGGAGGCTGTTAGCGTGGTAAACGTGCCTGCCCTAAACGATGGGGTGGCTAGAAGAGTTGATTAGGAAGAGATCCTTGCTCTAAAAGTTCGATGCCCAGGCTTTGGTGATGTTCATACCTATGAGGAGAAGATGAACTCGAAATTTGTTGCTTCCCACGTGGCGGCTTTTAACTTGTTTATAGAAGTGGGTGAATTTTGTGAATACACTATGGGGGGGGGGGGGCAATTGATTTCACCTACATGAGGGATGCGGGGAAGAAGTTGAGTAAGCTTGATTGGTTCTTGGCGTGTAGGGAATTTTTTAGCTTATGGCCAGCGGTTTCAATGTCTGTTCTCAATAGAAGAATGTCGGACCATTGTCCGATTCTCCTGAAAGTATCGTAATCTGATTTTGGCCATAACCCCTTTTGTTTCTTCAACTCTTGGCTTGAATTGATAGGGTTTGAAGATTATGTCAATACCCTTTGTGCTTCTTTTGTTTTTAATGGAAGGGCTAACTTGGCTTTAGCTTCCAAGCTAAGCTCAGATGGATGAAGAATATGATAAAAGTTTGGGTTGACGCAGATTAAAAAAGGAAGCGGACCATGGATGATTTAGAGGGAACCGCCGAGTCATGGATTCTCAGGATGATGAATGATCGGTAAGGGCGGCCATTAGGAAAGATATTTTGGAGGCTGAAAGGCTTAAAGTGATGGACTCGAGGAAAAAATATCGGGTGAAGTGGGCCATGGACAGGGACAAAAACACGTTTTACTTCCATACGATCATTAAAATTAATAAATCTTCTAATAGAATTGTCAGTCATATGTTCAATGACCAATGGAAAATGGACCCGATGATTCTTAAGGATGAAGTGGCATGTTTTTTTGCTCATAAGTTTACCGAATCATGTGACTTACGACTGACTTTGTTATGTTCTCCAATTGCGGGTGTCTCGGAAGGTGATGGTAATGGATTGGTAGCTCAGATGGGTTTAATTTTACTATTATTAAACGTCGTTGGACTCATCTTAAATTTGATTTCCAAAGAATTTTTAATGAATTCCATGAGCGAGAGTCTATATCGGAGGGATGTCTATCGGCTTTCAATGCTCTTATTTCTAAAGTTAAGGACCCGCATCGGGTCTCGGACTTTAGGCCCATTAGCCTCGTGGGGTGTATAAACAAGGTTCTCTCAACGGTTTTGGCCAATCGGTTAAAAAGGGTGATTGGGGGTTTAGTTTCAGAAGAACATGTCACACCCACTCATAGGCAGAAGCACGAGGTGTGATTGTGATTGATTTTCAATGCATACGAATAAGCAAACATACTATATGAATAAAATAAACTCCAAATTCCATTACCATAAGTTTCAGAACACGATCATAAGTTAACAACTTTGTTTTATATTTGTACTCCTTGTGTGTATTTTGTAACTTTTGAACCCTACATGTATACCAATACATAATACACATAATATACACATAAACACACAATTTTTGGGTATAATTTGTCCTAATTATACATATTCATATCCATTTCTATCTTTAAGAAAAACACTATTTTCTTAACTTATATTTTTGTATAAAAACTTGGCGAAATTATGGTTGAACACTTTAACTAGTAAAAATGTTGCAAAAATATATTTTCTAAGTGTTATAAGTTTACAAAAATTTTGTCATAGTTTCCCCTAAGTTTAGGGATTTTCCCATGTTTAAAAACATGTGTTATTATATTTCAAAACTCAACAAATCATCCACAACAATTTTTACAAGTATAAATATATAAATGGGAATTGGCCTGTAATAATCCCACCTATACCTTATTGGCCATTAATAATCACACCTCATAATATTCTCCCCACTAGTCCCACCTTTCACCTATTTTTCCTACAATGGTCCCCCGTTAAAAAAAACTTAACGGAGTTAAGCTTTTTTCCAAATTGCAAACAGATTTTTTAGTGCTTTTGATCAGAATGATGATACGAGTCTATTGATGTAAAACTTACTTCGAAATGGTGCTACAAGTGACTTGATTTTGGTTAATTGGAAATTTAAACACCCGAATTGAAGCGCCGTTTTCATCGTTTGGAGCACCGTTTCGAGGCAAGTTTTACATCAATGGACTCGTATCGCCATTCTAATCAAAAGCCCTAAAAAATCTGTTTGTAATTTGGAAAAAAGCTTAACTTCGTTAAGTTTTTTAATGGGGGACCATTGTAGGAAAAATAGGTGAAAGGTGTGACTGGTGGGGGGAATATTCTGAGGTGCGATTATTAATGATCAATAAGGTCTAGGTGAGATTATTACAGGCCAATTTCCCATATATAAATAATCTATACTTTTCATGTTAATAAGCTTTAAACTTCACGTGAACTTGTAGTATTTTAGATCTACATTTTTAACATGTCTATTTACTTAAAACATGTCTTGTGTGTTATATTTTATAAACTTTGTAGAAAATCATTCTTGAAAACTTTGTTCATCCACTTTTTCTATGAGTTTATAAGTTTAAACATATCATTTTAACAACTTTAACAAGTTCATATTTCATGTTCATCAAGTTTATTAACATGTTCATCATGGATCTTGTAAGATCCATATGTATACTTGTTAGATCTTATCTTTAAACATGATATAGCAAGTGTACATGTATCATGTTTCACCGTCAACACAAATTATCAACTAAACACTTCAACACAACATCAAGAACACTTATTTCTTTTAGATTATGTTACTCCTTCATGTGTTCATCTTTTTAAAGTTAAGTATCATGATGGTTTACTTGTACATTTATAACATACTACTAACAAGGATCAAAATGAAGGTTAGAGAATACTCACAACTAGCACGGGTGGCTAGGGAAGAACACTTATGAACAAGATGATGAAAGAAGATTAAAGTGGTGGATAAAAGCTTCGTAGTGAGGTCCTTGCACTTCCAAGATTTGAAGCCTTCTTAGGTAGCCTTGATACACCTTTGTATACCCTTGGATTGCTTGTAAATTGATTGAAAAGGGAAGGTGAAGTGGAGGTGGCTATGGCCGAAATGAGAGAAGAGAGGAGGAAGGAGATGAAGTTGATTTTTGAAGTGTGATGAGAAGATAAGGTTTATTGTTTAGTGGTTTCTTTATAAACTTCGATCAAGTCTTTAACCATGGGATTAAGAAGTGGCATCTTTGACGATCAAGGCCAAGTCAACATGAGAAAGAGGTGGGTCCCCCTATGGGGACGGTTACATGAGGGGGGGGGGGTTAGATGATGAAGTTTGTAAGTTGAGGGGTCTTAGATGTAAGTTTAGTGCCTAAGTAGATGTAAATTGTTGTTAAGTGTTTTTAAGTGTAATAAGTTGTTATATAGCATATACTAGTTCTACAACATTAAGACAATGTCAACTAGTTTATATTTGGTGTCTAGTTAGTGTTCGGAGAATTGTTTGGTGCTAGTTTTGTTAGTGGATCGTTAAAGAATCAACTTGTGTAAATTGTATGGTATGATAGGTTCTTGTGTATTAATGGTATTCTTGATGCTTTTTAAGTTGTTTTTTTATGTTTAATATAATTTCTGGACTTAGTATAAATTACCAAATGCTGAATTTTGTGGACAATTGTCTTTTATGGTCCGAATCAGACACTTTTAAAGCTAGTTAAATTTTCTGGAATGTGTTAAAAAATATCCTTGTTTCACCACTTTGGATTTGATATATTATTTATGTTGGACTTACGTCTAGGTTCTAAATCTATCGTTTAGCTGAGTACAGGAGCTATGCTGACACAGCTAGTCTAACTGGTAAGTTTATTAGTTGTTTTGGCGCATTGTTTTAATTGTTCCGAAATGCGGCGAATAAAATGTATGACATGCATGATTAATATGTATTCCACAATATTTCTAAATGTATGATATGCAGACATGCTGTATTGACATTTAAAACACATAATTGTATAAAATAAATACTTACTTAATTGTACGGAATAAACTGCCGTTTGTCACAGAACAAATGGCTTTTCTTTCAAACTAGAGCATTCTTGATGGACCTTTGATTGTAAACGAGGTTATTGCTTGGATGGCGAAGACTAAACGCAAAGCTATTTTTTCAAAGTTGATCTTGAAAACGCTTACGATTCTCTATGTTGGAAGTATTTATATTCTATTTGGAGAAAATGGGCTTTCCAAGGAAATTGATTAAGTGGATATCAACTATTATCTCTTCAGGTAGGTCTGCAACTCTTGTAAACGGTTCGCCTACAAGTGAATTTGTTTGCACAAGAGGTCTAAGACAAGGGGATCCTATATCTCCTTATTGCTATGAAGGGTTTAACTTGCATTATGAAGAAAGCTTGTTCTGTTTGACGCGGTAAAAGTGTCAAATAATGTCCCTTTATTGTCTCATTTGATCTTTGCCAATAATGTATTATTCATGGGGAAGGAATTCTAGGAATACACTTTTGCTAAGGAGTATTCTAAGATGCTTTTATTTTGTATCGGGTCTCAAGATAAATCTTAGCAAATGTCAAGACTTTAGAATCAGGGTGGATCACTTAAATATGGAGAGTATGGCAGCCTCTGCTTGGCTTCCGGTGGGGGGAAACAGGAATTTGGTAAAAAATGGGGATTCGGTTGATGTAAAATTCCTAATTCGGTTGTCTCTTTGGAAAGCTAGAAAATTATCGGTTTTGTGGAAAATTACGTTAATAAAATTGTTTTTGAATTCGCTCCCAACATATTTTTTCTCCTTGTTCCGTGCTCCCGTTTAAGTTATTAAACAACCTGAAAAATTAAGGCACGTATTCTTTTGGGGTGGGTGTGAAGAAAAGGATAAGATCAGTTGGATTGGATGGCGTGGAAAAAGGTCACTCTCCCTATCGAATATGGAGGGGTGGGTTTGGGGTCTCTTCTTGATACTAATTTGGCCATGCTAGCGAAATGGTGGTGGCATTTCAAGTCAGAACAAGGGGTGTTATCAAGAAAGGTTGTTTGGTCTATTCATAGCGGCTCTCATGCATTGGATTTTATTCCTAGATTGCTTACAAATGCGGGTCCGTGAAACTAAATCATAAGTATTAATAATGACGTTTCTCACGTTAGTATAAATTTCAACAATTCCACAGGGGCGTAGAGGGCAATGGGGGAAGCAATTCTATTTTGGATAGATGTTTGGCTGATTTCGATCTCGCTTAAAGAAGCTTTTCCATCTCTTTTTAGTATGGAAAGAAAGAAAGGGTGTACCGTCGCGGAACGGTTGGGCATGAACGGGTAACATGGCATTTTTTTAGAAGTGGGCTAGGGTCACTATGGACTTGGTTGAGCAGGCTAAATTTTAGCAATTGTTGGGCTTGTTAGGCGAGTTATGGTGGGGCAGAATTGTGACAATTGGCTGTGGGCTTTACATAATTTGGGCATTTCATTGTTAAATATCTCAAGGCTTTTATAGCGGACCAAGGCAACTTTCAGCCCCTTCCAACCATTGCGTGGAACTCTTGGGTCCCCAAGAAGGTTTGCTTCGTGGCATGGATAGCACGACTTAATCGTTTTCCAAAGGCCGATTCTCTTCGGGCTCGTAAGATCATTGTTCAGGATCCGGCTTGCAGGTTATGTATGGACTGTCCGGAGACAGCTATGCACATGTTCACAGGTTGTCACTTCTCGTAAACGATATGGCAGGTCATGTGTCAATGGTGTCGCGTTCCCTTTTTCTTTGTTTTTCCTATTGAGGATCTCTGGAATATGTGTGATATTCTCGGTGGCTCAAAGGCATGGAGAAAGGTCATTTATGCCATGGTCTATATAGTGCAATGGAGCATACGGCGCAACAGAAACGTGGCGGTCTTTGCAGACAAATATCCCTTCGGTTTCGAGAATTATCGAGGAAGTTATAACGCTGGGGTTCTTGTGATTAAAAATTGTAGGAATTAGGTTCACCTTTTTGTAAAATATAATTACAAAATATATAATAGCGAGACTCTCGTTATTCGTAGGAAATATCATAGTACAATACCGGTTGCAATAACTAAATAAAAAGAATATAAAGTATAATTATATATACCAATCTTGATTCAAGCCGCATCTCTGGTGGGTCTTTCACGCGCACTTGATAGCATCATAGACTCGAGTATCCATCATCTTGAGTCTTGAAAAACACTCCTTGACTGCAACAAAGAGCACACTAAAACGTTGACGATTTTGGTTGAGGCACGTGTTCAACACGCTTCCCTTAAAACAGATTTCGTGTCTCTACTAAAGACAACGCGTCTGTCTCCCAGGGTACAACAGCCGAAGCAGTCTATACTGCCGGAGATGGCGCCCGGGCCCAAGGTTACATCCGGTAATTGTAGTGTTTGAACTCATGTGGTGGAAAACAAGTAGAGAATCCTCATCTCTCTAGTTGGTCTTCAAGTGTTCATCCTCCTAGTATTCTTCATGTATCAAGCAATACCATATTCTTGTTGTAACAAAAGAAAGCACATAGCCTACTATTTGTACAATACTTAAGAATTAGTGAAAGGTTTCACTTAATTAGTCACTTAATTACTCACTTAATTAGAGACTTAAAAACTCTAATAAAACTAATTAAATGTCATTAAGAAGCTCTACTCAAGAGTTTCTCTTTTATTTACCACATGAAGAGTCTAATTAATATTTATAATTTCATTAAATTATAAATATATTAAATATCCATTCACCAAATTTCCAACAAAAACTTGGTCCAAAAGCGTTTCCTTTACACCGGAGGATTGGTTGAGTTTTAATGTAGAAAGTTTACTCTATGTTGTTTTTGTTCGGTTTCTTTGTTTCAGGCTCTCGTTTTTGCGGGTATTGTATTGTAAGCACAAGTTTCCTACTGGTAGGTGTATTAATAAAATGAGTTTTGTTAGTCGTTAGAAAAGGTATTTTTTGAAGGATTTATCTTTGCGAATCAGCCACTAAACCCATAGTCGAATAAATACCTATAATGAAGTAAGCTTTTTCCATAAATATACCTAGGTCGATTCATATTATTATTTTAAATTCTTTTCCATGAAATCCTTTTTTTACATTTGTTCGTGATTACAGCAAAAAGATAAATCAAAAACTTCAACAGGTACTATGTGAATTTATTAGCTAGTTATTATGATTTATTTAGAAGTAATATATTTTAAATGGGTGAGGGTATTGACACCCCCCCCCCCCCCCAAAGGTGGCATATAGGGCAATAAGGGGCGTATATAGTGTGAAATCAATTAATGTGCTAGAAAAAGTGTTTTGATAAGCCTCTCATTGCTCTATGAGAGGCATATAAGGTTGTGGTAGTTGGAGCATTAAACCCTATACGCCTCTCATTGAGCAATGAGAGGCTTATCGGCACTACTTTTGATGAATTTAAGGTATAATTACTGACATGAAAGGAGTTCAGTCTGAAAAAGCGTGAAAGTGACCCATATGACCCTTATCGACCTATAAGACTCTTATCGAGCAAAAATGTTTGTTTGGCATGATGTCTAAAGCCTTTGTCTTAAGTCTAGGTGTCTGTTTTGTTAAGTTTGTATGGATTAGGGGGCTGAATTGTAAGTTTATTTTATGTTTCATGTCTGGTAGCTTGAAATGACAAGTAAGTTGCCTGGTAGCTTGAACAGGCCTGGCAGCTTGAACATGCCTGATAGCTTGAACATGTCATGTCCATTTCAAGCTAACAAGACAGCCTATATATAGGTAGTGTTTGTTTCTCATTTGTAATCGATCCTTCAAGTTGTAACCGAACTGCTGCCGGATTTTTCTGAGAAATATTAATGAGAAACAACGTTTAAAGTGATATTCTTCTGTTTTCTACTCCGTTCTCTTTGATTCTAATCTGTTTAAGTGTTTCCGCCACTTAAATAGTGTGTCTTAGCTCAAATTGACTCATTTGATCGGTCAAATCGGTCCTACAATTGGTATCAGAGCCAGTTATGAGCTAAAATACCTGAATCAAAGCCTTTTTACTACATTTTTTTGATTTTTGGACATTGCCACAGACAAAATCGACTGATTTTTGAGTATTGTGTGTAAAAGTGAGTTTTAACAAACCCTTGAGAGTTTCAGCTTAGAATTCGAAGTAAAACAGATAAAAATGGCTTGAAAACCTCTGATAGCTTGAACGAACATGGTTTGGCATCTTGAAAAATCCTTTGGCAGCTTGAAAAATCCTTTGGTCGCTTGAAAAGTTGAAAGCAGTTTCAAGCTAACTAGCTTGCTCGCTTGAAAGTGTTTGGCAGCTTGAAAGTGCTTGGCAGCTTGAAAGTGCTTGGCAGCTTGAAAGTGCTTGGCGGCTTGAAAGTGTTTGGCGGCTTGAAAGTGTTTGGCGGCTTGAAAGGGTTTGGTAGCTTGAAAGAGTTGTTCGCTTGAAAGTGTGATCACTTGAAAATCTGTTTTGATGTGAAAGTCCATTTAGTTCGTGATATTTAGTCCGAAGTTCAATTTGTGTAGAACGTGTTTTCAGTAAAGTCACTTGTTTTCAAAAGTTAAACAGTTTTCAGTAATCAAAGTTCTAAAATGGAAAACCAAGAGTTTTATAATTTCTTCTCGGGCAGTGGTATGACAGCAGGACAGAGTTCAGCAAATATTATTCAGAACGTTAATATGGAAAATGAATTGGGAACAATGCAAAAACCACCCAAGCTGATGAGTTTAGATGAATTTTCGGGATGGTCTGGGAGATTTCAGAACTGGGTTCAGGCTAATCACTTTGAAAGTTGGTTGAAGGTTGAGGCACCATATGCTCCACCTCTAGATGCTCGGAATCAACCAAAAGGAATTGGAAGTTTGACACAAACAGAGCAGAATGATTTTAAAGCAGAGAAAAAGATGATTAGCATTCTTGAACAAGCAATCAAGGAGGATATTTTGGTGTTGTTACAACACGAGAATAATGCTTATTCTATTTGGAAGGCATTGAAAGCAAAATTTAAAGGGAGCGAATCCATGCTAAAGAACAAAAAGGCGTTGTTAAAGAAAGAATTCGACATTTTCACTTACATGAAAGGTGAAACCACAAAAAGTTTGATTGATAGGTATTGTCATTTAGTATTGGAGTTGAAGAGATTGGAAATTACCAAGACAAATGAAGAATTAATCGACAAATTGGCAGATGCTTTGCCATATGAAGAGTGGGGTACATATCTGATGATGTTGAAAAACAGTGCAGGCTTTGAAAATTTGAATCTTAGTGCTTTCATAGAAAAAATTGAAGCTCAAGAGCTGGAATTGTTGAAAATCAAGAAAATGAACTTAGCAAGTGTGCAACAAGATGTGTCTCTGTATTACAAAGGCAACCCTTCAGTTTCAACCAATCAAAGCCCAAAAATACAGACAGGGTTCATTGCTGATAACACTTCAAGTGTTTCTTCAAACACTCCTCAATCTGGCAATTTTTCACCATTCTCGAACTATGATCCAAACTTCAAAGCTCAAGAGCAGTCTTCACCTCAAAGCTCTACAAGTTCAAATAATCAGGCTTATGTTTCTGGGGTGCATTGCAACATCGCGGTGAATATAAAGAATGGAAACGAGATCACAGAAAAAGCCGCAAAACAACACATAGCAATGCTTGCTTCCGTTCTTGAGGCATATGAGGGCTTAGTAGCAGGTAAGATCGGAAATCCTGACCTGACCAAAGAGGATTACGATCAGATTGATCCGAAGGAACTTGAGCTGATAGATATTAAGTGGGGGATGGCTAGTCTTGTGAGGAGAGCACAGCGCTTTATGGAAATCACTGGCAGAAATAGCCTTTCTGGACCCGATCAGAAGTTAGGGTTCGATAAGTCGAAAGTTACTTGTTTTAAATGTAAAGAACGTGGTCACTTCAAACGAGAATGTCCCAACCGTGAAGTAAACAATCATCAAAATCCATTCACCAACGACTACTACAAGCAAGCGATTTATCACCGACCAAATCAACAACCAACTGTTCAAAGGCCACAAATTTAGAATAAACCGGAAAAAGCGCTGATCGTGAATCAAGACGATGAGAAGTTAGCTGCAGGTTTCAGCTGGGATAAATATATTCCCGGTAGCGATGGACAGGCTATGTGATGTTGGGTTAAAACACGATGCATTTTGTATTAGTTGTGTTGATTTTTAGTGTGTTAAACATGTTAAATAAGTCAGGATTTTTAGTGTGTACCATAAAGTTTATTGTTTATTATAAATCACAACTTAAAGTTTTATAAGTGAAAGTAATCATGTAATTAAAGTGGTGAATTGATATTAATTAGGATGGAAACAATTTACGTGATATGTGATAAAGATTAAGAGTTTCATACAAATTAGTTTAAGTGAACATTGAATGGATTATTAATTGTTTTTCTTTCTTTTGTTGGATGATTAAACAGCAGCCCACATGAGAATTGAGGATATTACTTGGGCTTTGGGCTGATAAGTAGAAAAGAAACAATTCAAGGGATTTTGGAGTCCAGGATGGGATGGCACAACATGGGAATTAGAGGTAGTTATTATTTTTTGACGGCACAAATTTGAAGGATGTCACTTTTCTTGGAGCAGAAGGGACGAATTGGACAATATATATATCTCAAATCACTCTATATTGGAGGACCTTCGACAGCCGTCACATTCGAGAACAGAGGGACAGTTTTCATCATCATTCAACATTATTCAAGCCAATCAATGAAGTCGGATCAACTCGGGACGACAACCGAAGCTGTGAAGATCACCATGAGCAGCTAAATCTTTCGGTGACTTCTGCCCGGATGAACGTTTACATTGTTTTGCATTAATTCTTGTTTGCGGATTCGTATAACTGATACAGCTTGATCACTCGTGTTGAATTCGTGGTAAACGTTTCTTGTGTTTGAATTACTTGTCGTTTATTAAGCGTATTGGCAACTTCCTTGCGTTGTTAGCGGGTTAGTAAATCGGTGGGTAGTTGATACAAACAAACGGGTTATTAGGTTGCATAGTGAATCTTAAAAACTATCCCTCTTAACTAATCAAATTCATTAATTCCGAGGCCATGTCTATATGGTGTTTTGAAGCAGAAAACGGATTTTTCTATTAAAACGGGTATTCGGGATTCCGGGTGGAGGGTACTTCTTCTCATCTTGATAACACTTTTCGTGACAAATTGTGTTTTCTTTGCAATTAAACAAACAAACCCCCGATTTAGATAGTTTAGTTTTAATTAATTTCTTTAACACTAACCACAAATTCCCCGTGGATACGATACCCTACTTACGCTATCTACGTAGTTTAATTAGGTTTTTGATTGACCCTTATGACAGTCATCACTATGATGGCTAAAGTTGTTGAAATTTCTGAGACAGTGTCTGAGCCGGAAATAGTGGATGAAGAGGTTTCTGTAGTTGTTAAAGAGGTTTCTGCTGAAAAGACGGACAATTTTGAAGAAATAGCTGCTGAAGTGTATTATTATCAGTCTGAGCAGGAGGTTTTGGGAAGTTTAATGAAATCTGTATTGTCTCCTAACATTTCTGAATCTTTTGCAGGTTTCTTTGAAGAACCGACGACTGGATTGTGTCCAAGATATGAGGAGAAGAAAGAATTTGTTGAAGAAATGATCGATGTGATAAAGGAAATGACTGAAGACACTTTGAAAGAAATTGCTGACAAGGCTCTCATGGCGAAACTGAAAGAGGTAGACACAGAATTTGTGAAACCAGAGTCTGTCGGTACCGAGTCAGTTCAAAAAGAGTCGGATCAGGAATCAGGAATTGAGGAGGTCAAATCTGAGAAAGTGTCTGAGTCAGAGTCCAAAAATGTCGGTAAACAGGAAGTAACAACTACTCATGAAGCAGAAGGTGTTGATATAGTGGATTCAATATCTGAAACACCATGCCAAAAGTGTTTACAACCGTGCATGGAGTGTCTTGAAAAAGACACTAAGTTTCAGGAATTGAAAGAACATGCTGACATGTTAAAATTTGATTTAGGACAAGTCAAAGAAGCATATGATACACTAGCCAGATCAGTTAAAATGATTAAAGAAGAAAGTGTTGAAAATGATAAAGCCACAAAACTTGCAAAAGCAACACTTTTTGATAAACAAGTGGAAGTTAATTTTCATATTGACACAATTGCATCATTAAAGAAAGAATTGGAATTGACTAAAATTGAAAATGAGCGAATTGATAAGAAATTGTTGAGTTATGTTGCATCGTCTTATGTTCTTGAACAAATTGTTCCACAACAGCTCAATGCTGAACCGGTCTTTAACAGTGTTCCACCCCCAATGTGGAATCATTATACTCAAAAATATCCAGACGGGGTGGAATCTGCATTGAATCTCAAATTGAAAACAATTGAGGATGAATTGCCAGAGAGCATCGATGTTACATTCTCTGCATCCGATACCGACAACGAATCACAGGTTATCAAAACTGTTGTTGATCTGGTGTTAGATGAAGAGAATGATAACTCTGAGAAGTCTCAATCTGAGAAAGATGTTATAGATTCTGAAGATGAGGAAAATTTCTTGGAACGGTTCATACCGAAATCGGACAAGAGTGCGAATGATGATCCGATTATGGTAGTTTATACTATGATTGGAACAGACAAACTTTACTTTGATTTCGAGTATCCTCTTCAGAATGTGAAAATTGAGAATGTTGAGAAAGTTTTTAAGTTGGTTGAAATGAACATTGATGAAGTTAATAACAAAGAATTCTTTTCAAAACCTAAAAAATCGTTTGTTACTTTACATCCTACCAGCTCGGGAAAGAACGAATGGGAGGGTAAGGGTAATAACAAGAAAAACAATTTCAGGAACAAAGGGATTGGTTTTGAGAAGAAGGTGGCTAAGCAGGTGTTTAAGCCAAAAGAGAAAATAAATGATATTTTTGTTGCTGGTCCAAGTGTGGATGATGAGAAGGAATACATTTTTAGTCAAAAAGCAGTTGACGATTTCAATGCAGCAAAGAAACTGAAAGAAAAATCAGTCAAATCAACTTTTGTTGAATATGACAAAAGAGTTTGTTAACGCTGCAATAAAATCGGGCACATGGCAAAACAATGCAAGAAAGTTTTCGAAAAACCTGTCATTAAACCTGTTGTTCAAAAACCTCGACCTAAGTCACCAGATGACAAAAAGGGTAAAAAACCAATGGTTTCACCAATCCGCATCTTGAAGAGGGGTGAATCGTTGAAGTCGGAAGATAAGTCGAAATCGACATTCGAGATTGGCGAATCTTCAAAGTCTCAAAAGACTTCAAAGATTTATCCAAAAACAAAAATTTTTGAAAATCAATCATGGGTTGCAAAGTCGAAACCATCGCTAGAGGAGAAAAGGATGGAAAACATTTTGAAGAATGAAACAAAGGTTTTTGAAACTCAATCATGGGTGGTTAAACCAAAACAATCAGTTGAGGTGAAGAAAATGGAGAATGAGTTAAAGTTTGAATCAAAAGCTTTTAATCCAAATGTTTTAAATATTTTTGGAAAAATGGTTGACAGAAAAGTCAAAGGGGCAAATGAATTTTATGCATCAAAAGTGGGTGCTAATGATAAACAAGAATTTGAATTTGAACTTGATAGATTTCTTGCAGAGTTTCCCCCGATCAAAAATGAAGTAAAACCAAATGTTAAAACTAATGTTTCGAATGTCACGTTTAACTTTCCTAAGACTGATGAGAAGTGTGATGTAGTGTTTGGAAGTGTCTCAACAGTTAAAAAGCCATGGGTATCATTGTTTGAATAAATTGATGTGATGTTTGCAGGGGCTGCCCAAGTCGATTCTGTCAACATGGATTATGGATAGTGGCGCTTCAAGGCATATGACTGGGACGCTTGCTCTACTTTATGATGTCAAATCTGTAAATGGAAGCTATGTTGGATTTGCTGGGAACCAAGGTGGAAGGAACATTGGTCAAGGAACGCTGTCAAATGGCGTAATTTCATTCGACGAAGTGAATTACATAGTAGAGTTAACAAACAATTTACTCAGTATTTCGCAAATCTGTGATAGAGAGTTTAGTGTACATTTTTCAAAAACTGAATGTGTGGTTTTGAAACCAGGGTTTAAAATCCCTGATGAGATGGTATTGTTGCATGCTCCACGAGAACACGACTTGTATTATCTTGATATGAGAGTAGCAACACCAACAACTCATCAGAAACAGTGTTTTGTGTCAAAGACTAAAGCGACGGAAAAAGATTCAATAATGTGGCATCGTAAGATGGGCCACATTCATGTTCGCAAAATGAACTTTTTAGTACATAATGATTTAGTTAATGGTGTAAATTTGAAAATTTTTCACTTAAATGATGATTGTGTAGCGTGTAAGAAAGGAAAGCAGATTCAGTAGTCACACCCATTGAAGATGATGAATACAATCAGGTTACCTCTTGAGAGATTGCACATGGATCTCTTCGGGCCTGTCAACGTAAAGAGCATCAGCGGAGACTTATATTGCTTGGTGGTGACTGATGATTTTACGAGATTTTCTTCGGTTGTGTGCTTGGAACGAAAAGATCAAACTTTTGAGTCCTTGATGGTGCTTTTCAAGAAAATGGAAACGGTGTATAAACTGCCAATCCGAAGGATTAGGAGCGATAACGGAACGGAATTCAAGAACAACAAGATGTACGAGTTCTGCAACGAGAAGGGAATTCTTCATGAATTCAGTGCGCCGTATACACCACAGCAAAACGGCGTAGCTGAACGAAAGAATCGGACACTGATAGAAACAGCCCGTACAATGTTAGCCGATTCCAAGCTACCAATCTTTTTCTGGAGTGAAGCAGTATCAGCAGCCTGTTACACATTGAATAGAGTTTTAACTGTTAAGAAGTACAAAAAGACTTGCTTTGAGTTGCTGCACCGTTATAAGCCAAATCTTGAATTTTTGGAGCCTTTCGGTTCTCCTTGCACTTTTATTGATGAAAACGGTAAATTTGGCGCTAAAGCTAATGATGGTTTCTTTGTAGGTTACACTAGCCCAGTCAAGAGGGTGTTCGTACCATGCCTGGGTAAGGTGATTCAAGTTCAACACGTGGATTGTCAGAAGCACACTCCATCATCACAACTTCCCGGACAAAGATTCTTGTTCGACTACGATAAGCTCTGGGAGTCATTTGATCTGCCGGTCGAGCCGAGTGAGGAGGAATTAGCTCTTATGTACCTGTATCAACAAACTGTGTCACAGGAACAAGTATCTAAACCGATAGAAGTTTCTCAACCCACCGTGGGTACTCACGATGATGAAGCAGGACCGAGTGGAATAGTCTCGAACCACCAGAGGAACCAGCTCCATCATTTGATGAATCTGACGACTCAGAAGCAGAACCCGCTCCGACTTTTGACGAGGATTCAACGGAAGCTGAGGATCAAACCGTTGATCTTGACATATCAAGCTTGGAATCGGAAGTAAATGTGCCTGACAATGTTATGCAACGAACGTTGTCTTATCATCCTTCAGAACAGATTATTGGCGATCTTCAAAGTGGTGTCAAAACCCGACATCAAATAGACCAAGCTCTTACATGTTTCTATTCATCTATTGCTGATATGCAGAAAGAAGTCTCATTAAAATGTTTTATTTCGTAGATCGAGCCCAGAACCTACAAAGAGGCATTAACCAAGGATAGCTGGGTGAATGCAATGCAAGAAGAGCTGCAACAGTTCGAAAAGCTGGGCGTCTGGAGACTCGTTGATCTGCCACAAAACCAGAAGTTAATTAAGACGAAATGGGTTTTTAAATGCAAACGTGATGACAGAGGTGTCGTGGTGAGAAACAAAGCGCGTCTTGTGGTTCAAGGTTTCAGTCAACAGGAAGGAATAGATTATGATGAAGTTTATGCACCAGTTGCCAGAATTGAGGCAATTCGGATCTTTTTAGCCTTCGCATCCTGGAAAGATTTTAAAGTGTATCAACTTGATGTCAAATCTGCTTTTCTCTACGGAAAGATCAAAGAAGAAGTGTATGTGGGGCAACCACCGGGGTTCACAGATCCACTGCACAAAAACAAGGTGTATCTACTGGAAAAAGCGTTGTACGGACTTCACCAGGCCCCGAGAGCCTGGTACGAGACGCTTTCTCAATACTTGTTGGACAACGGGTTCATAAGAGGCACAGTAGACAGCACTTTGTTCACAAAGGAAGAAGCAAGCCACTTGTTTATCGTGCAGATTTATGTTGACGATATTATTTTTGGATCCACCAACGACGACCTGTGCAAAGAATTTGAGAAGGTGATGAAAAATAAGTTTGAGATGAGTTCAATGGGGGAGATGAAGTTTTTCCTCGGGCTGCAGGTGGAGCAAATGCCCGATGGAATCTTCATTCACCAAACGAAATACGTGAAGGACATGCTTGACAAGTTCAACATGACAGATTGCAGTCCTGCATCAACCCCCCTTGTGCAGAATCATGGAATTTGTCCAGACGAGAATGGATTGAAGATGGACGAGACATTGTACCGATCAATCATAGGATCTCTGATGTATCTCACGGCTTCTCGTCCAGACATCATGTACCCGACGTGTCTCTGCGCCAGATATCAGTCAAATCTAAAGCAGTCACACCTGACCATAGTAAAACGTATCTTACGGTATTTGAAAGGCTGCCCAAGCATCGGCTTGTGGTATCCTCGATCGGGTGACTTTACTTTATCTGGTTTTGCTGATTCTGATTTTGGGAGCTGCAAGCAAAATGCAAACTCCACCACTGCTGGGTGTCAGTTCTTTGGAACTCGACTCGTCACCTGCCAGTGTAAGAAACAAACCGCAATAGCGCTCTCTACATGCGAGGCTGAATACGTTTCAGCCTCCAGCTGTTGCTCGCAGATCCTTTGGATCCAACAGCAGATGCGCGACTACGGGTTGCAGTTCTTAGACACTCCAATCTATGTGTACAATGAAGCGGCTATTAACATCACTAAAAATCCTGTTCATCATTCAAAAACGAAACGTATTGAAATCCGTCATCACTTTATCCGTGATTTTCACGAGAAAAAGTTAATTCGGATTGAACACTTACACACCGATGATCAGAAAGCGGATTTTTACACTAAACCTTTTGACAAAAAGAGATTTTATTATCTTTTAAAATTGAACGGGATGAAAAATCTGCAATCTGGGAGGGTTATTGAATGTGAAGCCGAGTTGGGCGGCGATTTGACGTGAACCTTTGTCGTGTTGTAAATTTTTGTTTGTACAGTTTATTTTCTGCTTTTCGTTAAAAACAAAAACACAAAAATATGTTTTTTCTTTTTAGGGGGAGTAATTCGCAGAAAAATACAAAAACATGATAAAAATTACAAAAACCAAAAACATTTGAAAAGGTAAAATGAGTTTGTGTAAAAAGGGGAAATGATAGTACATCAGCTAGACGGACATAGTACGCTAAAGAAATGTAATGTATAAATATATTAAGCAGTCTTGTACTTGATATGCCGATAGGTTTTTACACATTCAGTAAGTTTTTGTTTGGGATATAAACATAAATTTTACTTGCTTTTGTGTGGGGAACATCTCTCGGATATATGGGTAACCCCCGAAATTTCGTTTGAAAGATTCCTTTTTCTGATATACTAGGTTTGTTTACTCAGTGATATCTGGGGTATTATTCCGGGACTTCTGCTGAACGGTGGTTCTGACCTAGTCCTTGAATAATACTTTTCGCAAATGCTTGAAACATAGCATCACCCTCAGCATCAATGAAAAGACAATAAAATTGCTTAGCAATGCTGTTGTAGAAAAGATCCTCTAAAGGGGACACACCAAAAAGATTGAATCATGATCTCTCTGCTGAACGGTAGTTCTGACCTGAGCTCTCATGATTCTTTATAATTTATTAACCCCTTACAGATATCATTTGTGTTAAAACTCACCTGTAAGACTGAATATTGGGATCTGGATACGGGAGTATATTCTGAGGTGGGACACATATAAAAGTTCAATTCTTAAAACATTAAATCCGTATCCTGAACAGATTGAGAAATGTGTGAAAATTTAAAGTGGACCAGTATATCAACAATCAATGCAAACTGTTTAATATTGGTAATGTAATCCAGCTTAACGGTACGTGTATTTCGTCGGCAGCTGATATGTTCCCTTAACACGCTCGGAAAAAGATTGTGTGTACAGTTTTCAGTTTATCCAGTTAAAAATCCAAAAAGATTTTAGTTTCTCATTTTATTTTCGACAACTGACATTGGGAATCGGACGATCAAAGCTTAGTGCAGATCATGTCAGTGTATGATGAGGGCTGGGTAAGTTGGTGATGCAGAACAATGATTGGTACAGTGTTGGACAGTTGAAAAGTGCTTGGAAGTTCAAAATGTTCAAAAGTTCATTCATTTGAACTATTTTCAGTATAAAAATAATTGTGTGCTTCATAATTTGGTCAACCAAGGTCATTAACTTGGACTTGGTGAACCAAGCAGTTAACCAAGGTCATTAACTTTGACTTGATTAACTGGGTGTGACGATGTTTAATCAGAAAAGTGTTAAAAATCAAAGTTTTGAAAACAACACACTGATTTTGCTCATGAGTTACTGAACAATAATTTTGAAAATTAAAAGGTTTAAAATTTGATTGTAAAGTGTTAAGTTTAGTTGTTTGGATTCTTTATATAGTCAAATCTTTATAGGATTGTGAAAGATCCAGATCATCAATTCTGGACATTTAAAATGTTTATTCTTATAAATATTTGAGGTTTGCAGGTGAAAGTTCCAGACTAAGATCCCGGTAGCAGAGTCTTAGGGGGAGTCTGAAGGCGAGAATGATGCAAAAGGAAGCTTGTTGCTGGTAATCCAGGTGTCGATCCCAAAAGCACAGAAGATTGATGAAAGGGGGAGCCTGAAGAAAGAGAAAGAGAAGCTTAGGAAGCTGCTGAAGAAGTTTAAGCCTAGAGATGAGAAGTTCAAGTCCCTGTGAAGACCAAGACTGAAGACTCCGGCTATATCCAAGGGGGAGTTTGTTAGTGCATGATGTCTAAAGCCTTTGTCTTAAGTCTAGGTGTCTGTTTTGTTAAGTTTGTATGGATTAGGGGGCTGAATTGTAAGTTTATTTTATGTTTCATGTCTGGTAGCTTGAAATGACAAGTAAGTTGCCTGGTAGCTTGAACAGGCCTGGTAGCTTGAACAGGCCTGGTAGCTTGAACATGTCATGTCCATTTCAAGCTAACAAGACAGCCAATATATAGGTAGTGTTTGTTTCTCATTTGTAATCGATCCTTCAAGTTGTAACCGAACTGCTGCCGGATTTTTCTGAGAAATATTAATGAGAAACAACGTTTAAAGTGATATTCTTCTGTTTTCTACTCCGTTCTCTTTGATTCTAATCTGTTTAAGTGTTTCCGCCACTTAAATAGTGTGTCTTAGCTCAAATTTACTAATTTGATCGGTCAAATCGGTCCTACAACCCAAGCATACGGGATAAACTCGCAAAATTCCGACTGAACTCCTGAAGATTCTTAACTAAAAAATTTGGTTGAGACCGTGAAGCATAAAGATGTCGTTTTAGGGCATTGGCAATATTTTTGGCGAAGATTCGAACCAGTCGTACGTCTCAGAAAGCGTTTGGTTATCCAGCGTTGATCGAGGTGAGGAGGAGGTTATGTCCGTGCCTCGTTGTGATGACGGGGGTGTGCGACCCACGTTACCTGACTTGAACCAGGTGTTTATAGATGAGGGGGAACCATCTTACAATATTGGCCAAAGTTATCCGCGACACGAATACGGGACTTACCATTCGTATACGGAAAACAAACACAAGTTAGAGTATGAGGAAGGTGCTAAGGAGTATGAGAAAAATGATAAAGAAGTCGAAGAAGGTGCTAACGACTTTGATGAAAATGATAACGAAGTCGAGGAATGTGCTATGGACTTTGAGGAAAATGATAACGAAATCGAGGAAGGTGTAATGTACTTTGAGGAGGATGTTGACGACGACGAACCTGCTAACGAGGAAGGTGTTCATGACGACGAGCGTGCTAACGAGGAACCTGCTAACGAGGAAGGTGCTAATGACGAGAAAAAAACAAAAAAAAGGTATGACATAACCGTCAATTACGTGTTGTTCGTGTTACATAATGTTGATATAATTTTAGAGTGGATAAAATGATTTTGTATACGTGTTATTCGTATGTATATAATTTTTATTAGGTAGGAGAAATCTAGAAAATGTTTGAAAACTCACACACTAAAACACCAAGAACACACACACAAGCCTTAACCAGTTTATCCTCCTGTACAGGAGCTGATGAATTGGTTATAGTATATCCTTTATACACTGCATACGCTTTAAACCCAACAACTCCTATAAGTTGCTCATTGAACCATACGGCTCTCATTGAACACAAACACTTTCCCAACTTCAATAAAGGGGTAAACTAGATCTAAAATTTGAAAACTCACACACTAAAACACCAAGAACACACACACAAACGCTCTGGACCACACGATTTTCACAAGACAAACTCTGGACCACACGATGAAGGTTAGTTTGTATTCTAAATTTTATTGCTTAATCTTCAACCTTTTTTTTATTTTTTGGTTTTATTTCCGCCGTTTGTGGTGTTGTTGGGTTTGACGGTGGTGTTGGGTTTGATGGTGGTGGGGGATTGACTGTGGTGGGGAATGACGGCGGTGGGGGATTGACTTTGGTGGGGAATGACGGCGGTGGTGATTGACGGCAGCGGTGGTGGCTGTGGTGGTGGTGGTGGCTGTGGTGGTGGTGGTGGTGGTGCTGGTTGTGGTGGTGCTGGTTGTGGTGGTGGGGATTGACGGTTGTGGTGGTGGTGATTGTTGTGGTGGTGGTTCGGCGGGTGTGGTGGTGGTGGTGGTTGTTGTGGTGGTTGTTAGGCGGGTGTGGTGGTGGCTGTGGTGGTAGTGGTGGTGGTTGTTGTGGTGGTTGTTAGGCGGGTGTGGTGGTGGCTGTGGTGGTAGTGGTGGTGGTGGTGGTTAGGCGGGTGTGGTGGTGGTGGTAGGGTAACCCTAGCCGACCCCCGGCCCGACACGTTTGCCGGGTCTAGACTTATATCATCATTTTTTTTAAATGTGCATATCTTATTTTTATTATTTTTAACAATATATTTTCGGATGTCGAGTTTAATGCTATAATTGTATGTTTTATTAACAGGATATCGAAAGTCAGTGTTTTGACGGTGGTGGTAGCGTAATCCTTATGGAGAAGTACACTGCGTTCATATTTCAGATTCAAACGCTTAACTGCGTTCGTATTCCAGATTCACGAACAGTTTCTGGTCAACGGACTGATCGGTAACGTTACTCTACTTGTCCTCCGATTTAAGCGGTGCGCTCCGATTTCGGTTGCTTCATAGGACTCACTTGAATCGTCTCGGAAGTGGATTTCGGTTGGTTCAGATCTCTTTGGGTATATTCGAAACCAACTAAAATACGTTGAATTACTGAATCAACAGAAATAACTGAATTCGAGAATCAACTTCTTCATCATATTTTTCATGCATTTCCATTCGCCGCAGTTGTACGAATAAACTGTTCGATTTCACAGTTTGTTTGAGAACCCGATTCAGATACACAACGGGTTCGTGTGAATCTAAGTAATAATATGTAATAGTTAGCGATTTAGTGTGTAAGGTTTAGGGTTTAGGGTTTCGGCTATGTATTGTATTACATTTTGAATGAAAGTGTTGTGTTTTGTGTTATTTTATCAAAGAATGTTCACTTACATTTGCGTTATGGATTATAGAGAATTTGACGTTTTATAATAACACTTGATAAAAAAAATGTAGAAGTTTTATAATACTAATTAAAAAAATGTTGACGTTTTATAATTCTAATTAAAGACATAATAATAATTGATAAATAAAAAATTTGACATTTTATAATACACAAAATTCATTTCATAAAATATCGTCATGGGTCAAAGACCGTTCCCGACCCGTTTGCCGGGACGAAATGGACTTTGAAATACCTCACCGACGTATAGAAGCTATGAATGGGTGACAATGTACATGTATCGTATTAATTATTATTATTATTATTATTATTATTATTATTTTTATTATTATTACTATTACTATTATTATTATTATTATTATTATTATTATTATTGCTAAGTTAACGGGATGATTGTCCGATGTCGGTACGAAATGGACTTTGAAATACCTCACCGACGTATAGAAGCTATGAATGAGTGACAATGTACATGTATCGTATTACACAGGGTAGGGCGTTAGTAGATAGTAATAGAACTTCACGAAAAAGAATTTGTTAACTTGGCAAAGGTGTAACATCCGTGAAATATAGTGTATGCAACAATTTAAAAAAATATTAATTAGGGTGTTTTATAACATAAAAAACCCTTAATTACCACATACAATTGTTAAAAAAATTAATTTCATATGAGCCGTATAGGGCAATGAGACCCATTTACAACTCCTATAAGGTTCTCATTGATCAACAAGCCTCCCCTGGTTGACACCTTATGAGTGTCTCATTGACCAAAAAGCCTCCCCTGGTGGTTTCCACTTTTAAAAGGAATTAATTTTAATATAAATAAATGAATAATAAAAAATGTCAAATAAAAAAGGTAGGGGTCCTTCTGTATCGGACCGGCCTCCCCCGGGATTCGAACTCGCACAACTCGCATAGAACACACAAGCCTTAACCAGTTTATCCTCCTGTACAGGAGCTGATAAATTGGTTCTAGTAAATCCTTTATACACTTCGTACGCTTTAACAACAACTCCTATACGCCCTTTTTGCCCTATACGCCCCTCATTGATTCAAAAACTACTTTTCAGGTTTGACCAAATAGAGAATAGATCTAAAACCCACACACTAAAACACCAAGAAACACACACTGTCTCTCTCGTATAGCTCGGCTTAGAACGTATCAACCTATACGGTCCATATTTTCATAAAAGGTTAGTGTATTATTTCATCTTTCCTTCGTTTATTTTTTATTTTTTTTAAATTATGGCCGGTGGTGTTGGGTTTGACGGTAGTGTTGGTGGTGTTGGGTTTGACGGTGGTGGGGGATTGACGGCGGTGGGGGTTTGAGGGTGGTTGTGGTGGTGGTTATTGACGGCTGTGGTGGTGGTTAGGCGGGTGTGGTGGTGGTTAGGCGGGTGTGGTGGGGGGGGGGGGTTTGACGGTGGTGGTGGTGGTTATTGACGGCTGTGGTGGTGGTTAGGCGGCTGTGTTGGTGGTGGTTCTTTGGTGGTTGTGGTAGTGGTGGTGGTTGTTGTGGTGGTGGTGGTGGTGGTTGTGGTGGTTGTGGTGGTGGTGGTTTATCGATTATTTAGATGTTAATTTGTTAGAAATTTCTTACAAGTTTATAAAAATTGTAAAAAGTTTATAATATGACACGTATTATATATTAATTTTTGCAGATATGTCGTTAGACGAGGAGGAGTTTGGTGCGATACAGGTGCCTAGATTCGATGAGATGGCCGGGGGTGACTGTTCGGGTATTCCCTATATGGACTACCCGGACAATTCTAGGGAGTATAAACGTTTTAACAGGTTGCGACAAATGAAGGTGGGACGGCAGAGGGAGTTGTCATGGGAGGCTTTACGGGAGGTCGGGGAGGAGGAGAGAGCCCGGGGTTTGATCAGGGAGAATTCCCCGTGGGATCGCATGTTTTCGGTGGCGGCTAGGCCATCTTATAGGACCATGATGGTGGAGTTTATGTCCACATTCGTGTTTCGTCCGCGGCCGGCTGACCGGCCCAATTCGGATATATGGACGATCCGAACGTGGAGGCACCGCCTCCCGAGGTATATTTCTGTTTGTTCGGGCAGCGACAAAATTGGTCGCTGCGTCAGTTTGCTGTTGCCACCAGATTCTATACCGATGATGAGTTGGTTCAGGACATCTATACCACCGCGATTTGGGCTATGACTGATGATCAGTTGTTTGCTTGGTGGCCCACTCTATGTCCTGGACCCTTCGATAAGAAGGCCCGAGTTTCTGACATTCCTGACTGAAGGGGTAAGGTCCCAAAAACCTCGTTTCGAGCGTTTGGACCATACCACAACCTCGATTTTCTAACCTTCTTTAGACCTTGCGCGGCCGCACACTGGTCCAATAAAGAAGACTTAAGAGAAAAGCCATAACTTCATCTTTAACCCTCTTTAGACCTTGCGCGACCGCGCACTGGTCCAACACAGAGGACACAGGAGAAAGGCAACAAATAAACACCTGCGTGCTAAAGGAAGATTAATAAATCCTTGCGCCTCTCTCATAACAGACAAAAATCCCAAACAGCACTCCGCTTAAATAATTTCCAGACTTGGATATTATTCATCTAAGCTGACTCCACACGATAAAGGAGTCACACCAGATTATAGCAATAATCTTCTAGAAAGATCAATCGTGCACCACTATGACGGTTGTAACCGTCTGGTATACGTGTCATCATCTCGGGCCACCCCAAAATCACGATGATGGCATGGAATTAGAGGAAAACCTCCACTCACCCACTTTCCACGTGGCCAAACCCCAGCTGTCGATCAGGATCACGATCCGTGTGATCTCACAGTGCAATCAAGAAGATTCACGGAGAAAACGTAACCGCCTACGGTGTTAGCATCTTCCGTTAACATTTCACCAACGGGTTTTCCCGCCCAAAGACTCCCGGCTATAAATATGAGAAACAACTCAGGTATGAATTCAAGGGACTCACACTTCTTCAATACTTCTTCTTCTTCATAGACACATACTTATTCTCACGCCGGAGTCGGGTCAAGGAGGGAACCCCCTTCTCCCCTTGACGAGGCTAACGGTGTTCTTTTTTGCAGAACCATCGGAGAAGAAGATCAGCTGCAACTGAATCAAATCGAGTGAGAGCTAACCCTTTTATGCGGATTCAAACCCCCTAGATATCTCGGTTCCGACCATTTATCTAGTGTTTCTTCACTGACCCACTCGTTCGCTACATACGCCACTGCATTGCCACGTCGATCTCTGCGCGTGTCAAAAGCAACGAGTGGGTCACGAAGGTGGATTTGTTATTTCTGTACTGCTTATATACGGGCACACCGTGCGCCCTCCATCGCTGTCTGGCGGAGTATTTCGCCTCGTACGGCAAACGGCAGAGGCGTAGCCGTTTGATTGGAGGGGCGTTTATCAAGCGTATTGCCCAGCATTGCGGTCTGTATTACCCATTCCTTGATGATATGCCGACCCCAGCACCACACGACCTCTTAGATCTTAGGACGATGAGAGGGATGAAGATTGCGGTGAACTTTCCGGATATCGGGCATCAGTTTGTTGACGAACACCAACAGATTTATGAACCCCAACCGATAGTCCACCAGCCACTGCTCTAGGCTGGGGAGGTGGAGATGCCGCATATTGCTGACGTGCCTGCTATGGATGGAGACATGGAGCCTTAGGTTGACCAGGGGCATCCGCAGGAGCCGCCACAGATTCCACAACGTGTTTATCATGCAGTGCGGTTGCCTCAGTCCACCCAACGTCTCCTTGAGAGGCTGGTGGCGGGTCAGGATGGTATGATGGCCAGCTGGACACAGCAGTTTCAGCGGATGGACAGGCGGATGGACCGGATGGAGGATTTGATGGAGTGGGTGATGGCTAGTGAGGCCGAGAGACGTACCCAGGCGGGGTTGCCGGTTTGACCCCCGCCACATCCACGAGTATATCCGGGTTTCGACATGGAGGCAGGTCCGTCCGGGACGCAGGCAGGTGGTGGGGATGATTCTGACGACAACGATAAGGAGATGGAGGATTAGTATTTGTATTTGTTGGGTGAATTTTATTTTGTTAAACATTTGTGGGCATGTATGAACAAATATTTATTTCTTTTTGTTTATTCTGGTATGTTTAAACATTTGTAACTTGATGAATGTTTGTTCGTTTTGTTATTTATGCTTAGTCGACTTATTTTAAAAAAACAACATTTAAAAAAAACTTAGTATATATAATAACAATGAAAAATAACAAGACAAACAACACAATATTCGATTACATTTTTTTAAAACTTAATATATATAAAAAACCGCATTTATAACTAATATTCGATTACATGTCTTGCATAAACTTACAAACTAACAATGAAAAATAACAAGATAAACAACACAAAAAAAATCCAACTGATTATCAACCAACGTTCCCTCTTACAAACAACACTTGAATGAATATCTTCAAATTCCGCTTCTTGCAATTTATAAATTCGAACCTCCTCTCTCAAAAAATTGACTTCGTTTTTAAGCAAAGCCTTCGTATCCATCCGTTCTTTGATGACCACACATGCTCGACGACACATGGGAGGATCGACCCACACAAAGAAGTTGCACTTAGAACGCTGACACGAAAAAAAAATAAATCACTAATATACAAGGGTTAATGGAAAAAAAAATACATTAAAAACATACCATACTGTGACAAGTGTAAAATTGACGTCCGGGATTAGCTTCAGTCCAAGATGTTCTTAGTGTAGCCGTCCTACCACATCTGCAAACAACCATTGTGAATTTGTGATTGTGAAGATGGTGTATATTTCTATGGCAAGTAAGGATGACAAAAATACCCGACATTTGCAACCAACGTATACAAGCTTTTTTTAAAAAAAAAACCAAACCAATATGCCGCTCATAGGCCCATACGCGCGTATGGTGGGTACGGATCCTGACAACTTTTCAGACCATATGCCTCGTATAGCCCGATGAGACCCATATCCACCTACCTTTTCTGAAAAGTTGACAGGACATTTATGACACCCCACTTGCATATGCCTCTCATTGACCCATACGGGTCTCATTGAAGTTCAGTTTCACTTCGTTTTATAGTTTAACCGAGAACAAGTACACTGTACATATCCAAATACAAAAGTTATTTTTTGGTTAGACGAGTTCTGGACCACACGATGACAATCCGGAAGGGGACCGCACGCGTCTCTCGTATAGTTTTTGCTCTCGTATTGGTCTATATGGTCGGAATATTCAAGGTTTGTTTACCCTTGTTTTTTTGTGGTTTTATTTTGGCGGTTTGTGGTGGTGTTGGGGTTGGGGTTGGGGTTGGGGTTGGGGTTGGGGTTGTGGTGGTGGTGGTGGTGGTGGTGTTGGGGTTGTGGTTGTGGTGGTGGGGATGGGTCGGCTGGGGTGATGGTGGTGGTGGTGGTGGGTCGGCTGGGGTGGTGGTAGTGGTGTTGGGGTTGTGGTTGTGGTGGTGGGGGTGGGTCGGCTGGGGTGGTGGTAGTGGGTCGGCTGGGGTGGTGGTGGTGGGTCGGCTGGGGTGGTGGTGGTTGACGGTGGTGAGGTGGTGTTATGTTGTGTTGTGTTGTATTGTGTTGTGTTGTGTTGTGTTGTGTTGTGTTGTGTTGTGTTGTGTTGTGTTGTGTTGTGGGTGGTATGCTGTGGTGGTTTTGGTGGTGGTGAGGTCAGCTGTGGTGGTGGTGGGTGGTCGGCTGTGGTGGTGGTGGTGGTGGTGGTGTTGTTGTTTGTTTATTATATTTTACAATATAATTTCTAATATCGAGTCTAACACTATAATTCTATGTTTTTTAACAGGATATCGAAAGTCGGTGTTTTGATGGTGGTGGAAACGTAATTCTTATGGAGAAGTGCACTGTGTTCATATTTCAGATTCATGCGCCGGGACATCGGTCTAGGGTGAGGTGCTTGGCGGTGGGGGATGCATCATCCAACATCATTAGCCAAGTCACTCGGAACTCTGACGGTGCACTCTTGATAGCATCTACCGACGCCCGGTAGTTCCGTGACCACCATATACCATCACGCGTCTGAACCGGCTTTTAAACCGGACGGAATCTACGAAGAAACTGTTCAATTTCATGGTTTGTTTGAAAACCTGGTTCAGATTCACAACGGTCTCTTTGCTTCGTCCACTAGAACTATTTGTGTATGCATTCTTTTGGTAACACAAATAGTTCTAGTGGACGAAGCAAAGAGACCGTTGTGTATCTGAATCAGGTTCTCAAACAAACCGTGAAATCGAACAGTTTCTTCGTAGATTCCGTCCGGTTTAAAAGCCGGTTCAGACGCGTGATCGTATATGGAGAAACTACGTTCGTATTTCAGATTCGTGCACTAGAACGCCGATCTAGGATTACGTGTTATCGGAGTAGCCTGTTGACTCGTCAGCTCCAAGTGACGCTAGCCAACGCGGTCCGCCCCGTAACATGTCCTTCCAAGAGAGGAGTTCATTAGTGTTCTCACGAGCCTTCCACCAACGGGAATGCTACTTCGCTCACCATCCCGAAAAGACGCGGAAGGCTGGACGGTGGTTGATAAACGAAATGCCGACTCCACTACTCCAACCTCCTGATCCCTTAAGCCATTTCAGTGTGGTAGATGTGAAGCAGAATCCCGTTGGAAGGTTGGGTTCGGTACACAATTTCAAGACAACCGTGGCTGTCTTTATATTGTGTATGCTGCACCCATCGTTTTCCTGTACAGGAATTCAAAAATCTGTAACAATTAGCGATCTAGGGTTTAGGGTTTAGTCGCATTCTGTATCAAAGTTACATGTTTTTGTTTATTAATATAAAACGATGTTTAATTACATTTTAAATTACGTTTCTTGTTGCGTTATGGTTATTAAACGACAATTGGAAAACAACTAAAGACTTTTAGAAGTTGACATTTTTTTAACATACACATTGCGTTATAGAAACAATTAAACACATAATAATAATTGATAAATAAAAAAGTTGACATTTAATAAAACGTTATAATATACCCATTTAATAAAATTAAACACATAATAATAATTGATAAATAAAAAAGTTGACATTTAATAAAACGTTTAATAATACTTATAAAAAATTGGCATTTTATAATATATACAATTCGTTTTATAAAAAAAAGTTGACATTTAATAATACTTATAAAAAATTGGCATTTATATACACAATTCATTTCATAAAAATATGAAGTTTTTATAATACTAACACAATTTTTTATAACAACATTTTATAATTTTTTTTAATTTTCTTAATATTTCACAACTTCCCCATACAAATACCCTATCAAAATAAAATTCCACACATCCCAATCATTGGTAATCATTGGCTGACACCCAATGATTGGCATTAATTAGATGGCAGGGGGTGTGTAAATACTTTTCAATCGTATTGGGCAATGAGGGGCGTATGGGTAGGGTCAGTTTCAGGCGTATTGGGCAATGAGGGTTATTTAGGGTTAGGGGGGGTGTGTAGACACTTTGGGGGGGGGGGGGGGGGGGGGGGGGGGATACCTCCACCGTTTTAAATTCTCTACTTCTTAAATTCTTTATGTGTTGTTTTAAAGACTAGTTAAGACAACGTACACTTAGCCTTTCAAATATATATTCTCTCACAGGACAAAACAACCACCTAGTAAACATGATATATGACAACACAACTTTTTACTTACCATCACATAATCACACTAACTTATTGCTAGACCAAAATTCATCTCTATATAAGAACGTGAATTCTTTACAACTCTAATGTACCAGTTTAAACAATATCTAGTACAATGCTACCTTTGGTTGTTAACGTTGTTCTCATTTGTCTGTATGCATCTGTTTGTTTACGCTGCGATGTGGCAGCGGTAAATAAACCGAAAAATAACTCCCTACCAGCAGTCATCGCATTTGGAGACTCCTTTGCGGATTCGGGAAACAATAACTTCCGAGTAACGCTTGCAAAGGCTAACTTCTACCCCTATGGAAAGGATTTCATGGGTGGGAAGCCAACAGGAAGATTCACCAATGGGAAGACACTTGCGGACACCATTGGTAAATAATATAAACCTAATGTTATACTTTTGAATCACTTGCATAGAAGGATATTAGATGTGTTGTATGGTCTGCACTTTTGTGTTGTTTGCACTAATATTACACGTGTGAGGTGTGAAGTCCACTTGGAGTGCGTTTTCGCCTAAAATCTCTTTGTGACAGATAGTTTCGCATTGAGAATACTTGTTTATCTTGGGATTTTGATATGTTTATATTGGGAATTTGATATGTTTCTTTTGAA